>JAGKQL010000028.1:17911291-18180308 GCA_018398635.1 Cyprinodon brontotheroides | reverse complement strand
ACACACATGGGCAATGGCTAACTAAGCACTACTACAGAAATGTAGGCTACTACACTGTAATATAAAACAGATTATCCAACTAGAAGCCTCATATCCATTTTTACACTGTAGGAAAAGTTATTGCTTTGCTGTTTACTAACCGCGGTTATCGTGGTTAGTAAACAGCATTATCGCTATAGACGCAAGCGTCGGTGACATACGCAGATATTTATTACAACATTCTACAAACTAGAATGAAAAGCTCACCCAAAAACAAGAAATTCCAAAACTTACAGTTTATGAACGCAAACAGCACAAAAGGTCCACAAAACTCAAGGGCTCTGTTCGAAATCCTGGGCTGCATCTTCCGGTCTACGTAGAGTGGATCCTTCGAAGTCCGTGAAAATAAGGAGACCGGAAGTGTTTTGGTGTGGATTCAAACAGGTCTACCCTTCTTCGGGTTTTACGCCGTATGCTCTGTTGCTTAGCAAACCGCAAGGAAAGTTGACACACAAAGCAGTTTATTTATTTATTTTTTATTATAAAAGTGAACAAAGACTACACTCACAAGAATCAGAGTGGAATAAAGGTTCCAACCACCGGGAGCAGGAACAAATAAAATCAAATGTAATGATAGAAACCTTAGTCAGTTAAATAACATGCTGCTGTCATTTTGCACATCCCCTGATGTTGCTGCTGTTTCAAATATCCATTACTGTAAAAATGTCCATAGCTGCATATTGGTTATTTATTCTTCAGTTTTATATTGTTAAAACATTTTTACAGTGCTTTCCTTGTTAATGTTTTAACTCTTCCCATAATGTTCTTATACTTATACATTTTTCTAAGGTCCACATTTGTGTTGACCATTTTCAATAATCTTTTCTGCTGCTGTAAATTTGCCCATTGTTAGACAATAAAGGGATTTTGTATTCTATAAAAGGGGGTAGAAAGATATGTAAATCTAAACAATGTATGTATAAAAAATATATCTGCAAAATCTCTAATATTAAACAAGGAAAAAATACTTAGTTAAGCATATTTTGCAAAACAGCAATAAAAAATTTAACTCCTATCAGATTTATAGTTCCCACTCTGCAGATCTATTAGAATCTGTCCTTAAATTACAGCCAAACCCATTTATACAGTAACAGATTCAAACCTTTAGATAAACCAAACACTACCGCCGCTTATCTGACTCAACAACCATTAAAACAACTATTTTCATTAATCTCAGATCGGAACTATTCACAGACTTGTATTATATTAAACTGAACTTCCAACATTCACCACTGTTGGGCGCCAAGTAACCTTTCCTCTGATCACAGAGCAGTCGGCTCGCTTGGTCTCGCAATGAATTCTAGGAAAGCCAAGGATACCAGGATACATCGGACCCGTCCTTCAAATCGGGCAAAAAGAAGGATGCATTTTAAGACTGCATAACGAGGAGTCTTGGAACCTGACCAGACCTCGGAGCCGCGCTATGACATAATCGTCCTTCGAATCTGGCCTTCTAAGGACGCGCCCCAGGATTTCCAACAGAGCAAAGAGGTCCTTTCACCTCTCTGTCTCTGTGTCCACTATCATGTGCGCATGCGCCCACGGACTTGCACACCAGTTAACCCACAGGTGTAGTCACGAGGGTTGCACGCCCAGGACGCATGGACAGCCAGCAAGAGGCTACCTGCTCATATGAAAGGTTCCTCGTCCTTCACAACAGTTACATTAGTGTACCTTCCTTTTTCATGGGTTTTTGACAGCTCCCAGGTTTGCCTAGCGTCCTCAATGTGCATACCATGTATGGAAGGCTAAAGGCAAAGAACTTTTGTGTTCAACCCACGACAGGTTAAGAGACAATTGTTAGAAACAGGTGCTAGAGGCTTTAATTAGAAAGCTTCAGCATTAGTCTTCAAACCAATGGATGCCATTTTATTCAGTAATAAACACTGACAAAGGTAAAGAGTGAATTTGATGATTTTCCAGTTTGTTTTTTTGGTCTCCCAACATGGCATTGCCAGATCTGATTTCTGAGGTCAAATGGAACTCTGCATTTAAGTTAAACCACCAGCATGTGGTGTTGATAATGTGCACTAAGAGTATCCAAACCCTGAAATTTATCTCTGTTCTATTCACATGAAGGCCTGTATGCTGACATGAAATAGGATCTATTATGTGTAAAACCCACCAGTTCAGTCCCTTCCAACAGCATTTCGTGGAATATTTGCTTTTGTTAACCTAACCGCTGAATTACAGTCCTGATGTGGTGTAGTTCTAATGTGGTTTTTATGCCACTTTGCTTACACTGCAATACAAATGTTGCATGTTTTGGAAAAGCAATGAGATATGTCACATTCTGGAGTTCTATCAGCTCATCTGTTACATTTTCCTTTGCTGGCAGTGAAAGTTTGTGGCTTTTTGTGGCAAAAACAATCAGTGTTTTAACATAAACCAGAGACGGATCCTTCATTTCATCTGTATGTATTTTGAAGTTTTCTGTTTCAATGGAGACGGAAAGAAAACTTCAGTTTATACAAATGGTGCTCTTTATTTCCAGTGTTTCAGGGACAGTTGATCTTAAATAACTAAAGGAGTTTAAAACTAAACCTTAATAGATTCTGTTTATATTGGTCTGGGTAACTGTGTGATGTTACCTCCACCAAGGAGGTTATGTTTTCAGTCGAGTTTGTCTGTCTGTGTACAGGATTGCTTAGAAATTTTTACCAAAGGAACAATCATTTCAATTTGGTTATGATCCACATCATAATCTCGAGGCAGGAATATTTTAAAGAATTCCTTTACATTATTTGGTGCAACAAGTAATTCCCCCTAAACAAGAGAGTGGTAGCAGTGACTATTGACAGCTTCAACATCTAACTCAAAAAATCCAGAAGTATTATACTGAAGACAAAAACACAGGAAAGTTTAGCCATGCCTCGCTCAAAGCCTCAATCTGCTGATCAAAAAAGAAAGCAGAGTGAATGAAGAAGGTCAGAGCAGAACAAACACCAGAGGCTGCAGACACACGCTGTGCCTTATTTATAAACTTATGAATGGATTTTAAGGAAATTGTTACTATAGGTGAACCCCATGCAAAGGGGCAAATCATTTAAACTTGGTAATGATCCAGATCAAGTTAGGGTTTTAGCAATAGTTGTAAGTCACAATATGGTGCAAAATTTTCTGTTTGGGGAGGTCTGAGATCTCTGGGTGCTTTTCTAGTTGTTGTTTATTTGTTTTTAGTTTTTTTGTTTTGTCATGTTTTTGCAGTGCTAAGTGAACAAACTGGTGCAAGAGTCTGGTTAAACTTTGTCAGTGCAATAAGATGCATGTCCAAGCATCATTGAGAGAGGGAAACTGTGGTTTAGAGGATGCTTCTAAGACTTAAATATAGCTTTTCATAAAAATAAATTAAAAAAAAGCATTTAAAAGAAGTCCTCCTATCACATTTCAGATCAGATCTCAGTGGCTATTATCATCAAATATTATCTTAAGGCACTTTACAGAGATAATTCAATCAATTCATTTATATAAACTGGTTAATGTTTTTTGAGCAAAGGAAATCTAATAGATTGCATCGAGGCATTGACTTTGCAGATTTGCTTCCCCCTGGTGAGCATGTAGCGAGAGTAGACATCCGATGTATTGCTTTGTTGACTCTGCAGCCAACCCTCACACAAAACATGTATGCAGAAGGAAAAACTCCCTTCTAACAGGAAGAACTCTAGCAAATCCAGACTCAGCATGAACAGCCTTCTGTCAGTGGTCCCTATGTCCTCCGGCAGCCTAAATCTATAGCAGCATAACTTTAAAGATAGCTCAGATTATTCTGAGCCACTCTAACTTTGAACTTTATCAAAGAGTTCCAAAAAAATAAAAAAAATAAAATAAAATAAAAACCACTGGACTTTGTATCCAAGTTTGAAGACGTTTCGCTTCCCATCCAGGAAGCTTTTTCAATTCAAAATGTGACACGTCTTCAAACTTGGAAAAAAAGTTCCAGTCGATTGTTGTTGTTTTTTTTTTTAAATGACTATGACCTGGATGACTGAGAATCTTCACCAGCATTTATCAAAGAGTAAAGTTTTAAGTCTTAACCCTCTCCTGAATCCTTAGATCTTCCTCTCCCACCCACCTTATTCAGCCTTCTGAATAGAGCTTTCTCCTGCTCGGCTTTTAAATCATGGCTAAAAACTCATCTATTCAGGACTGCATACTGCCACTGACTGCTCTTTCCTGTTTTTAGTCTTGTGTATTGTGGATTATGTTCGTTGTACAATGTCCACAGGCAGTTTGAAAAGTACTCTATATTTCATTTACTTTTATAATGTGCTTAATTTTATGCTCAGTTTGAGTCCATTTTGATGAGATTATCTTGGCTGTCTGAACTGCGCGGGTCGAGCTTTACCAACCCTCACCCGCCCGAACCCGTTAGGATGACTACCGAACCCGACCCTTCATCCGCGGATGTCTTCGATTTAAATCCGAACCCGACCCGACCCGTTGATATTTAACCCGCAACCCAACCATCAAGTAATAGGCTATAGTACGCTGCGCTGCAGAACAGCGCCATTAACACTGCAGCAGACGTGTATGCACTGACTGAGGCCTTTTTGGAGGGAAACCCACAATGGGCTTTAAGCTACAACAAGGGTGACCCCAGTGTCTGATTAATATAACATTTCTGATGTCCATAACAACACACACGGATAAAAAAAAAATCCGCCCGACCCGTTTATTTTTATTTATGTATTTTTCACCCGCAAAAGAGCATTTTAGCGGGTGACCCGTCGGGGACCCGCGGGTACCCGACCCGTTGCATGACTCTACTTTGAGGACTAATACGTTTTTCCACATTCCTATAAAAAAAAAGGAGTAGCACCTTTCAAAGTTCGATAGATGCCCTATCCCTGAATTAGACCTGGTTTTTCAAATAAAGTTAGACATTTAACAATTTATAAAATAATATACCTAACAATGGCAGCAATAATATTGCTAAAATCCATAATCTACCAACATAAATTTTACTTACCCACTGAATTAGTATATATTTAAATGAAATACTGGATTTTGGTATTACTATAATTTTTATAATTTTTTTTTTCAAAATTAATATTTAAAAATACCCTAAAAGTCCTTTTGAAAAACTGAGGGACACAACTTATGGTTCTACATCACCTTTTACCTGTTTCAGACAACATCAGAATAATTGGACACATAATTACTTTTAACTCACTTTAAAGTTTTAATTTCATCTTACATTTAATTTAATCTTTCCAGTAAAAAAAAAAGAAAAAAAAGATCTTTCTATACAATCATCTAATGAACAGCTCTGATTTCATGCTCACTGAGCCAGTAAAAAAACTGCAGAAGCGGCCTGTTATTAACGGTGTATTTATCCATCACCCTGACTGACTTGCACAGAAAAGAGCTTTTTATTTAGCTCTTTTCATCCACGCAATAAACACAGTGATGGAGGTTTGGCAGCTTTCCAGATGTGAAAGATCTCTTATGGCCATATTACCACTGGACCATTCTGTATAGTGGGGAATGGATAGGATGGGACACTGGGTGCTGTCTGCTTGGGTCAAGGGGCTTGAACAGATTGCATGTCAGATATGTTCATGTTTATATTCAATGTGTTCCTCTTTCTAAGGACTCTACATAAAAGCAATATTGGGGTTTGTGAGGGTGGAGCTCACCATGGCCCTCAGAGGCCAAACAAAGCCAACGTCTGTGGACTAATAGGAGTGCAGTAAGCAAAGTAAACACTCCAAGGTCTGCCTCACTTTCCCAATAAGACCCTGAGCTCATTGTGTTCCAGCCAGCAGCCTATTACAGCTCAGTCTCTACTGTATGTGTGTGTGTGGGTTTCCTTTTATAGTACTATTGGATAGCCATTAAGGCTGTTGCTTCCAGCTGAGCGTCTCTATTCAACTGACAGATGTAAACTACACAAATCCAACTGTTTGGGTTTCTAACCCAGGCTTTAATTTATGCCTCTATGACTTCAAATGTGCGCTACGTGTTTCTTTTTTCTGTTACCTGGTGTCTCCCCTTTCATTTAATCTGTGCCGGTATGTTTTAGATCTTGATGCAGCAACAACAACCCCTTTGATTCTTTCAGTCCTAGTTAGTCCTTCCATCTCATAATTTTGTTCCTCTCTTACCCTCCTTGGCATGACAGCCGGTCATTAGCTCTGAGCTCAGACTCATGGCTTGGGTTTTGGCATGTTTGCCTTTCTTTCTCTGTCTCTCTCAACTAATGTAGGTTTGTTTTGAAGCCCCTCTGTGTTTGAAATCTAAATTCCTGCTGTTGTTTTGTTAGAGAGGAGAAGTAGGCAAAAGGCACAAGTGATGTGTGATTTTGAATACTGAAAAAGCAAAAACAGATTGAGATCGATTGGCAGGAAAGGGTGTATAACAGGTTATTACAGTTTTCTAATGATACTGCCACCTGTGGCCAATACAGAGAACTGCAGCACACTTTTGCTCGTTCTCGTAGTTCCCACTTGTACTTTTTTTTTTTTCATTTTATTTGGCATAGACGGAGTTTCCATTGCTGTCTGAGTTGAGCTAGATGTCGTTCACTTCTGAATTCCCCAAGAAAATCCAACTGGAATATAACGGCTCAATTGTTTGCTAGATTGGACCCCTTTAACGTGGACATACCAAACATCATAACCACTGAAATGCGTGGGAACTTCAACCTGTAAATTCAGGAAAGTAGGCAACAGGCCTATGGATGCATTCGTGCTGAACTACTGAGTCTGCATTTTAAATTTGGTATTCCTCATGAAGGATCAAATAAAAAGGCTTATACAAACATTTTAAAGATATTTTCAATAAAATCCTGCATAATGTCTCTTTAAGGAGAGGATTGAAAGATTTACTAAGAAATCATTAGAGCATGTTAAACAGATGATATAAGTATTTTGGGAAGCTGATAAATAAGGAAGAGGAGCGGAAGAATAGAACAAATGGGGTAAGTTCATTAATCATTTGGATTTAGATTTGGACTTTAATCTGGGCTATTTTTTAACATAAGATAGTGTGTATTCCACCATCTTCATACACCAGTACCTGTCCATGTGTGCCCATCTTCATCTCTATCAGTTAAAGTATTCGCTCCAGCAGATTCACGCTTGTAAGGTCAGACATGCATGTGCTCCATCAAACTGCTTTCTAAGAGACTCTGCTCCTTGAGCTGATGAGGGTCAGGCTACATCTGTTGGCCCCATCAGAAATTGTGTTCCTCAAGAACCGTATACTGTTTGTGAATACATATGTTTTTCCTGCTGTTGTAAGTAACACCATTTGGCTAAAGAAATGCTGTAAAATAAATAGTGATATCTTTGTCTAGAAGGACAGCCAAAACATTTGCAAAAACTATATCTGTTTGTAAAAGCTTGAAGAAAGACCTCTGATCTTCAGGAAGAGACTTAAGTGTCTGATCAATCTGGAAATGTCCGAGCCTAAACCCAAATAGTGTCTTAAGGGAAGGAGAATTTCTGACCATGTTTTATGAGGTCTTCACGAGATTCTTGATTTATTTTGTTTTTCTTTTTAGACAGGGAGAAATCTTCAATCAGCATACTTCAAATATTGTTATAGAGCAGGGGTCTTCAACGTTTTCCAGGCCAAGGATCCCCAAACTGATGGCGAGATGGAGCAGGGACCCCCTAATTATATATATATATTGTATACTGAGCAATTGTGTTATATCAACCTGGTGCACTATAGTCACTCCTAGCCACCAGATGGAGTCATGTAAGGAATGTAATTTTGCCCTTGGATTATTAAAGTATTTCTGATTCCTGGTTGATGGGACAGGTGTTGTGAATGAAGCGGTGCCCAACTTTGAAAAGAGCTCTTGCATGTGTGTGGCTGAATGTATTGCATTGATGACTGAAAGATACCTTCTGTCTCCCATTTATCTGTTTACTACAAGAGTGTTGAATTCATGTTAATGTGTATTTAAACACATTTTAATTGAGTGGAAAAAATTGGTGGGTGGAATAATATAAAAAAGTGTAATCAGCAGCCAAAACTTTGGCGACCCCATGCAGTACCTCTGCGGACCCCCTAGGGGTTGCGGACCCCCTATTATGAAGACCTCCGTTATAGAGATTCTAAGTTTTAGATAAAAAGATAAAATATAGGGGTTAAATAGGGGGGTAGGGAACGCAGTTTCTACTGGGGAAAAAAAAAGGTGAAATACTATTTTTTTCCATCTTGGAGCCAAAGACTCCATACAAGAAACATGGTGAGGGCCTCCCCTAATATGAGTTTCCTGGCAACAGGTGTGCCATTTTGCACATCTGTTTAGATATTATTAAAGATAAGTACTGGCAAGTGATAGATATCGGGCAGTTATACAAAGCTAACAGTTGCTTAGGCCTAAAGGAGGCATTTACTATTAACATTTACTAACAATATTAATAATGCATTTACATTTTTTTTCTATAATCTTTTTGCTGCTGTGAACACCAGAATTTCCCCATTGTGGGAACATAAAGGGTTTTCTATTTTATTATATCATATTCTAATTTGTGAAACACCTTTTTAAAGAAGTTTTTTTAACTACCGGTACATAAATTTTAATGAAAAATCAAACATCTCCTACGTGAACTCGTAATCCTCTACTTATCACAGGGGCAGCAGTTTCCACAGAGACGCCCAGACTTCTCTGTCTATGCACACCTCCTCCAGCTCCTCTCTGGGGCCCCAAGGTGTTACAGGACCAGCCAAGAGACGAAGCCTCCAATATATTCTGGGCAGACCCTGGACCTCCTCTAAATGACGATATGCCTGGAAGGCCTCCCAGGGGTGGAGTCCAGGTAGAATTGAAAATAGACTACTCCTAAGCGCTTTCTAGCAAACCATTTGTTTTAAAGTAAAGGATATTCTTTTACCAAGATGTTTCTTCTGATAAAAAGTAGGCTAAGGAAGTTGTTGAGGGCATACATACAAAGGAAATCTGAGACACTGATGCTGTACTTTCTACATGAGAGAAAAGTAAGTTACTATAAGCTCCCTTAGTGGCACTATATTAATAGCAAATCTCTTAGCCAGTGTATAAGGTGCAAAAAAAGCTGAAGACTAAAAAACTGACTAAAAGAACACCAAATTTAGAGTAGAAAACAGAGAAGAGTACAAAAATAACCCAAAGTCTAACTTTAACACTTAAAGGTATAGTGGAGGATGTTCTTTTTCCGGGTGAATCATCAAAATAAGTGGTCCTCCTAAATGTCAATCATCGTGGTGATATGTTTACGTAAGGTCACCTACATACTCCTCCCCATTATTACTTACCGGTGATGAGTCTGGCATAGTGGAAAAATTACAAATCTTCTTTATACTTTTGGAAGGCTTGTATGAGCGATGCAAACAGCAACTTTTTAAACAAAGCGTGGATAATAGGCTTGTGCATGCTCTCGCACGTGTTTATTAGGCGTTCTTGTGCATTTGCAAGTGGTGCATGTGCATTTTTTTAAGTGGAGAGGGCTGGTCTTTTTCAGAAATTCTCTAAAATTCTCCACCTATACCTTTAAATTCTCAAATAAACACCTCTTTAGAACACTTGTTTAATTTATAACAATGTTAAATTACATACAGGCTACAGGTTACATACAGGTTAAATTACATACATAACAGCTAAAATCAGTGGAGTCTGAAATATTTCATTAGGGGAATCAGAGTAAAGGGGCTGGAGATTAACGCACACCCAAACTCTTCTAATTTGAAGTTTAAAAATGTATTTACCACAACGATTCCTTTTCCTCTAACTTAATACTATACACTTCTGAAACAATACTTCAATTAATTTATTTTGTTTTATTTCAAACAAGGGGAGAAGCATGCAATTGATCATTAACTGATGAATGGGGTTGCACTCACTTCAGGTTTGTCGTGTATAGAAAAATAAGCAACATATCAATGAGCTTTTGATGCCTTTTTGTGCCAGACTAACTTTATGAAGTCTGAATTGCATGGAAAACTAAATGAACAGAAAATATGTGAAAACAGCCTAAGTTCAGAGAAGATCTTTGCTAGATGCGGTACACCTGAAGAACTACAAATCCAGTACAACAAAAAAGTCTGTGTGCTTGTTAGGAAAAAAAGAGAAAAACTTATATGAGACTTTTGCTTTCCAGTATGTTATCAACCGATATTTTTTGTCACAGCTCTCATTGCTGCACTAATAAGACATCCAGTGGAGCCATACTGGATATTGAGCTCATTATGAAGAGCTGGAAGCCAAGAGTTAGAAGCATGAAGTGACTGAGAACTGACCCTAATTCCTTAAAGTCTTTCTGTCCTCCAGGCCAAACCATCTATGAAGCCTCTGGGAGCACAGACGAAGGATCTCTTCCAACAAGCGAACCAATTCTTATACTTGGAAAGATGCTTCATCCACCCATCATCTCCTGGCCGTCTGACTTTACTTGTCCGAAGCCCCACAGCGTTCTTTTAGCCATGTTGAAGTCCAAAACGCAGCTACATAATGTGAGCACTCAGACAGACAAATATCTGTGCTGATTTATAGACCTGTCATAATGGACTTATTTTTATTCTTAGATCACTGAGAGGAAAGTGCTTTTAGGCTTGCTGGTGTCAGAACTACCCCACAGCCTTCCCTTGGGTAGATTTAAAAGAGAACAGGAAGGGAAAAAAACTTAATTAAACTGACTTTACTGCTGCACATGAGTACCTGAGGGAACTACGACAGACAAGTCACAAATTCACACCTCTTTTCTTCTTTCTGTTTAAACACCTACATCTGATAGGTGATTAAAAAAAAAGCTCTTCCCTACATACTAGTCATTTTACAGATTGCAACAATTTTGAGCCAAAACTGAAAAATGATTGATGGTTTCATCAGGAACTACAAAGAGTCTTAATACACTGCAAATAGATACATTTTAGTCCCTATCAAGAGTTTCAGATATTTGCTGTATTTTCTTCTTCAATTAATGTGTTTTGTTTAATCCCTGATAAGGAATTAAACTAAGTCTTCTGTAACTACTGATGCTATACCTGGATTGAAAACAGTTAAACTCCCAGTGAAAATTGTTGATTAGAAAACAAATATTATTATTATATTATGCATTAAGTACCATTTAAAAGAACAGGTAAAATACTTACAATACTTACTTACACTATAACAAAGAATTCTGCTGTTTCACAATATATTGAACCCCCTTCAGTTGAATTCTTAAAATGGCATATTTTAGGTTTTAAATTGTAACCATAGAGGTCTGCCAGTACAGGCATTGTCTACAACCTGAACTTGTTCACAAGTAAAGAGTAAAACAAGTAATATAGATAGAGCTTGCATGAGTAGATCCCAATGCATTTTACAAAAACAACTCCAGGGGTCCCCCACCCCATCCACTGCTGGAGAAAGGCACCAGCTCCACCGTGACCCTGACAGATAAGTGGAAGAAGGATGAAAAAGATGGAATGTATGGATAGAAGAAATAACAAATTTTTCCTTTTGCATTAAAATAACATACATTTGTGCATAATTTTATGTACACATTTCATAATTTACCGACCCTTACTGTTGGATCTTGTCTTATTTACAGATTCCAGTGATGTACATGATGATGGACCGTTTATCTATCTGGTTAATGTGTCCAGAATCACTGAGAGGCAATAAAGAACAGTGTGTTTCATTGACAGTTCCAGATCAAACTTCCCTTCTGTGAAACAGAAGTTTTTTAAGAATGTGGTGATGGATAGTTGTGCTATTTAACAGTCTACCTGAGCTGTCCCCATTAAAGCCACATCCGTATTCTACTCCAATTTATAAAATTACCTGGAAATGTGTTCAAATATATAAAAAACATCACAAATTAAATGGAGAAGATGATCTCCAAATTGACTCAGAGCTACAACTACACTCATAATGCTATAAGGCAGAATCAATAACCATATGTTTTTTTTTTAAATGGTAAGTATTTTCATTACAAAGATTTGTTATTCGCAAAGGTATTTTACGAATGTAGTGGCAGAAAATTGGCCAGGTCATTAGAGGATTCCTTTTTAGCTACTAGGATATAATATGTATGTGTTAGGTTTCTGTTTCTGTTATGTTTTTCTTTTGAGTATTCTGTCTTTCTTTACTCCTTGATTTCTAGTGTTTAGTTTTCTTTTAACCATGTTTCATTATCCTAGTTATTTGATTATCATTTTGTTATTTCCAGTTTTCTTGGTTTTCCATTTGTTGTCCTCTGCTGCCCCCTTGTGTCCTCCTTCACGAGCTCTGTTTTCTGCACTGCCCTCACCTGTTTTCAATCCCCTCATTAGCCCCCCTCTTTGTCTCAGTCTCCTTTAAAAGCCCTCTCTGTTCCAGTTCCTACTTTTTCCCTGTGCTCATCTCGTCTTGTTTGTGATTCCCCTGATTTCCCCCAAGGTTTCTGGTACGTTAGACTTGTTTTCATGTTTATTTGATTTTTTGGATTTCTGGACTTCTGGTTTCTTGTTTTGTTTTCCTTGGATTTTTTGGATAACCAGCCTCTGTTTTCTGTCAAGTTTTTATTAAATCCACAACAGATTCACCTCTGCCTCTCTGCCTCTGCTTTTGGGTCATCTCACTCATTAACCAAATCCTGACAGTATGACCATTCTAAATGTCATTGTTTGTTGCAGTATGACTATATATACATTTTTTTTTTCCTTTGGGTGAGGCCATGACCTGTTTTAAATAGTAAGAATCTGTTTAATTTTGTGTGTGTGTGTGTGTGTGTGTGTGTGTGTGTGTGTGTGTGTGTGTGTGTGTGTGTGTGTGTGTGGGTGTGTGTGTGTGTGTGTGTGTGTATGGTAATGGCTTTCCTAATAGAAACCAGGAGATCATATATATTGATTAAACATTACAATGATCAGCATTAAGCAAACATTGAGCTTAATTAAGCAGTTGGACAGTGGCTCACAGACTTCATATACATTGTGGAATAAAATAAAGATCGCAGACTGATTTCTTTAATGAGGGCCCTGTCACACCTTGCTGATTTAGACAGCGTATGCCTGATGTTCCAGAATCTTCTAAAATGCTGCCATACTGAGGAAAATCTTATAATCTTACTAATGAAGAGAAGGTTTAAAATGGGCCTATAGTTGTTATTTTCTAATGTCAGTTCCCTGGCTTGGTAGTTCATGCTTTGTAATATTTGTATGTTTGTTGTTGTTCTTTCTGTGATGTTTGTTTTGTCAAAGCATTGTCAGCACATTTACTTCTAATTAATCTCCAGCCCCTTTACTCTGATGCCCCAAATAAAATATTTCAGACTCTACTGATTTAGCTGTTATGTATGTAATTTAACCTGGATGTAACCTGTAGCCTGTATGTAATTTAACATTGTTATAAAATAAACATGGGTTCTATAGAGGTGTTCGAAGTTTCTTTGAGAATTTAAAGGTTAAAGTTAGACTTTGGGTTATTTTTATACTCTTTTATACTTTTCTCAGAGAAATGTGGTGTTCTTTTAGTCAGTTTTTCAGTCTCCATCTTTTATTGCACCTTATACCCTGATTAAGACATCTCCTATTAATATGAAGCCACTAAGGGAGCTTCTACTGACTTACTTTTCTCTCATGTACAAACAGTGGCGCCTCCAGAAATGTTTCATGGGGTGGCCAGATGGGGCTACTAAAATTCTTGGGGTGGCACACTGAAACTAATAGCCATAATTTCAGGGTTTGAATCTACTATTGTGGTAAACCTGCCTGTAGAAATCATAGAGACTTAAGTAAGCAAAGCTCATAACTTGGTTTATTGTGTGATTTTTAATTGTTACATCAATGGCTGTGCATGATGGGATGAAATGCTAAACTGATGCTACCAAAATTTCCCCTTGCAAGTGGTGGCACCACTGTGAAAGTACAGTATCAGTGCTTTAGAGTTCCTTTGTGTGTATTCCCTCAACAACTTCCTTACCCTACTTCTTATCAGAAGAAACATCTTTGTAAAATAATAAGTGTAAGAGCCAAAGTTAACGGTTTATACTCTGTTTATTATTTTGGTGGCACAGGTGTTCAGATCTTCCCACAGCTGGGGTGATTGCTTAGGGGGTGTGGTCCCTTGTTATTTTAATAGATAGGAGTGTTCCCAACAGCGAGTTGGGTGAGGAGGTTTTTGTCAAACTTTTCGTTGTCATCGTCACTTGTAACTTTTTGGAAAATAAATAAGAAAGAAAACGCATGTGGGGCTCAGGATGGCTTCTTGGAGATGCATCGCAGCGGCCAAAACTTCTCAGCCAGCTGGATCGTTGGATCGAAGCTGCTACAACAATGATAATAAACAATGATATATAAAGTATCGTGCACTTAATTGTTTGGCATAATTTTAATAAAATGCATATTTTAGTGATTATCAGTAGCTCCTATCCAATGGCATAACAACACAACAATAGGCCCGTAAGCAAAATTATCTTGGTGGGCCCCATATGAACTACAACACCCCAATGTGTTTGAAACATATTATATGCGTGTATTTTTTACCAATCGTCTAATGAACTATACACATTTACTAACATAGTAATCAAAAGTACCACTGTCTGCTTTTCCATTGGTGTCGTGTTTAAATGACTTGCCATCATTTTGAAATCTGCCATGTGTTGAGGTATAAATAAGGTCCAGTCAGACAGTCGCATCAGGCTAGTAAAATCGGAAAATTTCGCACCATTACATCTGCGTAGAGACGCCCTAGTCCACAATTGCTTAGGTGGCCTATCACGAGTGATTGACGCAGGGGAGTAACTTTGTGAAGAAAGTTGATGGAGACATTTTAAGGGTGGGGGCTGATGGACTTACAGTTACTCGAAACAAATGCTTTGAATAGGGTTTGTATTTTCCAAAAATGAGCTTTAATGCTTTCCTATTGTGTCAACATATTCTCATTATCAGTTCGTATGAAATCGTACAAAAAGTTATGCACAGTATTTTGTACGTTTTTGATGTTTTTCCTCGAAAAAACATAAGTGCGCATGCGCAGCCAGACAGACACAAAAAGAGCAGATCAGCGGACGGGGCGTAAAACTGGGAAAAACAGTGCAATAGTACTTCTTGATGTCTCTAGCTAGGTTGCTTGCTGTTTTGTATCTTACCCAGGGTTGAGGAGTTAATTGTATGTTAAATTCTATGTTATTGAATGGTGCGTAAGATGCTTATGCGCAAGGACATCTTGTCTCGAGGCAAGACGTAAAAATACGACGAAAAAAACGTAAGAAACGTACTGTGCATAACCTTTACAAATGCGATTTCATACGAACTGATAATGAGAATACACTGATTGTTTAGAACACAAAAGAACGAAAACTGATATTTATATTTATGGGTAGTTAGACATTATTGTATAAAGAAAAGGATGAATAACAGTTGATTCTGATGCCAACAGCAATATATCATGCATCCCTAGTACGTACACAATTTCAGTTTTCATTCATCCATCCGTCAATCCATCCAGAAAAATGTGAATTGATTGATTGTTTTCCCTTTCAGCTTCATCATTGATTCTCCTCCTTCAAAAGTGGCAAAATCAAATTTAGATAATTGTCTCACATATTGTTGAGAGCCAAATTATATGTAATGAAATTATTAGTGGGGACATGTCCACACCAGTCCTTCAGAAAGTTACGCCTGTGCATTGACAAGGCCCCTAAGAGGTCAAGGGCCCCTAAGCAACTGCAGTCTCTGCTTACTGATAGTTACACCGTTGACTATTGTATGTAATTATGTAGTAAGTAAAATGACTACAAATTTTGCATCAATAAAGATAAGAGGACTAATTTATAGTTACATCAGGTGTTCAACAGAATCCCGTTGGATGAAGCCAATGTGCAGGTCTATAAAGGTTTCCTCATTGTGGTTTTTCCTCTAGTTTTCTTTCAAATCTTCCAGGCTTTTGGGAAGTCCTGCAGAGTTACTGTACAGAGAGGAACCTGCAAGAGAGGGAGGAAGGCTGCCAGGCAGACAGGCAAGGAGGGAGGGAAGAGGAAGAGAGGCGTTCAGGGGGACAGGAGACAGGAGGGAGTCCTCTGCTCCCTTCAATGGAATAAAAACTGCGCAATTTCTGGAAGGGCTCCCCATTCTGAATGGCCCTTTAGAGGAGTCCACTGCGCACGACCCGAGCTGTGGATGGACACTTTTGCTTTTTCCAAGCGCTCGCCTTTCATTTTTATTTTTTTATTTATTTCAGAGGAAGAAGGGGAGCAATGCAATCATTCAGAAAAGGCGAAACGACCATGCAGAGGTGGATCATGCAGGGATGATTTGTTTTTCATCCCCTTTTTACACTTAAAGTCGTTTTTAGGTGTTAGATGGAGGTCTGTTAGTGTTTTTAATGACAGAGGAGGGGAGATTTTTCTATTATTTTTTTTTAAGGGGGCTGCGTCATCTTAGGATAGGTATGGAGATGATCTGCCGTGCAGATTACACTCTGCTTTTCGCAGCTGATTCTGGGATTAACATCGAAAAGGTGAGAATAACGCAGATTTTGCAGCGTTTCTTTACATAATGTAACTGAGCCGTCGTGTTTTTCTTGAATTAAAGGGAGGACCCTCTGAAGAGGCAGCAGGATTTTCCTGAGGTTACATAATTACTAATAACGAGTCAAGTTTGCATGCATGCTTATGTCGGGTTTTAGATTATTCTGTGTTGTTTCTGCCTGGTTGCTCTCTTTTCCAATCTCAAAGTGAAAGTGATGTCATGTTTTTCTACGGTAAAGGAAGGGGAGAGTTTACGGGAATGAAGGTGATGTCGCAATCGGCTTGTGTCGACCCCACGTTTCAACACAAAACACGCAGATAAAGAAAAACGGTCCGTAAACGCGGCGGGCTGCTGCGGTCGTTCTGCTTGGATCATTAATGCGCCTCTAGTTGCGGGTTTATGCGGTGAAATGGCGGTTTGTTCGTTTTTGTCGGGGGAAGTGGTGTCGCATTTTCTTTCTGAAATGTCATGTGGTGAAGTTGTGGCGGGTTCTCTACTATTTCCAGGAAGAAGACCATTTGAATTTTCTTCCCATTGGATTTTTTTCTCCTCCTGTCTCCACCCCTCGGCTTGCTGATATTCACCACCTGCAATTAGTCTAATTCACCTCTAGATGGCGACAAAACACAACAGATAGAATGTCAACTGTGCTACGTATTTACCAAAGTGTTAGGCCTAAATCCAGGTCCTCAAAATATGAGCATATTGTGATAAAAGTTAATTATTTTCCATAATGTAATACATTTACAACGAACATTCATATATTTTGAATTCCTGTTTGCACACTAACTTGACATATTTTTGCAGTCTTTTATTGTCTCCTTATCTGATTGAAAGTTTTTTTGCATACAGCTCATGAAAACACAAAATTCCTATCTCTCATAAAATTAGGATATCATGAAGTAGGTCTCTAAAAGAGCTATGCACCTAATCACCTGAATCAACAAATTAACTCTAAACACCTGCAAAACATTCCTGAGTCCTTTAAAACTCCCAGCCTGGTTCGTCACTCAAAACCCCAATCATGGGTAAGACTGCCGACCTGACTGCTGTCCAGAAGGCCATCGTTGACACCCTCAAGCAAGAGGGTATGACACAGAAAGGTATTTTTGAACAAAAAGGCTGTACCAAGAGTGCTGTATCAAGGCACCTCAGTGGGAAGAAAAAAGTGTGGCAGAAAGCGCTGCACAACGAGAAGAGGTGACCGGACCCTGAGGAAGATTGTGTAGAAGGGCAGATTCCAGACCTTGGGGGACCTGCGGAAGCAGTGGACTGAGTCTGGAGTAGAAACATCAAGAGCCACCGTGCACAGGCGTGTGCAGGAAATGGGCTACAGGTGCTGCATTCCCCAGGTCAGGCCACTTTTGAACCAGAAACAGCTGCAGAGGCACCTGACCTGGGCTACAGAGAAGCAGCACTGGACTGTAGCTCCGTTTTGCATGTCATTTGGAAATCAAGGTGCCAGAGTCTGGAGGAAGGCTGGGGAGAAGAAAATGCCAGAAGTCCAGTGTCAAGTACCCAATAATAATTGAACTTTATTGATTTCCCATTGGAGAAATTTACCTCTGCATTTAACCCATCCCATTGGGGAGCAGTGGGCTGCCATCGTGGGGCAGCCAAGGAGTAATCGGGGTTTAAGGGTGTTGCTCAGAGACCCAGAGTAGCAGTCTGGGGGCTCAAACTCAGAACCTCAGGATTCCAAGCTCTATGCCCTAACCAAAAGGCCGCCATAATAAGAAAGTTATCCTCAGAGCATGCTATCCCCAGCTGTGTTTTGCATACAGCCTTGAGTGCAAATCTAGAGAATCACAGAATCATATAATTCTGCACCAAAATAGAGCCCGGCATTTTTATGAGAAACTTCTAACCCATGCAGGTAGTAAGTAGAAATGAACAGAGGTAATGTCCAGAGATTTTAAATTCACTAACCCTAACATCTAGGGAATATAAAAAAGAAGAAAAACAAACAAAAAAAACAACGTCCCTTAAAATAACAAATTAGCCTACCTTTGGTATACAGGTGTATACGAAACTCCAGACTAATGGTGCGCTTACACCAAAGGCGCATTCAGGAGCGAAGTGATGCAAGGGATGCGCTTCTAGCAATTCAAGTGGTGTGGTGAATGGTGAATACAGCAAAGCCACAACTTTGGTGAATGCGAAGGGAATTTCACTGGAGTTGAATAATCTGAACTTTTCTGTCAAGTTACATCATGACAGCCAATCAGGGACTGGATGTGGCTGTGTAGGTTTTTGACAGAGGATGGAAGCAAGGAATGGAGGTTTGGGGGCAGCTTTAAAAAAAAAGCTCAATTAATTTAGCCAATAAAGGGCTTTAAGGGCTTGGCCATTCATCTTTCTTCCTCCTCTTGTCACTCTTTAGGTCCTTGTCATTGAATCAATGAGATGAATTTGTAGCTCCTCCTGGACTCCCCAAATTTGGAGCCATATTTGGAGGATCCTGTGGACCTAGGGACGCAGACGCTGTTGTTCTGCTTTCCATAAAGAAGCCTCATGTTGCGTTCGATAAAATCCAGGTCTGCCATGTTGAGTTGAAAGGAGCAAGCAGGAGAATGATGCTGCTTCTACTTGATGACATAGTAAAGCCTGGTCCCAGTTTGGCCACATGGATTGCTGGGAAAATATGAAGCAAATGACTGCATGCAGATGAGACTAGAATCCAGTTTAGTGTCAAAATTACTGAAGGTCAACCTTTTTTATTAATTATTTAATTTTAATTAGCTCAACAACATAACAAAACGAACAAAAACACATTTTACTATGAACCATGATACCATTACATGAAAGAAAATAAGTAGAAAAAAGACAAATTTATGCGAGCTATAATTTTTTCTCAATAATTATTTAAAAACCGTAACAAAACACATGGCTCAAACAACTATGCATTTATCTCTTCGCTACTCTCATATACTAAATAAGCCCTTCCTTAAATCAGGCTCAATCAAAAAACCTGAAATTGGGGAGGACACTTAAGGGATAGCAATGGATTGTGGTGTCCAACACCCAGCCAATCCCGTTATGTTTTCATCGTCACGTGACGTGACGCTTGTGGCGCTCATACTGTAGGTAAACCAGCATCACGGAGCCGATCATGCAAACTAAAGCTATCTCAACGGTGAGTTTATTACCTTTATTTTTCTGCAGTTGAGTTAGCGTTAGCTAGCATGACCGGCTCGGTCATGCTGGTTTTCCTTACCGCATGAGCGCCACATGCTTCACGTCACGTGACCAAGAAAACGTAACGGGATTGGCTGGGTGCTGGACGCCACAATCCATTGCTAATGTCTGTGACCTGAAGTAACCCTTCCCTTTTTACACTGAATTTAAACGCCAAATTTAAGACAGTGAAATAGAGCTAGTTGAATCTCAGGAGGCTGAAAATATTGAGTTGGAATTTTGAAAGGGTGAATTTTTTTATATGCACTCAAAAATTAAACTGAAAAATAAGTATTGAAAATGTAATCACTTTGAAATAGTAATGTGAATTTTTAGCTTGAAGAGAAAATAACAAATGAAATTTCAACTGTATAGAAATAATGACAAAGGATTTTTGTTTAGGTCAAAAATGTGTTCTGAATATATTTTAACACTGAAACAGTAAGTACAAACATACAACATTTAAATTTCAGTGGCATTTTTAATTCAAATCCCAGCAACACAGATTTACTTCCATATTTATGCTTATTTAGTTCTTTTTGTTTTCATTTATTTTAAAACCATAACTTAAGTATAACACTACTCCTCTTTATGTATCATTATCTGTTTTAGCTGAATTACTTAAAAACTTTGATTCTCGCCTCAACATGTTGAAGGAATCTTCTTCTTCCCTCTAGAGGCCGCTATTAAGCCCTAAGGCCTGTTCATGATCTGCAAGTTACAAGTGATGTAACTACCACTGGATTTCTATTTATTCGGATTGCTGGATTGCCTGTTGGTAGTACAGGGTTGAAGTGAAGCCTCTTGCCACCATATTGGTAATTCCCAATAGACCGGCTCTAATGCAAACAATATGTGCGCTAAGCAGCATTGAACAATGATGATGTTCTCATTTTCAGGGGGACTTGCTTTTTAAAATAAATATGCTGTTTCACTGTATAAGTAGATTACTTTTAATCCTATAATAAAAGAATAGGCACATCACATTGTATAGCTTCATTATGAAGTCAATAAAGTCTATAAATCATGTAATATACAAGTCCATCACAAACAAAATTAGTGTGTTAATGGAGTAGTAGTAATACTGATGTGCCAAAAGTGCTAAATTGATGATGTATATGTAATATACATTAGTTATTACATTGTTATGGTAATTACATCTTTCATAAAATTTAAAGACTTTACATAAAGACGTATTTACAAGTACATGTCTGTTAAAGCTATAGTATTTTTCTATTTGCAAATTGTGCATGCATGATGCCATGTACTTTTATGCAGTGTCTCTGCATTAGCATTTAAATCTGACAGATTTACAATAGAGCTAAATTAATTAACCAATTTAATAATTCCACAGAGCCTCATTTTCTACACTAGCAAAATCACATAAATTGGTAAAATAACAGGCAGCATCAAATTCATATTTTGCACACTGAAAGGGAAATTACCCTGTGAAACGTCTTCCCAAAGCTGGCAAACTGCTTGTTTTTGCAGCCAAATGCTGAACATGTAGGTATTTTTACTGTCCGTGGGAGTGGGGAGGACCAACATGGCGTACGGTGGCTTCACTTTTTTTCGGGCAATCAACAATACACTGAATAAATAGGGATCAGTGGTAACTACCATCGGATGCTCAACAGTATGAGGGAAAAAATATATATACATATGTTACCTATAAGGAAAATTTATGGTTGTGTTTGAATTGCCATAATTTGAAATCTGACTTTTAAGTCTTTTTTTCTTCCTTGTGGACTTGTTGAAGCTCCTTTAGAAAATCTTTGTATTATATTTTCTAATATATTTTCTAATGTAATGTATATGTGTACATTTCAGCATCCAGCTGCTGAACAGGAGGTAGACTTTCAAATCTAAATTTAATTTCAGTAACTGTCTCCAGAGGTGGTCCCAAGTCTGATTTGTGTTATTTGAGCAGAGTCTGGTTCAGGATCACCTCCAAAAAAGTTGTGGATTTTTTTTTTTCAACTTAAGGTTATAGTTATACCTGCTGTTTCGTCATATTTTTCCTTCCACTTAACTTTCCAATATTTATTCAGATAGATAACTCTGTGATCTGCTGGCTTCTGTGTTAATTTTATTGCTCTAATATAGTTGAAACTTTTAAAATGGTTTTAATGAGCTGCAGTCATGATCAATACAGAAATAAACTCTTGAAATGCATTGATTGACATGTTATGAGGGATTTTTATTACTGAATTACTCTACGCAACTGTTTTAAGACATTCTGATTTAAGATGCACCTGTTCTTTCCATGTTAACAACGCAGTAGGGCTCATACAGAGAAGAAGAATCACCATCAAGTAAAGCAGATGTTTTATTTCTATGTGTTTTTGTCATAGAAAAAAATCCTGACCAGACTGGAACCACCAGCACCAGACTGAAGTCATCAAATGGAACGACTGATGAGTTTTGACTGTTGGAGAAAGACGTTCAACAAGATGTACGAGATGCAATGGGACGCCTGCAGGGAGAAAAATCCTCCATTTTTAGAGATGGTGAGATGACTGAAGCTGCTTTTTGTTTTATTGCACACAAAAATATTGATTTATATTTAAATATTGGGCTCATGCATGCTCTTGCACGTGCAGTTTTTTTAAAGTGGAGAGGGTTTGTCTTTTTAAAAAAATCCTCCACAATATTTAAGATTAAAAAAATATACTTCAGAACTCCACAAGTGGAAAAGTTTTAGTTTCCCCTGGTTTAATTCTGTAAAAAATCTTTAAGGAAACTTTTGCTGTCCTATTATTTATCGATTAATCGGAAATAAATTATGAACAGATTAATCGATTAACAAAATAATCGTTAGTTGCAGCCCTAATCTGGAAGTCAGTAGCAGACAGTTGGAGTTGATCCATATCTGAGACATTAGTTTGTTCTTTTCTCTTCCTGCTGCAGGAGGGGAGGGCTGTTCTGCATCTGAACAGGGTTTACCTGCTCAGGTAAGACCTTCTGACCTCTTATCTCCACCTGCCCGCTCAGAGTCAGTAGTGATGAATGAGTCACGCATGAATTGACTGTTCCGCTCTGTTGGGATGTTTCTTGAAGCTCGTCTAGAGAACAACGTTTCGATTTGCCAGAATGTGACAAAACATGAAAGCAGTTGCTGGGAATTTTTCGCATTTTGCAGCTGTTTTTTTTTTAAATATTCTCATATCTTCACTTCTGTTTTGTAAGCCTGTTTTCCTTCATACAGTTTATGTTTGAGACAGCCTTTTATTTCAAAGCTGGATTTGAGTACTACTGTTTTAGCATAACCAGTCCTCTACAAGTAGATCTTAGCCAGTCAGAGAGACTGATTTGTTTGAAGTAACCACATATTTATTTCTTTTGTGTTTTGGTTGGTGTAAACATCATGAGTCAATGAGGGTTCGTTTCTTTAAAACATAATATTCTATTCAGATTGT
Organism: Cyprinodon brontotheroides; assembly: GCA_018398635.1. Taxonomy (NCBI): domain Eukaryota; kingdom Metazoa; phylum Chordata; class Actinopteri; order Cyprinodontiformes; family Cyprinodontidae; genus Cyprinodon; species Cyprinodon brontotheroides. The sequence continues at coordinate 18,157,245 of JAGKQL010000028.1, read as the reverse complement.
TTGTTGAGCTGCCAACTTGCTTTTAACCACCCAGCTGTTTAAGTTACCAGCTCCTTTTGGCACATACACTGCAGCAATTTATCCCTCACTGCTTATTTAAACTCTAAATGTTTTAAAACAACTTATTTACAACTTTTTTGGCCTCTTTGGAGAGCATTTACTGCCAGGTCTTACATATTAATTGTGTATATACATAAACAAAAAGGGAGAAATCAATGAATGTAAGAAAAACTGAAAAAAAGCAAAGTTCAAAGGTATTCTTCACAACCAACACTAAGTCATACATTCGAAAACAAGATATAATTCTAATATAAGAAATGAAAATAGAAGAATGCATGTTATCGGAAAAAAAAGGCAAATGTGATAAATGGGGACAATGGAGACGCTGTTATATAATAACCTGAAATTTGACATATGCATACAGTGAGGAACATAAGTGCTCCCACTTAGAAATCATGAAAGGGTTTGAAATTATCATCGTAGGTGCATATCCACTGTGAGAGACATAACATAGAAAAGAAAATCCACAATATATGATTTTTAACCTGTTTATTTATTTGTATGATACAGCTGCAAACGTATTTGAACACCTGTCTTATAATCTAGAATTCTGAACCTGAAAGACCGGTGAGTCTGCCAGCAGCCTGTCCCACCTCCACTCCATTTATTATCCCTAAATTAAAGAGATACACCTGTTTTGAGGTGGGTGGCTGCATAAAGACACCATATAAAATGTCAAAACCGACACGTCAGTGAGAATCCCTTCAAAAATCTGCCACAACTCCACGCAAGCTGGAAAGGTCTGCTTTACCAAATATTAACGATGACACTCGCGTGCAGTAAATACTTAAAACGAAAAAAAAATCAAAATAATTTGAACTCTTGGGTTCATTTTAGACAGCTATAAGACGGTTACAGCTGACAATTGCAGACCACCCCATAATGTCTAAGTAACACTAATTTTCCACGCACTATATATTTATATATATACTGGCATGTATACCATATATACCATATACACACACATTATAGGAACAGCTTGTTTGAATTTCAGTGGTGCCACTTTCTAATAGACGGCGTGTTTTTCTGATACATTTCTCACCTCTACCTGTTACTGGGGTGCCTACACACCCAACTTAACAGCAGCTCTGTTTCATTTTCACACACCTTCTGACATTCATCTCAAGCACCCCCGTATTTTCTCACTCACGGTTTTGATCCGTCGCTTAGGGACAAAGAAACACGTTTTCCCTAAATCCGGTGTCTCTGAGGACGCAGCTAAGTCTTACACCTGAGGGGGTTTGTTACAAGCTCTGCAGCTATGTTTCATGTTCTCAATGTGGGCTGCAAATCAGATTAATTGCACATGCAAATAGATGGAAAAAAAAAACATTTTTTTTTTAGATCTTAACAGCTGTTTAGAAATACTCCTATTGAAACAATACATGAATTAACACCTTAACTTGAATTGTCAATTTAAACACATCTTGTTTCAAAATGCTTAGTGCTTCAAAATCCTGGATAAAAACTCAGGAAGATTTGCACAAGGGAAATGAGATTGAAACAAACCATGTCTATATTATTCATAAAAGGCCAAAGTCCACAGTAGGAAAATTAAAAATTCTGATCAGATCCGTTTCAACGCCTTTGTATGATTAAAAACCTGGATTGAATTATTGATTTATTTCGACACCGTAAATCCTCTCAAACCCTTCAAATAAAAGGTTAAAATTTAATTGATTGATAATTTAGTTGCAACATTGGGTCAAGATTATTTCTTAATGAAATTATTGTCTTTTTTTCTTTAAACCTAGAGTCATAACACCTCATTGAGCTGATTAATATAAGTTTGTTAAATTATAATGCAAGACATATAGTTGTATTAACTGGTGTGTTATTTAGTTTTTCATGTAGCAGAGAGAAAACCCCAAAACCCCAAACTCGACAGGAGGTAGAAGAATTTGAAAGTAGACTAAGGGTGTGGGGAAAAAAATCGTTTTGGTGATATATTGTGATTTTTGGCTGCCTGATATAATATAGATTTTTCAGTTCCTAGTATCGATTTTAAAACCAAACATTTTACCGAAAACAATTAGGGAAAATGGGCTACCTCTGCACCGTAACTGTGGTATATAGAACCACGGAGTCCTTTTGCTGTGAGTCAGTGACAGTGGAAGACATGGACTGACTGCAACCCCAAACAACCTGGAAAACAAAATACCTAAATGATCAATATCTTCTTATCAACATATACAGCCCTTGCTTTATATCTATAAATGTAATTTTGATAGTTGAGAAAAATATCGTAAAATGTAGTCATATTGCAAAATCGTGATGTATCGTGTTGTGACCAAAGAATTGTGAAATGCGTCGTATCGCAATACCCATGCCAATACTCACTCCTAAAGTACACTATCCTAAGCTTCTTCAGGTCTAGTCCCAAGTGTTTGGTTCCAGCCACTTGGTGAGATCCAGTTTGCCTTCTCTGTGGTTAACGTGGTTGGGAATCTGAAGAAAGACTGTTATTCACTTTCAGATTTAATGTTTTCTAGTTTGAGGGGAGACCTTTGATTTAGAAATGTCTAGAGGGGTTTCCACCAGGCATATCTGCAAAAAAAAACAACAAATAAATAAATGGGTGTAAATTTAAGAATTTCAAACATTTAATGAAACCTCAAGTCCTGTCAGTTTTTGGAAATATTTGTGTATGACTTGGAATACGAATGTGTATCTGTGATGTATTCTTGAGATAGGATGTATAGCTATATAATTTGTATTAAATGAAGGGTTTAAAGTGAATCTTCAATAGTGCATACAAAGAGTATGCATGGTGCAGCATGAGACTTAGAAAAAATGTGCATAGCCCTGGGCTAATTCCGTTGCAGTGGAGCATGTTTCTGGTTTTAATGATATTGCTGAGCGCATTGGAATTGTTTAGGGATGTATATAACATTTTGTGGATGCCTGATTATCATATGTAGAGTAAAGGCGATATTATGCATTATTTGATAAAAGCTGCATATACTTGTAAGCTACAGAAATACCAACCCCCATGAAATATTGGTAAATAGTGCAACTATCAAAGGTTTTAAAAAGTAAAAGGATTTAAATATCATTTTGTAGGGATTAGTTACTGTAATCATACATTATAAGAATTCCTATAGACCTTGCTTTCATTTAACACTGGTTGAAGTGGTTACCGTAAAATACCCTACAGTCGCCAATTACAGAAGTTATTAGTAAGAATTGTTCAGACAAACTGCTTTATTTTCGTAACTTTACACTAGCTACAGAGTAAATTTTACACTCATTTGGAGTGGGATCAAATGGTATCTGAAACAGAGTTACATTCAACTCTGTAGGTGTTAAAGTAATACTTGTTTTTTTTTTTTTACTATTTACCAACAGATTTATTTCTTAAAGGACTTCTCCCATTTAGTAGTGGCATATTAAACAGCTACTACAAATGGAGTGTTAATTAAGCATGGGAATATTCCCTAGAGAATAGGAAGATCCAGATTTTAGTTTGGGCGTTTTGGATAATTGCATCTATCGTTACCCTATGGACCTTCAGTTTGAATTGTAAACAGCCATCGCATCTTTGTCAAACAACTAAAATATTCCCCACACATCAGCTTTATGATCATGTAAAGTGCAACGTTGCAAATTCATGACTAAAGATTAAACAAGCACTGAATAAAATCAAATCAAGGAAGGAACCTGATTGATCTGATCAATAAACACATGCATCTAAGTTAAAGAGTGTCAGAGCCTGTTAAGATTCGAACAGGCTGTAAATCAAACAGCTTTGTCAGCCATTCAAATTCTGACCATGTGCCATACACATGTGCCCCGTACTGTGGAGGAGGACGAGTGGAAGGTTTTTGATTTTTGTAAAATAATGAGTAAAGATTTTCTCTGTACTCATCCATCTGTTTATTCATTCTTTTGTGCCTCCCTTATATGATGCTGCACTCTAAAAAAATATGATCGGCACAAGATGTTAAAAGCAAAATCAAAGTGTACTCAGTCAGAACCGATTTAAAAGAGGTGGAAGGAGCTGAGTCAGGACGCCTGGAGGTAGGATGTCAGGAAGCAGTGGGTGAGGTGGAGGACGGGAAGGAAAGGAGGAGGGGACACACTCCTCTTCATCTGCCTCTTTCTCCTTGTCATCATCAGTGGTGTCATCGAGGGAGGAGCAGCGTAGGGAGGAAAGAAGGGAGAGGTGGAGCTGACATCATTCACTTCCTGGAGGACCAGGAGGGTGTATCGGGGCGAGTTGCTTTTATCCACCATCTGAGGGCTTTAATGGACCCACATAACGACTGGATCAGAAACGCTGTGGGAACACTTGTCATGCTGAAATAATTCAGAAAACTGTTTTAGCCTGAGACAAGAGAACTTTTAAAGATTTAATGAAACAAACTGGCACAGATATGGAGGTTATATAACATGTATAAGAAAACATGTTTTCTTAAGCGTTGTATCTCTTCATGTTTTCTAAAGTTCTGTATAGGATTCTGCTCTTGGAATTTTTGGCAGAATTTAAGATGTTTTGACTTTAAGTTAATATCTAAATTATATCGTACGGATCTAAATCAAGAAAAGTATTGTGATATATAGGCTTTTGCCATGTTGCCCAGCTCCAACCTGTTAATTGGACTTATATAGTATCTGTGGTCAGAATGCTCTTCATGGTGCTTCTGTAGAAGGTTGTGAGGATCAGTGGGGGCAGGAGAACTCTCCTCATCCTCCGCCGGAAATACAAGCGCTTCTGTGCCCTTTTGACCAGTGAGGAGGTCTTCATAGTCCAGGTGAGGTGTGCTGTTGATGAGCGGTGGAGCGTAGTTAGGCCGGTTCTTCTTGAAGTTGATGATTATCTCCTTCGTCTTCTCTACATTGAGGAACAGTCCACCAGCTGCTCCAACTCCTCTCTATAGTCCTGGGCGTTGCCGTCTCTAATGAGGCCCACCAGGTAGTGTTGTCCGCAAACTTCACGATGTGATCGGTGGTGAACCTGGGGTCTCAGTCATGTGTCATCAGGGTGAGCAGAAGGGGGATCAGGGGGTAGCCCCGTGGGGAGCCTGTGCTCAGGGTGATGACATCCTAGGTGTTCTGTCCTAACCGGACTCACTGAGGCCTTTTTTTAAGGAAGTCTAGCAGCCAATATCAAACGGGTGTATTGAAGCCCAGCTGTTCCAGTTTTCCTATCAGATGCTGTAGGGTGATGGTGTTGAAAGATGAAGTCAAGTAACAGCATCCACACTTGGCTGTTCTACTCCTCAAGGTGTGCTAGGCTCAAGTGAAGAGCCAAGGAGATGGCGTCTTCAGTGGAGCGGTTTCCTCGGTAGGCAAACTGGAACAGGTCGAATATTGGGGAGAGACTGGAGATGATGTGTTCTATTACCAGCCTTTCAAAGCACTTCATGATGATAGGAGCCAGTGCAACAGGCAGGTAGTTGTTAAATGAGGTGACTTGAGTCGCTCTCTCTTCATCATTGACATTTGATCTGCAACATTTTTATGCCACTGTACATGTTGTAATACAGTGGTGTGCTTGGTCAGACCTAATCTAAACCCAAAGTAACCTATGTAGTTTAAATGTTTAATCAAACCTTTAACAAACGCCCCCAATAAATATGTCACTAACAATGAACCCATCGAGAGTCACTGGTAACATGAAGAATGGTAATCTGTTTGACAGTCTTTACAATGAATAGATCGCTCTATTAATGTTGATGCTCCGTGTGTTTGTTGGGCTCAAAACCAGTATCTGAGAGAAATGGTTCCTGTGTCACTTTTATTTCCTTAAGGACTTTTATAATGTTTGTCCTCGCTTTTGCTTTTACTTTTTCATTTATCTATAGGAACAGGACAATGAAAATGTAATCTTATGGGACAAGATGTTTTATATTTCACTCAGTACTGCAGCAAAATGAAATGTTTTTTTTACTTTTTCTGTAGCTTCTTCGTGGAAGAGAATGTATACATTTTTGCTTTTTGCAAAGGAAAAAGAAAATCTAGCTACAGCGTTTGATTTGGAGTGAAAGTTGGATAGAAAATATTACAACTTTCTGTATAACACTAAGAAATGTCTGAAATGGGCTTACGTGGGTTTTAGTAGTCAGAAGATGTGCATCTCTGTTCTAAGGAAAAGTGCAAATCTCATCAAATCCCAGCTTCTCCCAAATCAAATCCCTTTCTTGAACAAATCCAGGCCTTGTCGTGTTGGACTCTCTCACCCCTGAACTCCCCTCCTCCCTCCTTCTCTTTCCTCCATTGCTCCCCTCCTCTGTCTTTTTCTCTCTCAGAGCTCCTGTTCTGGCTTTCTGCCTCTCAGGTTTCTCCATACACCCCCGTGCCCCCCCTTTGACCCCATGTTACCCCCACATCTACCCCCTCCCTATCCCCAGGGCTTGCCCACAGCTCCCAATCCTTTGTGTTTCTCTGCCTCGGCCTCCCCCTGCCTTTGTGCGCAAGAGGCCAGCGAAGGGTGGTGGGATAGGCAGCAGATAAAGAAAAGGATCCAGTCGATCACACATGACGCATTTTATTTTTTGATTGGTTTGAATAGCAGGGTGTTTTGTTTCTTTCATATACTATGTTTGCTAAAAAAAAGACCCAGAAAGATTGGTCTAATTTGGATGTAATGTAGTAAACATGCAAAGCAGTGATGGGAAGGTAAACGATTCCAATTGCTCTGATGTCTACAATGGGCAGCAGGGAGCATAAGTGGTGGTATCATGACTTGGACAATCCTGTTACAGGGACTTGCTTGAAAGAACAGAAAAAATGGGTAAGATAAGGTGGACAGATGAAGAAAAACCTTGTAGACTTAGACTTGGAGAAATTTGATTGTCCTTTTAGTACAGCTTTTCAGACAGTAAATGAACTTTTCCATTTCTTAAGGTGCAGCAGTGATCAAATATAAAGTGTTTAAGAAAAAAAATGGTGCAAAATAGGCATTGATATGGAAGTTCAGAGCATTAATATATGACAGACTTGTATATGGTGTAAATATACAGTATTTCTGGTTTAGCGTTATAGGTGTGATGCAGAGTCTGTGACATAATTTTCGGTTTTCAACAGTTCAGCAGTCTGATGCCGGTAGGGAAAAAATTGTTACAGAATCTGCTGGACCTGCATTGAATGCTGCACAGTATCTTCCCAGAGGGCAGAAGAGAGAATGGTCCATGGTGGGGGTGTGGGCAGTTCTCACTCATTAGCCTCATCTCAGCAAAAACAGTTAACAGGCTATTCTTCATGTGAAATTCTTTAAGATCTAAGGCGTTTCAATGTCCTGTTGGGTGTGTATGGGCACCCATAATGCCATAAGGGGTGTTTAAAGTAACACATAATTTTCTTTTTCCAAGTTTAAGCAACATTAATATTCTCACAATGCGTTTTATGAGGGTTTTCCTTTTATTAAAATGTTTTTAAGTCTGACCAAAGCCCATTGGGCAAGAACGAGACAAAAATACTTGAATTAGTTGAAAGTTGTCACTTTTTAAAATCTTCATAAACCCTAAGAAAGTTTTGAGGAGAATATCCTGACCTCTTGAAAAACATTTTAATAAGTGAAGAATGGTTAAAAGCTTTGCATATATTAGAAATACTGAGATGGGAAGGCTCTCAGATCTCCAACAACATGTTGGCTTTGGAAGAACATTGCAAACTCAGTGTCCTGACAGGTGACACGGGTCACTGAGTTTTAACAGAGGATGTGAGCCATTATGTTACTAAGAGGTTTTTATGGTTTGTGAGAAGGCCAGACGTTCAAGACATTCTTCACCTACTGACTTACCTGCTGGTAGGTCAACAAGAAAACTATCCGCATATCTACAGAGGGAGTGACATGTCAGCACCTGTTATCTCTTTGTTCCCATGCATTTTTAAAAACCCAAGCAACAAAAAGGTGGGTCATGCTTGAAAGGTCTACTGTGTTGTATGAAATCCTGTTGCTGAGAGTGGATGCTCAGTGGGAGAAGTTTATTCCTGGAAAACCGGCTGCTGCTAGTGTTATCACAGCTAACTCGATTAGGGGAGCTTCAGCTGTCATGCCCTCTGCTCTGAGCCACTATATGTGCACACTAACATGCACAGCCAATAACCCCTACTGCAACAATGCAAAATCCCCATTCTAGATATAACTCACTCAGCTAAAGTAAAAGAAATTAAAATCATTGCACCATTGAAACATTATACTTGTTTCTGTGAAATTTCATTAAAATATATACCGTTAGGGTTGGGAATTGATAAGATTTTCACGATTTCGATTCCCTTATTGATTCTGTGAAACGAATAAATTCCTTATCGCTTCTTGTCACAGTCATCTAAATCTAATGGAGAAGGCATCCGTTTAATAAAAATGCATAGCTGTACAATTTAAACATTCTAGCAATGAAGGGCTAGATTAACGAGAAAGGCACACTCCCTTATTAACCCCAAAGAGAAGTAGGAAATTGATTTATTTCTCAGAAATTGCAGTGTGGATTTACTAGGTGCTACATTAAGCAAAGCAGTGTTTTAAGAAAAGCTTCTCAAACCACCAGAATTTTACACTGCTGGTCGTAACTTTAGAAAATGAAGGCATCACTATTTGTTAAAATGTATGCCGTGACTCGTGCTGTGCAGGTGTTTTTAGGCATGTTTGATGTATTTTCCTGCCGCGGATCAAGTTTGCCTTGTTGCCATATCACTGCAAGTGAAGCCAAATGTTCAACCGCTTCTACCAGGATGTGGCGCCATTTATATTTTTTGCCTTCCTAGACTTACACCTGGTCACGTCGTACTTGCTTACTGAATGCAGTGTGCGTAACTTGTGTTAAAAATTGTGACGTAAGTCATGCTCCCCAGAGCAGCTCTGGTGCTGCCTGGAATCGTTAAGCGAACTGCCAAATGGTGCCATGGAAGAGTAACACACAGAACCGGTTCTGAACAGGAACCGGTTTTCGATTCCCATCCTTATATACCATGTTAATTAGTTCCTAAGTTAGCAAAGATGTAATCCTTTAATATATTTTGTGCATTTAGAACAAATGGTTATGGTTCTGTCTCTGAGCATGGCAGAGAACAAACACAGTGAATGTAACACTGTTCTTTGTATTGCATTAAAGTCCATTTCCAGTAGAAAAATATTCTTGTCCATGTCTGACAATTAAATTCTCAATGGCTAAATGAATTAGCCAGTACCTTGGAATCGCTATCGGTACTCAATACTACCTATCTCATGCTTATGCCATCCCAAACACAATGCCTATTTAACTGGAACAGATGATGATTATGCAGCTGCCTCACTTGCATCATCATTGGCACTTTTGCCATCACCAACTGATTCAAATATTTCTTCTCCCATGTTGCTGGATGCAGAAGATGAGTCACCAACCACTGCCCACTTGGTAACAGTGGGCATTGGTTGGTGAATTCATCTACAATGAGTTGCAAATGTAGTTTTGACTTTGTTGAAAATTGTGAGCTGTTGAGCCTTGAGAAAAATCTTTCGCTTAACCAGGTGCTTCCACAGATTAGAGGTGTTCCCACTTTTGGCCACACACTTCACTTTACTATTACTGTCACAAGAGAAGGCATACTCTGAAGCTATTTCTATTAGTCATGTTAACTTTGTTTACCAGCAGCCTCTGAAATCACCTTGCTCTCAATTGTACAATGCTGCGTTCATGTCTGGCATGCAAAATCGCCCATTCCCTCTTTGTCACAATGATACGTTTAGGTATGGATATGTGGTGCCACTTAATTTAACATGAGTTGTTCATTGGTAGAACCAAAGGAATTCAGTTGGTACATGTTAAAGCACTGAATTTGGTACCCGTATTACATTTCGTTCTTATTGCATACCAAGAGGTACCTCGAGATGATTCTAACTTAAGCTTAAAGGCTAATTTCAATGACGGTTAAATCTAGTCCATTGCTGTATTTCAATGGTTCTCAAAGTAAGAGGTATGTGTTAGCCTAGTCTGCCAGACTGATACGAGGATTACACAGCATATCAGTCTGCTGAAGAACTTGATTTAAAATGTTGGACTAAGAGGGTCAGCCTTATTAGGGTAGAACCGATCGGATAACTACTAATGTGACGCAAAAACTTAAGGTGAAGCACTCTGTTTTTGTAATTTTGTAGTCCGTTTAAAAATTCTAAAGATATGAGGTATACTCTCTGGTAAGTTCTTAATTTTCATTGAAACATTACTCCATTCCAGTTACCAGCTTGTTGTTACACGAGCAGAATAGTGCTGCTGCATTATGGGTAATTCTGACACTGAAAGTCACGCATAGAAAGTCATAAAGTCCCGCCTCCTACATTGTGATTGGTCCTGCCAGATCTGGCCAGAGTCAACAGGGGTTACTAGACCAAATTATAATCCATGTAATTCAGTCAGGTTGGCCAGGATAGCTGTGTGTAATTGCAGGAGGGAAGATAGATATTAACTGAATAGATTTCCAATCTTTAGAGGTAAAGTAACGCAACAGAATATTGATGGCATTTTTAAATTCTGTTAACAGTAAAATAGTCAAGTAAACTTACATTAAATAACCTTTGAAAGTTTTACTGCAGTTTATTGTCTTCATTCAGCTGTGAAAAAGATTGATCAAAGAGGGTAATCCACACTTAAGGGCCTTACATTGATTATATATATGGATAAACAGAATCTGCCACAGGTTTTTAGTAAACACTTTTATTTGTATGATGTATTTTTGATGTCGTTTTTATTTTATTGATCTGTCCTTAAGGGACCTAGATTTTCTATAATGGTAGAGATCATAATTTTGGGAGCCAATCGCCAAAATCAGTATCTATTGATCCTGACATTGCCAAACACACAACACAACAAAAAATCATTAATTCCTCAAAACTCATGTACATAAAAAATTGTATTTTTAAGTATAAAAATTAGGAGATGAGAAAGCATCATGAATTGAACGGACTTTAAGTGAAAGATGTAGCAGAGGCAAGCATTTTTAATTAGAGAAAATAATGATGACAAAGGATAAAGTTGGGGATGCTCTTAAGAGGTTTGTGGGAGACTTAAGTGTTGAAGTATTAATTACATCAGGAAATTCCATTTATAAAAATATTATCCCTTAAGTTTGTGAGATCTTGCTTCTTCATTCCATTGCCTGAGAAATAGCATGCTAATGCATGGCCTTGCCAACTGCTAATAGAAGATAACAATTTGCTCCCATTTTAACCAATTGACTAAATAACAGTGGTAGTCTCCATTGGTAACTTAGCGTTTCATGTGAGGTGTTGACCTTTTAGAGGGATCATGCTAATTATTGATCACTTGTGTATACACAAGTCACCCTAAAACCCATTATTGCCTCTCCCACTGCCTTCCTATGGAGGCCCAATGTAATTAGGCCCTGGGGTAATTGGTTGGCTAATTGTAGTCGGTTAGATGCATACATTGCCTGGCGTCATACTCCAAAGGAAGCTCTGTAATTTCTTTTAATTGCTGTTAGGTTTGACAACTGACCCTGAGCCCTGTTCCGGGGATTGTGGGTAGGTTTTCATTCCGGGTGGGTGAAGGGATCCTAACCTTCCCTCCAGTGTGGTCATGGCCCAGATGGATCATCCTGTTGGAGCCCACAGACATCCACACTGTGGGATGAGCAGACACTTCCCTCGTTGTCCTCTGCTCAGGCTTTTCAGGCTGCAGACCCATTCATCATGTGTCTGTGTGCAGAAGAGCTACTATTCATCCTCTCTGCTCCTGCTTTTTCTCCAGGAGCCGGCTTGTCTCGTGCTCTATCTCTCTACCTCTCCCACTAGCTAGCTCTTTTGTCTTTCTGGCCCCCTCCATCTCTCTTTCTCAGTCTTCTTCACCTTAAATTCAATCTCTGTTTTGCTCACAGCCTCTTCATATGTGGCCTTGCTCAACAAACAAAGGCGAAACAGCCAAATACCTTTTTTTCTGAGATGCCTGCTTGCTTCTTTCAGATGTGTATGCAGTGCAACACTGAAGAATCACCCCTGCAAAAATGTTTTTTTAGTATAAAATTTTCAACCTCAAATCAGGTTTTTCAATCACTCTAGTTTGAAATTTGAAACAAATGGATGATTAAGATGCTAAAAGAATGCTTTATTCTTGCAAAATAGAAAATATATTTCTGTTGACTTTCTGTTCAGTTTAATGCAAAGCTCTTGAATCAAACTAGCTGCAGTGTTTAAAAACGCTTGATGGTGAGCCGGAACTAGTACAAGGTGACAAAACACGTCTTTACAGTATTATCTTGTAGGGATGCACGATATAATCGGCCCCTTTCGGTATCGGCCTGTATCGGCCTTAAAACTGAATATCGGACATCGGCCACCCCAATCGACATATTTAACCAACCCGATATTTGATCAGCTTCTGAGTTTCTAAAGTCTAAAAAATAAATAAAAATACTTCTTCTTCTTCTTCCTCAAAACTTCTTTTTACAGACTTAAAAACTTCTAAAGGCGAGGAAAAAATATTGATCCATTAAAAGCATATCCCAATATCTTCATATGCTGATATATTGCCATTTAAAAACACCATATCAATCTCTTTTTACTAATGAAATATTGCTATATATGTCATCGTTATGCTACGAAATCCCCGAAAATTCACGAAATTTTGCCATATTTTTATATGTTGATATATTAACGCGGTATCGATCTATTTTTACTAACAAAATCTCACACAAATTTTTGCAAAATATCACGAGAGTTTGTAACAGAACGATGAAATTTCACCAGATTTTGAAAGTAAAATAGATCGATACCGCGTTTTTAAAATCAATTTGATATCAGCATATGAAAATATATTTGAGTATATTATTTTTCAAAGTGTCAGAAATGGATAACAAAACTGCTATTTCAATGACTACTTATTTTGCGTCCCGGCTTTAACATCGATTGTCGATGTCGGTTGTAAAGCTACATGAGTTTTAAAAATATCCAGCATATCGGGATGCCGGCCAAAATCCCATCCTCGTCCATCTACTATTATCATGTAGGTATTGACTTCAGCTCTGATGATAAGGCACCTGGAGTTAACATGCAAAAAAATTAGCTAACAAAAAGCTTTAAGCCAGTCTGATGAGGCAAGGGAAGCTTCTGACGTTACTTAAATTACTCCGAGACAGACATCGCAAAGTGGAATGTGCGTAAAGTTGCCATCAGGGCACAAGAGTTTAATGTAGCAACAAAGGATGGTGCGTGTTAACATTTTATTTAACGATTTAAAGGGAAGCCAACAGCCGCTGCCCATGTGCATCATGTAAAATGTATCATTTTTTGCAGTCTCACACATTGAACGCAGTATACCGAGACAAAGAAGATCACCATGTTTCAGAACGGAAATATAACATCCTCTTTTTCCTCTTTAGTCTTTGGAGTTGGAGATTTCAGACACACATTTCATTTCTTGCAATCCATATCAACCCTGCTTAGTTCCACTACATGGCAATTTGTTTGTTTGCCAGATTTTGAAACATGACAGTATGATTTTTTTGAGCCATGCAAGGCCAGAAGGAGCTTGGAGAGTTTTTTTTTTTCTTTATAGCTTTAATCCACAACTTTTTGAAATGGCTTTTGACTTCAAGCAGGAAACAGGCTCACAAAATGTTTTGACTTTCGGGTTTGAGGCGTTCTGAGTATCTCAGTGAGATTGCTGAAAGGATCAACTTTGTATGTAGGTATGAAGTCAACCCCCTGCTGCTATGCCATAATGTAGAGCTGCGTAGAAACACCACCGTAAAGATGGTGTTGAACTGATTTAAGGTATTGTGGTGTAACAACAGCATGGAGGATTTATTGGAAACACCTGTCAGATCTGACCCATGTTTCTGCAGCTAAGAGAAAGACTTGTCTTTATGGCTATATGTTGAAATCGTTTGGTGATAGAGGCTAAAAATGTATCAAAGCTAGTAGACAATAGTCCAAAATATAAAATCTACCAACATTTCTTCTGACCATCTTAGTGGGATTTGCAAAAGTTACTAAATGTGGTGGGGATGGAGTTTGGTGAAAACTCATTGTCCTTTTCTTAAGTTCCCCAGTGCCACGCTGATTTATAAAAATGCAACTTTATAACAGGTGTGACCTGCTTAACTTGTGATTTATGAACAGGTAGAGGCAGCCTAAAAAATAAATCCTCTTTAATGGTAGAGTACGATTTTCAGAATAGAAAAAGCACACATCTCTTAAAAAGGCCTTTAAGTCAAAAAAGCTTTCTGTGGATTTTTCAGATTTTGTAGTAAAGTTGCAAAGCATATTTCTGTTAAAGAATGGTCTTTTTCAATTTAAAGCTGAAATTTTAGTTATTTTTTGATTGTGCCGATAAAAGTTTTGGATTTTTAAAGTCAACGAAAAGACATTTCAGAACCTTAAATTGGAAATCTCTCCCTAGCTGAATAAAAAGACAAGTAGCTCCCACTAAACAATGTTTTGTAAGGAAAGCCTGCTTTGGGAAAAGCTGCAGAACTTTCTTCCGTCTCCTTACATGTAATCATGAGCTGATAGCCAGTATTACAGTATACCACGGTTTTTGAAAAGTTGGCCATTATTTTCTGTTGCAGCTGTTCAGTCCGGCGCTTTAATTCTACATCTGTCTGTTTAGAGAAATTTAGGTTCAACTTTTTTGGTTCACACTTTCACCAAAACAATACAGCCCATACCCTCCATTGTCATCCCTCAAATGCCAAAAGCAGCTAAATAAAGCATAATGATATTCAATTAGGCTTTTGCACGCCCTGTTTTTCCCCTGGAAACTTTGGTCAAATGTTAGAAATTTCTCAAGCAGTTGGAAAAATTGAACTTTTGCTGCTCGATGCGCCACATCAACCAATCAGAGAAGCTGATCTGGAAGCTGGCAGGGAGACAGACACAGTGCTACTAATTATTGCTATAATCCCTCCATTGAAACAGTTTATTAATGCCTAAATTAACTTAAATTGTGGAAACCTGCCGGCAAAATGTGTTCGCTTTAATTGTTCTAGTGCCTACAGTTTGAGCCACGTACAAGAAAATTACTAACTTCTATTTCCACCTGCCACGAACAGTAGGGGAAAATCCCCCAGGAGGTGAATGGGCATTGTGGGCAGCTGCTGCTGGGGATTCCCATTGACAGCGCATCTTCGGTATATGGGGGTCTGCGCAGCTTTCTCTGTTAAAAATATATTAAAACTACTTTTACGGACTTATCACAGCAAATATAGCAAAGCCGCTTCTCTGCCATCTAACACAGGAGCAGTATATAGCCATCAGACGATCTAGACACAATTTTCTGACGCCTTTCAGAGGGTCAAAAGATGGCTTAAAGGGAGCCTGAAGTACATTTTGCCTGGTAACAGGATGAAATGACGACGACATCGTGCTGAACGCTATTACGCTGGAAAGCGAATGGTTGTATATATGCCCGCCACGTCTTAAAATTGCTCCAACGCTCTTTTGTAATATTGCCAGCGCAATTATCGACGCCTAAAAGCTGGCGGAAGAAAAACGTTTGTAGTGCTTTTATTTAGCATTTAAAGTCTCTTATTGAGGTGCCTCTGTTGAATAAACACAGCCTTCGCGTTAACGAAACGAAATGGGGCCCATTTTACCAGTTGTAGTCTCGGCCACCTGTGTACCCCACGCCGAGAATCAAGAATCCACCTTCGTAGTCCATCATTTTCAGAGTTTTTAAAGTGTTTAACAGAGACGCTAGCACCTCGACAACGGAGTACACAGAGTGAAGTTTAAAAGACTACAACTGTGTGTAAACAGGCCCCTACTTCCGCTTTCTCGCGGCAGCGTGAATATTGACTATTCCTTGGTGAACTCAATGGGATTTACAAAATGCTAAATAAAACACTACAGGAATGCTTTTTTCTTTTTTACGAAACTTTTTTTGGAACGCCATTGAACAGCGCTGACGCATTACTCTGGTGAGTAGCATATTTCTAAAAAAGAACGTTTAAGGTTGTTTTAAGGACATTATCGGACATGCTCTTATGCTAAGCTATTCTCCTAAAGCAGCCAGGGGTTGATTCTAAATGAGCCAAAAGCAGAGACAGTGGACCACTGAAACAAAATTTTTGTGTCCTAATCATTCCTATTTCATCCTGGACACTACAGAAAAATGGGCTTAAAGTGTAAAACCTAACTTCTCCCTTTAAGGTGCCTGACCTTAATGTGGACAAGCATCACAAATGAACCAGCAGGGGCTTTTTGATGCTCAAATCATGGTGTGCACGTAGCACTACACTTTCTGATTGTTTGAATTAACCTATGAAACATAATATTGTCCTTGAAAATGATCTCATGTCTCCCTTATAAATTTCCACCTCCAGCCAAGCACACATAGTAGTGGTAGCACTAGGGGCTCTAAATCCCACCCATCATGGCGATATTCGATTCAGTAGCGATTTCCTGAATCTTTCAATCCATTCTATTATTTTCGATACTCAAGAATACACCACACTTTATTCGATTCGATTAATTGATTAGACTTAAAACCAATTTTTTTTTTTTTTAGATCTTACAGGCTAAACAAAGTTTCAAGTTTGAAATAAATCAATGAAAGCTGTAATATCACCCCTTGAGAGGCGGCTCCGGCTGCACCTCTCTCCCAGATTGTAGCTGACCACAAACAGTGCCGCAGAACAGGAGGCCGCTTGTTTTGTTTTATGACCGAAATTGCGGAAAACAACTCTTGAAGTTTGACCCACCAGAAGTTAGCGAGGTGCACAAGAACGCTGGGGGACCCTTTTTCCGCCACCTGGATCTCTCGCTCTTTTTCTCCCCTCATGTTCTTCGCTCCGTCGCGATTAAAGTCGCCCTCACTTCCTCGCCGCCTCCGCCTGTATCATAGACCAGTGTGTGTAGCACAGACCACGCTTCAATAGTGAGCATAATTTAAAATGTCTGTGTCAAGCTTGGCAAGGTCATCACAACCTGCTGTAAGAGTATAACCAGGGAGGCGCAGGTAGTGAGGGCAAAATAGGTTTAGCGCCACCGCAGAGCACGGGAGGAGAATTACCCCAGGAGCAAATGGGTAAAAATAGACCGGAGGAAAAAAAAAAACATGAATCGCATTCTCCTTCTTGGCGGACGGTGTCGATGCATCGGATCGTCGGGCTTTTGATCGCAATGCATCGATACAAATCAATTATTATTTTACACCTCTAAGTGTAAGCAGGTAGATGGTATAAAGTTCTAAAATGCAGGAAATTAAGTGCTTTTAGGCTAAATTTCTCAAAATTCTCTGGGGCAGGCTTCAAAGATGTGATACATACACCAAGGTGTACACCCTGATGAAATATTCCTAGCTAAAAGCCTGTTTTCAATAACATGCTGTTATCGGACCTTTTGGAGTAGAAGCTTGAGTCCTTTGTAAAGTATCACTGATAACCGTTATTTTTTATATTTTTTTTTATTTGTACTACAAAGCTTCAAAGTCATAAATACCCTCTTTGAGGACACCAGTGTTACCGTTACCATTAAGATCAACCTAATATACAAAAAGGTTTTTTGTATTTTTTCTTTAATGTGGAACTAAAAGGATACTGTGGTATGTATTTCTTCAATGTATTGGATCCACTCCTCTGTACAGGTGGCCTTCATGAAGGGATTTTGTGTCTTTGTCATTGTTCAAAATCAAATTTGAATTGAGAATTGGGTCTCCGTGCATTGAAATACAAGTGATTTGATTCACACTTGTTTTAAAGTAGATTTTGATTCTTCCGACCGTAAAGCCAAAGGCCAATATTTAACATGAAGAGAAACTCATTGAAATGCCACCATATTAAAAGAAAGAAAAATGTCAGCATGACCTTTACAGACAAATTAAATCGCAATTATTCCTCCCTAAGGTGAAAGAAGCTTGAGATTGATGCTTTGGAGTAATTTCAGCAGGAATGTGAGGACAGTTCAAAGAGGAGAGCCGCATAAAAGGTTGATTTACTTGGTTTTCTCTCTGTAGATTTAGTGTGATGAATAATTTCTGTTGCGCCACCTTAAGATCTTTATTACTGGTAATAGTTTGGTCTAAGCTGTGAGACATTTGGATGCGAGCAGAGTTGACTCATCTGTCATCTGAGTTTTGTTTTTATCTATTGAGCTTCTATGGTTGAGCTCATCAGTACCGCTCTTCTTTGTACTGTATGTACAGTACAGTGTGTATGGGGAAGCAGACTATAACACCGGCTACATCCAGAGCTAGGATCAAGCTTGTGTTGCCATGGTGAGAATCAAATCCACAATGCAGGATTGTAAGGAGACCCCCAATTGGTCGAAGGACCGTGCCTGGGATCATGATGCACGCTGCCGACGGGCCAATGAGGCGAAAGCAGAGCCGGGGCTGTTGCTAAGGGGAGTAGCCCAGAACAGTCAGCTGGGTTTTCTCTTTCTCTCTCCCTCTCTGTTGCTGCTTGATCTACCTTTGCCCTCATTGACTTCTTCTCCCTCCTCCTCCTCCCTTCCACATCCCCCCTCGTTCTCTCCCGACATTTCTCTCTGCAATTCTACACGTGCAAAAGGGGAAAGAGCACATGTTGAAAAATTCACTGAATATTTCATGCTGTTTGTTGTTTTGATGCTGGGTTTATAACCATAGGAACTCTACACAGAAAGTAGGATGTGTGGAAGTTCACATGGTTATTTGTGTTTATTTTCCCTGTCTTTTCTACCTGGTTTTTCTTTTTTTTTTTAGGGCATTTCATGGTTCACACAGAGGTTCAAATCCTTCATTTAGTTTGTAATCAACCTTATTTAAAATAATAAAGTACTTTAAAATGCTTAAAGCAATGACTTTTTCACAAGATCGCTATTTGATTTTAAAAGATGAAAAATATTCCTTTTGGTTTTATGTAGGTGAGCGAGAGTTTTAGTAGAGGAGAGCTCATTTTACCCGTTGAGCACTTGTAAGACTGGCAAATAAATAATTAATTTTGAACATACTGTAAACTTGTGAATTGAATCCTTTAAATTGGCGCTTGGAAAATATTACTAAATCCCTTTAAATTGTTCTTTAAAATGGGGATGCAGCTAATTATTATTTTGGTGCTGGTGCCTATCTGAGCTGTCTACGGGTGAAAGGCATGGTACACCCTGGGGAGGTCGCCAGTCCATCGCAGGGCAACACAGAGACAAACGCACACCTAAGGGGAATTTAGAGAAGCCAATTTAACCTAACATTCATGTTTTTGAACTGTGGGAGGAAGCCAGAGTACCCAGAGGGAACCCATGCATGCTCAGGGAGAACATGCAAACTCCATGCAGAAAGAATCGAACCTGGAACCTTCTTGCTGCAAGGCAGCAGTGCAAACCACTGCTCCACTGAGCTGCCCTACATCTAGCCTTCCTGTTTTATTCTTTTCAGTTGAAGTTGAACTGTTAATCACGTGTTACCCATTTCCACTTAGCTATTCTTAGGAAGTAGTTTGCTAAATTGCCTTTTGCTGGAACTAAACAGCAAACATCCGACTATGGATTTTTTTCTCATTGTTCTTTTGCAAAAAAAAAAAAAGGGAAAAACTTTGTAATGTGTAACTTTGTAACTCTGTATTTGTAATTTCTAATTTTTACTTTGGATTCTTGTGGACTTTGGGCCCATCTGATGCCTGTGCCTTTGTCAGCATCATTCCACTGTATGTTTAGAGTTCACATCTCCATGTTTGAATGTTTTTTTTAATGCCATTCTTCCATAAAGTTATTGCTGTATTTTATATGAGGGTGTAATGAATAACAGGCCAAATTAAATATGCTTAGCACACCTTATCTACGTGTATCATTAAATTGATTAAACTGTCTTAGCAACTATGCACCACATCTTGTTTACCTCTCATATAAAACCTAAATTTAATATTAAATTTGTGGTAAAAAAAATAAAAGTTCAAGGTAATGAGAACGTCTGTAAAGCACTGTGTTCGATCGAAGGCTTCAGTACTGTTTATGAATAGGGGCTGCTGTTAGTCCAACCTTTCTTTGAAATCTGATTCCTCGTCCCCCAGGCAGTGCAGATTGTTGTTGGATAAACCAGTTTGATACGAACAAGGAAATGTGTATTTTGACATTGTACCACTGATATTCAGATAGTTTTATGCACAGGCAAAACAATCATGCATCACCCTACAAGTGGATTAATGTAGAAACAAAGCATGTGTTTTTTTTTTTTTCCTGGACTTTTCTATCTCTCTCTCCCCTCCTCCTTTCTCCCGCCTCTCATTTCCTCCCGCTACACTTCCTGTTTCCTGATTCTCATCCTCTCTTTGTTCTCCCACTGGCGATTTTTTTCAACTTCCTCTAATTTATCAGCCTTTTTATTGCTTTTTAAACCCCTGTGTGCATATTTGTGAGTTTATGTAATGGATCTATTGTGGTCTAGGGGGTCTGGGAGGGTAACCTCTCCTAGTTATGAATCAGACTCTGCTGACAGAGCATAAAACTCCATGAGCAATGCTGTCACTCATTCATAATAATACTTCCCATCAGAAGAAGATGGGTAAAGAAAGATGAGAGGTAAAGTTGGTGCCTTTGCCATTTGAAAACACAGGTATTGTAGATGTTATTAGTCCTGGTGGCAGCGTCGGTGTGTGTCTGCATTGCAAAAAGAAAGCAGAAGACCGTCTGGTTCTTCCACTGATTACATTTAGTTTGTCGTCTCTTTCCTTACACTCGTACTCTACACGTTTGTTTATGCTCGTCTCGGTGTCGTCTCTTCACAACATTAAAGTGACGTATCCATGGAGATGGAAACTAAAATAACCAGGAACAAGAACGTTTAGCCCTGCTTTGTACATCACCCTCCACAAGGTTTTTCCACCTCTGCAACAATGGAAGCCAACACGTGCCTGGGCGCACGCTCCCAGTTTTCCTACACTGGTGAAAAGTCTCAGCGACTTATTGAAAGAGAAGTAAGCATTCTGCTGCTGCCATGCAGCTTAAAAATAGCAGAAACACACATGGATGTACTCACACACTCAGCATGCAGCTCAGAAATGGATAAAGCAAAAAGCAGCTGTGGCACTGGGCTTTCTCCGCTTTATAGTATTTGCTTCCATTTCTTCTCACTTCTGCAAAAAGAAGCTAAATAAGAGAGCTAAAGTGGTGAAGAGATACTACCACAAAATGTATGTGTGCATTTTCTGACTTTAACTGTTGATGGACTGATCATTTTCTCTTCCAAAGCAGACATTAAGTTTGAAGAAATTCCAAATTTTAAGATGAAAAGCATGAGCAGTTCCAGTTCCTGAGGGCCTCTATCCTGCTACTTTTAGAGGTGTCCTTGGTCCAACACACCTGATTCAAGTAATTAGATGATTAAGAGGACTGCAGAAACGTACATCTTATTGAGGGGATATCCAGCCTTTTGATTCAGGTGTGTTTGACCAAGGACAAGTTTAAAAGCTGCAGGATAGTGGCCCTTAGGAACTGGATTTGCCCACCCCTGGATAAGGAGGTTATATTTTTACTGAATTGTTGTTTGATTAATGGTTCTTTGTTGTGTTTTCTTCTTCTTTAACCCTTTAAAGCCTGATCCAAAAATAAAACAAAACAGAAAATTACTTTTTTGGTTTGAATTCCTTATTTGGCCTTACAACAAAATATGTAAAAAGAAAAAAACAAGAAATACATTTTTGATATTACGGTAATAATTTATTACTATGTGATAAGTCAAGATACATTTTTTGTGGCAGATATTCTACTAGAAACATTTGTCAGGTATATCGGGTTGTGTACAATGATTTTTTGAAACGAGTTTTAAGTAAATTAACAAAAAAGGTGTCAGATACATAACCTTTTTATTAAAACAATTAAGTTTTAAAATACATTTAGAGAACATCTAAAGTGGTGCAGAATAAAAGGAGTAGAAGTACTAATTTTGCTAAAAATATATTGTTTATTAATAATTGATTTAAAATGCTGACATGTCCAAAATATAGAAATATTTACATCTGGTTCTGATGCCAACATCAGCATGAAAACGTCTTCAGTTAGTTAAAAAAAATCTATCAACATATTTTTTTTTCGATAATTGATTAATAATCAGATAGCCAAAGGTTCCATAAAGACTTTTTTTTTACTAAATTAAATCAGGTGGAGCTAAAATTAGTGCACTTGAGGAGTTCTGCATAGAGCTATTTAGAGATGAAACATTTTTTTTTAATCTTTTCCAATTCTCTGTCAGCTAAAGACATGTTTTACAGTCTCTATACTCCATATTTATCAATTAGTAAATTAGTTGATTGTTATTTCAATAATTAATTAATCCGATTAATTATTTCAGCCTTAAATGAAACCCTTATAAATTAATTAGAAACATAGAAAACTATTTTCTTTTATTGTTATGGCTTAATGGAAACCCAATATATAGACTGTTTTTTTTCCCCTTCTAACAAATAGGATTTGAATTGCGACACTGATAATCACTTGCATGTACAGTAAAGGCTGGCAGTTGAAACCACGCCACTTTGATTCCACAACCACAGCCACATGAGCTGAAAGCTCACACAACCTCCGATCTCAGCTGTTTTCCTCGTAATACTGGAAACCGCTATAAAGTGATCTGGAAAATGGACTTTGTTGAGCATGTTTCCTGCAGAACCGTGATGTGAACAAGGCTGTTGAGGATTGTCACACTGGAAAAAGTCCTAATGACATTTCTAAGGTTTCAGCCCTGCAGCAAACCACTGTAAGGTATATTAATCATTATTAAAGTAAACACTGAAGAACCTTCTAAGAATTGACCTGCCTATGAAAAAAAAAAAAAATCCAGGCAGTTGACGAGTCAACATTAAGAGACAGGGCAAAAATTGCAATGGTTGGACATTAGGGCTGCAACTAACGATTATTTTGCAAAACATTAATCTTTAAATTTTTTTTTTTCTATTAATAATCTGATAGCTTAAGGTTAATTAGAGAAGATTTTACAGGATCAAACCAGGTGAAACCTTTCCACTTGAAGAGTTTTGGATAGAGCATACTGACACATGAAAAAGTTTTTTTTTTTTATCTTAAATGCAAAATGTTTAGATCTTTTTATTATTATTATTACTGCTCCAAGTGGGTTACTCTGTCAGCTAAAGGCATGTTTTACTGCAGAGGAGCTCAAGTCCAGTCTTCAAGAGCTACTATCCCGCAACTTTTTGATGCACCACATTTTTAACACATCTGAATCAAATGAGTGGCTCATTACCATGCCTCTGCTGTATGGAAGCAAATCGCTACCATATTTCAAATGAAAAAGCATTTACAGAAATGCATTTTCATTTTAAGAATGTGGCTTGCATTGTTTGACTCATAAATGAAATTGGTAATCAATAATCCTATTTGTATTTTCATTTTCTTCTTCAACACTGCTCATCCTTTTACTTAATTAAAATGAAAAAGAAAAAGACATTTGAGATTCATTGTTAAAAATGTACCCCAGCAAATACATACCAAAATCCAATTAGAAATTTAAAATTTGAAAAAATGAAAAAGCATTTCCAGAAAGGCTTTTTCATTTTAAAAATGTGGCTGCATTATTTGACTCATAAATTTAAATTAAATAATCAATCATCCTATTTGCATTTTTGCATTTCTACTTTTTTAAGACTGCACATTTTATGCCATAATCAAAGAGAAAAACACAGCGGACATTGCCTTTTCGTTTTGGTGGTCTGCCAGCAAAAGTACTGCATCCATAACTTCGTAAATGAAAAAGCATTCTAAGCTGGCCCGAGGCAGCAGAGTGACGTCAGCAGCCGCACTTCCTTAGGAGTCCTTGCTGACCAACACCCATCTTAATCGGTAGGGGGCGCACGTATGCATTGCATTACATTGTAAGCATCCTGGCGGAAACTGGTTGAATTGCCGGGTTTGACTATCGGGACATACTGAACGACCACAATGACCAAAGCAGTGCCAGTTTGTCTTTATTATGAGGGAGTGCCATGATCTGTGATGCTAAAGACCCGGCAATTCAACCACTGCTGGGCTAAATGAGGGGATTAAGCCTTTCGATTCAGGTGTGTTAGAGAAGTGATGCATCAAAAATTAAAGGATGGTAGCCCTTGAGGACTGGACTTGAGCACCCCTGTTTTACAGTCTCTATGGTCCATTTAACCATTAATCGTTTACTAAATTAGTTGACGATTAATTCAATAATCGATTCATCATGATTAATCCAATTAGTTGTTTCAGCCCTTTTTGACAGTTTCAATGGGAAAACCACTGCTGACCTAAAAGTGCATGAATCAGCCATCCCATATCTTCTGTAAATATTTCAACAATTCTCCAAGAATGCCATACAGTCAGTCAGATGCTAAGAATGAACAGAAATGTATACACTACTTTCCACCACCACTGTATGACCCCTTTATTCAATAGAGTAGCTGTTTATTATTCATCTGATTGCTGCTGAGAGAAAGTCAGAGAGAGAGAGAGATGGTGCAGCGATGAAGGGAGAATTTGCTGTCTTGAAAGATGTTGAAAGACTAAGGGAGGAGAAAGATGAAAGCAAAGCAGAGACCAGAGAGAATTACTCACTTCAGGAAAACATTGGCTTGAAAGAAACAAAGCAGGCTTAGTTAGAAAGAGGGGTTATAAAGCAGGGACCCAGTTGTTTTCATCTGCAAACTATCCGTATGTTTGGCCCTTCCTTGCCTCTTTGTTCGTCTGTTACAGAGCTATTTTTATCCTCCTCATATTGCCGTAGAAAATGTTAAACAAATTTTAAGACCAGTATTACCGATGGCTTCATTTTCACTTTGTCTTAATTTAGCATCAATAAGAAGAGGGGGGAAAAAATGCAAGTGCAAATTAAACAGGATGACTGACTGTCATGGCTGCTCTTTGATGTTACTTGTGAAACCACTATCACAAGCTAAGCCAAGACAACTGAGACAAAAGAAAATGTTACTTGTGAAACCACTATCACAAGCTAAGCCAAGACAACTGAGACAAAAGAAAATATGAAGCTGGAGGCGAGAGTGTCTCTGTGCTCAGTGGCACAGATTACAGTAGAATTTGTCATTAAACAAAAACATGACTAAAAGTCTGATGGAAGATGACAACAATTGCACCAATGGTTGAACACAGGCAGATTTTATCCCCAGTGACGGCAACTGTTTAAAAGGAGAATTGCAATAGATGTGGTTAATCCCTTGCCAAGATACAATTGTTACTGATAAAAGTGTTGCTTGATAGGGATCTGAACACTTGCTAAATATAGAAACCGAGTGGCTAAGTTTGGTAACACTGCTTCTATCGCTGCCTTTACATGCCACCCCTGATAGGCCAGTGATAAGTAAGATAACAAATGAACCACGTCATTATTGAAATCAAGATTTAAAACAATTACTCTTCAAGAGGTGCACTTGGAAAACAGTACTCTGCTATGAAGTTACTGTTGTTTTTATTTTAAGCTCGTTGAGAAGAGTTAGTGCAATATGTACTTTAAACAGTATTCAAAAGGGTTTCCCAGGCCAAGCGGACCCCCCAAACTGATGGCTAGATAGGAGTAGGGGCCCCACCATATATATTGTAAGAAATTGTGTTATATCAAACTGGTCCTATAGTCACTCTATTACACCTGGAGTAATGTAAGGAAAGGTAGTTTCACCCTGGGATTATTGAAGCATTTCTGATTCTGATTCCTGATTTGATGGGACAGGTGTTGTGAATGAAGCGGTGCCCAAAAAGAAAAAGCTCCTCTGTGTCACTGAATGTGTGCATTGATGACTGGAAGACATCTTCTGCCTCCATTTATCTGTTTACTACAGTGTGTTCAACTCATGTTGATGGGTATTTAAAGACATTTCAATTAATAGAAAAAATTGCAGGGGGAATATAAAAAAAAAAGTCTAATCAACCAAAACTTTCTATACCTCCATGCAGTACCTCGGTGGAACCCCTAGGGGTTGCGGACCCCCTGTTGAAGAACTCCGGTTTAAGGTTTCCAACAATGCCAGAAAATAAAGCTAGACTAGTTACTAAAAGATCACAGTGGTGCAAGAAGTCTTCAAATATAGTCACAAAGAGGCTAAGCTAGCAATGGCAGTTCATCGTCCAAAAGAGGCGAAACCACACATCAATCAGAGAAATTACTACTGAGGGCATTGTTACAGTTTTGTTGTATTTATTGTCATAGGGAGTAGGACCGAATGATTGTTTTGCTTTGCTTTTGTTTTGTTTCATTGTTTTAAGCTTTAAAGGTTGCCTGTCCAGAGTCTATTGTCTGCATCTCTCTTCTCCTATAGTGGCCTCAAACCCACTATAAGCATTTTACTACCACCTAAAGGACTGGAGTGCAATGTGACCGAAACTGAGTGGCTTTGCATTTTGAAATTAGTATTTTGTTACATTGCAATTATATTGCTAATGCAATTCATTGCTTAGCCCAACTGTTGAGGCAAAATAGAATGATAAAGTGCTATAATTGCCCTGCATTACTTCATATATTGTATTTGCAGGGTATTGGTTTGGTAAGCTCCTAAGGTGTCAGTTAAATGCATAGAAGTCATAAAAACATAAACATTTTTCAATTGGGCTACACAGATATCTTTAAAACAGAACCTTAAGGGACTCTAACAGCTGTAAGTTTAAAAAAAGACCTAATTCTACTTCTAAATCTGGATTTGTGAAAAACACTGAAGATAGTTAATAATAATTTAACTTTATTGATCTCACTTTATTCATCCCCTTGGGGAGCAGTGGGCTGCCATCGTTGGGCGTCCGGGGAGCAATCAGAGGTTAAGGGTTTTGCTCAGAGACCCAGAGTGGCAGCCTGTGGGAGTGGGTTTCAAACTCACAACCTCAGGAGTACAAGCTCTATGCTTTAACCACTAGGCCACCACTCCCCCTAGCACCAAAGGTCTAAGGGAAAACCAAAACTGTTATTGACACAGTTGGTAAAGGTAAGTTCTAAGTTCCAAACCGAACTCTGTGTCACAAACATTAGCTCTTCAACTAATAATAGCTTCTAGTGACAGGAAGTGGGTATGTATGAGAGACGCAGCAGGTTATGGTGTTTATCACAGTCTGTTCTCAAATCTTTCCACATGTCCGATTTTGTTGTGTTTTTAGATAAAAGAAAAACACCATTAGGGTAATGAGCCTTATCAAGAGAAAGTATCTGTGTCTAAAAGCTGAAGTTTTGTGTAACAATTGACATGCTCTCAAAAAAACTTCCTTCCTTTTCCTTTTTCCATGTCTCCAATCCTGCTTGCCTTCACTGTGATCTGACCCATTGCCGGATGACCTCATCTATGTGGGGCTCATTTGGGGGAAGGGGAGGTCAGAGGTCAATAAATGTGTGTGTGTGTGCGAGCCCCTCACCCCTTTAGGGCTCCCAGCATAGTGCGATTAGAGATTTTATAGCCTCCCTATCTGTGTATTCCTATATCTAAGGTTTCTGTCTATTGAGCTGTGGTACTGCCTCATATTTTGTAACAGGAGTGTCTGCTTTCGTAGCAGCAGTCGCACAGGTGGGGAAGACAATCAGTGAATCCCATCGCTGTTTTCTGTTGTATAGATCTCTGCCAGTCTGCTCCTATTCACTGTCTTTGTCCTGCCTCCTTCTGGTCTGTGGCTTCTCATCCTTATGTTTCATCCCGTCTTCGGTGGCTTCCGATGGTCAGGTGAGACAGAGGTGAGGGGAGCAGGAGGAGACTTTGTCTTTCTGTCTGCAGCCACTGGTAATCTTATATCTTTAAAGAGACGATGGGAAGAAGGGCCTGTTGTAAGGAGAGACTGATTGTAGGATCAACACAAAGCTCATTTTTGAAAACACCAGGTGCGAATACCCACACAGACTACACCCCGAGGCAATCTGGTTACAGTGTTTAAATTTAAAAAGAATATTTAATCCTTTTTATTGAATGATGTAATCCCAATGCAATAAAGCTGTAATTCGCTGCCTTAAAAATTGTTTGTTCTGTGACAAATTAACAAAGGCACCTATAAATATGACGTCACATGTGTAAGACCATGCCCCCCAGTTTGCTGCTGGAGGGCAAAAACACTAGTTCCCTATATTGTTTTTAGAGGTCAAGTTACTGGAAAAGATATATATTATTTAGCCTACCTTTAACTGTAAAGGTATTCTGGATTTTTTTTCTCTTATGTCTTTAGGTGGAAATGTGTTCTACCTTTAACCGTACTCTATACTCCTCCTACCCCACCACCCCAAAATATGCTGTTCTCATACCTCATACAAGCTTACTGTAGCCCACTGTTCCATTAGCAATCAAATATTTCACTGCTTTTTGCCCCTGCTAGATCACGTGTGAACTCCTGCTCCACTTTGGCGTGCCTGTGCCATCTTTGTTATTAGTCACCTCCTGTCGGGTAGCGATGGTTTCGGTGGGGAGTCTGACAATGCTTTATGAAAGTGAGCTCTCCACGCAAAGCATTCTGGGATATAATCTGCCTCTTTTTCTGACATTTGCATCAAGTATAATGATCCCTTGTAAATATCCCCATCCTGAGCAGATGGCCATTTTCATGACTGTCAGTGCCAATGACCGCCAGCTATTTACTAACAGGTCTGGAAGCTTCACACTAAATACAGTTAACTTTGCAGTTTACCTTTTCCAGTCCTCTGCAGAAAGACGATCTAAATTAGTAATACTGACACCCCCTGATTTCATATTGTTAACAGAAATGTCGTACCACCGCAGCGCAACTGTTCAGCTATGGTGCTAGTAAAACAAACTTTTCGCCCTCCACCGTTGTACGCATGCGAAAAACTTCCAAAAGTAAACGATAACATTCAAGGTGTCTATTGGGTCAACGGGTCTGGATGCTCTCCTCCCAGCCAGTAACTGGTGCACTTGTCAGTGGGTTAGAAGAGAGGGGAGAGACAATCAGCAAATCCCAAACACAGTTCTGAATGACACTGCTGAAATGAGGGATATACTTTAAAAGATCAGTTTGAAAAATCTTATTTTTTGGGGGTGGGTTTCATCTTATTGCTAAAATAAATTAATGTTCTAGAAAAACAGGATGCCCTCCGACGAGGATTTATATTTATCACGTCCATCTGTTTTATAAGCTTCATCAGCTTTAAGTTGCTCCCAAGAGACACCATTTCCTCACTGAGCTGAAATGGAGAGGCTTGATTTGATTTGGTTTTATTCTTGTATAGCACAGATCTATGACAAACCATCTCCTAAGGCAACTCATAAAAGAAAAAAAACAATTAAAAAACTGATAAATGTATGTAGAGAATTTAGTTATCTTAATTCAGTTCAGATACATAAATCGCTCCAAAGGCCGCTACTTACATTCCAAATACAATCCTGGTGGTAAAGCAATTGTCAAGTTTAATTCATGATCCTTATATTGAAAAAACATTTCTTCTGGGGAAACCCAGCTGACCTCATAAAGCCGCCAGACCTTGCAGCAATCCTCTTCCTGAATTTGGCAGCCTCAGCAATTTACTGTACAGAGGCATTACCTTTGCAATATATTTTTTTAAACCCTGTCTGCATCAATGGGTAAAAAAAAACACCTCAGCAGGATGAAGATTCCAGCAGAACCTGAGCAGAACCTCTCTCAGTTAGCCTGTTTCCATCAGCCTTTTTGAGCATGTTGAAGTATTGCATTAGAAGAGCTTATGGAACCAGCAAAATTCTAATAAAAGTACCAATATATAAAAAAAAAAAATTATATTCTTCTCACTTTAGGTAGATTATACATTTTCTAAAAAAGCGTTAATGTGCTAAAAAGGACAGGGAAACACATTTTTCGTAGTGAATATTCACGTCACATGACTGATCAGCTCTTTCCTCTGCCTCTGTCGACCTAAATGCTGCATTAGATTCACATCTCTACCAATGTTTGCTGATGGCATGAACCCTCTAATACTATCTGAAATGATAAGTTAAGTACAAATTGCCTGGCTGCAACATTTAATAAAACCTCAGTTCATCAATGATAGTTCCCTCAATATTCACGTCACATTTGGATGGAAACACAGCTAAAGTTACCTTTCTGACACAAACTGCGTGTGAGAAGACTGCAGACCCCAAAACAAAACACAGACGCACCAATTAATGAGTACTTTCTATAGAAAGAGTAAGAGGAGGCTAATGTGTGACAGGCCTTTTAAAAGACAGAAATATTGCTAAACAGAAAGCTCCTGTGTTAGTGATAAAACCTAACAACAGAACATAGTTATGGGCAACAATAGCTGCATTGGTTGCTTTGTTTAGAAAAGTGAGTTCAATCACAGAAAACATGGCTAGTGTATCATCTCAAGAAGGAGACATTAAAGCTTATGGCAGTGACATGTCAGCCATTGAGCCTCCTTTAAGACAGTGTGAAAGATGTAGCTTGAGTGAAACAGATTGAAAAAGAGAATATAAAGTGTCATGTCAGTAATAATAGCAGATATAGAATCAATGTAGAGAAATACCTTACCCGAAACTGTAAGGTCAGGTAAGAAGGATGTATTATGTAATCCAGTGGCCGAAGACTGTTTAATCATTAAGGATAACCTTACCCGAAACTGTAAGGTCAAATAAGAACGGTGTATGAATAACCGCCCATTTTGCTTGTCTGAAATATAGTCTTTGTTCGGGTTCAAGGTGGTGTTATGAAAACGGGTCCATACAGCTTGGTTCGACTGTCTCGGCTTAGCGTTTACACTCCAGAGCAGGGCGGTCGGTGCGACCAAACCAACCACCAGTAGTCATAGGCGAGGCGTGTACAAGCTAGAGCAGCATAGTCAGTCAGGTAGCAGAAAAAATCAGTTGTTGTGAGAGGGTGTGTGTGTGTATGGCTAGAGTGGGAAAAACAGAAGGAGTTGGAAGGCGGCGCCAGCAAGTACCCTTATAGGTCTGCTCTGCTGTATGGGAGCACTTCTAGATTTAGAAGTGACCTACGCATGACGTAGGAAAGAAAGTTGTGGATAAAAAGTGCAACAGTGTGCAAGCATGGCCCAACACACGTTGTTTATGCTGGCAGCAACAAGTAACACCAACATGTCATGCTAACCCCGAACTCCCACATACTCCGCCAGCGCTCGGCCTACTCACTGCGCTCCAGACCGCCTGCACAAAGCAAAGCCACCACAGCGCCTCAACTGTAGCTCCACGTCCTCTCCGCTCTGAGTTCCTTGGAGATGCGTGGAGGAGCGTGCGAAGATGATGATTTAAATTCAAAGCAGCAAAACATGCAGCAAAATGATGCAGGGTTTCCACGCTTCGTTAAAAAATAAATTACAAATTCATTAATTTTTTGGATTTTTTTCATTCATTTCATAAATTTTTATGGATTTCGGTCTAACAATCAACATATACGAGAAGCAAACCCGTGACCACGAAACCCGTGAACGAACGAGGAACGGTGGATTTTGTGAACCGTTCCACCTAGTCTTTATATGTCTTAATATGTTTTTTGTCAAGAAAAAATATTCTTTGCTATAAGTTGATATATGGATCTGGTTCAGGGCCCCCTTTTGTTGGTGGATGTGCTCACAATGCATTTAGGGACTGAAACAGGGTACAGTTAGATTTTTCTGGACTAGGTGCTCTGTAGCATCGACAGAATTTGGTCACTTTGTGTAAAAGTACAAAATCCGGTACCCATCCCTAGCTACAGATGAGAGCTTTCTTAAAAAAGGAAAGTATTACACTTCAATGAGAAAAAGCTAAAGAAAAACACATAATTTTAATCTGCATTTGATGCAGATGCTAGGCTAGGGAAAGTTACTTTGGTTTAAACTCTTAATTTTCACATTTATTATTCTGTGTCAAATGAAGTTCAGAGAAGTTGACCCACTTTCTCAAAGTTGCTCAGTCTGTTCACATCTACTGAGCCAAGATAACTTGTAGATCTGTTCAACCTGCTGGCTGTGGTTGTTGGGGAAAATAAGCTGTTAAAATCTTAATTAGGCAGATGTCATTGTCTGAGCTGGAAGCTGCTCTAAGAGTTCTAATTAGTTGGCACAAACACATAAAAAAAAACACACATTAGACCTACAAATGATTGCATCAGATCAGAACTAGTGTGGCTGCTCTTATTCAGCAGCTGTTTCCTTTTACAAGAATACAGTTGGAAAACAGCTCTTTCAAGTATTCAATATTAAGATATGTTTCACTAACGTTGCTGTGTGGTAATTTCCACAAGCTGCAGGTTCATAAACCAGATATTAAAGCCTCGTCTGCATTCCCCAATTTTTTGTTGTTTACACAGAAAAAATACTTATGATTCCTAATTAGTTTTAATGTTGGATTTATCTTTGTGTTTTTTAAGCTTTATTGGCTGATCTGAAAAGTTTAAACTATTATTGTATATACTGTATATATATCAAACATACTTATTCCTATGACATACTTAATGTTTTGCTGAGCCAACTAGCTCCATTGAATTTGGCACTGGAGGTTTCAAAAACCAAATATCATCTACCTGCTAAATGGAAAGTTCTTATTTACATTGCATCTATAGTTTTAAAGTAATTTTGTCCATCTCACTGACAAAACCTTTCTTATTGTGGAGTATTAGATAAGTTGGATGAACACTGCAAAATTCAAATACACTATCTACATTTCGTAAAAAAAAGTTCTTACACTTGCTTAAACGAGCAAAAGAGGAGATGGAAACAAATTTTTCAAAAATCTTGCCTTTTGCTGCATCAGTTCTGAATGTTTACCTCAAATAACTGATCACCTGTTTCCGTTGCTACTGTCGTCCTGAATGGGGCTCTATTATCATATTTCTCTCTCGATGTCTCTGGATGGCATGAACCATCACTAATACTTGCTAACATGATGAACTCAGTGACAACATGAATGTTCTCAAATTAAAGTGAGCTATTAGATAAAAACTGCTAATTATATGATGGGTACTCTTTATATGTACTTACTAACCATAATTTTCTACTACACGAGGAAGTAGTTGTAAACACAGCTGTCTGAAAAGCTGTTTCTAAAACTCTTCATGCCATCCAAGAGTATACACCCTCATACAAAGTCCAGATTTAGTGGTTTTATGTTGATTTGTGATGATATTCTAATGGGTTAAAATCACAGGAATGACCTAGAACCTTTTGAAGGAGTGCAAATCCTGGCCAGTACTCAACTGGGGTCTGCTTAACATATTACCCTGTGTGGATCAATCAGGTTAGTAACACATTGCGCATACAGCTTTGTAGATCCTGTATATGCAGACAGTTTCATGGTGGAGGAGTCCTCCAGACTGAAGGGACCAGATGTGTCAAGTAACTTGAGCTCCAAGCACAATGGGCCCATCCAGGGGCTCACTGAAGTGCTTCAGGAGGGCTGGACTTAGGATCTCTCCACTACCCGGCAGTCGGGGCTTTTTCCTGGGCAACTTTTAATAGTGTTTGGCCTGGACAGGGGCTAATAACAGCCCGCCTGCCTGGCCGCCTGCCTCTGCCAGGCTTTCCTCCCTTAAGGTGACAGACAAAGCTGGGACAAGGCCAATGATTCTTCTTGTCCTACACTTATCTCCTTATCATTCTAGCTTTATTTTCTTTGTTGTTTGGTTTGGAATGATTATTCAAACGATTTGTCCTTTAGGCTATGATCTGTATTTTTTCCCCTTATTATCCAAACTGTGTTGTATCATAGGTTTATGCCACTCTGCCTGATCTTGGTTGTACATAAATCTTGGCCCATACCCTCATACCCAAAGCCTTTGTTGGCCCACCTGCGTGTGTTTGTGCTTCTCTAGCTGCAAAATGTGCACAGATGCAGTAATAAAGAAGCATGTAGGTACCCCCCCATACATCCGACAGCTCATTCACACGGATATATTTCTCATGAGGCCCTCTTACACTAGTATAAACAGTCATACAGCCCAGCCAGGCCAACAATGCCACATACATCGACTCCCCTTCCCTCTGTGGTGGTGTGGCCGATGCATTCTGCTTGTCATCATGCCACCGTGTGTGCAGCTCTACATCAAACCAGATGCATAACCAATAAAGGTTAGCACTAAGAGGCCGACTCGTTAGACCAGTTAGCATGTGTCACCCTCTTTCTAAGCCAAAAAAGGCTTTGTCCTGGGCTACCACCCAAAGCTGTGACCTCAAACAACTCTGGCTGACTCGAGATATGTTGAATTGAAAAAGCCTTTCCCCGAATATGTTCATTGTTATATTTCATTGGAAACCCGTATTTTTCCTTCTGTTTGACTTGGTCTTTTAACTTCTGTTTGGAACCTTGAGAGTGTTTGTAACTGTTTGTTTGCAAATTCTTTCATGTCGTTCACTACTTTAATTTGACTTTCTAGCATTATTGCAATTACTAGTCTGTCTGTCACTGCTGTCTCATAATCAGTTTCAAACCTGGACTTCACACTTTGTGTGAAAGAGTGAGATATATTTAACCTATTCTGTCAAATGTTTGCACAGTTCCCCTGTTATGGCAGCCTAACTGGATCTGTTTTTGTTTTGACTCCTTAACCTACATTTTCTCTCTACTCAAGCTCCATTTTTAAAAGTAGAGAGCAGACTTACATTTTTGCTATATTTTCATTAGAAATAAAATTCAAATTAGCCACTATAGTATGACAAACTTAAACCCGGGAAGACTATTTCATTGTTGGACCACAACTAATTACACTTTCTAACTACTTTACCGTATTATAATCAACAAATTTTTTGTTGGACAAGTTTGTGGTAAATTGACTAATAGATCTTATCTACAAGGTTACAATAACATAGAGTTGTTTTGGTTTGCATGAGTCATATTTCAGAAGCCAACTGACACATAGAAATATCAAACTCCTGACAACATGAATGTTCTCAAAAGAATGTGAGCTATTAGATTAAACTGCTAATTATATTTGGGTACTTTTATATGTACTTCTATCCATAATTTTCTAAAAAAAAAAAAAGGAGCAGTCTGTCTGAAAAGCTGTACTAAACGAAATTTCGTTTTGTATACACCCTCATACAAAGTCAGATTTAGTGGTTTTATTTAATTTGTTTGAAATTCTAATGGGTTAAAATTTTATAAATGACCTAGAACCTTTTGAAGGAGTGAATATGGGAACAACTCAACTGTTTGGCTTAACATTTACCCTGTTTGTACAACCAGGTTGTGGTTATTGCGCATACAGCTTTGTAGACCTTTATGGCTACAGTTTCATGGTGGATGAGTCCTCCAGACTGAAGGGACCAGATGTGTCAAGTGGTTGAGCTCCAAGCACAATGGGCCCCCCCAGGGGCTCACTGAAGTGCTTCAGGAGGGCTGGACTTGGGATCTCTCCACCACCCGGCAGTCGGGGCTTTTTCCTGGGCAGCGTGGCACAGTGTGTGGCCTGGACAGGGGCCAAGAGCAGCCCGCCTGCCTGGCCGCCTGCCTCTGCCAGGCTTTCCTCCCTTAAGACCACAGACAAAGCTGGGACAGGGCCAGATTCTTCTTGTCCTACACTTATCTCTTTATCATTCTACTGCTTTATTTTCTTTGTGGTTTTGTTCCTAATGATTATTCACTAATTTGTACTTTAGGCTATGATCTGTGTTTTTTCCCCTTATTATCCAAACTGTGTTGTATCATAGGTTTATGCCACTCTGCCTGATCTTGGTTGTACATAAATCACATCCCACACCCTCATACCCAAAGCCTTTGTTGTCCCACCTGCGTGTGTTTGTGCTTTCTAGCTGCCCTATGTGCACAGATGCAGTAATAACTAAGCATGTAGGTACCCCCCATACATCCGACAGCACATTCACACGGATATATTTCTCATGAGGCCCTCTTACACTAGTATAAACAGTCATACAGCCCAGCTCTTCCCACACCCACACATACATCGTTCTCCTTCCCTCTGTGGTGGTGTGGCCGATGCATTCTGCTTGTCATCATGCCACCGTGTGTGGGCTCCACATCAAACCAGCTGCATAACCAATAAAGGTTAGCACTAGCCGCCGACTTTAGACCAGTTAGCATGTGTCACCCTCTGTCGAGACATGGGCACCTTATCCTCCACAACCACCCACGCTGTGACCTCAAACAACTCTGGCTGACTCGAGCATGTTGGAGGCAGATGCCTTTCCCCTAATATGTTCATTGTTATATTTCATTATCTCCCGTATTTTTCCTTCTGTTTGACTTGGTCTCTCCTTCTGTTTGGAACCTTGAGAGTGTTAACAACTGTTTGTTTGCACCTTCTTTCATGTCGTTCACTACTTTGTTTCCCTTTCTAGCAATTTTCCAATTACTAGTCTGTCTGTCACTGCTGTCTCATAATCAGTTTCAAACCTATACTTCACACTTTGTGTGAAAGAGTGAGATATATTTAACCTATTCTGTCAAATGTTTGCACAGTTCCCCTGTTATGGCAGCCTAACTGGATCTGTTTTTGTTTTGACTCCTTAACCTACATTTTCTCTCTACTCAAGCTCCATTTTTAAAAGTAGAGAGCAGACTTACATTTTTGCTATATTTTCATTAGAAATAAAATTCAAATTAGCCACTATAGTATGACAAACTTAAACCCGGGAAGACTATTTCATTGTTGGACCACAACTAATTACACTTTCTAACTACTTTACCGTATTATAATCAACAAATTTTTTGTTGGACAAGTTTGTGCTCTCTCACTGAGAAACAAAGCGATGGCTTAGCCCACATTCCAGCGTTTGAACTGCCGTGGCTTTCGGATTCACTCCTCCTGCTCTTCAGCCTCTCCTCTTGACCTCATTGACCTCTTCTAACCCTCACACCAGAGTTCCCAATTAACCCAGAAGCCAGCTGATTTGTCTAATGGGAAAATGTCGGGATGAATTATGCTAACTTTTCCCTATACTCAAAGCAATTTCAGTCTGGAATTTCTATATCTAAGACCCAACGAAATTTCCAGTGTTGTTATTAATTGTATCCATAAATAATTTATAAGAATACCACAGCCTCCAGTCATCTTTTCTGTAGAAGATAAGTCAGAGCTGAATAAGGGTGTGAACTGACTGACATTTTTGATTTGTGATGTCATAAGTAAAGAACTCTAGAGGAAGTAAATCCTACTTTACTATTAGATTTGACCATTGTCATGGTGGGTTTCTATGATGATGATGAGCTGGATAGAACCTCCTGCACCCATGCATTCCCAAACCATGACACTACCACCTTTATGCTTCCAAGATGGTGTGAGTTTTTTTATTTTTTTTTCTTATGATATGCCCTTTCTGGTTTATAGCCCCATTTACACTACCCTTTTAAAACCGTGCTGAGAACTGCCCAAGCATGGTAACTGTTGATATATCTGTTGATAACTGTCCTATTTAGTCAGCTGACTTATTTTGCGGGGCATGCCCAGCTTTACTATTCATGGATCTCTTCATCTGTTCACAACACAGACTTCTCTCAGACTATTAACAATAATAGCATCAAAAAAACATGGTGCAACCTGGGAGAATGCAGAGACTGGGGCTCTTATTGAAATTTGGGCGAAGGATGCTATCCAGTAGGGCTGGACGATAATTTAATAATTATATATATTGATCGATAGATGTGTGGCGCAATAGAAAAAAAGATGGTCGAAGACAGTTTGATATTGAAACAGTTTTGTACAGGGTATTAAATAGTAATTGCTCATTATACATTGCACAAGTTATTGCCGTTGTAGTGTCACATTTTTGAGTCTGGCGGCAGCTGAGATGAAAGACCCGAGGTAGTTCTCCTTTTTACAAACAGGCTGTAAGTCTTTCACTAAAGAAGCTGCTCAGCTCCTCTACAGTCTGGTGCAGAAGGTGAAAGGTGTTTTCCATGATGGATGTAAGCTTGGACAGCACCCTCGTCTCGGTCGCTTCCTCTATTGAGTCCAGAGTGCAGCCTAGGACAGAATCGACCTTTCAGTTCAGTCTCTTTCTGTCTCGCTCTGCGCTGCTAGGGGCCCACTAGACAACAGTGTAGAGGAGGGCTGATGCCAACGGCACAGAAGGTTTTAAGCAGGGGCTAGCTCACTCCAAAGGACCTCATCCTCCTCAAGAGGTGGAGGCAGCTCTTCTTATACAAGGTGACGGTGTCATGAGTCCAGTCTAGTTTATTATTGACGTGAACACCATGGTATTTGAAACTCTCCACAGTTTCTATGTCTTGCCCCTGGATGTTAACAGGGGGTTGAGGTGGGGCCTTCTCCTGAAGTCGATCACCATCTCCTTGGTCTTACTAGTGTTAAGACACAGCTGGTTCTTCCCACACCAGCCCTACTCCAGCTTGTTCCCCTCAGAGACACAGCCTACAATGGCTGAGTCATCAGAGAGCTTCATAAGATAGCAGCTGTCCGTGTTGTAGGTGAAGTCCAAGGTGTAAAGGGTGAAGAGGAACGGAGACTCTGGGGGGGTCCCGGTACTGCAAGCGCCACCTCTGACTGACCGCCATGCAGCCGCATGTGCTGAGGGCGTTTTGTGAGGTAGTTGATGGTCCAGGCAGCAAATTGTCTGTCCTCTCCAGCATCCTCCAGTTTCCCCCTCAGCAGCTCTGGTCTGATAGTATTGAAAGCGCTGAAAAAGTCAAAGAACATGACTCTCGCTGAGCTCCTGGTGGTCTCCAGGTGGGTGAGCGGCCGCTGCAGCAAGTAAATGATGGCATCCTCCACAACTGCTTTTTACATAACTTAACACTGCTATGTAAAAAACAATTTCTCTAAAGAAAAGGCTGGAGTTAACATTTGCACTAGCAGAACTTTAAAGGACGAGGTCTGTAGAGAATATGTGAATGTGCCAAATTAATCCATGGGATTCTTTTGTGTTCTGGGAATCTTCTGGATTCTTTTTTTAAGTCTATGTTGTGTTAAATTTCTGAGTTTGCACATCTGCAGGACAGATACCAGCTTTCATTTAGTCTCTTTTGATGTGGATTCAAGGCTGTGCTGACCTGTTCTGCACTGATAGTACCCCTTTGTTTCAGTGCACATGTAGGGGAGGCAATATCTACTCATTTGCAGCATTTGAAGTTTTTTTCTGCCTGTTTACCTCCGAACTTTAACACCAGCTTGTTCCTTCATCTCTGGTCACTCCTCCTTCTCCTCTCCTATCATCAACTCTATTTTCTCCGTCTCCCCCTCTTCCAGCGGTCTGCTGAGGCTCGCTCACGAGTGTCCTGCTGATAAGGTTCGGAGGAGAAGGACAAGTTAGATAAGTCTTCCAGATGTCCGACAGAAACCCAAAGGAGTGCAGGGGCTGAGTGATGATAGTTGTGCAGTGAAGTGAGGCAATGTAGTATGCCAGTGCAGCTGTTTCATCGTCACTCTGCAGTCAAGTTGGATTTGCAGGGTTATTTTTGCTCTGCAGCCAGAAGCTGTAGCCTGCTGACATGTTCGTTGAGCGCCAAGACATACCCTGAGGATTCCCACTGAAAAAGGGAGAAATAAAAGCAAACAGTGACCCTTCCAAACCCCCATAAATAAGCGTCTACCTTAGTTTATAACTGTGTGTTATTGTGCTACACATAGCTCTTCAACAGACACCTAGCCACTGCATGTGGTTTGTGTGTCTCCCAGTGTATGTTTGTTTGTGTGTGTGCCTTTTGTATGGATTCACACTGAGATGTTTTGTTAAAGAATTTAATCTAAACAAAAACCTGCATTTAGGTAAAACATTGTCCTTTAATAATTACTAAAATAATGTGCATAAAGAGGTGTGTGTGTCTGTTTTCTTTGTCTAAACACATTAAGAGTGAGGTTTACCTTTTCTTCCCTTAAATGTTTTTTTTTGTTGTTGTTTTTTGCTTGCTGACTCAGCGCATTTGAAGCATTTATTAAGGTAATGCCTTGCAGACTTTATTTAACGGGGTCTGCGTGCATTCTGGACTCAGATTCACAGCCACTAATGCCAAGAAGGCTCTAAACAGGACTCATTATGGCGTACATTTTGGCAGAGGG
Organism: Cyprinodon brontotheroides; assembly: GCA_018398635.1. NCBI lineage: Eukaryota > Metazoa > Chordata > Actinopteri > Cyprinodontiformes > Cyprinodontidae > Cyprinodon > Cyprinodon brontotheroides. The sequence continues at coordinate 18,117,437 of JAGKQL010000028.1, read as the reverse complement.
AAACTAGAAAAGTATTTACTGTATACTAGTCTATAGGTGACCTGAATGCATGTGTGTGCACACAGAGCACAGATCACACACCCACACACACAGATGTGTGCAATATGTATTGACCTTGTCTCTTGTTGCCAGTTCCAGGAAGGTTGATGAATAAATAAAGCCCTGACGCCTTCCCAGTTAGGCTTTGTCTGCTGCTGGCAACATGTAATGACAACACATACATTACATATACTGTATATTTTCCCTGTTATCACTCTTTCCCCTAACCTTTCTCTCTCTTTCCTTTTGTGCTCCTCATGCAAGATTGGATCGCTGTAAACTGTTGCCCTATGCTTTGCCAGCCTCTGTTGCGCTGAAGCCCTTTTCTTTTCACCTGATGCTTTCCTGTAACAAGATAGCACATGTAAAGACTGCACTTTGCAAGAAGATTTAACCAAGTCATCATTATTGTTTCTATGGAAAGACTGGTCAGGCAGCTTAGCTGCAAAATGTATATTCTATTCTATTCTTTATCACACGCTAATCCAACAAAAAAAAAAAAAAAAAAAAACAATATTAAATATTCATAATTTAATAATTTTCATAAAAATTTTCAAATAAGCCACCATACAGTACATAAATGTGGAAGATTACTGAGTCCTGCTAGGACTGGTGGGGAAATGGCTTGTAACTGTATCTGAATAAAATGTACAATAATATTATACAAATGTGTAATAATAATATTATATAATACATATAACATAGGTCTACACTTAATAAATAATAATGTACAATAAAAATAATGATATATTGAAATGAGCTGTTATTATGCCTTTATGATATACTATTTAATAATATAATATAATGTAATATAACATAATATAACATAATATAATATATAGTATATAATATGATATAATTTCATATATAGTAATGCATAGTAAAATAAATATGATATGTTTTAAGAAATGCTACAAGGTTCTCAGAGGCTTTGCCATTCCCATGGATGAACAGATAAACTATGTATTTTTACTGCTTAGACCTTTAGCCATTATTTCACGATGCAGGGACTAAACAAAATTTTGTTTTGAGGGAGGTTTTTTTTTCTACAGATTTTTTGCAAGTCACTTTTCTTCAGACTATTCTTTGCAAAATATGGTGAGATTACAGGAATTTCTGTCAGAAGGGCTGTGAAACAAATAAAATGTATGCAAATGTATGCATTATCAATATAAAACACATCCAATAGAGTGTTCTGTCTTAACACTGAACACCAATCCAGAACCGCACAGCATTCTGGGAGATTGTCGTCAGGGAAAAGGATTTAGCCTCTCAATAAAGGTTCCATTTATATAGGATCATGTTAAGACCTTTAGCCATTATTTCAATGCAATTGTTTTGAGGGAGGTTTTTTTTTCTACAGATTTTTTGCAAGTTTTTTTTATAGGTTTTTTCTGTCATTTTATTTCATTATCAATATAAAACACATCCAATAGAATAGGTAATTGTCGTCAGGGAAAAGGATTTAGCCTCTCAATAAAGGTTCCATTTATATAGGATCATGTTAGGTTTTTATTTTATTTCGAATAGGTAAAACAAAAACTGATCAAAATGATTGATATCGACTGATATAAAAGCAAATCGAGATACATTTGTCCGCTATATCGTACCGGCCCAGTCTATCAACATACATTTTTATAATTACAGAGATTCTGAATTGAAGTCCTGCTTTGGTCTTATTTAATGTAAATAAATTAAATAGGAAATAACTGAGAATTTATTTTCAATTTCTGGTTATTATACCAACAACAGAAAAATACTCTAATAAGTTAGGACCTACCACTGGAGAGTACCATTGCTGCCACCCTCTGGTTTGGAGGGGAACTTCTTGTTCCTTATGCAGTGAAGTGTTTCTATATAAACAACAAATCACTTGTTGGGATCCCATAGGGGTGGCCACTTCAACCCCAGCTGGGCAGATGCAGACAACGGCAGACTGCGATCCTTTTCCTTTTCTCGAATCCAACTTGTTGTCATAGGTGGAAACATCTGCAAAAACTTAAAAGATTTTAAAATCAAGGCTGCAACATTTTGAGTTTCAAAACACAGATTTCTGATAAAGAAAAATAAATGAAAATGATCAATCAGGGTATGGCAGGGGTCTGCAACCTGCTGTTCCATAACCACAAGAACCTGCAGGTCGTTGGACCTTCCACAGAAACTGTTAATGAAAAGAGCAACCCATGTTTTAAAGCAGATATATCAAGGAATGCAGGTTTTAGAAGAGTTTTTGTCATTTATTCGGGGAATAATTGCATGCATATTAAAGGAGAATAAAGGTCATAAGGATGCTAAAGGTATCAGTTGTGTTAACTTTTTAGACCTACTTTTCTGTCATAGAAGAAATTATTAGACCTTGTGTTTTGGCTAAAACTTTGTTTTTCATTGTTTTAAAACCTAGGAAAAATATAAATTTAATGTTGGTTCTTATACTTTTTCGAAGATCAAATGGTCAGGTAGATTTTGAGACTGTAAAAAGTTTTATTTAGCTGGACTGAGAGCAAAAGAGGTTCTTTGACTTGTAAATGTACTTCGCACCTTTTTCTGTCAAAGATTAGGTTTGCAGCTGTGCCATTCCCTTTTTTTTTTACAAGATTGACTGAACAGTTCTCTTTGAGAGGTTCAAAGCTTGGTGTATTATTTTACACCCTAACCCTGCCTTGAACGGGATCTTAGGGATCATCAACGTCCTTTGGTAAACTTAATATTTTTTTCAGCAAGTAGTACTACTTTCTTGATTCCACAGATCTGACAATAAAATCAAACTGAATATTTTGCCTAAAAAAGAACAAGGAGATAATATTTCACATAGTGGCAGGGCAAAAAGGAAGTAAGGTAATACTTTTTCACTTTACTAGTATTTCAGCAAACGGCAAATATCCATCGCTTTACATTCAGAGGAAACGGGACACAGTGGGATCTGTCACTGAATTTGAACTTTAACTGAGATCTTAGAGAAGATTACGGTTAGACGGTGGGAAAAAAAAAAATTAAATATAAGCTCTAAGAACACCTCTGGAACATTTGCACTTTTATAATCACCATGCAGCACACATTTGTGCAGTGTGAGTTATTGCTTTCTACATGATTCGGTCATCTCCACCCAAGCTATTTTCATGCCGTTGCGTACTTTAGCAGTGCAGCTTCAGCACTTTGGTCTGCCACTTTCAAAACGTCTTCATGTAATTAGCTGCACATATAATCTGCCGAGTGCTCTGGTTGTGATTTGGAGAATTTGTTGCACGTATAACTTTTCATGAAAGCAACCCAGGCTCCAACCAGGAGCAACGGACAAAGACACGACTCTCATTAAAACTGTTATAACTCATATTAATGGTCGCCGTGATCCCAGAGGAGCTTAGGGCTTATAATGGGAAGCATAGATCATACCAGTGTAGGTTACATGTGTCAGAATTGCTCAACATCCCAACAATGATTTGTATTTTAGCTTCGCCCATATTTGACATGTGTCTTTATCCACTGACGTTTTGTTAGATGCTCTTGGAACTCACATATGGTGTTAATGAAAGTCAGATTCTCTTAATAAAACACAACTTTCCACATGCGTGTTGTTGAAAGTGGCAGCTTTGATGTGTGTTTTGGTGGGAGTTAAGGTCACTATGATTTAAGTGAGCCGTAAATTCCTTCTCTCCCAGTCCGTGTCCCCGTCTGACTCTCGCTGACTCGTCTTTTTTGAGGTCAGGGCCGTACACATCAAAGCTGCCTAAACTGGTAGCAGCTTTTAGACCTGCGCTTCTCGCTGTTCATGTGTGGTTAGTTTCCTTTTCTGTTCCTCTTTTTTTTTCTTTTTTCTTTTCGAAAGAGCAAAGCAAAGCAAAGTTAAATATTGCTGTGTCTAAAACTTAACAGATTAGTGGTTCTTTATCATTTCCTGGAAAAGAGTTGACAGAAATTGACGCTGATGTCTTTTGTGCAGAACATTTTCTACCTCCTTCTGGAAATTCTGGTCTAGACATTTTTCTTCGAACACCTTCAAATCTGTCAGCTGTTTATGAGCTGCTTTTAGAGCAAACATATCCTTTCAGAGATGTTGGACGGATTATATCTTCATTACTTTATTTAGACTGTTGAAGAAGATAGTGACTCAATATCATAAAAACTTGAACTTTTTAAAATATTTTTCTTACGAAAGCTTTTAAACATGGGGATTGTGTTAGTCTAAGAAAATAAAATAAAGAAAATGCTTTTCAAAATTCCTTTCTCATCGTTTTAACTTCTAACTAAAGGTTTGCTTCAAGGATATAGCAAAATTAGGGAAACATCAATTTCTTACAATCTACACAAAAAATGTGCAATAAAAGTACAACATGATCTAATTGCTTTAAGATTGAAGCTAAAATTAGCAATCACTGGTTCATAATCCTCAATGTTTTGAAAAGTGTACATTAATTCATATGTGAAGTTTTTTTTATATTTTAGTTCAGGTAATAGAGTTTGAATTTTATGAAGATTACTTAACATTGGGTGAAAGTTTTGGAAAACATGTTTTTGTTTTTTTTGTTTTTTAGCTTTTATGTTTATTCCATTTTTAGAACTCTCCCAAAGTCCTCTGCACATTTCAGTCCATCAGGGTAACGGGAGAAAGTGGCAATCCTCTAGAGCAGGCATCCCCAACCTCGGTCCTCGAGGCCCGCTGTCCTGCAGGTTTTAGAGGTTTCCTTGCTCCAGCACAGCTGATTTTAATTGAAAGCTGATTAAAAGGCTTTTGGTCTACTGCAATCATTATAATCAGCTGGGCTAAAGCAGGGAAACCTCTAAAACCTGTAGGACAGCGGCCCTCAAGGACCAAGATTGGGGATTCCTGTTTTAGAGTCTATGGAAAAAAGGCAGGGTACACCCTGTACAGGTCGCCATTCCATTGCTGGGGAACAGAGAAACACAAAACCACTTACACCTAAAGGCTGGTTTCTACTCAGAAACAAGGTCGTCTGCGTGTTTGTTGCAGTTAGTGCAGATATGCCCCCTCCCCTTCCACAGGCACTCTGCTGCACCTCTGCAAAATGATAGGTGACTGCAGACAGTGCCACAGACAGGAGGCCTCTGATTGGTCAAATCTATATTCGTTCTACACTATCGGTATTTCCTGTTTGGTACCTTACCGGCTTGTTTTGTATCTATGACGGCCATTGTGGAAAATGACTCGTGACGTTGGACCAGCTAGAAGAGCAAGGTGCACGGGAACACGGGGACCCTTTTTTCACCTTGAGCCCCGCTCTTTTTCACCGGCATGTCCCTCAGTTGTCGGACAAACTTGCCCATTCCACTTCCTCACTACCTCGGCCATATCTAGACCCACAGCTAGTTCATGATTGTCCCTCTTACGTTGTTGCATGGAATAACATATGGCAGACTACACTTCAAAATTGGGCATAAATCAAAAATATCTGCGTCTTACCTGCGACAAGCTCACTAGGACACACTAGTAAAACCAGTCCCTAGGTGGCTAAAATTCTTCAAAAAATTGTTTTTTCCTTTATCTTTACATTTAGACGTCAAATCTGGAAGCTCAAACCTTCAATACTCAGCATTTCACCTCCATACTTACCAAAAATGGAGAAATATCATATTTTAAGAGATTGTGTCAAAATAAAAAGGTCAAAATGGTTGACTTTTTGTCCTTTTAAAAAAATCTGATAATTGTCATTAATTATATGGTGTTTGATTTCTGATTCCAAAAATATGAGACACTAGCAGTCATTTCTATGAGGTTAAAAGTTTGTGCAAAATCAGAATAAATATAAATTAGGAAAACAAAAACATTAAGGATAGAGGATGTAGTTTAGGGAAGGATGGAAGAGGTAAAGAGTTGGAGGAAAGGAAGCTAATTATAGAAGTTTAGCTGGTAGTTTATTCCATGAGGAATTATATATTCCCTGGTGTGAGATGAAGGGAAGCGGGATGGATGAGGAAAGAGGGAAGCAAGGTACCATATGTTATCCATCTCCCCCTCTTCTGTCTCCACTTTCTCATCCCGTTTAGTTTCGAGCCTCTCATCGCTGAAAAAAACCTATCTTGCATCACATTTTCTTCTGTATTATCCATCACATTTCTCTTATCTCACAGTATTCCACAGCCTTTCTCAGCGCTGCAGGTTAGCCAATGTGACACCAGGATTAGACGGACGGCAGTTTGGCAGTGAGCATGAGTGCGTGACTGTTTGCACACAACTCCTCAAACTTATACAGGAGCACTGCTAACTGCTATTTACTGCCATTGTCTGTATTATTCATGGTTTTAATAAGACTTTTATGTCTCTCTCTTTATGGGCGAATGCAGCAGTGTTGCATACAGTAGCCCTTAAAAGTATCACATTTGTTCCACGTGTCTCTACTTCTGTTTCATTCCTTGACCACAGAGCAGGAAACAAACCACAAGTTAAAATGACACGGCGTCTAAAAATAGCAGCTAAACTCTTTCACCCTTCCCTCGGTCCGGAGCTGCTTTGGCTGCATAACCTCCCCCTCACCCCATCGCCAATCTCTCCACCTTGTCACGAAATGAATGCTTATCCCAGTGTGCATTCCATTCCGAGGAATGAGCCAGTTCTCCCTGTAAATTAGAGCGGCGGACCGGTGATTGTTTTCAGCTAAACAAAGGAAGCTTGTAAACAGGAGTGGAGCACCTCCAAGCTGCTGGCTGGTTAGTTAGTTTTTTTCTTCTGTGGCCCAGAGGGGAAGCTGACACTGCTGTGTCACCATCTTGGAGCGCCCCAAGGCTCTTTCCTGGGGCTCAGCTTTGTTTTCTTTTTGTTTTTGCAGCTACATATCTATAGAGAGTTGGTCTCTAAGCCCCCAGGCCATGTTGTCAGTCTGATCATGAGAGCTGTTTTGAGTTAGTCCGGCTGTCTGTGTCTACCTCCATCCCTCTGTTCCATGCAGGGGGGGAAAGAGAGGAATACAGGAAAAGTGGAGATCTGTGAAGTGAAAACCGGGGCGGGGGGGACAGGGATCTAGTGAACTGCTTGACGTGCGCAAAAGATATCCGCAGGGGACGGCACCCTTCCTCCCTCCAATTTTGCTGTCCTTCCTATAGATTAAGCCGTGGGATAATCTGTGGAGGAATTCCAAAATGCAGGAATCCAAGGATTAACAACAACAGAAAAAAACTGGAGGAAGACGTTATAGATGATGGAATTTTTAAAGGTTTTCCTGTAATGATTGCTTGGGTTTTCTGGTTCGAGAGATAAATTTGTGACAGTAGGGTGACAGGTGCTGATAAGCTCAATTTTACGTTTAAACACGTCAGGCAAACTTATATTTTGGAGTGTTGAGGATTTACCAAATTTATTTTCCAAATTTAGATAAATGACTGACATTCATTTTTTATCTATTTCACCAAAAAGAATTAATGAGCTGACTCCATATCAAATCTCCTCATAACCCCATTTTATTCCTCCCACTTCCATGTCCTCTGTTTAAAGAAACAATTTTGTGCCCATGTACGGAAACCGCGACATATCTGTTTTTTTCTGTTGTTTTAAAATAAAGAAATATTTTTTTTAGATCTATGGTGATAAAAAGACTTGAGGAAGCTTAGCATTTACTAATGATAAATGATCTATCATAACTTGATGATGATTTTATGATAAAGTCATGGTGTGTTCCGTTTCCTTAAGAGGTGGATAATCCATGTCCAGAAAGTAAAAAACCTACACCTTCACCTACTTTCTGGACCGGGATTATTCACCTCTGGTTTCCTTCTCTCAACAGTTAAAAAATAAAAAAGGGACATCTATGTTTACTCCAGCAGCAGCTTTTCTGCTAGCATAACTAGCGCTGCACCGATATGGATACTGCACTAAATTGGTTTTATCAGTATTGGCGAGTACCGACAAATGGCGTACCGATACCATTTTCAGAGCCAAAAAGTCACCCATTCCAGGTAGGCAAATAAAAAGGTCTACTGGGTTCACTTTGTATTAGGGCTGGGCGATATAGAAAAAAAAAAGCTTATTAATAAAAAAAAATGCATATTGATCGATATCGATAATTATTGAAAAGATTTGAAACCATATTTTATGTGCAGCTCTGCCTGGACATTTTATAATATTGCTAAATGATTTAATTTTAATAAAGAACACAAACACAGACTTCGAATTAAATCTTTATTTAACCAACTTTTTTAACCATAACAGAATTGTTTTAAGGAAAAATAACTTAAGAGACCTGAGTTATGTTATTAAATACTGACAAAGAATACACTAAAGTGACCAGAAAAGTGACCAAAATAAATATAACAAATAAATAAATGCCCCCCCGCTGCCCCCGCCGCTTTCCTGCTTTAACCTGAGTTATTACTTTGAAGTTTCTGGCCCCTCAGCATTTTTATCTCAATTGTTAGAACTACGTGGAAAACTGCCCAGAACTGAAAATATATATATATTTTCCTCCCCATTCTACAAGATTCCTCTAGAGGAGAGCCTCGCCGGGCCTACACAGCTCGTACTGCTGGCGGGTGTGAGCGCTGAGATGATTAAAAAGTTGGTTGTGTTATCAGACTTGGTTTTCACTGGTTCCCGACACATTTTACAGATGACTGGTTTGTTTTTGGTCCGACTTGCCATGACCGAAATACTGCCAGACTGCCGAACTACAAAAAACCCTTCTTTGAAACAATTTCCTCCGCCTCTCCTTGTTGCTACATCTTCATGTGCTCTGTGTTGTGGTTTGAGAGGGCGGCGCTTTTGACGGCGTGCCTGGGTCCGCTGATTGTGATTGGTTGGGAGGAAGCAGTGACTAGCATAAACCTACATGCTAGGCTACAATGAGAAGGAAGGAAAACTGCGTTTCTTTTTTATCGAACTTTTATCGACCCTCTTTTTTTCTATTGCGCCACACTTCTATCGATCGATATATATCGTTATTGAATTATCGCCCAGCCCTACTTTGTATTAGTCTTTTTCCTGCTTCACAAAGGTAGGCAGCTGCTTGACAAACCCATGATGGCAATTATTTTACATCCAAGTAATATGAAGTTCTTCATATATACACACACACATCAATTTCAAACAGATGGTATCGGTATGGTATCGGGCAATACTGCACAGCCAGGTATCGGGTATCGGTAATGGGGCCAAAAAATGGCATCGGCGCAACACTAAGCATAACAGCATGCTGGCGGCAGCAACGGAGCAATGTTGCAATGAAAATAACGTACTCGAAGGCAAACCTTACCTCATCAGATTGTTTAGGCAAAAACATTAGAAATAAGCTACTTGAGACTTTTTTCAATGGCTTGACATGTTTGACAGTCTACAAAATTAGAAAGACAGCACACTGATTGGATGTTATCTGATTTGTTCTAACCTGATGATCCTGATCCCGTTAGTCCCACCTTTGAAACTGATCTCTACCAGATCTTTACCAAACTGATACTCTGGCTATATGTCGAATCAGTCTGCCTGGCCAGGTTAGTCACGTCTATTGTTACTCTGTAAGCAGTCTGATGATGACCAACGGCCCCAAATAGATAGATTTCTGAAAAAACTCAGCATCTGCTTTGTGGACATAGCCTTATTTAAGATGCCAGTAATCGGTCAAGGTCCATTATGTGATGGGGACAGGTTTGGTATCATGGCGCTCTAGCAACATAAACCAACATTTTTCCTTATAGGAAAATATCAATAAAAATATGTTGTACATCATGGTGTTCACTAGACTGTTTAATGTAGCCTTACTGAGCTGCAATCTAGTGAAGTTCCTCTGGTTCAAGGAAAATCAAATCACCACTTAAGATAAGTTGTGTTGTTTTGAACGTCCTTGTTTTGAATAATTAATGTTCAGGGGAAAACCCTCTAAATGATTATCATTAAGAAAGTTCTCTTATGCAACCAGGTCGGAACGTATCCCACAATAAAGCTATAATCTGCGTTGTCTCATTGAATAACGGTCAATTATTTTACAGAAAGCCTTAGGATCTGTGTGCGATCACAGTAAATATATTCCAGGCTGGCAGCGGTGCTGTCTTTAAAGCCCTGTTGCTCCGTCTGAGCACGGCTGTGTTGTTGTAAACAAGCAGCATCTTCGGGGCTTAGCTGCTGTCCCACTTAACTGCTTGTAAAAAAACAGGCTTTAGCTTCAATTATGTGATGTCTGATATTGCATCTTCTTACATCATGCCGGTGCCTTGTTTGTGTTTTATCTACTGCTGTGTGTGTCTTGTTTTGTGCAGACTATGTTTGTCCATCTCTGTTTTTGTCAGTATTTTTTTTTTCTATGTATGGATGTCCGAGAATATCATCACTGTGGGTGTTTGTCTGGCGGCTGTAAAGGCTGCTCACTATTGGCTTCTGTTTCCTAGTTGTATCTGACATCGGAGGCAGGATTACATCAGATTATTTACATTTCTAAATGTCACTGGACATTTTATGCTAACATGTCCTCTAATCTCTGAATTTAAGTGAGGTTACGTCATGTTGATTTGTGTCTCAACATATATCTTCCTCCTGATAGACTATTAGAAAAAGGCTTATTTCCTTATATACCTTGTTGACTGTGAGACATCAATGTCTCAGTCTTTATTTCCAGGATATCAATCTGCTTCATGCCTTAAAACATGGCATCATTTTTAATGGTGCTTTAACATTTCAGGTTAGCAAAGGTTAATGTTCAGATGGATTTAAAAAGACAATAAACAGGGCAAGATTTGAAACATGGTCATAAAGCTCCTGCTGCCTTTTATAGGTAAGATGCGTAGCGGAGTGAAGGTCTCCACACTTTTGTCTACGAACATAAATCTTACCTCATTTTAGAGTTGCATTCAAATAAAACCTGCCTTTAAAGAGCCTTAAGACTCTTAATTTACTTCTTTGACTTTACTGAATTTAGTTTTCATTGTAGGGTACTGATCCATTATTATATCCGATATTATGTATATATTAGCCAAAAAACTGTTATCAGATTATATCGGCCAGCATCTAAAATCTCTATTTTCATACGATGGAAACAATCTGGTTCTGTTACAAGTTTCTGCCTATCATTGGTTAATTTTACGTTTTGTTATTGACTTTTATGTCCTGTTTAAGTAATGTTAATTTTTCAAGCCTTTTCTAGTATACTTAGAGTATAAAACAAGTAACAAAAGCTGGTATGATTGGTGCTAATATCGTATCGGCCAGTTCTCAAAGCTGTAATATCGGGATCGTATCGGAAATTTAAAAGTTATATCGGAGCATCCGAGGTTGATTGATTTTCTACACAAAGTCTAAGACCTCTTCTTTTGGTAAAACAAAGTTTTACAACTTTAATATTAACTGAATAGAGAAAAGTTGCTGTCACTGTGCAGATTAGCTGCTAAAAGAGCCCCTTCATCCTAATTTTGTGGGCTTGTTATTTATTGGGCAGCTGCACCACATTTCCAAGAGTCAAGGTAGGTCCTTCCTGGAGGGGGCAGGGGTTGTTCACTGGTCTACATCACAGTGATGGTTACTTGTTTTCTGTGAGAGAGACGCGCTGCTGCATAAAGAGCAGAATTAATGTGGATTACTTAGATATGCATGAGAAATAACGTGTTCACACCAAACAGCATCAGAAAGGCATCTAGCTCCTCAACTAGGATGCATTTTGAAGTCTAGAACAGCGGTCACCAACCTTTTTACAGTTGAGGGCTATTTCAGGGGCACTGAGTCACAGGAAGGGCTACCAATACTGACCGATGAATTGCAAGGGTCACTCTGTTCACCTAAACTTCATACATTATAAACATATCTTTATCGTTTCTTTAAATTTCTAATTTTCTTTTAGACATTTTCATTTTGAAATCTCTATACATGCTTAAATGCCATATATATTAACAGATGAAATGTTCAACAGAATACAATGAAATTTCAAACGTAGCTGAGTTGTTCTATTTTCAGAAGACTCTAAGGGCACCCCTTGTGGTCCTTGAGGGCCCCTTGGTGCCCGCGGGCACCATGTTGGTGACCCCTGCTCTAGAAGCTGGAGTTGGATTTAGATCTAGACTTTGACTAGACCATCCTAACACTTAAAGAAATCTTTGATCCAAACCATTCCATTGTTGCTTTAGTCCTATGAATGATTGTAAATATTTTTGCTGAATCCAGCATATATTCTAGACGTGTCCTTTAAGTAGCTCCATCCACCTAAAGTCAACACTGACCACCTTTGCTATAGCTGTTAAACGCTCACCTTTTTAGGGTCTTTAAAAGTTGAACTTTGGGGTCTTTATTTGTAAGAAAAAAAATGCATGATCTTTCTAAGGTGTGCCGATTTTCTGCTGTTTTGTTTTGTGCATAAAATTACAGTAATATTGGACATCTCTGCATTCCAGTTTCCGGTGATATTGTTAAGACATGGGGCAAGGTTTACTTATCAGAACAAAGTTCACAAAGCTGCTGCTTTCTAAGAAACGTCTTAACTAGTCACACTGCTGCATTCCAACTTACTCCATTTCTGTGTTCTGTTTTCGGTTTGATTTTTTCAAGCTGGTCCACCCACTTACAACCCAGTCACACTCAGCGTGTGTGCGTATCCATGTGTGTGTGTCTCCATCCCTAGCAGGTAAACAGAATAAGCGTATCTGTGTGTGTGTGTATGACTGAGTTTCTCCTCTAATAGATTATCGATGCACTTCTGGGTTGGTTGGCTTCGGCAGACAGTGGAAATGGGCCTGGGCTCCCTCGAGGAAACAAGATATCCCCAATACAGAAACTCCCTTCATGTTTCCAACATACACACACACACTCACACACACAAGGCGAGACCATAAAGTACATTTCTCACACTCGAACACACACTGGTGTACAATTAGACACAGCACACACCTGCTGGGTTTTCAGAGAAAGCCGGGCTCCATTCTGCCTGCATCTAGAGATGAAAGGAGGAGAGGAGGAAAGATGGGGAGGAGGAGGCAAACAGGGAGGTGTAGGACAAAGAAAGGGAGAGCAGATAAAGAGAAAGAGGAGGAGCGTGTATGAAGAGTGACAGCCAACTCTTCCACCTCTCCTCCTTTCTTGTGTCCCGCTCTCCTTTGTGAGCAGATGGGTGGAGGTATCAGATTGTAATGAAAACCAAAACAGGAAGAAAAAAAAATAAACGTACAGACCCATCATAACTACACACCGACAGTCACACACGGCTGCACACACACTTCTTTTTTACTCCACCAGAAAGGAGGAAGACTTTACATCCATTGTTGCTCCTGGTCTCAGATTTATATTCATGTCTGTGTGCAGCGGTATTCTACACAGTCCTATCGATGTCACCCCTAAAGAGGCCCTGTGACTGAAAAGAAGAGGACACTACTCAGACAGATGACAAATCGGATGAAGGGAGGGAAGGAGGAATAAGACAGGAAGCAGAAAGGGGGGAGATGTAGGTGGCGACACAAAAGGAGTCTCTATCTCTGCTCTGGGTCAAATGGAGACAGGATGGAGGCTCAATATGTGCCAGTCAGTTATGCAGCATAAACCACAGACTTCTCTTTTCAAAGATTTTTTCAGTAAGCTGACAAAGTATTGCAGAAAATCATTTAAGGCTTCTCATTCTTTAAAAAATACAATTTTGTGTTTATATCTGCTCAGCCAACTTTACGATGATACTCTTAAAGAAAATTTAATTTAATCAAATTACCTCCAGATGTCTCCTAATTGTTCTAGTGATTCCACCTGTTTGTTATTTAAATTTTAATCGTTCACAGTTAAGACGGAGGGCAACGCCATAAAAAAACTCTTCCAAGACAAATGTAGCTTCAACGCAGTCATATACAACTTATTAGACAGTTTCTACTGTGTAGAAACTGGTCTTAAGTTTGATTCATTTAGATATTCACTTCATCTACACCGGTTAAAGTGATTTAAACAGGATGCAGTCTGCACATAACCACATCCAGACAGTGAGAGAGAGCAAAGCGAGGAGGGAAATCAAAAATCTCAGGATTTATTCTACTGCTTTAATAAAAAGAAACTATTCTTTTTTATATGTTTCTGCCGCATTAAGGGCAGATTAGACTTCTCCAACTGCAGACATCAAATGACCATTTGGGTCTGGTCGCGAACCAGTTTTGCTGGTATGCTTCTGCACCGTTGGTCTGGAATTTCGAGGGACGCACAGCAGTTTCCAGCCAAAGCACAAGGGGGAGCCTATTCAAGAACTCACAAGAACTTCGGCAGATGGTCACGAGAACTTCATTTTGACAGAGACCTTGGCTTCTTTACATAATTTGTCTGAGGCATCGTACAAGTGGTTGTAATTCCGAACCTCCTAGATTAACTTTTCGTCGTAGTTGTCCATTGTAGTTGTTCTTCGGTTTTTAAAAATGGCGCGCCCCGGCACCGAATTGAGAAGGATGACCACACAGACAGTCGGAAAGGCATACCAAGGACCAATCACAGCTGCTTTTTGTCTGCGCACTTCCGCAGACAAAAAGCAACTTGAGGTTTGCACGGGTTTGCGACAGTCCGACGCATAGTCAGGTTTTTTTAGTTATGCGACGAAGGTTGCAGAACCTCTGCGTGGTGGGCATGGTCGTGCACAGAGACAGATTTGATGCTGCTTGTGCTTGCTGTTCGTCCTACTGCAAACCATAATGAAACAACCCTACAAACTTAAATTTAATGGCGACTGGAAATTGTACTGCTTTGATATTTTTCACCACTTTTGCCTTTGGAAAATGTGAACAAAATTTAGAACCCAGCTCATTGGGGTGGAGATGGGTTTTCTGCAATGTTTGTTTTAAAGCTTGACGCTGATGGAGCCAGCTAACAACCAGACTCGGACTTGGTTCATATAAACACATGAAGAAGCACCAAAATACTGCTGCAGACTGCAGCGACGAAACCAGCAACATGTGCAGCAATTTGATGGAACACCGATAAAATCTTGTTAAAACTAGACAATATCAGACAATAAAATAATATGTTAAGTGAAAATATTATATTTCATCATCAATTGTTCAAGAATTGCAACAGCCACACAGTAAAAGTTCAGCTGTTCTGTGAGGAGCATCAGAGCAGCATCAAGGTTGACCATGACACTCACCAGACAGGTTAGGAAGAAACATTGCGCAGAAGATTAACACAGAGTTAGGTTATAAAACGATTACTGATTGGTTGAACATCTCAGACATTACAAGACTTTGTTGGTCCAGCTAAACTGTTTGGCTAGAAAAGGAGAGCATTCAATCTAGAAGCAGCCAGGGTAACTCTAAAGCTGCAGCAGAGATCTGCAGGGTAATCTGGTAAAATGAGACCAAAACGTGGATGTCCCTGCGTAAGGACAAACCATACTGTAGTAAAACATGGTGGCGGCAGGATCATCCTCTGGGGAGATGCATTTTTATAACTGGGTCAGGGAGCTGGGTTGACAGGATGAAAAACAGCTGTTAACACACATTTAGAGGTAGGAGCGAGTCCCAGCTGACAGACCTCTACAACCGCTGATGGCTGCTCAGGAGATCAGTCCTTTGATCCTGCCCTCCGAGCAAAGATTGGTGAAAGGACATTGAAAAGACAACATGATTTATGTCCAAATGACGTCTACATTTGTTGGAGCAGTGAAAGGTGAAAAGCCATGGTAAACTGGGTTTGTAACATCTTTTTAACGTCCAGTATTGGACTAAAGTGGGACAAAATCAGACCAAACAAACAGCCCAAATTTCAGCAACTATATTCAGGACTAGACCGACCAGATTTAGCCAAAAAACTAACATCTAAAAGACGTCTGCCGTTTGGAGGGAGGTGTGCTGGAGCAGAGACGCACATAAAACATGCAGCAAAGTGAGTGCCGGGGACCATAATTGAAGACCCCTGTTTTGGATTAAAGCATATGCATTGGTTGGACTGTTCCAGTCAAAGTAAAAAAAAAAAAAAAGGCAACAAGAAAAACAATCAGGAATCTGAGGAAAGACTTTCTAATATGACCTAGTGCTGTGCCATTTCTCTGTCACTGTTCAAACACTGCACGCTGCATAATTTTACTGATAAACGGTAGTTATTTTAAAAGTTGCTAATCCAAACATCTGCACAGGATACTTCCTTTTGGGTAAAACCTGAGGAACAGAGCGGAAGAGAAGGTGAAGGTCTAATATTGGACGGCAGGGATAAAGTAGGGAGGTGTTGAAAGACACAGGTGTTAATTGAACACAGCTGTACCTCGTTAAACATTAATTGGCAATTAATCAGCTCGCCCCCGCCCTTTGGTGAAATCATATCTTTATGTCTTTTAAAAGGAAAGGGAGAGCGAGGAAGTAAAGTGAATTATTCACAGTCTAGCACAAAGGAAGCCTGTTCAAGCTCTTCCTTCCTCCCTGTCTCTGCTCCTTCTTGCCTCCCATCTCCTCACCCATCTTCTCTGTCTCCATGTGCCTCATTCAGCACATTAATCGGATTTTCTGCCTTTATCTCCATTTCCTTTCCATCATATGTCTCTAGCCGATCCAGAGATCAGGGATTGGGGGTGGGGGGTGGTGTTACAACAACAAAGAGAAAGTGTGAAGAAGGGAAAAGATGGAGGTACTGGTGGTAGTCCTGATATCGTGGATCAGTAGGAGAGTCAGGATTTTTGGGGAAAACTAGAATTTATTTATCTCAATTCTTTGTCAATATTAAAATATGTGCGTTAGATCAAGTGTCTAGAAGTATACAGATTGTAAATTTTCCACACTTCGACTCATTGCAGTCGAAACATTAAAACATGTTGCACATTGAAATAAACAAAAATCTTAAGGTTTATAATGTTTATGTTTTAACAAGTGTGGATCATTTGCACTCCCCTGGGCCACCTTCCTAGCTCTGCCCATCCACAGAGGTTTAAGAACATTCTACTTTGCCTAAAAGATCATGGATTGTCTGTTATCCGTTTTCAAGTTTTGGGACTGATTCTTAATTAGATTTTTGACTAGTTTGACTACTTTTTTGGCTAAATAATATGCATAGGTCTAAATAACTCTATAGTAGCTCTGGCTGCTGTCCCAGGACAGCAAACCTCAGCAGTCACTAACTGGTTTACTTTCGAGGATTGACCTGGGTTGCGGTTCAATCATAACGAGCCCTTAAGGATTACTCTATTATGCAACAATTAAGCAAAATGCCACTTTGGGCATGATTTTGATGAATGTCAATATAAGACAGGTTGACACTGACAAAAGTTGATTTTACATGATATAGGCCCTTCAATTTTTTTATTTTTTATTTTTTTAGTCAAGGTTCACTTATTCATTGAGTTCCTTAGTTATAAATAGGCAGTGCTATCCATAGAAATGTGAGTACCTTGGCTTATACCCGATAATCTATTTCGATCACCAAAAGCATTTAAAACCACTAAACAGAAAGTAAGCAAACTCCCAGAAATCCTGTCACCACATAAGTTGCTCTCCGCTCTTCACCAGATGCTGTCTGCATAGATAGTTACCATCTCTGCTGGAAGCAGAGATCTTACATATTCCAAAAACTGTAAGTTTTGTCACAATCTGATTAGGACTTATTCCCCCGGCAGTAAGAGACGACTAGAATAATTACTCAGAGGCCTTCAAAGTGCTAGAGCTATAATGAGATTCAATTGTACAGAGATCGACAATGGTATTGGCCTACACTAGATTTTATGTACAAGGGTCAAAGTTAATGGGACTGAATGCAAATACAAGTTTAACAAAACCAGTTACATTTGTCCTCAACACCGAGTTTGAAGTGCTTTTAACATCAACAGTCATGTATATAAAAAATAACTGATTAGAAATTCAAAGAAGTCGACCAACCAATGCTTAGGCACATATAATTATGTTTATGTAGACAACTTGGGGTTCTCTCCTTTCAGATGTAAGAGACAGCAATTAAAAAACCTGGATTTAGACACTCTTCACACTCCTTAGTGTTTCATTGAGATATTGGTTTAGTGTCTGAGAAGGAGGCACTACATTCATGATTCACATAAGATTGAACTGTTGTAAATCAAGTGAGGTTGTATCACTATGATCAGTTTTCTTGCAACTTTAATTAGAGTGCCAAGTGTGTTCGAGTTGAGTAAATTAGAGGTGCTAGAGGGAAGCAGCTAAAGGCTTTATGGTATAACGGTGTGGCAGGATTTCAAATTACAGAGGACTAAATGACATCACAGGGAAAATGTAGGTGTCCTTAATCAAAACAAGAAGGAGATATTTGGCTTTTCTGGAGCCCAACCTATTTTAAGAACCAGCAGTGCCTGTCTGATGCTCAAGTGTTGAGATAAGGTGGTTTCTTTCTTTTTCTTTAAGGTTCTGTTCTTTGATTTTATTTTTATATTTTACGCAACAACCCTTAAAAGCCTCCGAACCCTAAAGGTACCTTAATTTTGTCCTTCCTCCCTTTCTTCATTCTGTACTCCATCTCTTATGTGTCAGGATCCTTTCTTTTCAAATTTTATTACATGCCTTGTATCCTCTCTTCCTTTCCTTCTGAGATACAGACCTTCCTTTCTTTACTTCCTTATATAGAACCACCACATGTCCTTCATTCCTGCAGTCCTTTCTTTTCTCTCTCATGTCCTTTCTTTTTTTTCGCCAATCTGGCCTTACCTCATCCCTTCTCTCCTGCATTTTCTTTCCTGTGTCTGTAATTTCTTCCTTCCCCATGCTTTTCTTCCTGTGGCCTTAATCTTGAATGGCAAATCTTCAAATTATTGCTCTTAAGTGAAACATAATCTGATTGGATGAGCAGCGTCTTCCTAAGCTTAAGTTTGTCCATACGTCCATATGATTTTCAAACCCTTCTACACTGTCAAAGTTGATAACTGCAGACTCTTGCTACAGGCACTTTATCTACCTACACTAAACTGCTTGAAGCCAGAGTGTGCACTGTAAACCCAGTCTATCCAGCCTATCCAGTGTGTCTGGCTGCTCTGCTTCATCTGCTGGCTGTTGTGTAAGCTCAACTGAAAACACCAACAAGGATAACTTGCCTTGTACCTTGCTGATATACACCATTTCTTCCCTGCCTTTTCTTAAACCTTCACCATTGCTGCACTTGTTTACTCCTTTTCTTACTGTTACTCTTCAGGTTATTACTGCTCAGTGAAATACTGTTTTATAGGTTTCTTTCCCCTCTTTCTCTAATGTAGCTTCCTTTCTCTCTGTCCTTCTTATTTTCATCGTTTTGGCTTTACCCAGAATTCTCACACTTTCTCCCCCGACACCTCTAGTATCCCTTTTTGTTCAATGTCCTGCTCTATCAGTGGCCATCTATCTTTGCTCAGTGTTAGTTTCCCTCTCTCTCCCACCCGGCTCTAGTATTATAAATGCGATTTTGTATTGGCTAGGGGCCAAATCAGCACAGCAATAAATCAATTCAGCGAGGGGATTATGTAACTTGCCGCCTTATTGACGAGGCTGTCCTCTTTCTTCCATCCTGGTTCCCTTCTGTACACCTTACTCAATTGCTTCTGACGTTTTCCTTCCCCTGTCATTTCATGCTATTTAAACAAGAATCATATGAGCATTATTAGTTTCAGGCTTGTAATTTTTTCTAATCGAGGCTTTAACACACACAGCAGAGTCCATGTTGTAATCTCTTATTACTGTTCCAAATTTCTAATGGAATAATTGCTATGGTTTCTTAACAGAGTTCATGAGAACAATAACAAACCACTGTCTGTACCTTTTAGTTAATGACTATATGGTGATTTATTTGTTCTTTTGCAATGATTAATTACAGTACTCTCAGAGCTCCTGGCAATACAGCAGGAATTAAATATTGACAGACTAACTATTGGCTGTATTGTGTGCTCTCTTGAGTAGTAATCTATAAGGTCAGGGGACAAGTTCAAATTTCACTCGCAGCAAAGAAAGTTGCTCTAAAATAAGGTTTTACCTGCAGGGGGAATTTCAATATTCTTGAGCACACATGGCTTAATGATTAAAAATGGTCCAAGTGTGCAGAGAAAACATTGGAGTGAGGCCGGTGCTGGATCAAATATAACCTGGGTTAAATGCCAAGGGTGTAAGCTCTTTAGCTCTATCAGACAGTGATTGATATCTGAAGGTATACACTCACTGGTTATTTTATTAGGGACATCTTGCTATTGTCGGTTAGTATAGCAGTGAGTTGATAGCAGTATTCTTTGAAGGTATTGGTTCATATTGACACCATAGCATCATACATTTGCTAAAGAGTGCCAACTGTTGTCTTGAGATGGGAATCTTGTAGTTCTACGCAGGAGTTCGCCCTGCAAATAGATGGTCGCTTCGAACCCCAGCTCTGTCCATCTCTGGTATTCTTTCCTTGGTCAAGAGAGCCACATTTTTCCTGACACACTTTATCCCGAGTGGAGTCGCGAGGGGTGCTGGTGCCTATCTCCAGCTGTCTGTGGGCAAGAGGTGGGGTACACCCTGGACAGGTCGCCAGTCCATCACAGGGCAACCCGCAACCTTCTTGCTGCAAGGCAGCAGTGCTAGCCACTGCGCCGCTGAGCAGCCCCCTTAGTCAAGACAATTAACCCATATTCCTTACTGATGGTAGAGTGTACAGCAACCTGCCTTGTGTCTGTGTTCCTTAATTGGCTTCTATGTAAAGTAGCTCACCACCATCAGTGTGTGAATGTGTGTGAATGGGTCAATGACGGGATGAGGTGTTATGAGCTTTGGAGTCCTCTGACTTGAAAAGGCTCTATACCGTATATGCTCAGGCTATTTACCATTTACTCCTTTTTACTAAACTCTTTCTTCTCTTTACAGTTCAACATTGTTCTACGCTTTTTCTAATAGGCTATGCAATTTTGCCAAGATTCCAAATTGCTACTTTTTTCAGAGCAAAAATTTGATTTCTTTTGATTTTTCCTTTGCATGTCAGAATGCAAGAACGGTGTTGAAGGGTGTTAGTGAGGTGGAGCAGGTACTAATAGAAAAGGGGAGTGGCTTCTCTGGGAGCCAAGCACACTGCCACTCTTTGGGAGTGGAGCTTGAAATCAGATTTCAAGCCCCACTCCCAAAGACTGCCACTCTGGGTCCCTGAGCAAGACCCTTAACCCCACACTGCTTCCCAGGCGCGCACAATGGCAGCCCACTGCTGCCCAAGGGGATGGGCTAAATGCAGAGCTGAATTAATAAAGTTCAATTATTATCAGTTACTATTATTATTAATAGGAACATGTCTTTCCACCAAATCTCAGAGGTATTCATAGCATTTAGATCTGATGATTTTTTAGGTCATTTGAGGAAACTCCCTTTCATGTTTAAGAAACCAGTTTTAGATGATTTAAGCTTTTTGACATAGAGCGTTATCCAGCTGGATAGGGGATTAACGAACACCAACATTTGGCTATCTAATTGATGAGCTAATAGCGAGAAATCCAAAAAGTAAATGGGATGCTCTAGACAGTTTTAAAACCGAATCGCATTGATATGGGTGAGCAAAGAAATATCTGTGCACAAAAAATGAAAATGTATTTGACAAAAAAAAAAAAAAAAAAAAAGCCTGCTGGGTAAAACTCAGATATAATATATGCAAAAACATGAGAAACCATATTATGCAGCTCCACATGGAATAAAAGCAGTTGAAAAACAGTTTTAAAATCAGTTTGCTCCATTAGCCAAAGAACCATTGTGTGATATCTAAGCAATGAGTGAGGTCTAAGCTTTCCTCTGACATGAGAGACAAAATTAATACAGTAGTTTATTTAAACTTTCACTGCAAAAGGAAGGTTCCTTTATGCAACATTAACCCAACCCATAATGTGAGACAACAACAGCACAGCAGAAAAGCCAAAAAGCACAGCTCTAACATCTGATGCATTCATTTCTGCGTGATATGATGCACAGCAGCTGGCGTGTAGTTTGATTCAAACTGCAGTAGTAAATGAGTCACACAGGTGAAAATGTTTGAGCTATAAAGATTGTAGCAGTAAAAATGTTAATTGCTGATAATGATTCACTTTTAGTTTCTAATAAACTGAAGTATCTTGAGCTGAATTGGCTGTGAATGAAATGGGTTTATATATTGTTCAAAAGTCCAGGGTATTTTATATTCATTTTTTTGTAAAACCAGAAGGTCTTTGGCTTTAATCATTTTTAGTACTGCAAACGAGGGGTGAGTGGTGCACCATGCTGCGTCAGTAATGGATTTATCATCACCTCCTAACCCTCTGTGACCTTGTGAACTTTGAAGTTCAAACAGAAGTAAACTAATTAAAACTCAGTGCAGCAACCTCACCTGTTATGTTTATGGAGAGCTGTAGATGTAGTTTCTGTTGTAATAATTGTTACACCAACATTGCAATATGTGCTGGGGTTTGTAATACTTTTATGTAATCCTTTTACCATGGAATAATAATAATGAATAAGATAAAGACATCCTTACCAGACAAAGATCTGGTTTTAGTTTCCAAGACCTTCGGAAATTAACCCTTAATAATTTATTAAAACAGTTTTATTTACATGCACACCTGGAGGATCTTCTTAATCAAAATCAAACTAAATATATGTTTAAATTAAAGTAGTGCATTAATATTTAAGCTGATTTAAACATTTTAGGTGTATAAGGTCATTGCATTGCAATGTGCATAGCTTTTAGTGATCCAGCAGGAGATTGAATTATCCCATTACAGAAGCTCTTAGCCTCTGTTACACACTCAGCTGTTGAACACTTTACATTCAGTGTTTGTTTCTCTGTATTGAGTTTTCAATCTAGTTTTGCAGTCAGGACTTATCTCCTGGTGCCTTCTTTCTTTGTAGAGCAAAGAAGGCAGACAGAGAAGCAGTCTATAGGAGTCAGAGAGCACATTAAAAGGGCTTATGTTTCCTCCCTCCTATGCTCTGGTGAAAGTGTGCAGCTGTATTTTTTTTTTCTTTCAGTGTGCATGTTGTATTTTCCATACCATCACCCTCCACCCACCCTGCCACCCCCACTTCCTTCCTTCTGGCCTTCTGATTGTACCCTTTCCGTCGACTATGGAATCCAATCTTCATGCACATGGCTCTCACACAGAAGGACATGCTTGTGTGTCTCTGCAAACCCGGTAGTCTAATTCAGAGGTGCAGGAAACATCTTCAAAAGGAAAAACGGAGAAAGTTTTGTGCAACATGCCCATCTCTCTTTACCCCCTTCCTTTTAATTTTAAAAGTGAACACAAAGTGAGCACAGCTTCCTCAGCTCTGCCTGCAGTACAGTTTGCACCAACTTACTCATTTAAAAGGCACAGAAAATAAGTTAAGCTAAAAGGATTGGCTGGAAATTTTAAAGCAGGCTCTCTAAATGTAATTTTGAAAAGCTGTGATTGTTTTCCAAGTTATACGCAAAGTAATAATGTGCTGAAAAGCTGAACCATGATTTCTCTGAAGAAATGCTGTAAAGATAATGGTGCAATCAGCTCTGGGTTGTTGTTGTTGATGATTTTAGACTGAGACTGAATATGCAACTCATTTACTGCCATTTTAGCCATAACGTTTTCTATAACTTTTCTGGATGTTTCTTAATGAGTCCATGGCCAAATACTTTTATAATGATTTTTTAGCATCATGGCCTAAAATGTTACTGAGATGTAGATACAAATGACTCAAGGAAGAGCATGTTCAAAGACCTTTTACAACTGCCTTCCAATTAAAATGTTTGGAAACATCCTAAGATCAGCAGGTCGAAACCTGAGAATAGCAATCATCTAGTTATATTAATTCAATTAAAACAAATAATTTAGAGCTCTAAATCTAATCAAAAGCCTAACTTGATTTTGACTGAAGTTGTGTATGGGACAGGAAGGTGTAAAAGTAAAGCCTATTGCTCTCATTACCCATTTCACTTAAGATTTCGACATAAAGCCATTAAAAACTTGATACACAAAAACTTAGCTGCTGTATCTTTTAATGCTAGCTGTTGAATGGGATTGTTGCCTTTTGGCATCCCGAGTGCATGCTATAACAAAATCTTGTGCAGATATTTGCTAATTGGTACTAATGATAAACCTTGCAGTCAAACGGATCTGACCTAAAAGTATGTCATGTTTTGAAGGTTTATGCCAATGTCTAGGGATGTCATCGATTCTGTTCATAAATTTTGTGGACAGAATTTTTAGGCACAGCCAAGATCAGTTTTGGTGGCCTTAGGATTGCGTCTCTGTTATTCGCGGGTGATGTGGTTCTATGCCTTCATCAGGGGGTGATCTACAGCTTGCACTGAAATGGTTCGAAGCCAAGTGTGAACCGCCGTGATGAGGATCAGTGCCTTCAAATCCGAAACCATGGTGTTGAGATGAAAAAAAGGGTAGAGTGCCTTCTCTGGGTTGGGGGGGATGTACTGCCCCTAGTGGAGGAGTTTAAGTATCTTGGAGTCTTGTTCACGAATGAGGGGAAGATGGAGTGGAAGATGGACAGGCGGATTGATGTGGCGTCTGCTGTGAAGCGGGCACTGAGCCAAAAGGCACATTTTTATTATTTACAGGTCGATCTACGTTCCTAACCTCATCTATGGTCATAAGCTTTGGGTCATGACTGAAAGAAAGAGATCGTCGATACAAACGAAATGTGTTTTCTCCGTAGTGTGTCTGGGCTCTCCCTTAGAGATAGGGTGAGGAACTTAGTAATTCGGGGAGGACTCGTTGAGAGGAGCCAGTTGAGGTGGCATGGGCATCTTGTTAGGATGCCTCCTGGACGCCCTCCTGGTGAGGTGTTCCGGGCACGTCCCACCAAGAGGAGGCGAAGAGGAAAACTTGTGAGACGCTGGTGGGACTATGTTTCTCAGCTGGCCTGGGAACGCCTTGGTTTTCCTCTTGAAGAGCTGGCCCAAAAGGGATGTCTTGTCCTCCCTACTGAAGCTGCTACGTTGGTCTGGACTTTCTAGGGACGCACAGCAGTTTCCCGCCAAAGCACAAGGGGGAGCCTATTCGAGAACTCACGGGAACTTTGGCGGATGGTCACAAGAACTTCCGAACCTCTTAGATTACCCGTTCGTCGTAGTTGTCCATTGTAGTTTGTCCTCGGTTTTTAAAAATGGCGCGCCCTGGCACCGAATCGGGACGACCACACAGACAGTCGGAAAGGCATACCAAGGACCAATCACAAGTGCTTTTTGTCTGCGCACATCCAAAGCGCTAGGGTGAGCCTATTCGAAGAACTCACAAGAACTTCGGCGGATGGTCACGAGAACTTCTCCGGCGGCGCCAGTGGGAGTGCTTATTTTCCAAAACAATGTAAGTCTGACACATCATACAAGTGGTTTTACTTCCGAACCTCCTCGATCAACCTTTCGTCGTGGTTATCCATTGTTGTTATTACTCCTTGGTTTTTAAGAATGTGCGGTCGTCTTGTAATAAAGAACGACCGCACAGAAAGCCGGAAAGGCAAACCAAGGACCAATCACAGCTGCTTTTTGTCTGCGCACTTCCGCTTGAGTTCTGCACAGGTTTGCGACCATCCGACGCGTAGTCAGGATTTTTTTCAGAGATACAAAGACAGATTTGATGGTTTCAGAGGCCATGCGTCAGAAGTATAAATTGGCCATATAGCTGTTTGTCTGCATTTTAACGTGGAGCTATCTGTTTAAGCCTGTTATAAGTGCAATGAGAATTGAGTAATCTTTAGTTAGATTTTGCGTGAATCGTGCAAAAGTCTCAAAGATGGTTCCGGATCAGCTCATAAGGCAGAATGATGAGGCTAACATCAGGGTAGCTTGATGGTTTCCTCCGCCTTTGAGGGTGCTTTAACTTTCCACCACAGTCACGGTGATGTAACATCTTCCTGTCACAGAGAAAGCAAATATAATTGATATCTTTACTGAACTTCACTTCAAAAACTCAGATCTAACTCGTTCAGAGTCATTTTATTGGTTTTGAGCGTGGCTAAGTGTATGATATGGGGCTGCGCTGGTAATGTTACACCACATGTGGGACCCGAACTTTTAAAACCATTGTTCTCACTCCAACCACATGTTTGCCAGCTCTTTTATGCTGAAGCCTTATCACCGACTTCGCACATCTGTTGGGTGTGAAGATGTCGGTGTCATAAATCCACATCTGTGAGTCAAAATTTGGTGAAGACTTTTATAACTCCGGTTGAAGATGATCTGGATTTCTATTGATCTATTTATTTGTTTTCTTTTGACTGTACTGTAGGCCAAAGCGCTTCTCCATCAGGCTTACATCACACTAATGAAGAAGAGAAATCGAGGTGGAGAATAAACGCAGAGGCTCCTTTTGCTCTCCAATCCCATCTGTTTCACTCAGGGGGAGGGAGGCGGTGGGGTGTCAGACGAATGAGAAAGAGGCCAGATCAGGCAGAGAGAGAAGGAGGGAGGGATGGATGGATGGATGGAGTTGGAGGAGGGGGAGAGGTGGTGTTTAGAGAAAGAATCAGAGAAAGGCAGGCTGGGGGGTTGGGCTCCAAGCTTGCATGTGTGAGGGGGGGTGGGGGGCAAGCAGGAGCAAGCAAATGTGTGTTGTATATATATGTGTTTGTGCATGTGTGTGCGCTTGCTCTGTTCCTTTTCCTCTCTTTGTTTGACTACTGAGTGGGGGAAAAATAGGCGAGACAGAATACAGGGAGACTAAGAAAGGGTGAGCATTAAGATGCATAGACAGCGAAGGTGAAGATCTAAAAGCAGAATCACTTTTTATTTTACAGAGAAAACAAGAAACAGAGGATTTCTTTTTTTTTTTCTTTTCATTTCATTTTTAAAAATTAGATTTCCTGTTACCTAAAATACTCAAACGTTGCTGAACAAGGAGCGTATATGAAAGGAGGAGAACAAAACTAGTGCACATTTTTGACACAAGAGTGTCATATATTCAGGAGCAGCGTTGTGTGCTGGGCTCAGTGCGCAAGTGTGTGCTGAGAGGAGGTGGGGGGAGGCGACCCGTGCTGTTTAAAGGGAAAATACAAGGCACACACAAAGCTGGGAGCACAGGCAGGGAGAGAGGAGAGGAGAGGAGTGGAGAGGAAAAGGGAAGGTTGTGGGAATCTGCTGAGCTAGCTGACTCTCTAACCAACAAGCCTCATTTATTTTTTTTATGATCATCTTTATTATTAATTGGGATATAACCCCACCGAGCCAGCACCGTCACCCTGCTGCAGCTCGCCAGCCTGAGCCTGGACACGGTAAGACCAGCTTCCTATCCGTCTCAGCTGTTGGACTGCTACCACTGTGCAGACAAAAGCAATAGAAAGTTGCTCCCTTCTGTGTATGAATGTGTGCGTGCAGATGGAGCTAAGCTAAAGGCTGGTGCTCAGACTGAAAGGCGTGAGGAATGCAGCACAAAGGGAGCTTGTCTACTCCAGCTGGGACTGTGTGTGTGTGTTTCTTTGTGGAACTGCTTGAATGTTTATCTCTCAGGGCTACCCAAAAGTTTTTTATGATTGGGACACACTAAAACAAACCAGAACTTGGTTGTCTTTTAAGGAAAACGTGTTAAAGGTTAGTCTTGCTATTATGTGCTTGTCCATACATTAGAAGCTCTTATCCTGTAATGGTTTACATATTCACTCCTGGAGCTTTACATGAGACCAAATAGTCCACTTATTCTTGAAGTGATAAAAACTGAAACATTTAAACATATTTGTCTGATTTGAATACCACTTTGAATACTGACATCTCATTATCTCTTTCGTCTTACTTCAAACAGTACTTTCTTCTCTTTGTAAATGAGCCTTGTGACTTTTCCACAGTAGGTGTCTCTTAAATGTCGGCTCCCATCAGTTTAAAACAAACAAAGCCAGGGTAAACAAAGTCTACCCTGTCCTTTTCCAGTGAGTTGTGGTCTGCTTTCAGCTCTTTCAATGGGTCCTGCATGCGGCTAGCAGCAGTTCTGTAAATCTGTGTGTGCGTTACAGAAACATTAAAGGGCTCACAGGACCCGGCTTGGTGAGTTTGAGTGTGTACATGCTCCTCCTCCTCCCCTTTGCCAGCGAGTGTGTGAGAAACTCAACACTTGTGCCGGCGTCTGCCTGCAGCCAACATTGCCCAACGTCGGCGGACTGAGCGTGCACGTCCCTGTCCTAATTAAGCCTGTATACCCCCTGCGTTTCAGCAGACTCAAACATTCCTGGAAAGACATCTCACATGCAATACTGCAAACTGATCCTTTCTGTGCTCGCATAAAGGCAATCGACCCACGCATTGCATATTTCAACACACAAAAAGGTCTATTACATTTTTAGCCGTAAAAGCTCATTTTCTGTTCATTTTTTTTTTCCAATCCTATAAGCAAAAGTAAAACATCTTCACTGTTGGATCCAAACAGAATATTTCTTATGTTGTCATTTTGCTTTGTCTTCTTTTTTGTGTAATTTATTGCTTCTCCTCTGTTTCCTGTCCAGCTGCTGTTATCTAGTACCGTAGTTTCTGGCCAGGCGTGGTTTAGCAAGGGTCGCCTGCTGTGGACTGGAATACATCATAGCTGTTCTGTCTGATGGAGTCTTGCCCAATTAGGAAAGCACTGTTTTAGAGGAGCTGTGCAGAATAATGCTGCTTTAACCTGAAAAGGATGATTAATTGGAGTAAATGGTAGTATGTGGCGTGAGCATGTTAGATTGGCAACTATAAATTATATTAATGTACAGAAATGGATCATAATCTGTGAAAACTGGATTCTGGATGTTTATCGTCAAAATTCCTCCAGTTGATCAATCTGAAAAGGAAATGCGAATTCCTAAATGGAGAATTGGGTTGATGAGAAATTAGTGAAAATAGTATTAGCACTTATCTCATCAAAGTGCTATTAGGCTTTCTGTCGAGATTACCAATATGGTTTTGAGACATAATTTGGAGTCCTTATACAGAATGGTGAAATGTTAGGCTAAATTTTTGGAATAAGTAATTGAATGATTCCAAACATTTAACGTTTAGAAACATTGGATTTAATGTTTTCAAGACTTTTGTATACTGTGTTGAAAGAAGAAAGATGCATTATTGTGGCCGGATCTAGATGTGTCCTATTAGGCCAAACTGGTTTGTTTGACTGTTTGCTTAACCATCTTAAGAATCTTTGAATATCACCATAGTAGCTGTCCTGATGTAAAGGTAAGGAACAGGGAGTTATGAGCTAGTTTGTCCTTCCCCCATTACTGGATGTTTGCATGGTTTTTTAGATATTCATTAGTCCAGAAGCAAATTGGACGTACTCAAAGTTGCAAAACATTTTGATAACAAAATATAGCCGGTTGTATGGGCTTGGTTTGATTTGATTGGGCTTTCCTAAATCTGTGTTTTGATTGACCTATTTTAGGTTTGCCAAAGATATTATCAAAGTAGATGAAGCGCAAATCTTTGTAAAAGATCAGTGTTCATATTTTTGTTAGCCGTTCAACGCCAATTATGTGTCAGATTTAACATGATTTACACTTGAAAAGCAGTGTCATGTGTGCAAAATAAACAGTATGAAAAAAGCAAAGTGGGTTCAAAGTAAATTTCAGCTTGCACGATTGCGAGTAGTAATTTGTAATTACAATTCTCTTTCAGGGATGTGGGCGAAAGGACATTCTACTGCTTGGAGCAAATGACACTATAAATTTCATTGTAGTTGTATAAGTCCATGTGAATCTTGGACACAATTTATAGCATACATTGGTTTATGTTCAGTTCCCTTAAGAGTTTGACAGTAAACTGGCTATCACACAACCTGGCATAAGCTAAAATTTGAATTACTATAGAAAGTACAATTAAATTTCAATTTTGAATTGGTATATATCTGGGAAGCTTCCTGAAGAACATGTTCACCAAAGTGAGAGAAATTCAGTGCGATTCTTGGAGCTGATTGGGTACCTGTCTACCATATCCAATTTTTAGCCAATCACAGCAGCAGTAGCAGCTGAGTTGCATAACATTTGTGATTTTTTTCCCCACATAGTTAACTAATAATTAAAACTCTTACAAAATCTCGTCTGGAGGAACTCGCAAATATCTTACCATCCACAAAGGCAAAAACCACGTTCTTTTGCTTGTTTTTAAAAAAGAAATGGAGGGTATTCCAGCTGAAACTGGTGCAGCCGTGTTTGTTTTGCTTCAGCCTTCTGCCTCTGGTTGGCGTGCTGACATCATATATGCCAATGTTTTTCATTGGTCCTGTATCAAGTATGTAATTTTACAAATCTCATGACAAATCATCTTGAATGTAAGGTAAGCTATCACTTGTTTACATGCTTTAAAATGTTTTTTGGGATTCGTTTGTTATAAAAAACACCTCCTTTTCCATTTCTTAACCAATGAATTTAACCAAGACATGCTAATAGCTGAACGATTAAGTAAAAATTTATTTCTGAGACATGTTCCGCACTTGTTCGTGGGGGTCCAAAAGGTTCTTATATTATGTAATTCAGTTCAGAATTGTTTTATAGTTTGACTGGAAACAAGTCATGGTGACCAATCCTTTTACAGGTCGCCTTCTGCTTCATCCGAGTTGTAGGGGTAGCAGTCTCAGAGACTCCGAGACCTGCCTCCTTCAGCACTGTTGGGAAAGCCCAACGCATTCTCAGGCCAGCCAAGAAACATAGTTCCTCCAGCGTGTCCTGGGTCATTCCCAGGGCCTCCTCCTGTTTGGACATTCCTGGAACATCTCCCAAGGAAGGTATCCAGTGGCATTCAAAAAAGACAGCCGAGCCACCTCCGCTGACTTTTCTTGATGTAAAGGAGAAGCGGCTCTACTATGAGCCTCTCCCAAATGACCGAGTTACTCATCCTTTCTCTAAGGGAGTGCGTGGAACACATATTTCTGTCACTTGTATTTCTGATTGTCCTGTCGCTTACGGTCATGATCATAGGTGAGGGATTGGAATATAGACTCGACTCTCTCTCTTCACCACAATAGACCAGTGAATCGTCCGCATTATAGCAGCAGCTGCCCGAATCTGTCTATCGATCTCCCTTCCCTCACTTGTAATCAGGACCCAAAGATATTTAAACTCCTCCGCTTGAGGCAGGAACTCTCCCTCAACTAAAAGGGAAAAGCCACTTTTTCTGGTTGAGAAACATGGCCTTGTAGTCGGAGGATCGGATCCTTATCCTGGACGCCTTACACTCTGGTGTGAACCGCCGCAGTTCATGCTTTCGGTCTTGGCAGTGGGGATCGAGCAGAACAACATCATATGTGAAAAGCAGGGATGAGATCTTCCAGTCCCCGAACCAGACCCCGTCCAGGCCTTGGCTGTTTCTAGAAATTATGCCCATAAAGGTTATGAACAAGCCTGATGACAAAGGGCAACTCTGTTGGAGTCAAACATGCACAGGGAATAGGTCCGACTGAATGCAGGCAATGTGGATCTTACTCCTGCTCCACCCCCTCACTCCATACTCCTTATGCGCTTCCCACAGTGCGGCAACCACTCATGGGTGATTAAAAAAGAAAAGTGCAACCAAAAAATGGTACTGAAGATGCAACAAAGAAGTAAAAACAAGGAACTGTCCAAATGCAGCCGAAGGAAGTCTTAGGAACTAGAAAAAAATGCAGTAGCCAAACATTTGTTTTAACCCCACCTAGTGGATTGGAGGATAAAATCATGAATCTGTGACTGCCTGTAGCAGGGTTTACCCAAAACCTATGTCCATGTGTCAACAATATTTAAATGGATTTGTTCATATCAGCTTAAACATTATATTGAATTCTTAATATGTTCAGCAATTTTTTCCCTGCTGCCTTTCGGGGAGCCTTTGTCATTTTGTCAGCTGGATAGAGCTTTTCCGAGCTGTCATTTCAAGAAAACTGGCTTTTATCTCAAGGAATCTTTCTACCAGATCCTTTGCAAAAATAGATAAATAAAATAATTATTATTATAAACTTATAATATTAAACAAACTAATAATGCAGCAGAAAACAACATGAAAAGAAATAGGCCTTCAGTTAGCAAATAAACTATAATCAAATGTATAAAATGAAAGGAGAGATTCCATTATGTCCCTTAATAGCTTTTTTTCTGTAGGTAGCAATTTTGCATTGTCATTAGTTGGGGGAGGAGTTGACCCTGTGAACCGTAAGAGAATGTGTGCAGGAATAAATATGGATGGTTGGGATGTTATGTTAGATGATTCTGAAGCCCAGCGATGAGCCATATTCTGCACAGAGAGCCATTAGGATGACTCCTACCCCCCTTATCTGTCAGCCACCATGCTTCGCTGCTCCTCTGCAGATGTGAACAAACACACATGCAAGGAGGGTATTGTGGTTTAGGTGATTGAAATTTTCTGTGTATGTGTGCTGCACTTCTGCCTACCCCTACTCAGCCTTAGGGCAGTCCCCCTCACCCAAAACAGCTGAAGGGGGAGATTGTGCATTCATTGGAATGGGATATGAGGAGGAGGGGGATGATTGAGTGTTCTGCCTTGGTAAGAAAAAAAGGGCAGAAAGAAAGAGGGAGAGAGTAGAGAAGAAGGGGGGATGGGTGGGTTATTTTGCCTTTTAAAGACGGGGAGGGAGTGGAGTAGACATGCAGGAGAGAAGAGGAGGTTCAGGGGTAGAGGTGAGGGGAGGATGGCTGGGTGGCTGGCGCCGTGGCTCGGTTGTGTCTGGAGCTTAGCTAAGAACAGCTCGTGTCAATATATTGAGACAAGTTTTTACAAAGAAGTGGCTCTTTGATCATTTAATTAATGAAGAAATAAATCTACTTAGGTGGAATCGTGTGGCAAGGAACTAAGTTTTATCTAATTTCAGTGCTATAAAAAAAAATCTAAAAGCACAAGCAAATAAGAACTGTAAGGACAGAGTTCACCGGGTTTAAATAGTGAGTCTTGAGTGTGTATTTTGTTTGTTTGGGAGAATTGCATGAGTGCCATGTATTCAGAAATCAGAGTTGAGTTGCATATATATATAGTGGGTGGCACCAGCTGTCTTTATTCTTTGTCCAAAAAGCCATTTGCTTTAGCGAACCATACTGCATTAGCTATATAATTCTTTGTTGCAAACAAGTCAGTCATTTATTCGTTTTCTTTTGGGCTGTTTGCTCTGTTTTTAATCCAAGTTTTACCTTGTATTCTTCTTTAAATGAAGTCCTCTGTTGATTTATCATAGGCTGCACTGATTTCTCAGTCTGAATTATCAAAAGGCTATGGTCGCTAATCAAATTATGTAGGGTCAAAGGACTCGAACGGATTAGTTTTGGCCTTGGAGCCATTATCTACCACAGAGAGGCTATCATTTGGAGGTAGCTGTGTATGATTAGCTGAGAGGGAGAGACAAAGAAACCAAACAGAAACTTGATTAAAGACAGAAGCAGAAAGCCCTGCATACCCATAGACTACTGGTGAAGGTGAAAGGAGAGAGAAATAATGGAAATGAAGCCAGTAGGAGCAAAAGATAAAGCCATACGGAGACTGACTGTACACAGTGTGGCAGAGGGAATATGATTATTGCTTCTTTGTGTGATGGAAAGAATCTGAAGTTTGTTGCTTCAAGATAATGGTTTCCAGTTGTCTCAAGCTGTGTTTAAAATGTCCACTGGTTAACTCACTTGTTATATTATGTTTCCTTTATGGACATTGGAGTCGCAGATATGCTTAACAGGTGCTTTCTCATTCAGAGCCGAACTTCAAAGCTATGTACCATAAAGAAATCAACACCAGCTGGATACCCTTGATTTCCAGCCGAACCATGGCGACTGACCATGAGATATTGTATGTCATTGGTACAAAATATAATGGGCTGGTTGAAATTCAGTAAAACGTCTTTGATAAATCCAAACTTATTATTTAGACTGTTTTGTTGTATTATGCACCTCGCTGATATGGATGTTTACGCTACATATTGTGATTTAGAGTGTACTTGATATTTAGAAATGTAAGCATGATGAAATGAAGAAACTTCAGAATGCTTAAAGTTACTGCTTGATACAACCTACAATACCTCAAATTCTACGACAATACTGCAGTAGCGCTGTATTACTTAGAGTGATTGTAGAAAAATGTATGAATGTCGATAGCATGATGAAGTGAGCGTTGAATTCAACATTCAAAAGTATATAAACATTTCTCACGTTTTGTATTTAAGCGACTAATCCTGTGTTGTGGTAAACCAATTTTAAGTCGGGAAGTTTTTACATAACATTCAGTCATTTACAAAAACATTTACACATGGATGATGGTCAGAATGAAGTTGTGCATCGTATGACACAGTAGCCCCTAATTATTACCTAATAATAGTCATCATACTTTATTACAATAATGATCAAATGCTATCACTACCTGGATTGTATTGTTAGGGTTATGCTAAAATTACAATTTTCAATGCATTTACAAATACTGTTTTTATAGAATAATTTTACCTTCACTGGCTTCTATGACTAATAGTATGTGTTTATGATTTATTTTAAAATGTTTTTTGTTTTTTTTTATCATATATTTCTACTATCATTATTTGACCGCTGGCTAAGAATGTTGCTATATCTCTGAAATTCACAAACCACAAGTAGGTATGGACAATACAGCCAAAACTTAAAATCTCAATAAATTTCTTAACTTCAATCGATGTGATATGATTTTACTCTCTATATAAATAAGATAAAAGCTTTAGAAAGACTGCTAAGAATTCCCATTGCGTAATCCTGTACAAGTTTGTGACATTTGTTTGACCAAGTTTATAAAACTTTTCCTTTTTTAACAGAATGACCCTTTTAAAATATTTTCTTAAACAACAAATGTCGGTCGGTGACAAATGATGTAATCATAGACTATGATGCATATTGAAATATCAGACATTTAATATCACCTTTATTAAATAAAATTATATTATATACTTCTAAACTCAGCTCATTTTTAAACTCTCATTTTAGTATAACTATGCTTAAATTAGCAGCCAGTGTTTGCATGGAAACACTGCATGCTCTGGTCATGTCTGCATGCTAATAAAATAAAAACATCAGCATTGTCACTACCTAATCTGTGCAATTTGCACCATCACCTCACATGGCCAGCCAGAAATACATCCACAGCCAGGCAGACAAGCTCCCAGCCAGCTCCCATGTATGTCAGAGGATGAAGGGAGCACATCCAGCCAGCCACAGTCAGAGAAACAGGACTACACTGGAAAACAGGCCATCATCTCCAACATCTATAAACAAAGGTGCTGATGGCAGCAGCACCGCTGATATTTCTCTCAGGATGATGTCACAGCCAAACAAAATGAATGAATACGTTTACAATAGGGTGACCAGATCGCCCCGATTTCAGGGGACTGTCCCCGCTTTGGACCACTCTGTCCCCGGCTAAAGCTGTCCCCGAAATGTCCCCGATTTGCCGGTACAAAAATGTTGCGTTATGCTGTAGACTGTTATTACGGGTAGAGCTGTTAAGGCCGCAAAAATAGGTATTACGGTAGCTGGTTGTGCTGCTGCTGATAACATAAAGATAAGGAACAGAGCGCACCACTAGAAGGGCGTAAATTATCCTTTTGGATGTTAGC
The DNA here is from genome assembly GCA_018398635.1 of Cyprinodon brontotheroides. Lineage (NCBI taxonomy): Eukaryota > Metazoa > Chordata > Actinopteri > Cyprinodontiformes > Cyprinodontidae > Cyprinodon > Cyprinodon brontotheroides. Next base: position 18,082,092 of record JAGKQL010000028.1, on the reverse strand, counting down.
TGCCATTAAAACACAAAAAGAAGAAGAGCGCATCACTTTTAAAACAGAAGAAGAAGAAGAAGTGGAAGTTCGTTTTTTACAACCTGTGGCAACTGATGGGGAGCTACCCTGAGTGATGGTAAGTGTGTTAATCAATTTATTTTATTCTGATCGGGCTGATCTTGTGATAAATGTTTGGTTTGTGTCCAGGTTAAAACACAATACAAAAGTAAGACAAGACCACGAGTTGAGCATGAGTAAAAGACGCTGGGTTAAAATGTAGCAAAATGATTGAAAACTCCTTGTAAAGGCGCTAATCTGGTACGCTGGTTCTCCAGGGATCAACAAGGGTTTGTATCATGGGCTTAGGTTTGCATAGGGACCATAGGGACATGTCCCTACCAAAGTTTTGAACCGCCCTAATTGTCCCGACCAATAATTGATGTGAGCAACATGTTTATAATTTACAGCAGTGGTTCTTTTCCTCCTCGCTCGCAGCTCCTCTGCCTGGTCTCTCCTGTCCCTTTCACCTAGCAGCGCATTGAACTGTGCTGCGCTGTTTAACTCCACTCTCATTGGCTGTTCTGCCTTAGGTCCCGCCTTCTCTTCTTTCTGATTGGCTGTTTTCTAGTCCGCTGTGTGCTTGGAGCACAACATTGAAAATTTATTCACACTAGAATCCAGCGGTTACTACAATTAATATTAGACTATGAAACTAGTCCCAATAAAAAAAATGAATATCATGTACACTAAAAACAAAAACCTTTTTTTTTTCTTTTTATAAAACTAAATATTCTGAGTCAGCCAGGAGTTCTGAAGACACAAAATGGGCAAATAAAGGCTGTAAGCCATCAACATTTCTGATTCTTAGCCACAGCCACCTAAAAAAGAAAATGTGAGGGTTTCCTTTTTACCAATATTTAGTTGCTGTTACTGGTTTCATTTTTTTGATGACTCTGAGGAAGTTCAGGTATAATTATTAGCAGGTGTTATTTCTCTCCTTATAGAGGAAAACAACAAGAAAATGGCTAAGCAAAGACATCTGCTGTTTATCGTTTAAAAGCATAATTAGGGTTCCAAATAATAATAATAATTTAATTGACTATTTATACTTCTAGAAATAGGATAAAGAGAAGAACAAACAGATTGAAGAATATTAACATTGATTTTATTCTTACATAGATTTCCACACAGTCTATATAAGTAAATTAGTACAAAAACATTAATGTCTGGTAAAATGTTGGAATCTGACTGTTTATTTTGGATATTATTAAATTACAGATAAGATAGTGTTATATTGTCTTTTATAATTGTTAAAAGTGATTTTATATATTTTAATAAACTTAGGCTCATTCTCAGTGTTGTGTTTGTGATGATGCCACTAAAAAGAAAATATACATAAGGAGCTATTTATACAGTCAGACAGTAGCAATATAGGACAATGATAAAAGGTTGTGTTACATTTAATCCTTTACTATTAAAAAATGCACTTATACATTATATGATTATAGGAAACACAGATATCCAGTAATAATGATGCAGGGCAGCTTGTAGGTGAAGCAGCTGGCCCTTCAGTGTATCAGGTGATGTCTAAATAAAACCAAGTGAAACTAAAATATTTCCACATGAGGAGTTCTGATGGAGAATTTTGATTATATATATGTATTGTAGTTTTACAATTTTGGTATAATTACTGATCTAAGTGGGTTGTTCTGTTGGAAAAAGACACATTTTACATTTATATTATGTTTTAGAGTCTTTATACTCCAGTTAATGATGAATCAATTATTAAATTAGTTGACGACTATTGAAATAATCAAGTGTTGGATATCAAACATTAATGTTGTTTTTAAAAAAGAAGAAGTGTTTTTTTATTTAATTTTATTAATGTAGCAAAATTATGCTTTTCTTTAACATTGAATTCCTCTTATCAGTACGGATGCTCACATCGAGCATGCTAAAAAGTATGCATATGTATAGCACCAATGACATTCGAACACCAATCTGTCCCGCAATTAAAGTTAAAATCAAACCTAATGCTCTGGTTTGTATGAAGATGTTTTAGAATGGATAGGTGACCTTTTAGTTTATATTTGTGATAGTTATTATAAGTGGTAGAGTTATTTCCAATTTGTTTTGGATGATTTATGGTTGTGATTTATGAGCATAGACTTTCCAGTTTTTTGAGGGTGGTGCTTTTTACTGCTCAGTTTGGATATATATGAAAGTTCCTTGAGAAAAAATAGGAGTCAGTAACAGGAGAACTGAATAAGACAAGATCTACATGATCTGAGAATGATGGAGGAAGAGATAACCACCTGTTTAATGTTCATTTATTATGTGGTTTTTGCTTGTAGCACCTAATATTGTGGTAATTAGCATTTTTAGTATTTAGACTAGATATTAATAATAATAGTTTATGTTGCACATCCTAATTTTTTGGAGGTGATTTTGATTATATAATGCCCTGTTTTAGAATAATGTAAGATTGATGCTGAGGAGGAGGAAGAAGATAGAAAGACAGAAAGGAGATTGAATGAGAGAGGAGGAAACTAGGAACTCTGATAGAAAAAAACGAAGTTGACAAGAAGGGAGAAAAATTACTTTTGAGGAGTAAAGCAGAGTAGCAGGGGCAGAAATCAGAAGAGGGCTAAGAAACAAAAAGCAAGGTGGAGAGGGAAGAAAACAGACAAGCACTGAATGACCAGATGGCTCTTCAAAGAAGAGGAAGTGTCATTTTACGGAGAATATATAATCAGAATTTCCATTGGGAAATTATATGTATATGTTATTGCTGTTTATAAATATGGACTATTCTTGGATTATTATAAGTATACATTGTGTTGATGTTAAATGATCTCTGCTGTCTTTCAATGGTTAAACTTGTTTAAGACATTTAAAAAGTTGCTATTTTGTTTTTTACTTGCTATGTCTCTTATATTATTTTCACCAAATTACCAGGCCACTTGCCTCAGACCCTGTTCAGTTATTATTTCTGTTTCAAACATTTAAAATGTATAATATGTATTGGCGAAGTTCAAGTGATGTGTGCTGCTGATGATTTGGAGTGATAAACTAACTTATTGAGTGATGTAGTGTGCAAAGTATGCTGTGAGCACAGAGTGGCTGTATACCAGGTTAGTAGGAAAAATGAACCTGCTACTTTGAGACACACAGGCCCCTGATGTATATAGGTGACAGTAAGAAACATATCTGAACCTTTACCTGCAGGCTTGACTACTACTTGTTTTTTTTATGTTAATGAAGAAAAAAAAATTTTTTATAGGTATGTACAGTAGATGTAAACAGAATAAGTATTTGTTGCACTTTTTGAAGAGGTGGGGGAACTCTGTCTCAACAGACAGCCACAGGTATAGAATAAATGTTTGTATTTACTTTTCTAAATTTCTTTTTTCCTCATGTCACTCTCCCTTTTAGAGGCGGGCAGAGCTCTTTGGGCCCTACAAAATTGGAAAGCCCTGCTAATGACCCTTGACCCCTCCGCTCCCACCCCCACCACTTTGACCCAACCCAGAGACACAGTTCTAGTTTTCTACTAATAACACCATTCATGTTATTAATCTTAGGATACACTAAACGTTGGAAAGGCACATTCCTGGCTTTAAACTTGATTTTTGTTGTTTAAATATTAATAAATATGTGTAAAACATATGAAACCATTACTGTCCCTGTTTCCTAATTTTCATCTCGATAAGATGTATTGATTTTATCCACGAGAGTAAGAAATGTCCCCAGATTTGATTTCAGAAATCTGGTCACCTTAGTTTACAACCTTTGTTTATATTGCTCATCTGACATTATTATAGCGCATTCATATAAAGTATTCAGTATTCATTTTAAGTGTGACAAAATACAGTAAAACCAAAAATAGCTGCAATTATAAAAAAAATCCCAAAACGCCCTGCAGGCTGGAAGTACAGTACAAATTGTGCATCTGGGGTGGGTTTGTTAGCGACATAATGCTAACGCTAACTTAACTCTGTTAGGAATAACATATAGCTTAAACTAGTACCATGCAAAGACTAAAACCTTCAGTATATATACATTATGCACAACAATGTCTTTTCAAAAACGTGATACTAGCATGCTAACACAAGAAATCCTTTAATTTGCTAATGCTAACAATATTTCATTGTTAGCTTAGCAGGCTACTTTTTTGTTGGCATTCTTATTTTGTCTGAGACTGGTCTCTTTTCATTAATATAAAATCATTTCACTGAACATTTTGAACTATCCAATATTTGTTGATAAATAGGGCGAAAGATGTTTAGCAAAACACAACTACTACTACTAATATAAATCTAAACACACTTTCAATTATCTCTCCATTTAACAAAAAATATGGCTTACACTATAACAGCTTATTAATCAGATTTTGTGAGATTAGTCACTGTGCCAGCTCATGAATGATGGTTTAAGGTGTGTGCGTACGCACATCCCATTTTATAGCTGCTTTTTATTAATCGGAAAAGTTGTAGTTTACAACATGTCTTACATAACATCTGCTAAAAGCTGCACGAAGGTTGAAGTGTCATCACTCCAGTAAAGAATACATGGATCTTTATGTGTGTTAATAAAAGGAGAGAGAAATGAGCGGGTCTAGCATCGAATATTAACTTCTACAATTCAATCTAATAAGAGATACTGCACACAGAAATATGGTTTTGTTCTGTGATTTTTAGTTTCTCCCTGTGCTTGCTGCTCATGTTATGACTTATTTTTGCAGCTTTTCCTCTTGGTAAACTGAGAACAATAAATATGTACCACAACAAACAGACTGTAGGGTTTGCACAAAGAACACAGGCTCCCATAAAGATGCAGAGACACTGCTTTTACTCCACTCTGTAATTGCATCCAGCAAACCCTCCCTGGCTCTTTGAAGGTTTCTGGTTTTACTGTGTCCTCTTTTATTTTGTCCCTATATGTTTATGAAAGGCATTGATTTAACCAAAAGATTTCCATTGTGTGTGTTTGCGTCTGTGTGCACATGAGTATCCTTGTGTCTGCAGATGGGATTTTGGTGAAATATGGAGGAAATATGCAGTCTTACACATTTATATACATTACTAGACATGCATTACAGACATCCACACCAGTGATGGTAAAGTAGCAATGTATATAAAGCGTAAAGGGCTGTGTATGTTGCAGTGAGCTTGTCACAGGTATGACGTGGATATTTTTGATTTATGCCCAATTTTGAAGCGTGGTCTGCGCTATGATTTCATGCCACAACGCAAGAGGGACAATCGCAAACTAGGTAGGATTGTGAGTGTCGGTTTGACGAGTTTGTTCTCCATCTACAACACCTCATTCAACGCCGGACGACACACGTGAGTGTTCCCGAAAGACTTGCCGTGGCGCTGCGTGTTTTGGCTTCGGGTGCAAACCAACAGAACGTCGCACAGAGCTACAAACTAATGACTTGTATAGTTTGTGCCAGGCCTTTTGGACGTCACTACAGCCATTTGCCTGCCATTAGGTACCAAGCAGAAAATACACATAGTGTAGAGAGGATGTAGAGTTGACCAATCAGAGACCTCCTTTCTCTCCTCCCTGCGACACTATCTGTGGCACTGTCTACGGTCACCTAAAATTTTGGGGACATGTCTGCGGAAGCGGGGGGCCATATGTGCATTAAATGCGACACACGCATACGACCTGGTTTATGAGGATAAATCTGGCTTAACACTGCATTTTTTGTCAAACCCTGAGCCAAGTTTGCCTTTGTAATCAGGTTAGTGCCCACACACAATCAGCCAGGGCCTTTCATCTGAACTGATTAGCAGGTTAACAGTTCTGCATTAACCAATTGTATTTCTATGGAAACACATGTTTAATGTCTACGAATATTACTTCGAGACTTTGCAGGTTTGTACATAAGGATCATATACAACAAGAATTTGTTGTTTGACGCTCTTTTCTACGTCTTTCCTGTTCTTCCTTCGATATACTTGAGTCTTGCATCACGTCTCTTTAACCCAGTTCCACACTGAACCTTGACCACTCAATGTTGTGTAACAACCATGATTACTTTGCTTTTATGTCTCTCCTTCCACTTTTTCTTTGTCTAAGGGAAGAAAGTCACTACTGAGCTGAATTGCAGTTTTTGGTGAAACTCCGTTGTAGTATTTTCACATTTCTAGCTTTGTTCTCAGTGTCTGAACAGTCTAAATGTGCCTCTTTATCTCCCAAAACAGTAAAAGCTGCGTCTGTCTGGGCGTGTTTTTACGAGGGTATAGCTGTGTCTCTCTGGGTGATTGTGTCTGGAAGCCAGTGGGTACACTCAGGCCTTTATGGGTCTGAGAGTGTATGTTTGTCCCCCAGACGTGTAACGCGATCTGTGTCAAGAAGTCCTTCATCCCTCCTTGGTGTGCCTTTGCTCTCCCTCACCTTCCCTTTGCAATACATCCTACCCCCCCTATCTTTTCACAGCCGTCTCTCCTTTCCGTCTGCCTCTTTTCCTGCCTTTTATCCCCTTTTTTCTGTCTTGAAGCTTCAACAATCTGAAAGTTAATGCCTTGAAATAATTAACCCACCTTTTCTTATTGATTCTTACACATGCTGCAATCAGATGGCATTAGATTTAAAGAAATGGTTGCCAGTCTTTATTAGTGTTTATGTGGAGTTTCAGTAAGTATTGTCTGTGTGAGTGTGTACACTGGGCGTGGTTGGTCGATGGAGGAGGTCATCAAACAGTCTGAATTACTCCCTTAGGATTTCTAGCTCTGGTGTGTTGAATTACAAGCTTCTCTGGGTGTGTTTTATCTCACCTTTTGCATCTTTAATTTAAGGCACGAAACTTCTGCCTCAAAGGGATTGTAAAGATCTAGATTAGGTATTTGTAAGAGTTGTTCTGGTAAAAGCTCATATTTAGAATATTGAGTGTATATAGAGGGTGTCAATTGATAACTCTTTGTATCCTCATTTAGTTGAAGCTCAGAGTAGTTGCAACTGGAAGGTGAAGCTAAAGGACAGTCAAATAACCACCATGACTAAGGCGGACTTCTTAAAACAACTGCAGTCTTGAATATATTCTTGTGTGTAAGCGATGACATCAATTGAACAACTGTGAATCCATCCTCCCTTTGCCCTGGAGCACTTTTTACACTCATTTTGGGTGTTTTTACCATATTTTTTAGGGGTTAAAAGAATATATTCCTCCTTTAAACAGTTGGATGTAGCCCAGGGTCTCGTCCGTATAGGACATACCTGCAAAGGGAGGCACCCAGAAAGCATGTAAAACAAATGCATGGAGCAACTCATCTGGTTCTTTTCCATGTGAAGGAGTGGTGGCTTTACTTCAAGGTCTTCCCAGATGATATTTCCTAGGTAGAATCTATCTACACAAAGATGGAAACACTATTTCCATAGATTTACTGTTTCAATTCAGTTTCAGTATAGCAGCATTTCGCAACACGCCTTCTCAAGGCACTTTACAGACTGAATTCAATCAATATAGACAGATAGGTTAAACAATTTTTGTGTAAGAAAATCTTGCAGGTTGCTTCAAGTCAATGACTTCAGTGCTATTATGTGACCATGATGCTCTAAACAAAGCAACTGTGCTATAAAGCGCATTGCTTTCTTTTATTTTGTCACACCCTAACGTCTTATTTTTGCACCTTAAATGAACAGCTTACATGTACTCAAAGAGGCTATGGTGTTCATTACTGCTTAAATCCTATCCAACGTTGTTGCATCTTCTCTGGCTCAGTGGTATTGCAAATAAAGCCCTCTCCTCTCAGTTGCAACTGCCCCACTGAAGAGTGGTGTCAATGCAACTTATTAATTCTTCTTCTAAAAAAAAAATTATCTTCTGTCTTGGCCAATCACCAATCTGAGATTTTCATGCATGTAATAATCCATCAGACTTTGAATATCATCGACTATCCCGTTTAGTCCTTCACTGTCATGAGGACACCTGTGTCCTTCAGGAAGATATTTCAAACTTTTTTTTAAAACACTATAAAACATCTTATTACTCCATAAGGGGGAGTGTTGACCTAGTGGTTAGAGCAGTGCGCTTGTGCTCTGAGAACGTTGCAAGTACCTGGTTCGATCCCCAGAGCCTTCTGCACTTTGGGTCCCTGGGCAAGACCCTTAACCCCACACTGCTCTCCGGGGGCTGCACAATGGCATTCCACTGCTCCCCAAAGGGGATGGGTTAAAAGCAGAGGTAAACTTCTCCAATGTGAGATCAATCAAAGTTCAATCATGTATTATTAGTTAAAACAATTGGCCTTCTTTGTCAAATGAAATTAAACTCTTTTCAAGGGCGCCAAGCTTTTGCATCTACACCAAATGGTTCAAAAACAGCATCTCTATGAATTTGGGTATGGGTTTTTTAGCCTTTATTTTAAAGTTAAAGGGTTAAAGACAAAAACCTCTCGCCTATTACCACTTTGACAGCCACATTCCTACATGTTAATGCTTTTCAACGTGGAGTTCCAATGTGAACCTGCTGCAAAAACCAAAAAAATAATCCCCTCAGAAGGGTGCGACACATCCAGACCTCTTCACCCTACCAGAGTGTAACGCCTGGTGTTTGCAGTTTCTAGGAGCTCTATGTCCTGTACTCTGTTGCCATATGGCAGCTATGTTGGCTCACAGAGCAAACACAGCTGGCTGCCTCCCATGGTTGCACGGGGGAACAGCAGAATAACTGCAAATAGAGAGCTTGCATTTACCAGCAGGGCCTTAATATGGCATCTGACTGCATTTGTCAGATGCATCAGTGTTCAAGTTGGAGCCTGCTTTATAGATTTTATGTTAAGATGATGATTATGTCTTATGTTACACTGCTGCAGGCAGCTAATTGGTGCAATTTGAAAACAATTAAAAGTATAATCATTTCAAATCAAAAAGCGGTCGCTGCATTATTTATGCTTAAATCTTTATTTTTTTGTGCATTGTATATTTCGCAACCCATAATGGAGCAGGGACACACTCAGAAAGGGAGATAAAGAAGGGGAAGACAGGGCAGGTACAGAACATTGCACATCATAAATAAAATGTCAGAAACACTGGTGCATGCTAGCCAGTGTTCAGGGTAGCATGAAATCTGCTCTCGTCCCCCCTCCTCGCTTATCTCCACCCAGCCTGGCTATGCGTTTGTGTGTGTGCAGGAGCGTGCAGGGTAATTGAGGTGTGCGACCTTGCTGTGGGGCTGGCAGGTGTACAGCTCTGTGATGAAATTAATCTGGGGTTGGGGGCGTTCGGAGATGGGATGGACAGGGAGCAGGCTGATACCCTGCTTGCGTTGTGCATAGATGTATGTTTTCTGCCAATCTGGTGTGGAAGAAAAATAGATGTGTATGTGTGGGTGGAAGCACAGTATTCTGCATGGGACTTGGAAATGAGATCATGTGCATGAATTATGTGTGTGGGTGTATGTGTTATTGTGCAATTGAGATGCCATATATCACTCTCTATATGCTGCAGAGTGTGTCTGAATCTGCTTTGCATGAAAATGCTGGGAAGATTTTAAACATCACTGTCAAATTGTGATCCTTCTCTGTAATTACCATAAAGCAAAGAGACAGACGGTGGAGATGATAGGCACATTCTGTCTATATATTATTTTCTGCCACAGTCATTATGACTACATGTCCAATATATCATGTTGAATCCTGACTGAATAATGTTGATGAATGTTGGTTGGTTGTGCCACGTTGGCCACCCCTGATGTTTACCTGAATAGGCAAGAGCTTGGTACGAGGCAGAGCTGAACATGTAACATCCTGGTCTTTCCCATGATGCCATTTGTATTGACCAATGTCTCTTGTCGTTGGACATAACAAACCCTCATTTTTTCTCTAATATGCAATAGGGAGGTTTTTTTGTCTATGGTCTTTTATCCGTTATTAGATAATAACTCAATCGTTAGTATTTCTTCTACCAGATTTACTAGTTAAGCTTTTTTTTTCTTATTCTAGTGGTAGTAGTATAGGTGTTCACACTGTATTAGAGTGTCAAATTTGCTGAAAAATAGGATTTTACCAATTTAAAGAAAAGACAAATTATTATAAATATGACCAGTGCCAAGTTCTGCTAATCCACCAATAACGCAAAAAATTGTGTTTGGTGGATTGGTGTTATTGCTAACTTTGGAGATCACTAGCGGGTTTCAAGGTGTGCTAAACTATCTTACTGTGACTTTGATGGTGTATTCAGACTGAACGCATTCTGGGCTTCCAATACGTTTAAACTCAAAAACGTTGACGTTGGGTCAAATGCAGGTCAAGATGCTTCTACGCTCCAGTTGTTAACCTGCTCTGTTCATTTTTTTGTGGGTTAGAAAGTGGTTCAGGTTTATTTACTTTAATGAGTTGGAAAAAAATAGTTTAAACATAATTTTAAAGGGACAGAGTCCACTGCAAAGCATAACCTGTGCAGTGAGTTAATCAGGACTATGATCCTACTAAAATTTTCCGTTCTTGTTTGGTACGGTAGGATGGCATCCAACATAGACGTTGCGTGTAAATCAGATGCTCGGATGCCTAGAATGCATCTTAAGAGTTTTTTTTTTCTTTTTTTCTGCTGTTATATAAATAGATAAGAATACCAAAAAACATCCAAACTAAGAGGTTTCTGCTACTGTTGCTGCAAGTAGCAGCCATATAGGAGTCTGGTTTGTTGCCCTGACTTTACAGCTCCTTATTCTCCAATTGCAACGGCCATTTAACTAAACCTTTCCTATTCTGAGGTCGAAAAACACAATTTCCGGTCACAACTGAAACGCACCAAAAAGTTGTCAACAGGTTTGCATCAGTCCAACCGATATTCAACTGTATGAAGAGAAGGACATGACTCAGGCTCTTTTTAGTTAATAGTACTTAGCAATTTGGTTTGGCATCTTCAAAACATTTTCATCCATTTAGCTTACCGGAAACTAATATTTTAGTTAGTGGAATTTGAGCGATCTTTTTTTATTAGCAAATGACAAAAGACTGAAATGACCAGTACCCATTGAAGCCTTGTTTCCTTGAAACCCTCCATAGAAAGCCATTTGTTTTCCTTTGGGTTCAAAATCACATTAGAGACTAACTAAAATGAATAAAATGTAAGACCGTTTTTAGAATGTACTAAAATGTAATTAAAAAAGTTAAATTTGATTATATTTGTGACCCTGTATCACCATAGCTCATACCCGCATTTGACTAAATGAAGTAAAAGCTATAGTTTAAGTTAATATGTACCGAATTGTTTATTCAAAGATATGATTGGTAAATTATAAACTGAGTTTGGAAAATGACAATACAATACTTTTACATCCTTATTCATATTCTTAGCCCTAAAACATACAGCATAACTAAATGTCATAAAGCGCTATTGAGTATGCCTTTCTGGGATGGCCTCTGTATGAAAACTATATGGAGCAACCCTTGGTACCGTTAAAGGAATTGTTTGCAAAACTAGATACGGATCCAGCTGGTTGTGCTGAATACTAAACTACAATAAATGTGGACTATTAAAGCATGGCTGTGGTGGTATCCTGTGCAGCCTCAGTCATGTCCGTTGCAGACTATAGATACGCTACTGTAGCTGTAGTTTCAAAGACAGAGGCCACGATTGATCATTTAGATTTTGGTGTTGCCTATTTCTTTACAATGCATCACCTGAAACGACTGATGGTTGACTTGCTGTCTGACATCTACTGTACATCTCTGCCAGGTTGGCATTGTGCGAACAATAATCGGTGCTTTTACCTTCACATGATAGGCTTTGCGGTCTAAATGTCAGGAAGGCTCGTAAATATCTCCTCTGCCTCGTCTGAATCTGGGCTTCGCCCGTGGTTTACATCATCATAAATTTTTCATGTAAAGAGCTGTGCCTGGAAGACTTTAGGGGGAAAAAGAGGCTCATATCTTCAGCACTAGAATATGGTAGCTTAAATTTCCAATTGGTCTCAAAAAGAGAATCCTCTTAATAACAAACCTACCACAATGTTTATTTCACCTTAGCAGTCACACTGCATTAGATTTGTTTCACATTGAGCTGTACAAATGCATTGCATGTTTCCCAACGGGAGTCGGTCATCCTCTTCTCTTAGAGCAGAATATAACTGAGCAGCAGAATCCATAAGCTCTCCCAGCCCTCCCCTCTTCCTCTCAGTAGCTCTCTGCATCTGTGTCATGTCACTGGGTTTGTGCGTCCCAGAGTAACCCCCCTCCTCTCCCTCCCATGCCGGTTCTCTATCTCTATCTCTCTGTCCTTGTGTGTCTTCGACTGTCATCCTCGATCTCTTCATCTTCTCTCCTCCACCTCTCCACCCTTTTCCTCTTCCCTCTTTGTCCAAAAGATTTCCCCCACCTCGCCTCAGCCTCATCCTCTTTCCCTCTATATTTAATGCGCTTCGCTTTCTTAGCATCTCTTCCTTCCTCTGACTCCTTCACACAGCACCGACACACATGCACATCAATGCATGGCTCTCATGAAGCATGCAGAAACATAAAACTGTCTCTGTGCATATATTAATAGATCCAAGCTTCTAAGCTGACGGCTGCATGCATAATGTATCTCCACATACAGAATGTGAGCAGTGCACTTAAGAAAGTGTGTGTGTGTGCGTGGGTGTGTGTGTGTGTTCTGGGGCCCCTCCAGGCTCCTCCCTCAGGAGACAGGTGTGGACCAGATTGAGTTCCACCTCATTTCCTCTGCCCTGCGCAGCTGGTCAAGGACACATTTATGCACACAAACACAAGGGTGTTCAGCACATGCTCGCTCACACCTCGAATAAAGACGACCTTAGAAGGATCAAATGCAGCATTAGCATAAAGTAAGCGAATGTCTTGAGCATTTAGGAGGCAGCCTGCTCATGGATTCCTGTGGAAGAGGATTACAGCTGTGATTACAAGATGATCAGAAGTGTTTCCGTTGTGGCAAAAACAGATTTCTAGTCTGAACAATTAATTATATATATATATATTTATATATATATATATATATATATATAGAGAGAGAGAGAGAGATTTTATTTTTGTGCTTGTGAAGATTCTCAGTCATCCAGGTCATAGTCATTCCAAAGACGTTAAAGACAATTCACTGGACAAGTTTGACAAGACTCTGTGGCACATCTACACCTTATGGACAAATGACATCCTTTTGAGGACCAGAATGTTCACATTTTGGCCAAAGAAAATGGATGGTTTGAAAGTGGCGTGAAGGAAGCCATGTGTGTTAAGAAAGTTAAACCAACCTTAAACAGAGGGGGTGGACTCAGGCGTAGCGGTGGCGTTAAAACGTTTCAAACAGACATACAATGCAGAAATTGAGTTGAAATTGAGTTCCCTAAATGACTCTCCTGGCTATGAACCAAACCTCTTTACAGGGGATCGGAAGACCTTGCCTATTCAACCAGGCTAACAATCCCTCTTTAAAGCACCCCTTTTCGAGATACCGGTGGTGGGTATGGGGCATTGCAGGCTAACAAAAAGAAGCCAAACGACCCCCATTCCAAAGGGGTGGACCCATTCTCTCGTTGCTACCTTTGCTTTTTATTTTAAACAAAAACCGTGGCTTATAAAGCTTTCGGCTACTGTAGGGAAAAACCTTCAAACTCAACGATATTCCTGACATTTTGAATTGTAAAAAGGTTCCTGGATGGGAAAGCTAAACATCTTCAAACCTGGAAAGTCGTGCAAGTCCAGTGGATTGTTTTTAACTTTTTTTGGAAAATGCCTTCAAATGAAAATGATGATTCTCATTCATTGGAAACATTGCAGTGTATTATTACCTCCTTTAACAGGTCTTGGCCTATACTAGGTCACAAGATGACGCTCATTCAGTTTGAGTGGATAGATTACCCTGCAATAAAAGCTGTATAGAGTAATTGCCACTTTTATTTGACTTTTATTTCTACTGGTATTTAGCCAACATATTCATTCCAAATGACAAGTTAAATTTCTTAATCTTCGATGACGCAACCTGCACATTGAAACATGTTCATCGTCTGTAAACATGCTTTAGTGAGTGTATGATTTAGTTATATTATCAAAAGCAGTAATGCCTGTGTGCGCCTAGCTGCTATGGCGCACGTTTTTTCCAGGAAGTGCATGATGGCAGCCTTTGGAATGTTAACTAAAGAAAAAGCCAGGAGCAAAGAAAAGCAGGGTCCACTCATATATATATCATCTGACTATATGCTTACATGATGGTGAAAGCGATTGAGTGTTTGTCACGTTGTAAGTACATATGTGTGTTTTAAGCATGTGTGTGTGGTCCTTGCTGGGATGGTGGGAGCTCCCATGTGGGAATCACGTGGGCCTCAGTCAGATAAAGAGGTCTTTGTGAGCAGATGTAGGAGATGTGGCTCATGTCACACACATCCCCTTGTGCACGCTTTACATACTACCCCACACATCAGTATCTCTTGGAAAAAAAAACACATCCATTGTTCCAAGTGTCGTCACTTGCAAATTAAAAAAAAATTTCCACGTCGATGTTTGACAGGTATAAAAATCCTCACACTTTAAATGGTAAACACAAACACGGCAGTGTTTTTGGAAAAAAGACCTAAGTATATGGGAACATGTTAAGCTTGAATGGCATTGTGCAACTAGATCGTACAGTTTAACACCTCTGCTCAGGTATGTGGGCTTGGCAGGGCTTGCCTGACAACTCTACTCATGCAAACATTATGAATCCACCGTCCTGGAGACGCTGGATTCATTGTTTGTGTTGAACCCACACACATATGGGCAATACTATTACTGACATAAAGCAATAGAAAAACTCTTTCTAGATCTGAGAAATACTGACATTTGGGGAAATATTTCATAGCTAAAAACATTGGTTATAAAAATTGTCTAGTCAAAGTAGGGATTTGGTGTTTAATGACCCCAAACTGTCTTATTAATGCATTAAAACCTTATATAAATATCCTTTAACCAAACCCCACCATCTCAGACTGTTTAATTTCCCTTTAATCTGTCAGTATAACTGGTCAGAAATGCCTCTCTTGCATATAAGAACCTCCAGAGATGAAAGAAATGTTTAAAATTAACCATTATCTCCGTCATCTATCGTATTTGAGGAAAGTGTCACTTTCTTCTCTTTTTAAAAAGTGTTTATTTTGTTGGAATGCCTCAGGGCCTGTTTTTTCAGACTTCTTTTTCATGTGTAGCAGGCTCAGGCAAGACAGCTAATTGGACCAATCATGCTTAAACTGAAATTTAAATCACCACTTTCCACATTGTTGTGTTATGAAATTTGAGCACCATCACAAGTTTTGTGTCACAAAAGTTGATACTCGGCACAACCTTCACAGGAAACGTGATTAATTACATTGAGATTCCTGGAATTTTGCTATCAAGACCTATTCTGGTAAATGTCCAAAAACATTAGGTTTCTTCAACAGGTGGAAAGTAGAGGAAACCCCCTGAAGTGCTGAGCCATAACTGTAGTAAAGCTGTTTATTTCGATGCTCTGATTTTTCTGCCCCCTCTTGGCTTATGTGCTCTTCTCAAAACAAAAACTGCTCGTATAGAGGAGTCCGACAACGGAGGCAGCTTTTGTTTGGTCAGATGACGTCATACGTGTAGCTGCGTTGAAAGCCTTCTACAGCTGTGAGGGATGCACTCTGCCCAGCTGCTGCATGAAGACATTTGTATGTGTTTATGTGTGAAAAAGTATCGTCCAGGGAAAAGGGTTATTTTCATAAAGCCCCTATTTATATTTAGGCACACTTGCTTAAATCTCTCCTTTTTTTCCCGTGTTTGCACCTACAAGCACGCTGTTAACAGCTCTTCTGGCAGCAGCCACAGTCGGCCTGCTTTCATTAGTAGTGTCTTGTCTAGACGAAATTTATTACCAACTGCTCCTTCCTGTCCTCTCCACTTCCCCCTTTTTTTCTTTCTCGTTTTTTTTCTCATTTCTGACGGATTTCAGACGCTCTCCAGCCGTGCGCCGCATGGCTTGAGTCAGCCTCGTCTGTCACCCTCCTTCTCTTCACGTGGGTGTCGTCTTTCTTTCTTTTTTTTTTTTCTCTTTTTTTTCCTGCATGTCCCTGACAAGGAAGTCTGTCTGTCTGCTTCGTCTGTCACCTCATCCATCCATCCGTTTCTCGCGTGTACGCACGTGGGAGTCGGTGTGGGTGTAATGGTTTGACCATGACCTTTTGCCGAAGCCATGTGGCAGGAGTTCACCGAGCCAAACATCCTCGACCACAGCCAGCGCTGCTCTTCTGCTGTCTATTGCTCTGCCAGCCCCGGCCTCCCAAATGCACGCATGTTTGCGAGCAAACGAGACAGAACTCAGACTCTTTCATGCATGCTTACACAAATAAAGCAGCCCACACCCAATATAAAGCCAAGTTCATAGGGGGAGATGAGTTTAGAGAACGGTGCAGAGCTAAGCAGATTTGAATGAAAAATGAAGAAAAGTTGAGTAATGAACCAGTTTCCTTGTCACTCACTAGCAAATTTCTGCATTTACCAGATCTTTTGCACACCTTTAGGATATGGTGTGACAACATTCTGCAAGATTAGATGTTCTCAAAACAAGCCATCCTCACTCTTCATTAGCTTCCAGACGCCTAAATGCCCATAGCAGTTCCTTCAGACTCATGGGTTAAATTAGGTGCTCACTAAAGCACTTGGAAAACTAAACACAGGATACAGTTGGACAAGTAGAGACACACAGAAGATCAGAAGACAAATGCATGAGGACTAATAGGAAGAAAACTGATTTATTACCACTCTTACAGCAGCTCAGTGTAAGCATGAAGCCGTATGCCCAAACTTGAAGAGACCTGCTGAATCAGCAGTGACTCAGGACTAGAGCAGCCCAAACATGGCAACTTTACTCACGGCATGCAAGCTAACACACGCTTAACATCGCTCATCAATGGAAGGTGCATTTTATGTGTATAGCAACGTATTATAAACAGTAAGGGTAAAAGAATAAAAGCTGTGTCTGGATGTGGTATGTGTTCTGAAAAAGTAAAAAAAAACCTTACCACTGGACTTTGTTTTCCAAGTTTGAAGACGTTTCCCGCTTCCCATCCAGGAAGCTTTTTCAATTCAAAATGTCTGGATTAGCGTTGAGTTCCAAGTTTTATAGAGTAGCCCAACAAAGCCTTGTTATAGATGAAGTATATGTGTATTTTGCACCTTTACAGCTTTGGAAACCAATTGTGGAAACAGACAATAACCTGAGTATATATGTTTTTATTTTTAAAAAGTATTTAAAAAAAACTGGTTGAAAAATAATGTAAATGGGACCGGCTTCGAAACATCAAATCAAAGCAACATTGTTTTCTTTTCTTAAAAATATCAAGAACAGATAAAAAACAAACCTAGAGAAAGTGTTTCACATTAATTTCTAATGCTCTGGCATTCTCATGAACCATAGTGAAAACTGTTATATGCAAATTAGGATCTTATGGAACAGTGGGGAACCTTCCCAGGAAAAGCACTTCAATGAATCATCCAATTTGACAAAAAAAAAATTGATGATCCTCAAAAAGATAAAGCTTCGTATTAAAAAAAGAGAATTAAAATCAGTTTATTTATAATCCTCCAATTCACAACACATGATCAGACAGTCAAATTGATTCAAAGTTTTGTATCTAAGGAAAACCAGCTGATTGCATCGACTCAATCCCAAACACCAAACATGCTTATAGCGACAGTGGAGAGGAAAAACTCAATTTTAACAGGAGGAAACCTCCAGCAGAACCAGGCTCAGTGTGAGCGGCCATCTGCAGAGGATGACTGGGGTTCAATAAGACAGAAACAGACATACAGAAAGAAGCAGAGATACAAAGCAACTTCAGTGCATAAATTCTATGACATCATCTTAAACAGGCTGTCCATAAAAAAACTACCTTCTTTTTTTTGCAAATTAAGAGTGAACCAATTTCTTCTAAAGTCAAAGACTCAATGCCAGTTATTGCCACCAGGGATGGCACAACTGGTTTTTCAGGTTGAGAGTGAAAATAGTTTTTGACAGCACTTTAGAGTTGTAATCTGTATCGTATGGGTGTGTTTTAGGGGTGAGACATCTGTGAGTAAAGCATTTACAAACATTTCTTTATAAAAGTACTGAATGTTTTTTTTAAGAACAGTCTTTTGCTCTGTGATCTGATTTTTGTTATTTTCTCAGGTTGGATTTTCACTAGTCAGCAGTTCTTTGGGGCTTGCTTTGGGTTGTAAAAGTGTTTTATCTTATTGTTGGTAGTTGTTGCAGCTTGTCACTAGCCTCCTTTATCCAATTTTTCTAATTTGCTGTCTGCCTTTTTTTTGTACTGGTGTAAGTCAAGGCCTCTAACCAACCAGATGAGGTAGATATAAAGATAAACTGGGATGTCTTGATTAATTGACTGATGTCAGTCAGATTGCCACTATTTCCTTCCAACCTATTTTCAGTTTGCTCCTGTATATAACTAATTTGTGACCAGGTTTTAAACCTGTACTCATCAGAAAAAGTTTGGTGAAGTTCACAATGCAGGAAAAATGCAGCACAGTGACTAAAACACGGATTTATTTGAGCAGAGATGGTTGTGAAATGCTGGGAGGAAGGATCCGCGATAACACTCCTTGATGCCCTTCGGGCGTTGCAACATTTTACTGAAGGAGTTGCCTCATTTCTGCAACAGTTTCATGCATAATGTGCAAAACATCATCCAATAATGGGCTTGCTAGAATCGTTCTGTCTTCCTGCACCTGCACTGTGTCTAGAGGTCATCCTAGGACAGAGATGGCCTTCCTGATGAGCTTATCTAAAGCCTCTTTCTCCTAGTGGTAAATAAGCCGCTTGTTAAAGAAACTATAACATAGAAGATGACTGATACCTCCATAGAAGGTGAATTAGGGGATCTGTAAGCAGACATATCGTACACACAGTATACTTTATTTGTATATCTATATTGTTGTCTGCTATTGTCCAATGTCATGTTTGTGGGGTAAGAGGTGTTGAAGCTAACCCTGGTCTATTCCTCCTTAAATGACACTCTTGAACCTCTTTTACTCGATCCAAACGAGTTTCCCAGTCAGATGGGTAAAAATAAATCATCTGCATGTCAACACTCTAAATACATTTCCTTTAAATAAAAAAAACCTTTATTTAAGTGGTATAATTTTGACAGAAAGTGAGATTAGATTCAGAGTTAACAAGTCTTTTTGCGGGGTTAATATGTTCTTCTCATCTATTTTTACACAACGCTGTTTTTAGTTTGGCATAGATTCCAACTAAAACCAACCCTTTTTCAAACAATGTCTTATTTTTTCACACTCTTATCTCCTTCAGGCTGTTTTCTTGTCTAAGTCTCGTCTTTTCAGTCCAACTTTGTGTCTGCTTGCTTTTTGTTCCCCGCCCCTTTGCCTCTTCTTCTCTGTACTGGTTAATGTCAAAAGGAGATGCACCCACTGGTTAACCTTTACAGAACAAAGATAAATACCACTTTCTGTATCTTGCTATCGCTCACTCTATCTATTGGTACCGCTCACACACACACACTCTCACATCTAATCTTAATCTGTTGCTATTTGGATGCAAATGCATGTGATTTATAGAAACAGATATTGATCAAAGTTGAACGATTAATGTCAGAGCTTCTGACATTTACTTGATGTGTCATAAAAGAAGATATTCTGCCCTTGCAACAAACAAACCGTCACGCACACTTGCTCTCCTTGGAGTGGCTGGGTTTAAGGTAGCACCCACGTTTTTTTTTTCTTTTCTCTCTAACACCTACGCACACACAGCTGTGGCCCCTTCAGGGAGTTTGCACTCTGACCCCTGGTTCAAAGGTTTTGGGTCTTACCCATCAGCCTGTGAGACTGGGGAAGGCTGAGCCAGCTATTTCTACCTTATATTGATACAACTGTCGCATACTCGGCACAAGCTGCTCCACTCTCTGCTTGCAGGAAAGCATATGGAGGCAGCCGCCGCGTGGGCGTGCTTTATTGTGCAGCCCTGCAGGTAGAACATAAGAAGAAGTGGAGGAAAGACAGGAAAGGTAGAGTAGTGGAAAAAACTGGCTTTGGGGTTTGCTTGACATGCAAACAAGTAAAAACAGTAAAAGAAAACAGTAAAAAAAAACATGAAAAATTTAGATCTGTTTATTTCTGGGGAACTTAGCAAATAAAATGATATTCTTAGAGATGCACAGATCAGAATTTAGAGGCTGGTTTCTAATCACAAGTTATGGTAAAGCATTGAACTGCAGTTGCCTTTAGGTTAGCAGCATAGATTCAGAACGTTGATACATAAAGAGAGACCTGTCAAAGAAAATTAGGGCAGTGCATTTATATTTGAAGTACCATGATTCATTAGGCTTTATATTTTTAATTGTCTCTATGATGTTAGCTGAATAATTACTGTCTAGAGCTGGTTTAGAGGGTAAAACACATCAACCCAACAGGTTTCTTTTGATCCCAGACACAAACCCATTATTTTAAGCCTGTTTAACTCAACATTTTTGGCTAATCTGATGAAACTATCTTTAGGTGAAGTCTCTTTATCTGTTGTTTCTCTCCACTTAAAACTGACAGGTCCAATGCGTTTTTGAAAATGTCAAATGTCTGCACAATATTGCAGGCTCTAATAAGCCAATATTTCATTGGTTGTTTAATTTTTTGTGTGAAAATTGCCTAAAGGTATAAAGAATATCATAAAGAACAAGGTGTACTACAGCTGCTATTTTCAGTTCTGTTTGGTTTAATGTTTGGGCACCGTGCAGGTGCTGTGTGGAGGTGTGTGTTGGGGGCAGGGTGTTACGCCAGCACGCCACCTGTTCTTGGGGCCGGTAGCCCAGCATTGACACGGTGACTCACTGACCAGACGGCACACGTACAGATGGCCACAGCGCTGATCTAGGATCCGCTTTGGACTTCTTTGGCTGACACACAAACACATTCTGCTGCTTTAAAAGCCACAGCCAATGGCATACCAGCAACACCATGACCACATCCAGGCGTGCACGCACATAGACTCCAACCATATGAAGCAAAATAAACTCTTACACAGAGGGACAGAGGGATTTCTTTTTAAAGCTGCTGCTCTTCTTTCCCCCCACTGCAGTGCGTCAGCATTCTGGAGTTCATACCCAAATGGTTTGATGTGTGTCATCTGGAAATATCACTGACTTCTGTGGTTTATCACATCTGTAGACTGACCTGCATTCTTCTTTGTTTCGGTTTCAGGAAGTTGGAGGTGTTATGGTGGCCCACAGGTCCTGAGACTGAAAAAGGAAGGACCTAACCTACAGCCATTTGGTAAGGCCTGCTAATAGGGCGTTTAGATTCTAAACTGTGTTAGTTTTGTGCCAACATACATTGTTTGGTTAGTTAGCCATTTTGTTTTGGCATTATTCCCTTTGTTTGATCACTCTCATGGGAAATAAACCCTCCTTCCCTAGCAGGCTTTTAGGTATATGGACGTATTAAAAACAATCTAACCAGGTTCTTGGATTATTTAAATCCAACCTCAAGTTAAAAAAACACATTCCCTCCTTTTATTAGTTATAAAACACAGATAAAGCCAAATTAGAGATGTTCTGCCATAATGCATACTTTGGTTTAACAACCACATACCAGAAGAAACACCTTGTTTCAAGTATAATGCATGGAGGTAGAGGTATAATGCTGTGGGCTTTAAATTCTAAAGTCCAATTTAGCTTTATTTTCAAAGCCTTTCAAACATAACCTATTTTGGACCAAAGTCCTGCACAGAAAACATTCAAATTACACGGTCTGATGTAAGAATATCTGTCTGACAGCTGAGTCCAAAGAGAGGATGTCCCAGTCTAAGTTTAGACTTAAGATTAATGGAAATGTTAATGTTTTGGTTCTTAGTGAGCTGTAAAGGGGAATAATTGTGATTGTTTGTTGCATATTTTTAAAGAATGAAACAAAACAAATAGTTTTCTTCTTCTACTAAGGTCTTGTGTCTTAAAAATAAGTTCAAGTAGGTTTTGTAATTTTCTGCTGTTCAGATTTGCTTTAAATCCAGTCGCGCCTGTTATGTGGTGAAAGACCTCTGTGTGTAGTTCAGAGTCATAAAACAGGGTGAGATGTGTGAAAATAAATGAGTAAGAGAATAGTAGGAGCGAAAGAAGCACGTCGCTCACACACATTTAATAGCTGAGACGGCGATGTTGTAAAATGATAGGGTGTTACCAGATCTCTATCTTACCAGCCTCATTCACACACAAAACAAACTCTCTGCTGGTTTGAATTGTCCTGGCAGAGAAAAATAAAAGCTTTAAAATATCTGAGTCAGACATTGAACCTTCCTTTGTACTTCAAAGCTGTCATTGGAGGAAAGATCTGTTAAATATTTGCCTGTTTGCTCACAGGTTGGCAGCATCCAAGAAAAACACTGCCTTAGAACTCTGACCAAATAGTACTATTTCATCATTTTCTTTGCAACTACTTATGTACTAGCTTTATATTTATAGATTGACACAAAAATAGAAATGCATAGGTAGACATCTTTCTACTCTTGATTCCGATACATGAATTTAAATATCTGCAGATCACAATACTTTTTCAAACAAAACTTAATAATATAGGAAGTAACATCAGCAGTTAAATAAGTAATATTATTGTAAAGGTCAAAAGAGGAAGACATAACAACATTGAATTGTGTTAACAGGACAAATTCTACCGTGAAAACAAAACTGCAAGAGTTCAAAATGAGTCTATTTATTACATCAGAGATGCTCATATAGGCGTAAACTTTTCTGCTTTTCAAGAGACGTTTAACTCATCTTGTTATAAACGTAGACTGAATACATCAGCCCTGAACCTTGCATACGCCAGATGTATTCATATGAATTTTACACATTATCAATCTGTTAACTCTCCTGTTGATAGCGTTTCCAAAAGGAAGAGATATTCAGAACAATTCTGAGCTGATTGGTTAAACCAAGAGGCACCAACCTCCATGTCGATCTTTTAGCCAATCATATCAGGTAGACGCGCATCAGTGAGCTGTTCCCACTGCCACTAAATGCAGATTGTTCCCAGGTTTAAACGGGTTTTTCTGGGTACTGTAAAAGTTTGTTATATTGTGAAAAAAAACATGTTGAATACAAAAATGGCTTCAGCTTTTTTTTTCAGGTTGTGGAGACTGGGATTAAAATTTAAGTCAAAACAGATTAAAGGAAAAGCAATTCAAAATTTTCATACATTTCTTAAGATCTATATTAACTTTAATTATATGTTTGAACTCTGCTCCTCAGTGGAGCAGTGTGTAACTCAGCTGCTTTGCGGCAAAAAGGTTTTCGGTTCAATTCTCGGCCCGGGGTCTTTCTGCATGGAGTTTCCATGTTCTCCCTGAGCAAGCATGTGTTCTCTCCGGGTACTCTGGCTTCCTCCCACAGTCCAAAAACATGAATGTTAGGTTAATTGACTTCTCTAAATTCTCCCTAGGTAAGTGTGTCCTGTCTCTGTGTTGCCCTGAGATTGAGTGGCGGCCTGTCTAGGGTGTGCCCTGCCTCTCACACCAACACCCCTCGTGAACCCGCTTGGGATTAGTGTGACAGAAAATGGATGGAGGAATTTTTACCTCCATCTTTCAGTCATATCAGTAAATTTTCTGAAGCTGCTCAATGTGCTGATCATGCAAAAGTAGTTCATTTGTTTGTCATTTTTTTCTAAATCAACCTAAATCCATGATAGTTTGTAGAAAAAAGGTGAATTTCCAATGATACTCATGGTACACAGAAGCTGATTTTGTGGCCCCAGAACAAGGAAATGTCACTTTGTTCCATGCTTATGCAAAAATAGTAACCAGAAGTACCACAAAAAAAAAGTGCTCCAACCTTTAAAAAGAGAGATTTTTATTGTACACGTTCAGCATAAGCAGTAAAGCGTTCGTTTAAAGAGCTTTCAACGCTCGTTTACTTTTCAGACCGTCTTTCATAACTTTGGGAAAGTGAGTGTATTAAGCAGGACTGTAGCGCTTAGCTTATCGTAGAGCTGCAGTCAGGATTAGCTGCTCGTTTGGAAAAGCGAAGGGCAAGCCGCGGCTCCCTCCTGGTGCCTCTCTCCCTCGACGAGGGCTTTAATTATCGGGTGAATCGCTACAGTCAGGCAGCTACATGTGGGTGTGCTGAAGCTCGCCTTTGACTGTCTGAGCTTCTGTGTGCTCCTCCACACGGAGGGAGTGTGAGGTGATTATTATCGTGTCTGTCGGTCTCTCGGTGTACCCAGGATCTGACTCACTTTATGCCACATTCACACACAAACATAATCCTACATATCGGAGGCCGAGAAGCACCATCTGCACCAGATAGCTCTCCTACGTCTGCAAACACACACAAGCATCCATTGAAATCCTCCCAACATTCCTGCTTGTGTTCTTCTACTGTCTGGACCTCATCAGTGTTTGGTTTATTTTTTAAACATGTGTGGATGGTATGAAAGGAATTTTTTAGTGCTTGCACCCATGAGAGAGCAGCTCTGTATTGTATATTTGGAGTGTGAGAACTGGGCTGCCCTGGCCTCTGATCTGCGTAATTACAGTCATTCCCTCTCTATACACACAAACATCTCCATGGTCTCTTCACATATAGGGGTTGTTAGCCGCTCGCTAAAGCTCTCAGAGCTTAAACACTTCACTTTTCGTCCTTATTGTTTCTTCCTGTCACATACAGATGTATATTTAGGACCTCCAAGACAGCCTGAAATGTCCTGGCCTGCCTTGTTTTGGGACAGGAAGGAGGAGAGTTTAATTTCCCAAGACTGTTATTATATACAAATATGGTACATTAATGAAGGAAACAGCAGGAGGAAGCAGTATATGTGTGTGGCACGTGGAGGTCCCACCCAATCCCACATCAATCAGCCATCGCCTTCCTGTATCGGAGAGCTAATGGTCTCTCCAGCGTTCCAATGCAAGCTGGAAAGGTCTGGAATTCCGTATTCAGTGTTTTCCAGGTCTTCATATGATGAAAGCAAAATATGTAGGGCTGATTTTTTTTTAGTTTTCATTTTCTAAATGCCTAAAGCCAGACTCACACCGACTATGTTGTGAAAGTGGTGCAGCTGCTGTTGGGCCACTGGAGAGAAAACTGGTGTACAAGCTCTTTCTGGGAGTTTGAGGGCAAAACTGGTTATTCGTGCAGATAAATATCCATTTTAACTCTCCAATAGCCGCTTACGTTTCTTTGCATCACACTTGTATACATCATATTTGCACTACCAACATGGCTTATTTTTTCATAATCCCTTGTACTGCATTTTGCACCATATTTATTTATTTGCACTGCACTGAACCTTTCCATATCATTGCCTTTTGCACCATGACTTTAAACTGGTTTTCATTTTCACCTACACCAGGGTGTCAAACTGGTTCCAGAAAGAGCCGTGTGGCTGCAGGTTCTGTTTTTCAACCAAGCAGTTAGCACACCAGAATCCAATCATCTCATCTACTGAGTCCAATCTGAACATGATGACTTGATGGGAATGAATGGAGTCTGGTGTGCTATTGCTTGGTTGGAAAGAAAACCTGCAGCCACACGGTGTCCTTTCTGGAACCAGTTTGACATCCCTGACCTAAACCACTGTTTACATTCTGAGTAACAAGGCTGCACTTAATAAACGGTAATGTTCATTTCACTGTTGTAAGCTGCTTATTCACTGTTGAAAAGCTGTATACATTCTATGCATACAAAATTACAATAAAGTTAGTCTAAGTTTAAGTAGGTTTGCAATAGCCAAGTGGGCATGCGTTGGTGGGTTCATTTTATTGTGAATTTAACTGGAATTCTTACTGTCTGTTACCCAACTTCCTGTCTAGCTTGACACTAAACCACTGCGATGTTCAGGCAAACCTCACTGAATCCTTCAAGTTCATCCATCATTTGTTCTCCATCAATTTATCCAGTTGTTTGTCCATCCATCCTTTGATTTAGCCATCAAACCAATGCGTTGCTTCCGTCCGTCCATCAAACAGATCTAACCACCTGCCTATCTCTGGAAATAGAAGCCATAATCCCCATTTACACTACCCTTTTGAAACGGTCCGAGCACGGTAACTGAGATAACTGTTGAGAGTAAATGGCACGCACGACTGAACCGGACCGTGCCAGACACAACTGAACTGTGCTAAACTAGTACTAGTTCAACAGTAGGGCTCTACACGGTTCAGTTCTGGAACAGTTCTCACTTAACAAAGAGCGCATGAGCAGACCGCGTCATCTCCTTACAATCAGCTGCAATCATGAAATCTCAGACATTCATAAAAATACTAGCTTCCCTACCGTGCCACAGTGTTGATTCTGCTTAGCAGTGTGATGAACCTCAACATCCGTCATTGTTTTCTGCATCTGTAAACCCTGATTACACTATAGTTTGTCGTATCCGATTCCCAAAAGCCGACTCTGTCTAGTAAATTCACCAAAGGCTGCCATCTTGGCTGCCTTCTTCGCTTGAATCTCCACTGGCGCCGCCATGTTGGTTTGCTTCTTTACCTCTACAGAGCAGTAGTACCGTAGATCGTAATTAGGAGGCGAGGAACCATGCTAGCGTGGTGTGTAAATGGTTGTAAGGAACCAAGCTCGGCACGGTTACCTGATCCAAGCTCGGTCCGAACTCGGCACTGTTCCGTGTAGTGTAAATGGGGCTATCAATTCATAGCGACGCTTCTCAGCACTCCTTATTAAACGTCCACCATTATTCGGCAGGCTCATAATGGCATTTTCTTTTCTTGTATTGGCCAGTACGTGCATCCATTCACCGATTCATTAGTGTATTCAGAAACCATGCTTTGAAATCATGTTAAAGCTCCACCCATTACCTATTAATTATTAATATTTTCTTTGATTTGTTAATAAATGTTTCTTTTCATTTAAATTGAGACATTGTGTCTTTTTTATCAGGGTAAACTCTGAAAGAAATCGGATTCAAAAATCAGCCTGAGAAGATGTTACACATAAAATTGGGCTCAGTTAGATTCATGTTAAATAATCAGCACCAGTCTTAAAATAAATATGTATTTCAATTACACCATAACTTGTTTAAATTAGGGGTTTGTAACTAGTGGATACAAAAAAGCACTGTTGGAGGAATAAATAAGTCTGGAGCCTGTAGATAATATTGCCTAGAAACATAATGAACTAGTTTACTGCTCTACAGTGGATAATTACGAGGGGGAACAATTCATGCCATAATTGCTTCCAGATGAAACGATAAAATATTCTTGCAGCTGACTTATAATATACATACCAATCATTATAACATTATGGCTTCAGCTGGTTGCATTTATTGTACATCTGGAGCTTTATTACCCAGATTTCATAAAACCTATATAGCCATACAGCTTCAGCATAGTCCCTTTTTCTTCTCTTTCACTCTAGACATATTTCCAGCTGCTCTCATTCAATCCTGAATATTAATCTGCATTTAATCTCTGAAAGACGACTACATTAAGAAGTTCACTACCAGATCAATATTGGTGGAAAATACTGTAGCTGTTTTTTTTTTCTTTTATCCACACAGAAATAAACCAAGTCCTCCAAACATGAACTCTCAGAGGCAGCGTGGATGGTTGCATCACTGATGCAGAGATATTTTAATAATATTCCTCATTTATTTATTTGTTAGACACGTTCTGGCCCTAAATAAACTGTGTGCTATGTGTGTTTGTACTGTACCCTGAAGTCATCGCCTCAGCATCAGCCATGACACACTTCCCCCGTTCCTGTGGAGACTAATTTGGCCTCCTGTTTTCCTGCTGAGGCATCGCAGTGCTAAGAATAACCTCAACACTAGAGTGCGTGTTTGGGTGCGGAACACGTTCTGATAGCCGGACTACTATCGTGTCTCACTGGCCAAATCACAGGAGGTACAGGATGGCGTGGTGAAGTTGGAACAAACGTTTTTGGCCCCAATGAGAAAATCTGTTTGTTTTTTTTTTTTCTCATTTTACTCTTTTTGTGTCCGTATGTTTTTTTTTTTCGTATCCATATTGTGTATGAGCTATTTTTGTTTTTTATTTATTTATTTTTTTTTCTGGGGGGGTTGCTTCAGGCTTTGCATCAGTGTAAGGACAATCTTTGCTATTGCACCAAATGAGGACCATTTGTAGCATATTGAACCTATTTTGTTTTTTTTCCCTGGTATTTTGCTAACAGTTAGGTTTAGGACTGTGCTTTGAATTGAGTTTAGGTCGATATTAGAGTTAGGTATGCTCAGGTAACGTTTACGTTTAGGGTTATTGTTAAGGTTAGGAATATAAAAGGTTGAATGTTACAGAAGAAGTTTTTGTAAAGTGATCAATGATTGCTGCTGCACCACAGAAGTCTGTACACTGCAAACAAAAATGAAATCTCAAGTCATTTTTTCTCAAAATAAGTGCATTTTTCTTGAATTTAGGAGTGAGACACTTTAATGGAACAAAACTATTTACATTTAAAATAAGAAAAAGTAATGGCATTGTCTAATTTCAAGTAGATAATACCTAATTTTCTTATTTGAAGAGTAAAAATACTCATTCCATTGTCTAATCATCTGATCTACCTACTAAAATGAAGGCTAAATACACTTATTTTGAGAATTTCTCACTTCTTTCTAGATCGTTTTTGCAGTGTATTGATGTGTACTTGGAGCCCCACCAATGACATATAAGTCAGATATGGCTTAAATCACATTTTTTTGCAGGGAGTGAATAGATGGGAATTGGGCCGTTCAGACTTCCGCGAAACACTCCGATATGAGTCGCATATGAGCAAAAAGATCCCCGCATTGTGAATATAGAGATGCTCAGATTCTGGATGAAATTATCTCTTTTAGTTGACTCCAAATTATTCATAAGATCTCTAAGAAATGACGGCTTATGTTGACCAGAGTGCTTAAATATGAGTAAATCTTGTTTTTCTTTGGTCTTACGATATATTAAATGCTTTCTTGCATTTGGATATGAAAGCTCTGACACATTATGAGTGTAAGGAGTCGTTGGCTTGACCTGTATCCTTTTCTAAGAAATAAGAAGTAGCTGAGTGAGATAAGCTGAGCTATGCTGGATTAGATGTAACCTATCACATTAATGATAAGAAGAATGCAAAATTTACAGTTAATCATAATCAAATTGCTCATTAGTATTTAAAAGGTTAAAAAAAAAGACATTATCCCTAGTTTTTCTATTTGGTATAAATGAAAAACTCTTTCAGTATCGTGTATGCCATTTAAGATATTTTACTTAATGTAAAACTTCCGAATTAATTTGTTTTAGTGACTTACAATTGACCCCAAAGCTATCTATAGAAAATAATTGAAAAAGAATATCAAATGTATTGTAATAAGATTGCTTTTAAAATGATAAGCACTGAAGAACCCAGCACAGAAAGGAAACAAGCACCTCTTTAAATGAGGTCAGTAAATTAGGTTGATGGTATTAGGGCAGCTGTTTGTAGGGTGATTGAGATATTTTTTAAGGAAACATGCGCTAAATAAACTCGGAATTAATAGTGAAGGGATAAAACCTTCAATGGATGTCTTACTTTTCATTTAATAGGAACAAAACAAGAAACTCTTACTAGCTAAAGATGTTTTATAGTAATGTAATGAGGTGTCTTAATTTTTTTTTTTGCTCGTGTCGTGTTTTGCCAATATAGCATTAGGAATTGATGTCCTGATGGTGTATCATAGCCCAGCAGATTTGCTTTCACAAGTATGTTATTTTCATAAGGTTGGTTTAGGGAATCAAATTATGTGCAACAGACACAGAGACTGAAATTAGAATAAGAATTAATTTATTAATCCCTTGAAAAAATAAAAAATAAAAAAAAATCTTGCAATTCCACCATTTACAGAAGATAGAAAAATAAGTGTAAGTACAGCAGAGCAAAATAAATTATAGCATAAAAAGAGAGAGTAAAATAAGTAAAAATACTAAAATTACAATCCACACTGTAAAATTACACCCTTTTCATATAAGCAGTGTAAAATGAGACTAAAATAATTGACAGTATAATAATTGACCATTTACAATGCTGCTGAGTGCCAAATTACAATTATTATACATGAGCATGTTGTTGCGCATAGTGTAATAATGAAATAAATAAATAAAAATTAATGAAATTAAATGACTGGGAAAGGCAGAGGGGGTTAGGGTTAATTTAAGAGGGAAGGAAAAAAAAGTTATTTTACAGAATCAGTAAAAAACTAAATTTTTGTACCAAATAATCACTGGAAAGGATGCAATACACATAAGCAAATATATGTTGTTAATTTCGAATCAAGTCTTACTTCTGCCTTTTGGTCTTCATCCTTAACTAAAAGTTGCGTTTTTTCAGAGGATGAAACCCCCAGCCCCCGCCCACCACCCCCACCCCCTCCTGCTTTGGTGGGTCAGGGCCGTTTGGCAAGCTAATAAACGTGATATTATATTAGGAAGGTGGTCATAATGTTTTGACTTGTCTGTGGATATTTTCCATATTAGCCTAGCTGAGCCTGGTTCTGCTGGAGGTTTCTTCCTGTTTTAAAGGGAGTTTTTCCTCTCCACTGTCGCTACAAGCATGCTTAGTGTGAGAGGGATTGTATTCCAGTCAATGAGTTGATGCAATCAACTGGTTTTCCTTAGATAGAAAACTTTGAATCAATTTGACTTTTTTATCTGGTGAACTGTAAAGTTCCTTGAGTTTATATAATTAGACTGAATTGAATTGTTCAGAAAAGTAAAGTCCTAAGAGCTATAAAATAAATATTGAGAATAAGCTACGGTGTCAGTATTCCTAATAGTATTTTTTTTCCAGAAGGTATCTATCCCTAAATCTATTTATAGTGAATTTCATAGACTGCTTTCACGGTCTTCTTGGTCTAAAAATAGACTGAGCCGAGGCACGGAAACAGAAACCGGGCTCTCCTGGAGTCCAGCGCTCGGTCACGACTCCGGCCTGGATGTGTGGAGGTGATTAAAGTTTGTGTAAGGGGAGAGAGAGAGAGAAGGAAGCGGAGGAAGATCAACTCCGCTACCGGCTGCTCGGCACCGTGACAGCTCGCGCTCTCAGGGAATTCCGGTGAGGCCCGTGACGTCACCTGCTAGCGTGTCTCTTTAAAGCGGCGCTGTGTGTCTGCGGCAGGAGAGCAGAGCTGAAGAGGGAAGGAGAGCTCGACGCCAAACAGCTACAGAGAGGCAAAACGGACTGAAATTACACACAAACAGGGGTGAATAAAGAAGAAAGAGCCTCTTTGGAGCGGTATATCCGACCTACGGTTCCTGTTTCTGGACTGTTTGGAAGAGGAAGCTGCTGATATAAAGGATTATAGCGCCGTGCTCTTCTTTTCTTTTTTCTTTCCCAGCCGGCTGCTGACTCGGAGCTCTTCTAAACTTAGGATACCACTCTGCGGATATTTAACTCCACCAGTTTCAGTGGGAATATTTTAAAACCCGGACAATCACGGTGAGTTCATTAAATAATAATCTACCTATTAGTCTTAATTGGTGAGTATAACTTATTGTAACTACTTAGGTGGGGGAATTTTTTTTTAATCCTCCTAAAAAACCACAGGTGTTTCTTTGATCCCACGCGTGGATGCATAATTCACATCCACCACGAAGTCACATTTACCGGAGTCGTTGAGTTTCTGCAGTTGGATCTGAGTAATTTCTCGAGCAGAATTTCTGCTTTGGTTTAGGACGGGTTTTGTTTTCCTTCTACAGCTGAAGAGTTCGTAGTAGCGCTTCTGCGCATGCGCACAGTGGGACGATATGAATGGGGGAATAAATGGATCCCATGTTATTGTGGGACAACACCGCGTGCCGCTGGAAGACATGAGGATCTATGTGCTTTGTGTTTATGTGGCTGGATGGGGGGTTGGAAGGATCACTGAGGTCACCAGCCGTATAAAGTGAATGGACCCCCATCACCCCCCCTCAGTTAGTCCTTAGGTACACAAAGAGCTTGACTGAAAGGAAGTGATTTGCATCACCTTACTACTTATAAAAAAGAAGAAGGGGGGATGGGATGGCTGCAGGTTTCAGAGTGTCTGACCACTTGTTTTTTTAAAGTTAGTTATTTTAAAAGTCCTAAATGGGTTTTTAGAACCTCTTGATTTTTATTTTTTCACAATATGTTCATCTGATGGGCAAAGATGCCGCAAAATCATCAGAATGTTACACACGGATTTGTTTAAAAAATATATTAAACCTTTATAGGGTATTCCAGGGCAAGACCTTATTACCTTCTTTAACATTTTGATAGCAAAAATGAATGTCAGCGTAATAACAAGAATCACCAACTTGCTTGAATATATTAAGAAAAATAACAGGGCCAACATAACCTTAGAGGCATTAATGCTGATACAGGCACTGACATTTTTTAGTTTATAACCCTCTTAAATATAATTTTGTAACCAGGCTTATTCAATCTATAACTTATTTACTTTTATTTTTTTTGTTAGCTTTTTTTTTCCTCTTGTAGGTGTAAATGAAATTTTTTACCTTTTTCTTGATCTTTTTCCTACTTTTACCTTTTCTACTTAATTTGTGCAGGTAAATATATCACCAAGGGCTCATCCCAATTGGTCAAATGTCAAAAGATGTACAGCCATGTAGCAGTATCTTTAAGGAATGTGTGACATAGATCTTGAAGTTTAGACCTCCCTCGAGGGAATCCGAGGGGACTCCATTTGTAGGTGACTCAGAAATAGTAACTCTTGCCCTATAAATTAAATAAAATGTCAAATAGTTCCCTTTAGTTTTTTTTTGTGGTAAAAGTAACATATTTTTTTTTCTTCCTCATTACTTTTTTTAATTGTGATGTTAATGGTTTATCTTCCCTCCCTAATGTGTAATTATCCAAAGATAAGGCATGCAGGTTTAAACCAGCTGCAGTGAAGGGAGCATTCAGAGGGGCTTATAAGCTACTTTATTGCCTATAATAAAAAAGGAGCAGAGGTCAGAAATCAGTAAAGTGTGCCAGCATGGGGTCTTTGATGGCTCACTTCCTATCACTCAATCGATTGGCATGGAAAAAGGCAGCAAGTTTTTCTTTTTGTCTCCTTTTGAAGTCTGCGGCTGTAAAAAGTCATCCACTCGCTCTCATCTCCACTCCGCCCCTGCTTGTCCCGTGATCTCAGTAGGAGCGCGTGTGAATGAACAATCCCCGCCCATTTTACTACCAGCGACTCTACAAGGAGCCTTAAAGTGACAGTACACCTCAGATGAAGAGAAATGTACAAAAAGTTATAGAGATCTTTATTATGTATTTTTATTTACCTCGTATCACCATTTTGCTTATTTGATTGATTCTCATTCTTAGTAGTTTGGAAAGAGACTATTATTTATGAGTTCTTGTACTTCTTTTCCCTACTTTTATATATACAGGACTATTAGATACAGAAAATAGAATGCATAAAGGTTTATTCTATACAGAACAATACGTCATATGTGATAAACTGCAATGAAAGAGAGTTTTATACTTTTGATACATTAAAAGGATTTATATTTATCATTAATATAAAACATTTAGGGGCTGAGCACACAGCCTTGTGGTACCCCTCAAATAATCAGCTGTAAATGAGTCATTATTATTGGTTTTTATACTTTCACTTTAGATAATTGATACAAAGAATTTACTAAAAAACACATTTCTGTCTAATATGACACATTTTTATTTAGAATACATTTATCAGCATCAAATACATCTAATTCCTGGTCCGTTTGACAGTTTAGTGGTTAATGCTAATTAGCCTGAATGTTGTGGTTTTTGTTATGCCTAGAAACAAATTGGAATTAGTTTTTGGAAATTGGAATTAAGTTTTGCAAGAAACTTAGAAAATGCTGTAGTTGGAAATCCACACCTGTATTTATAGGTGGAAGAAGAATATATGTAAGTGGATAACTTGAAGTGCTTAATCTACTACCTCTTCTCGTCTGCTTGGAATAAGTACCCGTTTCCCTGCCCTCGTCTCACAACAAAACCAGAGTGTTTCAAAGTGAAACCTGTTTGGGGGAAGTGGATGTTGTGATGAAACATCTGTCAGTGTCACACCAAAGCTTTCACTGCCTTTTCCAGTAAAAAGAGGTGCCGCTTTGGAGAGTTACGTAAAGCTGGGTAGGACAGAACCCAATGAGCACAGGAGTTAAAGCACAAGTTCTCCTTTATGTTGGCGAGTCAATGAGGAATTTCCCCATCGCTTGGGCATCAGCACACAGTCTGGAAGTTTAAAAGGAGTCAATCAAAGCCTTTTTCAGTTTCTCTCAGTGAGCATACAAGCCTAAACTTAGCATGGGAACTTGGCAAAACTGCCAGGTCAGCCTTTTTTTTATCTGTTCAGGCTGGTTTCATGAAGAAGTAGTTTCTTAACGATGGGTGGAATTCCTCTATGACCTGTTAGATGGCCGGTCTGGGAATGCCAACACACCTGGGGGGAGATGTTATATGTTAGAAGATGCTTTAGCACATTTAACACCTTCTATCTGTTGAAATCTATAAAAAAGAGGTATAACAAACTGATATTTATTGGTAAGTAGGGCTATCTGCTCTTCTAGTCAGGGTACTGCTGCAAAATGCTAGGTAGTTAAACCTCCACACCCGAGAATTATTGGAAAAACTTTGAGCTTTACAAGAAAAATTGATAAATAAGTATTTTTAAGCTTTTGTAAACCTTGAAGAATTCCTTTATTTCATATATAATAACTGTCAACTTCCCTAAACCTGTGAGAAAAAGGAAGGAAAAAAGGTCTGAGTACCAGTTTTAGAGAAGCGCTTGTATTCAAGTTTTCTAAAGAAAAAAAACATTATTTTTCATTGGCGCAAAAACTTTTTTAAAAGTGTATTTCCCATCCCTAGCTAACAAGGTTTTTTGTTTACATCACCAGTAGTGGTTCTGTTCAGCAGAGACATAAAGGCATGTGGAGGAGTGTTAAAGGCTGTGTTTATATTCTGCTTGTTACATTGAGAGTGAGAGCGAAGGGGAAGGTTTTTCCCCCATGCTTTGTTATCTCTGGCTCTCTTCCACTGATGATGGTGCGGATGCCACGGCGGAAAGGGGGTGCGGGGGTTACGTGACTCATTCCTAATAAGCTAACACCTTGGAAAGAATTCGAATCACCTCATTTTACCCCTGCGCTCTGCCACGGAGGCTGCCTGATAAGTAATATCTCAGCTGGAGATTTGTGTACAATCTGCCTCCAGGAACCGCCGGCGACAGACTCTGGTATCTGAGGAATCTCTAAACGGTCCTTGGATGTTTTCTAGACTAAATGTACCGGCGTAACAAAACGGGTTCGCCTGCGTCACGGCCCTTCTAATGGACGATTGCGGCGCATGCGATTGGGGAGGAGGAGGGTGCTCTAAATAAAACGCTGCACAGCCAGCTGAGCTCATGCTGTCATTATGTGGAGCATTATGTGTGATGAGGCTCTCCCTCACACAAACCTATCCCTGTTATTTTGTGTGTTTTGGCCCACACACAGCCTGCTGATGAGCCATATTATGAGTCCAGGGTAGGAAGAGGGGGAAAATAAGGAGACTTAGTCGGTGTGTGTGTGTTTAGTCAGTCTGTCCCTGTGTCACTGTAAACATGTTGATCATAAAGACCTCGTATAAACCCAGATGATGAATAGATTCCTCTCTCTTTTTCTCTGAAGAAAGTAAAGTCGCAGCCTGTTCCCCTGGTAACTGTCGGGAAGGACAAAACTCTCAATGTTTGGTTCGTTTCTGAGAAATTCTGAGTGGATTTGGACTCAGCTGCACCTGGAGACGCTCTACTTTGAGGGTGTTTTTTGGTAGATCTGTTTCTTCCAATAAAAAGTGGAAAGTCGGGGGGCTTTTTGGGGGAACAAGATGAAGCCTCTGTCTGTCTGTCAATCCATCACCCACGTCCTCTCAACGGCCGCTGCTTCATCAAGAATTGTTGCTGCTGTGCTTTTGTTTTTCTGCCTAAAGTTGAGTCACTGTCTTTTTCAAATGGCGAAGAAGAGATGTTGTTTTTGCGAGGCTGATATAGGAACTAAACTCTTTCCATTGAGTTTCTGTGAAAATGAGAAAAACAGAAAATTTGTGGCTCACGTTTACCAGAAGCCGGCGAAGAGGCCGATAGAGTACCAAGGAGTCACTGTCGCCTAATCACCTTGTTTTTTTGTTATTTTTTTTGCTGAGGAAGATTTGAATGAGTCACACTTGTTGCTCACACGACAGTGATCACTTAGTTGTGTTTCGAGCAATTTTTAGCTCATTTTTTCACGCATCCGTAAAGGTAGGTATTACTCAGAAAAAGAAAGTAGCACAAAGAAAAGAGAATCTTTTTAAACAGGAAGCGTCGCTCTTTGATACCCCTTCAGGGAGGCCTACTTCCTGTGGTGTGGACGACGGTTTCCTCTACCCGCTGAGCTCAGTTCCCTTCTCTGTAACGTCATGCACGGCAGAGGCTGATCTCTCCACATCTGCGTCTATTAGAAGCAGCCCACTGACCCATTTCTAAACCATCAGCCCAGATGTTGCAAAATAAAATAAAGAGCTCAGCTCATTTACTTCCAAGCAGATGGAGTTAGCTTTGTATCCTCATCTGACCCTCGAGTGTCGTCACTGGCACCGGATCTCCCCCGATTTTTTTCTTTTTTTTAATGAGTGTGCGTGTGTTTAAAGAGGCAGACGTGATGGAAGTTAGTTAGCCCACATCACCGGCTGGGATCGGCATGTGCTGACGTTCCTTCACGCACAAACAAATAAAGGCACGGATGTGAGGGAGCGAGAGAGAGAAAGGATTGGTGCTCCCTCCAGAACACGATCTCTATCTGGGACCGATTATGTAATGGCCAACTGGAGTAGAGAGCGAGAGGGAGGGCAGAAGAAGACGAGGAGAGAAGCAGAGAAAAAGACCCAATCTTGGTCTTTCCGCTTCCAAGGACTCTTCTCCTGCCTCTTCCCAGAGCCTAATCTGCTTGTTCACTATCGAACTGGTTCTCCACTAACTGTTACACAATCTCTCGTCACGGTCTGTGATGAGCACTGTGCCTGATAGCCCTGGCATCATGGTGGCTGACCAAAGTACGGCTGACGTTAGCAGTTGTATCACAGGGGAGGATAAAAACAGAATCGCAGCCAGCGTTCTCCCACAGACGGATATTTTTCCCAGCTAGTGTCGTCACCGCCCCGCTCGCTCTTATCTGGTCTACAGGGAGGGCTAAAATCAGGACTTTATGTTTGTTTTTTTTAACAGTTTTGTTCTTCTGCTCTCCAAGCAGCGAAGGCGGAGCAGACATTCCTGTACAGACCTGGGATTCAGTTCTGCGTTTCTGAATTTCTCTTTCCCTTCTCGGCTATGCCTTCCCCTTCCAGCTGATGTTTTAGGGGGGAAATTATTTGCAAGCGCACCACTTGAGGGTGTTGACAGGAAGAGCTCTTTGATGTATGACATCATTTTCTGGGGGATTTCTCAACATACTGTAATCTTTTGGGGGAAATTGTTTTTTTTTACTTAAAAAGTGGACACATTTCTTTATAATTCCTTTAGATTTCTTTAAGATTACTCACTGAAATGCTCCAACTATTGTGTTAGAAGTGAAAGTAATCACTTTTATTCTTGAATTCATCACTTTCAAACTTGTGTTGTGGCTTTTTGGATTGTTTGAGTCATTAACTTGCACTTTGTTGGTTTAATTTCCGTCTCGCAGGCTTGAAACCCCCCTCCTCGTGGCTCATCACATCCTGTTAGTGTATCTAAACCCTCTTGATGTGCCTTGTGCTGTGAGCGGAGCAGAAATGACATCACGTAGTCCGAAGAAGCGAAAAAAAAAAAAAAAGCAGAAAATTCCCACTGTTCTCGCATCAGCAGTGATGCAGAAACACGCCCACGGTCACCTGACTGTAAAGAGGCGGAGTTTTTAGGTCGGACGCTTTTCGGGGAAGCCCTTTTCCAGAGTGTTGAGTCACTGGTGGGGTAGAAGGTGGGGTTCCCCCCCCCCTAAAAAAAAAAAAAAAAGTTGAACCGAGTGACGATGATGCGTATGCTCACACATTGTCCTGTAGGTGGTGTCACTGAGGTGATAAAACCTGAGCTGGAATATTAACACCATGGTTTCACGTCTACGAACGCTCTCGTTTCACGGGGACTTGAGTTTCCCACACTCTTCTTTCTGTGTAGCTGTGAGCAAACAGCCAGGATAGCAACTGGAGTAGACTGTTTGGTCGCAACACATAAAACACACAGCCTCTGCAGAGGATGTAATTATAGCCTGGTCGGTGTGTCCCCGTTCGCCCTCAGTGCTTCGGTCTACTGGCTATTTTTCTCCCTCTCACTCTCTGTGTTTTATTAAATGATTGTTTCCTCACGTCTCATGGCTGACTTTGCCAGCTCAACTCTTCCTGCTCAGTTCGTCTCACCATTGTGTCGGTGTGAGGAAAGAATCCCAACGGGTCACCCTACTGGCTTTTTTTTTTTTAACCCTTCACCTCCTGTTTGATCCAGCTTATTATTTTTGGAGTATGAAATTAAAAGAAGCACCACAGCAAAGGCACCAGTTAACCAGTTTGTTTAATTAATATGATTAGAAAGTGTTTTTATTTGGTACAGTTTTGTGCTTAAGTATAAAAGTAGAAGAAATTATACAATTCCTATGGGGAAGAAAATGAAAAAAAACATTTCTGAAATCAGAATTTCTTCCAATTTTTGCCTTGTTTTTAATGTTGCAGAGAGCTAACTGTTGTTTTTCTTAATGGATATTGTGAAAAACAGCACTTTTCCCTGTACTGTAACCCTTTCAATCCTTTGTGTACCTCGATTGTGGTTGCCAAACAACACCATCTTATATTCTCAATTTCATCGCCCATCTATATTACAATTGAATAACACACAAACTGCTCTGGTAGATCATCACACTGCAAACAATTAAATCTAAATAAGTCATTTTTTCTTAAAATAAGTGCATTTTGTCTTGAATTACGGATGTAAGTGAGACACTTTGCCAATGGAACAAGACAATTTACATTTAAAATAAGAAAAAACAATTGCATTGTCTTATATCAAGTGCATAATATCTAATTACCTTATTTTGAGAGTAAAAATACTCACTCCATTCGCAAATCATCTTATCTGCTCAAATTAAGGGTTAATACACTTAATTTAAGACATTTTTACTCATTTTTGATAGTTTTTGCAGTGCATTTGGCGTGGAATCACAATTAACTGGCTTTTTAATTCACAAACTAATTACTGTAGTCCTCCATGTTAGAAATAAAATGTTTGTTTAATTAAGATTTAAAAAGAAAAAGTCACAGAAATAAAAAAGGGAAGCATTTTAGTCTTCGCTGGTGGCATGTAAACCTTTTTCAGAATAACCGTGAGAACTCCCCAAGAGCTACGAAACTCCCATTTGCCAGCAAGTTGAACCTCCGATTAGTGCTTTTGCTAAACTAGCTAAAGGTGGAAGAAATTTTAATCCTTTTTATTTAATCCAAGTCGGCATGTCAAACTTTTCCTGGACAGCAGCTACTATAATGAATTTTCCATTGTCAGTTACTGCTCTAGAGTTTAGAAATGACGGCTCCTAAAAACATAGAACCCTCTCATTTCCCACCATGCAGGGCAACACAATTAAACTGAACAGCTTCTCTAAAAAAGTGTGCTTTACCACAAATGTGGTTAAGACTGTGAAAATGTATCCAATATTGGATAAAATTACGTTTTTGATTAACTCTCCCACCTCCTTTTTCCGACTACAGCACCTCAATGTTCCTGCTGACATGCTGTTTTTATGACAGCTTGACAACAAAGTATTTTCTGTTTTCCAGGTCTGAAGGAGAAACCAGAGAGATGATTGGCAGCTGAAGAGGAGATTTAACAGAACTGTGAATCAATAACTCGGTGCTAACGCTGAAAGGTGAGCCCAGCTGGAGTGTTTGCTTTCAGTGCGGCCTTGACTGTTAACTTCAGCCTATCTTGGCCCCACAGCGGTGTCTGGTGGAGCCTGATCCTTTTGCGGTGTGGAGTGGATGAGATAGAGACTGCGGCCTGTTTATGTGTCTGTGTGTGGAGCTAGTAGGCTTTAAATAGAGAGACGCCCCGAGTTGGTGGAAGGAAGGAACGACGAGGAGAGGAACTGGTAGGAGGAACATTATACGCATGTCCCGGGCTAATTTGGGAAGAATAGTGGAAGAGTGCTGAGCTCTGCTGAGCAATAGGAGTGACTCACAGCCTCATTGTGTATCTGATACACTCCAACTGATGCAGTAACCCTCAGTGAGTCAGTGTTTCGAACTTCTTCATAGAAAGGCAGCTAAAGGAATCCAATTGCTCGTTTCAAATTAAAGTTTTTGGGGGGTTTATTTTAAACCTAGATGCGTCGATTTTAAATTTATCAGGCTTATTATTTTAGAAATTAGAGTCAATGTAAAATATTATTCTCTTTTAAGCAGTCTCTTTTCTTTTTAATATAGCAGGAAGTGCATTCCAATAGCAGCAGACTGCGTGTATTTCTTAGACAATGTAGACCCTTTCCTAAGGCTCTAAAGCTCCATACTGCAAGAATCAAAATGGTTAAACTGCTACTTTTCTAATGTGTCCCACCTTCCTGTTATCAGCTATCAATCATACTCTCTCTTGCAGCCTCAATGTAAGCACACAAGCATGCCTTGAGACTTTCTAGCTAAGACGCCATTTGACACACCATGTGATGATTAAAGGGGCTAACATTGCATGCATTTCTCATCAGGAATAACTTCTATACTGAAGCGTCGTTGTGACTATAGTCTGCGGTTCCTCTGGATTTTTATTTCTTGTCAAGTGTATTTTAACTCTACAGCGTCAAAAAAACGATGGAGTTCTATCTTCTCTGCGTTTCCGCCTCCGCTGTGTTCCTTTGTGTGCGAGGGAAGGTGTATGGGTGTTTTCATGGCACTCTTCCCACTCTCCGCTCCATCTCTTCTCCTTAATCTATCCTGCCATCCTGTTCAGGCCGTCTGTCGCTGCTTGCTCCCCCCCCTCCTCATCTCTATCACGCCTGCCGTAATGAGATTAAACTTTAGTGTATGCACAGAACACACACACAAAGATCCAGTTAAAAGAGAGACCAGGCTTCTCTACAGGAGCACAGGCCTGATGCCACTGTGCAGCTTGGCTCGTTTCCAGTGCTGCACACTCTTGGCACGTGACCAAAGCCTCTCACTCTTGGTCTCTCCCCGCTATCAGAACCTCCATGTTTAGGATTACAGTAGCACCAGATCCGTCCTCCTAGGTGAGCTCCCCACTGAGCCATCTGGGCCTCAAAAAGAATCCCTATTTGCACTATTTAAACTAACTGCTGCCTCCTAGTGGCTCAAACATATAACACCAGTGTCAGACAAAGGGATAAAATCTAACTTGAGCTTTATTAGGAGGAGAAATGTCGCCATTGCATATCTTCAGGATTTAATCTGCCCCTGTGGGTCTCTCTTACCCCTTCCCCTCTCAGCTGACACAACACGGTCTCTCTGTAGCTACTCCATATAATGGAGAGAGCCCGTGGCATTTGTTGACTTTTCAATGAGTCTCTGTTAGCCTCACACAGGCTCCTCTGTTTCTCTCTGCAGCCTGTTGGCTTTTAGGCTCCTGGTGCAGAAGTCAGGGGAGTCGGACGTAGCAGCTTCTCTCAGTGTTGGAGTGAGGCCCCCTCTGTGTTGCAGTGGAGGGCTTCACGGACACAGCTAGTCTGGTGAGTAACGGTCATGTTGATATAAATGCAATAGAGACAGAAATGTTTTGGAGGGGTGTATCTGTGTGTGTTTGTTAATGAGGTGGATGTTTGTAAATCCCAGGCTGGATGCATCACGCAGTGGAGCAGTTAAGCGGCCGAGGCACACGGGACTCCTTCCCTCTGGACGGACTCAACCGGGGGCAATGGCCTCCCGTGAACGGCCGCGCCTGGCAGCCACCTGCCAGGTTTGTAACCAAGACAACGCATACACAGCACTTAGCGTTTTGCAATCTGCCAGCTCTGACCTTTACTCACAGCTAAGGGATTTAATCTTAAGCTTTTTATCTGGGAAGTTGGAATTTGGATCTGGGAACAAAGTTTTTCCTCCTCTAGTGAAATTTTTCTTTAAGCTGTTCTGCTGAACGACCAGCGCAGCTCAAAGTGGTTATGAATCAGGATCCAGTGGTGGGCGATTTCTATACATACCCAAAGAAAGCTTTATGATACAAGCAAAGCTCAATAGATTATTTGAAACCAACTGTCTTTGCTCCTGCGCTGTGTTCCTGTGGATCCCTTTGTCGTCAATTCACACATATCCTCGTTTTTTCCCCTCCTGGATTCTTTGCTCTTCTTCCTCCCTGACTTCTGTGGCACCGTTACCACGCACTGTATAAAGATCCTTGAGGTTTTAACTTAAGGTTTTAACATCTCAACAATAACAAACATCAGATCGTGTTTCTTTCCCTCAGTAACTGCATCCACAGCAAACGGTGTTGGATTTAAAGCAGACAGTTGGCGCCACAATAACGCAGAGTTTAATATTTTTCTGTTAGATTTGGCAGTTGGTTTGTTGAAAAAATAAAATAAAATAGATGGGTCAGATTGATACAGTCAGCTTTTTTTTCCTGTTCGTCTTTCTAACATAAAATTTGATGCAGAATTTTAGCCTGTCTGTTAGGATTGGGATTAAATTCATTGCTCCTTGTCCTCATTTAGGTGTTCGCCTGCAATGAACCAACCGCAGCTTCCCCATCTACCTCCAGCAGCACTAGGTGGTTTAAACCATCACAGTAAATACTTAAATAACGGGTAAGATCTCTTTTTAATGACGGCCACTTAAGTTATTGACGTTTTGCACTTTCAAACAGAAGGTTGTTGATAGTAGTTTTAAAGAAACACCTCCACTTTTCACTATTTAATGCCAATTCATCATTAAAACTGACTGATTTTTTTTAAAGTAGTTAAAAATAAACAATAATAACCAGGTA
The DNA here is from genome assembly GCA_018398635.1 of Cyprinodon brontotheroides. Classification (NCBI taxonomy): domain Eukaryota; kingdom Metazoa; phylum Chordata; class Actinopteri; order Cyprinodontiformes; family Cyprinodontidae; genus Cyprinodon; species Cyprinodon brontotheroides. Next base: position 18,039,259 of record JAGKQL010000028.1, on the reverse strand, counting down.
ATATATTTACTGGATCACTTTTGTTTAAATAAACTAAAGTAATTGTGAAATAATTTCAGTATAGAGGCTAATATCAGCGAAGGCCTGATCGCTGAGTCGGGGCTGAGGTTTGCAGCTATTGATTTTATTATTTCATATCTTCAGGAATCTCATCTGAATGGGGTTTGTAGATGCGTAGGTCAGAATCTAAACCACTTATCTAGGGCCCTATAATTTCCGCGATCACGGAATCGCGGACGGAATCGCGGAATTGGCAAATTAACGCGGGAATTTCTACATTTGACATGAAATTCTGTTTTTGTTTGGGAGAAGAACGTACGTCAGGGGGGAAATGCACACCTGGGGACGCAAATCTGGGTGACACAACCTCTCCCGCTCCATCATTTCCGCTCACCCTCCCCCATCAAAACATTGAAAAAATGGCGAAGCGGCTCTCCACAGCTCCGCTTTCGGCGAAAAAGTTGAGAAACACTTGCTTACATACTTGCTGTATTTTGCCTTGTTTTTTATGCACTTTAATGTACTGAAATTGAAAGGTCCTGTTTATTTTTTTACTTGAAAAAGCTAATGGAGCACTTTTATTTATAACCATTGGTTCATAACCATTAATATTTTGTTAGTACTTAGAGTGCAGTGTTATGTTGCATCATGCAGTAAAAGTACTGAGTAATTGGGTTTTTTTACCTCAATAAATTTAAGGTCATTCCTATTTTATTTGTGTACATTTTAATCATTAACATTAAAAGCACATTCTTTTTACGACTGAAATAACAGTAAAGGGTAAAAACTGAATTTTGGGAAAAAATTACTTATACTGATCTTCACTTTGACTTTTCAACCTACACTGAACAGAGATGCTTAAACACACTGTTTAGGAAGTGCAAAGCCTCTACTTGATTACAGATGGATAATAGAATAAAATCTGTTATATATTGAATGTTATTTGAAGTACTGGGGTGTAAGTCTTTCTATTATGTTTGTTTTTTGCGTGTTCAGGCCGATGCGAGGAGGTGAAAAGCTTGATCTCCCACCAGCAATGTTTCCAGGAATGCACCGGGAGCAGCAGAGGCCTCCCCCCCAGCATCTTCATCCTCCCCCTCCTCCTCACAGAGTATGGGATCAGCAGTTCGACTCCCACCACCCCCCTCACACCCACCCGGTTCTGTCCCTACACAGCGACCACGCCATGCGTCTATTTAACGGCTACACGGGTAGCGGTGCACACCTTTTCAACCCACATCTGCATCCTAACCGAACAAACCCACTGATGAAGGTGAGGGGGGGGAACCCATATCGCACTCTTTCTACTTTCAGAAACATTAGTCTTTGTTTTTTTTTTTTCTGTTTGTTTCATCATCTGCTTTGGTTTTTTGGGGGTTTCAGGATCCCCGGGGTCCACCACCGCTGGGAGATGAGATGCGGGCTCAGGTGCACCAGGTAGGAGCCTTCCTAATTGGCTGTGGCCTTGTTTCTTCATCCAAGTAGACAGAAGATGAACCTGATTTTAGCTCTAGTTAAGCTGCTAATCAACCATCTTATCCGATATGCCTGTCAATAAGCGAGCCTTTAATTTCTGTACGTAGCAGAGAGGCTACCCAGGGAAGATGCCAGGGGGTCAGCTGAAGAGACCGGGTCCTCCTCTGATGGAGCACTCTGTCATCCAACACACTCCTCCAGCATCACTGCACATACCCTCCCATCCGGCAGTCGAGGACACCCCGAGTCCCAGCAAGAGGAGAAAGAGTTCGGATCAGGTACGCAGCAGTTATAACTCCTGTCCTCCAGTGTAGGGTCGTATTGTCCGCCTCACCTTTCTCAGATTTTAGTTGTCTATAATGTTCTCGTCTGTGTTTAGGTATCCAACTCAGGGATGCATCATTTTTCTGGCCAGTCACCGTCTCAACCGCAGACCCCAACTCACCACCATCCCCCAAAGCCTGCTTTCTGGAATCCCATTCATAAGGACAACGGCGTCCTCTGGCAGCCCCAGACTTCTGACAGAAAACATCCACAAGATTATCAGGTCTGAACAGCTGGATGAATTTTCTTTTCTCTGTTTATTCTCTGCGTTTGTGGTAAATTAACGGTGGATTGTTTCCTTCTGGATTATCAGGAGAGTAATAAACAAGGGATGTGCAGCTACACCTCAAAGGCCTCTCCTATATCCTCCAGCCCTTCAAACCTCACTTCCTCTCCTCCAAACTCTTCTCCTGGAAGCTACAACCAGGGATGTACTCCTCAGCTCCAGAAAGATGTGCTACAACCTCAGGCTGCGAACCATCATTCCCCTCATTCCTCCTACCCGAGTCCGAGCTCCAAACTGGACCTTGGCCCGTCCCGCCAGGCCGTGGAGCCCCGTGCTCTTCACAACCAGAGAAGCCCAATCAGCGAGGGCCACACGCCACCTACTCCAACCAGAGGAGACAAAGATCATCGGGTAAGAGGTCAGTCGTCACCAGCAAACGCTTCTGCAACCAGCAACAAAAATGGCAGCGGCAGCAGTGTGCCTTACAGCCACTTCCAGCCTCACCCGGGGCTACGACACCAGGGTGCCCCCCCACCCCTTCCTCCTGTCAGCAGCACCTCAGTACCTCAGCATCAAAGTGGACCCAGTGAGGTTTGGAGATATCAGAGTGGGGCCAGCAGTCATTCCCTGGTGAGTCATTACATCTTCTGTTGAGGGTCTACAGATATACACAGGAAGTCTATTCCTGAATTCTTGCTTCACAAACTTTTTAAACTTAAATTAAAATTGAAGTAACTTTCTGCAAAGCTGACTAGATCCAATGCGTTACCTATTTCAAAGAACTTTGAATTCATTCTAGTCATTTAAAACTGCCTTTTGTTTAACAAATTTGATCTGTTATGAAACCAATACACGCTTAAAAATGTCTTTCTGTGTGAACTGCTTCTTTTAAAATAACAAATGGATCAAAATGACAAAACCTTCCTCTTTTTTTTCCCCACAGGCGTCGGTGGTCTACACGCCTCCAGGTCTGCTACCTCAACCCCAGCAGAGCCACAATCAGGTCATAGATGATCGGCTTTCAGGTCCCCCCCACCATCACCGTCACGTCATCCCCCCTGTGCCCCCAACCAACCCCACCCGGACGCCTGTCATCACAACAAACATCCCCATGTCCCTGTCCTCCTGTGTCAGCCGCTACACCAGCAGCTCAGACAGAGTTACCATGGCTGTCTCTTCAGCGTCTACATCTCCCCCTACTGGTTGCTCTGGAAACAGCCACACAGGTCAGAACAGTTGGAGAGGATCGATGGATCCGAAGCCCCAAAGCTCCAACAGCCCTAAAACTGAAATAGGTGCTCAGCTTCAGCCAGGTTGCCAGAGAGGTCAGGCTGCTCACCATGAGCTCCATAAACATCAACACCAGGAATCCACAAAGTCCCAGCCCACCAAGGAGAAGATGCCATACTACGCTCAGCCGAAGCTGGAGCATCCTTCTCCTGTATTTTCTTCTCCTTTGTTCTCCTTTGGGGCCCTTCGGGGAGAGGAAAGTGTAATCACAAGGAGAGATTCAAATCCTGTCCCCAGTTCCCCAACGACATACTGCCCAGCTCCTCTTCCCTCTATCAACACCTCGCCTCAAGAATCCAGACCGAATCATCAGCCGAACTCCTTCTCCACTCCTCAAGCCTCAACCTCTGCCCCGCAGTCAATAGGAGACGTCTTGGACAAGCTTGACGCAGAGCTGGAGGGACATATGCAAGCTGAGGAGCAGCGCAGGAGAGAAAGAGAGGAGCAGGAGAGGAAAAAAGAAGAGGCAAAGCAAAAGAGAGAGTTGGAAATGAGGCGAAAGCTGGAGGAGGAGAGGCAGAGGAAACGGGAAGAGGAGAAGAAAAGAGAGCTGGAAAAAATGGAGATGGAGAGAAAAAGAAGGGAGTGGGAGAAGCAAGAGGAGGAAAGAAAGAAGACAGAGTGGGAAAACAGAGAGCGAGAAAGGAAGAGGAAAGAGTGGGAGAGACAAGAAGAGGAGAGGAAGAGGAAGGAAGCTGAGAGGCAGGAAAGAAAGAAGAGAGAAATAGAGAGGGCGAAGGAGGAGAAGAGAAGACTTGAAGAGGAGAAGAAGATGGAGCAAAAGAAGGAAGAAAGTCTTCGCAGTGCTAAAGGAAAAGAGCAAACTGCTATTGAAAACCTAGAGAGACTCCTCTCGGGAAATCCCCCCACAGTGCCCCCTCCTCCTCCCCTCTCCGTTCCTGCCACCGCCGCCGGTGCTCCACCTTCCACCTCCCAGGCGTCTCCTCCGTACCCTTGGCTCAGTCGCGGTGGTGTACCTCCCACTCCGCCCACCCAGACCCCCAGCAACCCCACAGAGAGGCTCCGCCCCCCTCCACTCACACCTCAGACTGAGTATGCTAGAGAGAAGCAGCGGCAGAGGGAGATGTGGAGCAACGGCGGCACCGCCGCAGCATTTAATCCCACATCAACACTTGATACCTCAGGGATAAACCAGCCCATATATCCCAACAAGCCCCCAGCAATGCAAGCTGCACCCAACCAATCCAAAGACTCCGGCAGGGATAGAGACCAGCACCATCTCCCTACTTTGGCGATTCGAGAGCCGCCCAAGCTCTATCAGGCATTTTCTAGAGATAGCCTCCCCCTGCCGCCTTTATCCTCAAGCTCTGCCTCTGCCAGGGGAATCAACAACACACAGTCAACTGAACGGGGCACGGAAAACGCTGGCGCCCAGTCCGACAGCGCTCAGTTTGAGGAGGAGCCCTCTGAAATGGCCACCATGCTCCCTGACGGTCTGGCTAACATTATGGCAATGCTGGATGAATCGATTGAAAAAGAAGAGGAAATGTTTATCGGTGAAAAGAAGGAGCCGGCGGGTCTCATCCACAACTTCATCCCAAGCACTGACCCCATTAAGAGCTACCTGTGCGCCCCGGATCTGATCCCAGCCACTAAGCATCAGCCTCACCAGGAAGATTTGGGATCTAACCCCAGCCCCCCTGTACTTAGCCGCCAAGGCTCTCTGGCATCACCTTGCAGCCGAACGTCTTCCCTCGAGGAAGAGGAGGACTACCATAAGGCTTCTCTGCATGTTCCTCTGAGCCACGGAAAGCCAACTGTAAAGATGGAAATGGGAGTAGGGAACACAAATTATCGCCATAGTGACCTGGCCAAACTCTACGGCTTCCCAGAGCAGACCAAAAGCGAAGCTGATGACGAATCTGAAGAGGATTCTGAGACGCCATCTTGTTCTCCGCCACCTCAAAGACCCCATCTCCATCAGACGGGGGTGAACAGTATGTCTAAGGCTAAAGAAACGGAGCTGGACAGCCAGAAGTATGCCTATCGAGGCGGACCTTTCGGGAGACCGCCTCCTTCAGCTCTGGTTGGCATCAAATATTCTTCCTCGCTGTCACTAGGCCCCGATATCTGCCGTCAGCAGCAAGGCGGTTCTCCTACATCTGATTCGACAAGTCCACCATTCAGCCCGGCTGTCCCACAACAGAAATCCTTCCCTCAGTCACTGCTGGAGGACAAGAAACTAAAAACGGAGGACAGCGATGTCTGGACGGACGAGGGGGAGATGGAAGAGAGGCCAAACTCTCCTGAAGAGAGGAAGACCATAAAGCCCATCAAGGTGATAAAGAATAAACACAAACTGACCACCATCTCTGAGTCTTCTCTGAAGGAGCTGGGGAAGAGCTGCGAGGTCATGCTGCGTCGAGAGTTGCTCGATCGACCCGAGCACCGTAGCAAGTCCAAGGACCGACACAAGCCTGAGAAAGAAAAGGAGCGCAAAGACAAGAAAAGGAAGCACGGTCACAGCAGCAGGAAGCATGAAGACAAAAAGGAAAGGAAGAAGCACAGAGAGAAGAGAGACGACGCCTCTTCTTCCTCCTCTTCGTCCAGCTCCGGCCACAAGCGCCACAGAGATGGCAAGAGCCACAAAGAGAAAAAGGACCGCAGAATCCTGGGGGATCTCAATTTCCAGAGGCGGGAGTCTGAGAAGGACAGGGCTGGTTGCGAATCAGAGAAAAAGAAACGGAAAGACGGTAGCTCTTCCGGGGAGCGTGTAGAATGGACCTCCAGTTCAGGGGAGACGTCTTCCGAGCACAAGAACGGCACCGACGGCGGCTCCTCTTTGGGCTCCAAAGACCTGATGAAGTTAAAGGCGCTGTCGGACGGTCCGCCCAAGGAACTGAAGATTCGGCTCATAAAGGTGGAAAGCGGCGACAGAGAGACGTTCATCGCCTCCGAGGTGGAGGAGAAGAGGATACCTCTAGCAGAAATCAGCATCAAGAACACTGCAAGCGAAATTATCCGCTCCTGCAAGTAAGTGTGCTCTAACTTCAGTTGAAGTTCAGCAAAGTTCTTACTTTTTTGTTTTGTTTAACAATTTTATCTAAAAATATATCCACAAATGTCTTATTTTCTTTTATTCCAGGGCGGCTCGTATCAAAGGGAAATTTAAGGAATCGTATTTGCTTCAAGCCTTCTCCGTCAAACCCATAATAAGCACAAATGAACCCATCCCTAGAGAGAAACTCAACCCTCCTACACCCAGCATCTACGTATGTCTTTAACACACTATAATCTAACCTGCTATATAGTCATTTCATTCTTCTTTGAACTGAACACTGTGGTGATGTCAAGTTTACATGTGCTGCCATCTTGTGGTCACTAAATGTCACTTCTTTTTTTTTGTGCAGTTGGAGAGCAAGAGAGATGCTTTCTCTCCGGTTCTGCTGCAGTTCTGCACAGACCCAAAGAACCCTGTTACGGTCATCAGGGGACTGGCTGGATCTCTTCGACTCAGTACGTTAGGAAACCCGTAACTGCAAACAACTGCTTTACCAACAGATACTGATTTTAGAATATTAAGATATTCTTAAAAGCCATACAAACAAATTAACCGCATTTCAGATATCTCACTCTGCAGTTTGAGGACAAACATTAGTTTAACACCATTTCAATCACAGAGGGATACACTTTATGTAGATGCTGAACCCAGGAAATATTCTTCTTAGAATAGAATGGAATAGAAAATCCCGTTATTGTCCCACAATGGGGAAATTGTGGCGTTACAGCAGCAAAAGATTATAGCAAAAGTGGTCATACAAATTTTGGACCTTAAGAAGTGTATAAAAATAACAGAATAATTGACTGAGTTAAGAAAATGAATAAAATACTATACTTTACAGTGTTTTTACAATATAAATACTGTTCATCTAGAGAATACATAATCAATAAACAGCTCTGGACATTTTTACACCAATGGATATTTGATATAATGAAAAATAGCAGCAACACCAGAAGTGTGCAAAAATGACAGCCGCATGTTGTTTAACTGACTAAGGCAAACACTGTACAAAGATCAGCATGAACAACTTATTGAGGTTTTTGGGAACGGAGATGGTTATAAAGTCTTCCAGCTGCTAGGAGGAAGGATCTGTGATAACGCTAACTGGTGCATTTAGGGTGCAGCAGTTTGTCACTGAAGGAGCTCTTCAGCTCTGCAACCGCTTTATGCATGAGGTGGGAGACATTATGCAACAGAGATGTTAGCTACAGATAAGCCACTGCTCCTTAGAAGATGGCTGATGCCACAGCAGAGTCATAGATGGTCTTTAGGAGCGCCCCCTGCACCCCTAAAGTTAAGCTTAGCCTGAGGTCGTAGCTATTTCTATGTTGTTTTACTGATGACATTTCTTCAAATAACAGAAATATTGACTTCGTATGCAATGATTTTTAACGTTTCCTCTCTCTCTGTTTTAAAGATTTGGGACTTTTTTCCACAAAGTCTCTGGTGGAGGCAAGCGCAGACCAGGCCGTTGAGGTGAGGACTCAGGTGCAGCAGCCCGCAGACGAGAACTGGAATGCCACCGGCACCGGTCAGACTTGGCCCTGCGAGAGCAGTCGCTCCTACACCACCATCGCCAAGTATGCTCAGTACCAGGCCTCCAGCTTCCAAGAGAGTCTACAGGAGGAGAAGGGCAGCGAGGAGGAGGACGAAAACGAGGAGAAGAAGCCGCCTGTTGGTGCTGATGCTAGCAAAGATGGCTCCAAAGAGAATAACAAGTATGTGTGGTCTTAACTGTAATAAATGTTGAGTAGTTTGGAAATGTGTTTTAATACTAAACTTTTTCCTCAGTGGAGAGCAGAAAGCTGTTGGGAAGATCATCAAATTTGGGACCAATATCGACCTCTCTGATCCAAAGAGGTAAGCAGATTCAACACGTCAGCCTGACTCAATAACACACCTCTCTGGTGACACTTGCTATAATCAAATTTCTGGGTGGATGTCTTTGCCACTGCCCATGAGTTCATGTACAAATGCAGCTGTTTGCTATGAAACCAAAGCTAAAAGTTCACATCTGTTATCTCTGCTCAGGTGGAAGGCCCAGCTTCAGGAGCTGCAGAAGCTTCCAGCATTTATGCGCGTAGCCTCTAGCGGGAACATGCTAAGCCATGTTGGACACACCATCTTGGGCATGAACACCGTCCAGCTCTACATGAAGGTTCCCGGTAGCAGGACGCCTGGTAAACGACACTCAAACATGGCAGAAAATAGTTTCCTCTGTCAATAAACCGACATTTCCACTAAGACACAGTTTTTGTGTCACAGGTCACCAGGAAAATAATAACTTCTGCTCAGTTAACATCAATATTGGCCCAGGAGACTGTGAGTGGTTCTCTGTGCATGAAGACTACTGGGAGGCAATCAACGACTTCTGTGAAAAGTGAGTAGAAGAAGAAAACGTGACGCTTTTATAGCCAAACATCTCTGTAACAAACTGTCGGTTATAACGTTTTTTTTCCCCCTCTCATCAGGCATGGAGTGGACTACTTGACAGGGTCCTGGTGGCCAGTGTTAGAGGACCTGTACAACGCCAACATCCCTGTTTATCGTTTCATCCAGCGGCCCGGAGACCTGGTGTGGATCAATGCTGGCACTGTCCACTGGGTGCAGGCTGTGGGATGGTGCAACAACATTGCCTGGAACGTGGGACCTCTCAACGGTAAAAGGCCGCCATCTAGCTGCTGAATGTAGATTACATCTGCAACCCTGTCTCATTGCTCCTGATATCGCCCGCAGGCTACCAGTATCAGCTGGCTCTGGAGAGGTTTGAGTGGAACGAGGTGAAGAAGGTCAAGTCCATCGTTCCTATGATTCATGTTTCCTGGAATGTGGCCCGCACCATCAAGGTCACTGATCCAGACACCTATAAAATGATCAAGTAAGGACAGATATCAGTAGAAGCAAGAAAAAAAACTTAATTCAGAAACAATGCAAGTTTTTTTTATTCATCCTTTTTCCTTTTCTTCCCAGACACTGCCTGCTGCAGTCCATGAAACACATCCAGATCCTACGGGACCAACTGGTAGCTGATGGGAAGAAGATTTCCTATCAGAGTCGGGTCAAAGATGAGCCCGCTTACTACTGCAATGAGTGCGACGTGAGTATTCATTAGACACTAACAGTGAATTGTCTTGCATTTTAAGAGGATTGCTGCTTGGTACTCGTGAGGAGGGAGTTCTGCCTCTCCATATTAAACATCTGGACCTATGTTTTCTTTAAGCTGTATTAACAATCTGTTTAAGTTAGAATAAAAAGCTTGTTTTATGCAAGTGAATTAATTGTGGGGCCTAGTGGTTAGAGCAGTACGCTTGTGCTCTGAGAAGGTTGCAAGTACCTGGTTTGATCCTAACACCCTGCACTCTGGGTCCCTGAGCAAGACCCTTAACCCCACACACCATGGTGGCATCTGCTCCCCACGGGGATGGGTTAAATGCAGAGAGTGAATTTCCCCCATTGTGGCACAATAAAGGAATTTACATAATTCAAATATTCAGGAAAAAGTGATTAAAAGTGAGGTCCTGTCCACTCACAGACAAAAACAGCATGTTTAAAATAAATAAGAATTACATCCACAGGAGCTACGATAAGACACTGTTTCAATAAATGCTTGTTTTTGGTTCTCTAAAATACCAGATTGTTCTAAAGAGGCTTTAGTTTGAAGAATAGAAGACGGTAAATATCATATTCAGAAAACTATATTGTTTTTATAGTTATCTCCATAATTAAGCTGCAGACAAACACATTTTTATATGACATTAACTTGAAACAAGTTTATTTGTATAGCACAGTTTAGTACAAAAACACTTTAGAGTGCTTTACATTAATTAAACTATACAGAAGAAAGGAAATAAAAGTAAAATTAAAGATAAATGGATGATAAAAGCTGGTAGTAAAGCAAATAAAACTAATTATACCTCAGTTGACAGCTGAACTTTAAGAGTACAAGGAAATTCTAAACATAAAGGTTTTTAATTTTGACTCAATTACTCCTAAAAATAGAACCTGGTGTCAAATCTACTCATTTTCAACATTTTCCACATATGCTGAAAATAATTGCTCTAACAACAGGTTTGGGGTGAACAAACATGGCTGACTAAACTGAATCGCTGTAAGCGCCCAGCTCTGCTTTGTGTGTAAAACTGAATCCATCTTGCCACAGGTGGAGGTGTTCAATTTGCTGTTTGTGACGTGCGAGAACAGCAGCAGGAAGACGTATGTGGTCCACTGTGAAGACTGCGCCAGACGGCGGACCCCCAACCTGAACAACGTGGTGGTGCTGGAGCAGTACCGCATAGAGGAGCTCATGAACACATACGACTCCTTCGTTCTGGTAAGCAAACCTTTACTGCTTTGATTTATTTATTTTCAGAAAACATTATCTGCCACTTTTTGAAGAAGCGCCTAACTCTAAGCGTGTTTGTCTTCCTAGCATGCGTCGTCCTCTCGGTGACGGAGCCCTCCCTCCACGTCTCCTCAGCCATAACCAAAACTCCTGCGTCGCCAGGACAAAAGACAGTCTTTTCAGGCCCACCATTTCATTATTATTTTTGAATTGCTACTGCTACGAAAATGCTTATCAGCCAGCTGAATACGTTTACTTGTTACTGTTTACAGAATCAAAAGAGAAAAAAAAAAGCCGCTAAAAAAAAAACCCCGTTTACTCAGATGGTGCTTTGAAGCAGAAACCCCGTGGGCGGGGCAGCTGGTGCTGCCATTGAACAAACTGTGGACAATAAAACGTTTCAATGGCGCATTTCTTTTTTTTTCGTCTTGAATACTGAATTTGTACATGGTGTTTGAAAACTTTGTGGGGTGCTGTCTTTTTTTTTTTTCTATATAATTTGTTTTTCTAAACTAGATCAGTCTAGATATATACCACATTGGCCTTGTATTTAGCAAAGAAAGAAAATGAAATTACTAATAATAGAGATATGAACATTTTTCTAAAGCATTAAGTATTTTAAAAATGTTTGGAATGCTTCAAAAGATACGGGTTTTAGCAGGTTTTTTTTTAAAGGGGGGGTCAGTTGTTTTTTTTTCCAGATGCTTGTATTTGTTGTAAATCTTGTTTCTATTGAATTATACTTTATTTCCTCTGGAGATTAATACTCAGCTGTCACACTTCATCAGGTCTCTTGTTCTGTTTTTTTTTCTATCTCTGTATGAACTTTGTCCAGGAAAAAAAAAAAAGAACTCATCATCTGGTGTGTGCTGTTCTTCTTTTTCAGTATGCAGTTATTGTTTGTTTTTTTTCTTTTAGCAATTGTACATTTAATTTAAAATGCTTTCTCTATTTATTGGATATTAATGTTCTCCCTTTTGGACGAATTGTACATTTATTTTTCGTCCTGATCGGACACGGTGACTGCTTTGTAAGAACTGAAACTTGGAGGTATCTCTGTGGCGGTGGAGGGTGCTGTTTTTCCTGGTGCTTGCATCTCAACCTCTGCCTTTTCTCTCCTGATATATATTGAATCGAATCTTTTATCTTGAATATAACACCACCTTTCCTGTAGAAGATAGACACACTGCTCATGTAGAGAAGATGACTAATGGAATGCTGTGTTTGTATTCTGATAAAGGAAAAAAAAAAACAGATTTTTTTCCAGAAAGTGTTTTGAGAAATCTTTCTTTCTTTTTTTTTTATACTACGTAGGGGGCTTTTAGATGAGATTTTTATGATATTTGTTGAATATGATAATGGGATAGATGGTGCTAAATGTTCTCTTTTGAACAACCTTTTTTTTTTCTTTTTTTGTCCTCTTTAAATGAAAAAAAATCTATTTTTCCTGTTGCAATATTACCTTTTCCTTCTCTTTGTGGTCATTTATTTATAACTGCACTGTTTTAGCGAATTCACACAGACCTACTTGCAGACACACACACACACCAAACTGAGCCAGACATGTCTTAAACACTTGTGAATTTGTGTGACATTACTATGACTATTAATTAAATAAACACTTGATAAATCCAGACAAATTGAGTCGGTCTAAATTTCCTTCATGTTTTTTTTTTTTTCCATAAAGCCTAAAGGAGAAAATTCATTACTTTAGAATATAGAAAGTTTACCTTTTAAATGGTGCAAATTTTTCCATTGGCATTACAGTAGTCATGTGATCAATATCTGCATGTTACTACTTGTAAAAAAAACCTCAGAAGATACTTATTGCTTGAGCAAACTTACTGTTATTTGAAATTTTATATTTAATTGAAAATGCAGCTGCATAACTGTTAAATCTTTAATCAGTTTTATTGTGCAGAAATAAATAAAGAAAAATCATCGAGCTGGTTCTCAATTAAATTTATGAGCCAACTTTAAAGTGCCCTGAATCCACTTTTATTGTGATAAATCCTCATGGTGTTCACATAAAAATAAAATATTCCAATCCAATTTTATTGTTTAGCACTTAAAAACAGCCACAGATAACCAAAGTTAAGTGCTGTACAGAAAAAAAAAACAAAACAGCTAAAACATAGGGAAAAATAACATTCGCAAAATCAAATCAATAAAATTGGATAAAAAGAAGGTGTTTGCAACGTGCAAGGTGTTTTTATAGACTTTATTGATTTAACATTTATATTACTATCACTTGCTTTAAAAGTCAAAGAGAAAAGGTGTGATTTGGCGAGAGATTAAAAAAAAAAAAACAGTCAGAGAAGAGGCCGGTCTGATGTGCTGAGGCAGGTCATTCCACAGCTTTCTGAGCTTCCACTTAGTTTTAGGCTCTCTCAGGTTATATTATTAAAGACATGAGTTATATCTAGAAACATAAAGTACTGAAAACTCAGAGTAAAGATTTCAAAAGTTACAGTTTCCCTTTGAAATAACTACATATCTCAAATAAAAAATGCGTAAAGAATATAATTAGATATAAGCAATGTAAAAATATTTGCTTGATTAAAGATGGACCTTTCTGCAGTCTCTTGAGATGTTTCTATTGTTTATCTTAAGTCGGACCTCCACTCCACTCTATCCCACATGCTGTCCACCTCTCTGTGGATTCTTATATAGAAGCATGATCTCCAATCACAGTTATCCTCTAACAAAGCAACACTAAACGTCTTTGGTCAATAATAGGAAATCAATTATAAATGCAAAAGCAACAAAGACGTGATCAGATGAAAATCGTGAATCACAGCAAATATTTTTTTGTTTTTTTCCTCATTTTAATCCCTCTTAGAATCTGCTGTTCTTGTTCATTTTCCTCTATGATAGGTCAATTACAATTATCTTGAATGGTAAATGCACCATTATTGGTGCAGAAATGGGAAAATACATTATCTTCTACCCTGCGGTTTTTTCAAAACATCAATATCTTTGAGTCATTTTGTTTAAAAAAAAAAATAAGAGAAATGAATTGACATGGTTCAACATAATCTATACATGAAATGGGTTAAAACGTTCTTCAATTACAGAAGATTCCCAGATTACTGCCGAGACAAACTTTTTTTTCAAAAAGTCGGAATCCTATACTAGTCCTGTTTATATGTGGTATTGTAAATAGTAAATTAGTGTATCTTTGTTGTGAGTTTCGGTTGATACACTAACTTTAAAGTGTTAAAGAAAAGCATTCTACATAATGGTAGCAGTGCTGCCACCAGCTGGTTAAAAGGATAACTGCCTTTTCCACAGGTGGTGGATTTCATCCCAATCGGAACAACAAATCAGCTGGTGTGTGTGGCAACAGGGGTGGCTAATGATTGGCCTTCAGTCTATAGTTAGAGTGCCTCAAGTTATCCTGAGCTATTTTATAGTTATGCTGCTTTAGGCTTAGACTGCTGGAGGACACAGGGGCCTCTCTAAATCACTCATTCTGCATCTATTCTCTAATCTGCAGTGTTTGTTAGATCAACCCCTAACTTTATGTACTCTCTGATCTAGCCTGTTGCTCTGTTTAGCTGAAACACCATCCTAGAAAGAGACATCAGCTTTTATCTCTAAGTTCCATTCTAGATAAAAGAGTTGAGCCTTTTTTCTCGTGCACAGTCATGTATTTCTCTTAGACATAGCTATGGGCTCAGCTTGAACTTTGACCAAACGAATATGCATTGTTTTTATGGAGGTTTCTTCCTGTTAAAAGATTTTTCCTCTCCACTGTTGCTGCACATATGTCCAGTTTTAGGCATTGTTGCAAGGTCAACTACAAAATAAAATGCAAGCAAATATCTACTGTCTCCACATGTTCATCCAGGACTCAATCAGCTGATTTCCCCTAGATAGAAACTTTTAACCAATCTTATTGTATGATCTGACTGAATTGTCTCTGCACTGTGGCTTGGGATGACATATTGTGAATTGATGCTATATAAATGAACTAAATAGCTTTTCTTAGACTATAAATCGAGTGAGATGTGCTTATCCTGCTTCAATACCTAGGGCCTCATTTATAACCTGTGCTTACACAGAAAAAGATGAAGTGTCATGCACGAATAGAGGTGTCTAAAAATGAAGTCAAACTTTTGATTTGCTGTGAAAATTTGCGGCAGCCACGAAATCTTTTTCAGTTTGTAACTTCAAGCATTTAAACTAACCTAAATACAGAAAATATTAACTCCATTCAGTTTTGTTTATCTCAAGGAATGTAGAACCTGGTCTTTTTATACGTTTCAGCAACTATGGTTTAAATCTGACCAATAATCACATTTAAGAACATTGCATGCATCACAAATGATGCAAACCACCTCCGATATTAATAACTTTTCCGCTTTAACTTAAAATACGTATAGTCGCATTTAACAAGGAGAATAAATCAATATCAATATTTTAAGTGATGATTTCTAGTATAGACAAGGTGTGTAGACAGTGTAAGATGGATGTAATTGCAGAAAGATGGTTGCTGGAGGACATTCCAAATATGTAAGGAGAGTTTTTTTTTAAAAGATTGTATTGCTGCCCTGACAGCACATGATGATGCAAGGCTTATTTTCTGATTTATATTATATGTTTTGAAACTGGCCAAAGCGGCTAATGTCAGCTCTAGTTGTAATTATGCAGTATTCTTTTTGCAACCTTAGTTTGCCAAACCAAGCTGGTTCAGAACTGGCATCCCAGCCATATGGAATTTCTGTATAATGCTCTATATCATAAAGAATTGGGGCCCTCATTTGCATATGTATTTAGGTTGATGACCTGCTGTCCAAAGCACCTCACGCAGTTTTTCCCAAAACGTCACAAATTAGAAATGTGGGGAGTGGCGGCCTAGTGGTTAGGGCTTAGAGCTTGTAATCCTTAGGTTGTGAGTTTGAAACCGACTCCCACAGACTGCTCCTCTGGGTCCCTGTGCAAAGACCATAAACCCCACTCTACTGCCCAGTGGCCGAAAATGGCAGCCCACTGCTCACCAAGGGGATGGGTTAAATGCAGAAAGTGAATTTCGTTGTGCTGAAAAAAAAAAGAAAGAATGAAGGAAGGAAGGAAGGAAGGAAGGAAGGAAAAATGGTGGTAAGTAGGGGTTTAACAATACATCTATACATGAATTGAATTATTAGGCATGAAACTATAGAGACCAGCTTATCTATTACGTTTTTGTAATCCAGTAGACATTTTTGATATAAATGTTTGAAGCTTGTAAGGTTTTCGCTTTTTCTTCCAGATGCAACCATCAATACGGTTTTGTTTGAGCAGTGTACATTATTCATGGATTTACATTAAGGCAAGGCAATGCAAATTTATGTGTATAGCACAATTCAGTACAAAGACAATGTAAAGTGCTGTACATGATTAAAATATAGAAAATTAAGCAAGAGTCAAAGCAAGTAGGAAAAAAAATAAATAAAAAAATGCAGAAAACAAAAGAACATTAAAACGACAGTTGGACTAAGAAAAATAAAAAAGAAGTTGACCTAATGATGTTTTAGTTGAACTGTTTAACTAGAGACTGGTAAGAGAAGGCAATCCTAAACAAATTGTTTTTTAGTCTTGTTAAAGGAACTCAGGCTTTTCGCACTTTTACAGTTTTCTGGAAGTTTGCTCCAGATGCTACTATGCTAGCGCCACCGCCACCAAGCTGCAATGATTTTGCAGCGAATGAATACCGCCGTAACTCCATTGAAATGATGCAAACTAAAGTAGCAGGCAATTTTAAAAAGTAACGAGCCAATTTTTTAGATACAGATATTTGTGTAAAAATGTAAAGGAGTAGAAGTAAAAAGAGTAAGCCATAAAAATAAGTAGTAAAGTAAAAGAGTAGAAATATCAGAAAAATCTACTTGGGTACAGTAACAAAGTATTTGTACTTCGTTACTTCCATCTCTCTGAATGGAAATCGTATAATGACAGACCATGCATTTCGGGAAACATCATATTGCTGCAAGGCTTTACATCTTTAGTAATGACATGGGGAAACACGTGGTTTTATACATCTGAAATATTTTATATGTCTCAAGTTTCAAAATGTGTTGATTTTTTTTTTCATTAAAAAGGTAATCAGATATTGTTGTTGCCATTGCGTTACTTGCAGTCTTGTAACCTACCAGCCCATTACCACAACTGGAGGCAAGGCGATGGTGGGCAGCCTTGCGGATTCAATTGTAGCTTAAATTTTCCAGTGGTTTGCAGATTATGTCCAGGTATAAGAACTTTTTTCACATCGGTTACAAGCAGCTCTGATCTAACCAAGCTCCTCACATCATCTCACCTATCAACAACACCAGCTTACAGGTGGCTTCTTAAGTTTATTATTTATTTATCTACTTCTGTGTTTTAATGAAATCACTTGAAAATCCAATAATTTCTCCCGCTTGGTCCTTATCAGGGTCACGGTGGGGTCGGTGCCTATCTCTGGCATTCTACGGGCGAGAGGCGGGGTATACACTGGACAGGTTGCCAGTCCGTTGCAGGCAACAAAGAGAGACACAAAAACACACAACCATGCACACACACTAACAGCTAAGGACAATTTAGATGAGCCAATTAACCTAACAGTCTTTTTTTTGGACTGCGGGAGGAAACCGGAGTAGATGTAATACCCCGGGCCAGGATTCCAACCCAGAACCTTCTTGCTGCTAGGCAACAGTGCTGCCAACTGCTGGAATTACTGTTTTATTCTATTGCAAATTATAAGTTTTTTTCTTTAAATTGTTTAAAAGAACAATTTTGCAAGCATTATACCTTTTTTAACCAGTTGAACAGCCTGTCGGCGGTACAACAAAATATCAAGTCACATAACATCCACGCCACACACAGCGCTATGCCGAGAGGGTTAACCTTTTTGCCCTTACGTTTTTAATATTTTCTTTCGACAAATCTGAATGGGCCATATGGTGATGTTTAAAAGGTTCTCGCCTCAAATGACAGTTGAACAACAGCAACAGAAAAGAGAACATTTTGTGAGTTACAAGATGGTAACCAATAGTTTTAGGACACACCCTCCCTCATTTTTTTCCTGTTGGGCAGAGAGAAATGTAAAAGGGCAGGAGAAAATGTAAAAAGGGCATAGAAAATTTTAAAAAGGCAGAGAGAAATAAAACACATGCCTAAGGTAAAAAAAAATATAAAGGAAGAATAAAACAGACAAAAAAAAATTTAACATGCACACTTGAAAAAGCAATTAAAAAATAAAGTTGAAGATTTATAAAGGACATTCAAAATTAAAATAAAAGAAGCTAATTAAGAGTTATATCAATTATTGCTTAGATTTATCACTGCTGTATTTTCAGATGTCTGTTACAATTATAGTTAATTAACATCCAGCCTGGATATGTTCAACCTGGTAAGAAGCAGGAATATTGTCTTGGTTTTGTAAAAGTTTTTCATAGAGACAGGAGCAAGATGGCTCTAAAACATAACTAGTTATGCAATTTTTACAGAAAACCAAGATGCCTTCACAAAGTTCTAACAAATCAAAAGGAAATTCCACCAAATACTATGCTTTGGGATGCTCTATATATTCATAACCCGGTATGTCTTTCTCACAACCTTTGCAAAGTTTTACACCAGATGTCTTTTATGATGCAACCAGGGCATTAGAAGAAGGCTTAAACCAGTTCACCATGGGAACTAGCATTTAGAAAAGAAAGCAAATCATAAAATAAATGTACAGAAAGATAACATTTGAAAAAAAAAAATATTGGACAAACATGTGAAACATATAGGTTAAGTTGGTTGAAAAAACCGCCAAAAATAGAAAATTCAACTGGTTTAATGACAGCATTAAACCAGTTTAATGACAGCATTACCCCAGTTTCTTTCTCCAATTGTTGTCATGAATTTCAAAATATACTTTTTTCAACTTAGTTTTCATGGCTGTTTATTTTGTCACTTTCCCTTAAACATAATCAACGATATATTGCATCTCATTTTATAATCATACCTAAAACTGCTAGACTTGTTTAGTAAACTGTTCCCAGTTTATTTTTACGGAAAACCAAGAGAGTCATTCTATATTTCACAATTAAATTATATAGTTAGAAACTAAATTTGAAAAGGATTTTCTATTTCCGCATTTTAAATTGAATTATTATTATTTTAGTTTTTAATTTGTAATTTGTAAATGTATCTCCCCCAATTTCTAAATAATTATTTAAAAACCAGAATTCACTGGTTAGAATGCTGAGTTGTCAAGTAACAAAGTAAAAATCATTTAATACCTTACTTACGTAGAAATTTTGGTTATCTATACTTTAGTGGAGTAATTATTTTTCAGACAACCTTTTCCTTCTAATACTTAAAATTTAAAAATAGCCTTGTTATTTTTGTTTAATTTAATCTTGTTTTCATTATTGCCTGTTGGAATTAAAAAATAAAAACCATCAAAGTTAAATTTGACACTGTTGCCATTAGTTATAAAACAAAGGAAATTAAATATAATGAAGTTATCGTCCAGAATTGTAAAAAAAAAAAAAAAAACTTCCTTTAATAGGGCAGTGCAGTAAAGCATCTGTCCATAAAATGTTTTCCTGCATTGCTTTTATTTTTATACTTTAAAAAGTTTTTAAAATGTTACTTTTACCTAAGTAAAAAGTTGATATGTTTTTTAAACAGTATGATTTCTGCTTCTACTTGAAATATAAATTTTGTTAAGACCGTTGTTAGAACGCCACACTTTGTTCACAAAAGGACCAATGAGAGAGCTGGTTTCATCAGAGGAGCAACTGATTGGTTTAGCTTCACAATCCATCAATCAGATATTTATTTTTTTATATAAAGTTAAATACTTTCAAGCATCAAGAAATAAATACCAACAGCTCTCCTGAAATCCTCCTATCAACATACAACTTACATATTATACTTTATGTAATTCTGACTCCCATGATTGTTTGTCTGTTCAGATTGTTATTCACGTCGTCAGCGCTGAGAATGCTGGTAGCTACAAGCAATGCTGCACATAAAAAAAATAGTTTCCATGTGTAAACTGAGGAAGGAGATTATACAAGCAGCCAAACTTCCTTTATGGAAAAGCAGGAAAAAGTGAGAGCGGTAACAAAACTGTCAGAGCTCAGTTTCCTCACCGATAATCCGAAAAGGGGAGCTGGATTTCTTAGACTCTAATAGAGAAAACACAGAACTAAAGTTTGCTTTACGGAACAGAAACATACCAGGATATAACCTGATCCAAGTGCAACAATAACCTCAGGAGTCCTGTGCACGCTACAGGTCAACTATAGGAGGGCTGGGAAATTATACAAAGATGTAAAATATGATAAAATGTGTGTAGGTACTTAGTGATCAATGTTTCTGCTCAAACTAGTTCCAGCTGGGATGTGAAACGACAGATTTAGCAGGTGGCCTTATTCTCAGGTCACCATAGAGGCCAAAGGGGCAGAAGAGGGACAGGCAGGAGGAAATCCTGCTTTGAGAACACAAAGGAAGACCACCTCCGTCCGTATATCTGTCCACTCCGCTGCAGGCAGGTGGTGATAAGAGTTCATGTCCTCCTCTCTGCCAAGACAAAACACTCCGGGCGTCCAATCATGTTCCACCAGTGCAATCACGATGGGCCCAACTTTGAAGTTTGTTTATGCTGCTCTTGCGAAGCATCAGAGCAAAAATCGCAAAGAAATTATCGCATCTCTTTTGACTAGAAAAAGAGAAGGAAACTGGATATGTAGGTTTGACCGCACTGTTTACAGCTGCTCCTTTAATGTTTTTAGGGGTTCGTTTTTGAAGGAGGGGAGTATATGTGGCGATGGTGGTCAGATAAAGTATCTTGATGTATGTAAACACTGCAAGCTCAAAGCAAAGGAAAAAGGGTGGAAAATCAGGACCTGACAACACTAATTTTTTGGCAAATGCTCTCATCTTTTATCATACGACCGATTTTAACCCCTTTCAAGTCTGTTTTTTTAAAACCAAACAAAGTGGTGAATAGGGCATGGGTGAATTATGCCTGATGTTCTAGATCTTTTACAAATCTAAAAGCGAAAATTATGCTTGCGTCTCTACCTGGCCGTCTGTGACTCAAACCCTGTTGAAACCAACTTTTAGTACAATCAAAGCTGCAAGTCTTAAAGGTGCTTTTTTTTTTTACAAAAATCTACAAACTTAACAACCGTGTAAAGTGAAAATAAATATTTTCTAAGTTTGCCATACCACAGAAACATATTTTATTAAGCACCCTTCTGAATTTGAATTAAAAACAGAACTAAGCATGTAAAGTTAAGTCTCAAAGGTTAAGTTGCTGGGGGCGTGTTCGCTAGGGCAGCAGAAACCACGCCTATGTGCTTATTTATTTCACTTCAACAGCTTTAAAAAAAAAAAAGAAAATACTCAAAAATATTACATTAACATTCTGATTTTTAATTGAGGCACATGTGACTGATGTTTAATGTGGAAACAGAGAAGAGTCGCTCTGCTCTCTAAATGCAGACATGGGCTGCAGCTGCTGCCCCTGAGTCCCTGGCCGTTTCTAAATATGCGTACTTGTGTCTTCTCATGTGCTCGTGAAATGACATCAGCCTCAACACCAGTATTGTTCCAACTGCCAAGAACACAGAGGCTGCTTCTAAGACTACCACACCAACAGCATTTTTATATGTGTTTCTGAATGTCTATTGGATAAAAAATTTGTGAACTCAAAACTTCCCTCAATTCACCATGAAAAGTAGTGTGCATCCATTGTAACTAGACGAGGAGATATATCCCAGAATACATTGCGAGAGCTCTGCTTGCAAAGCATCATGGGCTTTTGTTGTACTAATGATGTGTCTGAAAGTCCGCCCAAATTATATAGCGCACTATGTAGTGCTTATGCAATCTTAGATGAGTGTCTGAATGTCTAGTGAATGAAAAAGTAGTGGACTTGAAATTTCCCACAATGCTACTTGAAAAGTAGTGATCATCCATGGTCACTAGTCGAGCAAATATATCCCGGGAATGCTTTGCGAGGAGGCACAGCAGCCCACTGTCACCAGACAGCAGCAGCAAAGATGGCTCAGGAAACTTGTGGGAAGACAGAGATAGGTGACCAACAGGGAGCAAATAGTAGTAATCATCTAGGAAAGATGCAGGTGAAGCAGCTAGTTTACATGCCAAGTCAATGGTTGATGTGCATCAAGGTGCATCAAAAGGTCCTGCAGCGCCTTTCAAGCATCAGGAGCAGCGCAACTTGACACATCGAAGCAGCTAAAGAAGCGTTTCATGAATTTCTAAGCATCTGAGGCCCAGGATGCACTGCACAAGCAGCAGCTGCTGGAGTTGGAAAAAATTTACTTTTGAAAATTTTTATTTAAAAACATTGTAACCTGCCGGCAAAATATGTTTGCTTTTATTATTCTGGTGCCTGCAGTTTGGATTAAGTACATTAAAAACGGCAATATCTCCTTCCAGCAAGTTTGCAGGTGGACTTTCTCGCTTAAAAACATGTCAATATAAACTACTTTTTACCAATTATAACAGTAAATACAGGAAATCCACTCTCTGCCATTGAAACCAGGAACGGCAGAAGCATCAGATGCATCTGGACACACTTTTTAATGGATGTGCTTCAGGAGCTTGTACACATCTTAATGTGTACATCTTAATGTGTACAAGCAGCAAAAATAAAGCAGTTTAAAGCACACAAGAAGACTGATAGGCATTACTTGCGAGACGAGAATCGGTAATAGGCTCTATGCACAGCTCCACTACTTCCTGAATTTAATGCAGCTCCTTTGTTTCCTGTCTTTCATGATTGGATGCACTGATTAATCCAGGTGTGTATGACCTAAGTAACTGGCCAGAACACACCTGGATTAATCAAGACAGTTCGTCCAATAATGAAAGACAGAAAACAAAAGGTACGTCGTTAAGGAAGCGATGGAACTGGAGACAATCGGTAAACTTGTGTTTTGGAGGGAAGTGCTTGCTTACTAACTGTTCGCTAAAGAGGGTTAACGCAGAGCGATTGGCGCTCTATTTGATGTCACCAAAGTCTACAACAAGACAGGAAAAAGTTGCCAGATTAAATGCTAGATGCGTTTTGAAAAAAAAAAAAAAAATAGTGGAGGGTGAAAAAAGGTGCTAAATATAGCGACAGATGCTAAGTTGGTAACAATGCATCTTGGCCAGCAGGGGGCAGACCAATTTTCCGAAGACAGATGCACGGCGACATGAAGCCGCTTTTAGACTTTTTGCATGTCTAAACCAATAGATTACATGACATTTCTAATGTGTTTAGAAGAAAATTGGGGAATTCTCTTTACATGGTCTTTGATCTTCTGCATATTGTTCATTGCTAACTCTGTCAAATCAGATAGATCAGGCATCCCAAAGTCGGTCCTCGAGGGCCGCTTTCCTGCAGGTTTTAGAGGTTTTCCTGCTCCAGCACAGCTGATTTACATTGATAATTGATTAACAGGCTTTTACTAAACTGCAGTCATCAGACTCAGCTGTGCTAAAGCAGAGAAACCTCTAAAACCTGCAGGATGACGGCCCTTGAGGACCGACTTTAACGATGCCTGAGGTAGATGGTTGGCAAACTTATATGAGGTATTCTCTTGGTTTCAACCTAATTAATGCTCTCTCTTAAGGCGGATGATAGTGTCTGGGTCAGTTTAAAGTTGTGACATTCAATGCTCAGTGAGGTGCTCAGTGGTGGATTTTAGCTAAAGGTACCAAGATTAGAGAAGCTATTAATATCATGTTTTTGTTTTTTTCCTTTAATTTTTTTTCTTATTTTCCTTATCTTGCATCTATGCACTCTATTAGGTTGGTTTTTTGCAAAAACTACATATAATATATATGAAAGTTTATGAATTAGAGTGGCAAAATTTTATTAGGACATGAAATTATGATAAGAATTCCAGTATATTTTGATGATGGTAGCGTTTAAGCCACATTTTCCTCACCTTTCTCTTTCTATGTTACTTCAACACCGTCAGAACTCTGCATCGGCATCTTAATCGTCTAGAGGTATCCTGAATGTGGAAGTAAATCCCTACAAATTAGCTAAATATATTTATTGACATGTAAACCTGACATGTAAAATATAAAAGCAGTTATTTGCAGTCGCAATATTGAACACAATCATGCAGCGTAGATAGCTGCCAATATACATTTGCTTTGGATTTTTGCTTTATGCTGTTTTTTTTTCTTTTATATTTTCAATAAAAACACTTAAATGTTTTTCTTTTTTTAAATAAATCAAATCAGACACTAGTTAACTTAGATTTCAGTACCATTCTGTCCTCTGTTCCATAACTGTGAAAAGACACCAAAAGTCTGGATAAACGGCCCTTCCCCCTTGTTTTCTGTTTTCCTGAACCTCAACTTATCAGGCCAGACGCCGCACACTGACCCCTAAAAGAGGTACCCAGCCCCCACTGCAGCAGGCAGAGGGGAACAGGGGGGGTAGCATGTCCTGGATATGAGCGGTGGAATGCGTGCCCTAAGAGGAGCCGCTGGAGAGAAGCAGCAGAGGCTGATAAATCTGGTGGGTGGGGAGAGAAAGTGGGATGGATGCAGGAGGAGTATGCTCAATCAGATGGGTGGGCAGGGGGTAAAAAAGAAGAAGGGCACAGAGAAGTTTGACATACTTAAAACAAAGACCAAAGCATCTGTGAGTTTTAGGGTTTTCATCTGCATCTGAGCACAGAGTTTTAGCAACTAATTTAGACTTGCAACTAGAGGGAAAACAAGATAAAGTGTCTGAGAACAGTGATAGAGGAGAGAAAATCCAAAGGCAGAGCAGAGCAGCAGGAAACCACATTATCACCACATAGATAAGGCTTCATGTGAGGATCTGACTATAGAAAAGTAGGAAAACAACTAAAGGAATAAAAAGGAACGCAGCAGAGGCTGTTATCTGCAGTCCTGAAAAGAAGTGAGAAAAACAGCAACAACCTGGAGGAGGAACAGCAACAGGTCCAAAGGGCCACACAGCACAACGTGAGTACAAGAACTGCTGATTTTTTTCTAATTATTACCCACAATGACTTCAAAGTTTAATCATTAAAAAATAAGTTTAAATTGTTCCCTGCATTTGAATGTAGAATAAACACATAGGAGTAAATTTGGTCCGAATTGGTCTCATAGAAAGCAAGAACAATAGACACATGATGGCCATCAGCCCCACTAATCCTCTGCATGCTGGCTTCAGAAAGAATTCATATCAAAACATTAACAGCATTTTTAAAGTGCTTTAGGAAGGTCATTTAGGCTTTTGCTAAATTAAATACAGAAATATAAAAAAAATAAAATGTCAAACAAAAAAATATCATGTTATTTTTATATAAAATATTCAACACTTTAACAAAGTTAAAACCAAAAAGACACTAAAGCTTTTTTAAAAACAAATGTAAAGAGAACGAAAAGGAAATTAGAGTTTTTTGTGGGGGGTTGTGATCAACTGCCGGATGCCCAACAAATACCAACAGGAAAATATATATTTTTAAATAAATAAATGAAATATATATATATATATATATATATATATATATATATATATATATATATATATATATATATATATATATATTTATTTTTTTTTTAGAAAGTACAGCATTCCTTCACTTGCTTTTAAGATACGAGTTATTATTCCTGTTTATATTATACTACTTGAACTCAAAAATCAAATAACAGATTGAATACAGTGAAAAAAAAAGGAAAAATAATTAGGCCAACCCCAAAGAAAATCAGAATGAGCAAGGAAAATGTTGATGGGTACAGAAGCAGCGTTTTAAGCTTCCATTTCAGGTTATATTATATCTAATAGGGCAAATTTCTCAATTTCCTAAATCCTTTATTAAATCAAATCAGTGAAGGTATTTATCAGCATAGCATATGAGCAATAAAACCATGTTTTTCTAAGTACTAGATTATATTTGGATAGAATTTCCGGGATATTAATGTCACAAAACAAGTCAATGAATAAAGCAATCTTAGCAGCAATACCTAATTTGAACAATTTAATAAACAGTTTTTACATTACAGACTTCAGTACCTTGATGGATTCTTGTTACACTGAAAAAATTTAAAAAATTTTCACCCTCAGGTTAAAATCTTGGCATATTATTAGCAGAAACTGTTATTTAGATTGTAGGAGGTAAAAGGGGTGGAGGGCCTCCATTTTTCTTTTTTTTTTTTAGTACGCAGCACAATTGAGTCACCCACACACAAGCATTAGCTCGTACGCACCTTCCTGCCAGTCCTTCCTCTGTGACCTTCCACCCCACAACACTTGGGACAACAATAGACCAGGGGTCTGTTAAAAAACAAGTTACATCATGCTAATATTTTCTAATTAGTCACTCACTCGATCAGATCGGGTTTTGTTTTTTTAGGAAATAGTCAAAGAGATTACGTGGATGTAGTGCAATTCAGTGCAGAAAGGTAGCACTGGCTAAGGAAAGGTACACATAGTTGCATCTTTTTACGGGAGGTTTCTCTGCATTGCTTAGAGCCCTGCATAGGAAACAGAAACACTCCACGTTAAAGAAGCTTTACCTAAATATTAAACAGCAGATCATAATGTTGGAGGGATGTGAATGGGATTTTTTCAGTAGTTTTGGATCATACAACTGAGGAACGTTAGGTTCTACATCCATTCATATTTTTTCATTACAGTCTTTCCATATTTATCGTTTTTTTCTAAGGCCTCATACAAATGCCCTACTTTTCAGATCAACGCATTGAAAAATGAACGACTGTAATCATCTTTTAAGGTTCTGCATGATTAGTCTTCTATCCCATGAACCCCTTTAGGGGTGAAGATATTCTGTACCTAACACTGCTGCTTATCACAAAAATGTATCTCTCTGTCCAAAAGGAGGATATATGCCAACTAAAGAATCTTGGATCAAACCAGAACTATGAGGGAAAGTTTAGTATTAAAGCTTGGAAACATGAACTTTGAAATCAGAGCTGAAGAAGAATTCCAGAAGGTTTCAGATCTATCCGCTGACATCCTTCTCTCACAGAAGTATTAACTGGTCTTCTATATTGGATAATTTTATACATTACATCATTATAAAAGTGTTTTCCAAGCCAAGTATAATATCCAGAACCAGGAACAACTGTATGGATTTATTAGACACAATCTGAGATATATATATGGGCTGCTCAGTGGCGCAATGGGTAGCACTGCTGCCTTGCAGCAACAAGGTTGCGGGTTAGATCTTTTTTGCATGGAGTTTGCATGTTCTCCCTGACCATTAGTGGGTTCTCTCTGGGTACTCCGGCTTCCTCCCATAGCCCCAAAACATTGGCTTCTCTAAATTCTCCTTAGGTGTGCGTGAATGTTTTTTTGTCCTGTTTGTCTCTGTGTTGCCCTGCCATGGTCTGACAACCTGTCCAGAGTACCCTGCATAGAGGCGATAGGCATCCAGCATCCCTCACTACCCCACTTGGGATAAAGTGTGTCAGAATATGGATGGATGGATAGATGAAGCTGAAATATTTCAAATCTTTAGTTTCTGTAATTATTATGGTGTAGATATAGGTGCAGGAAAGTATTGATATTAAAATCATGGAGATGCTGGGGATTGAACCCAGGACCTCATACATGCGAAGCATGTGCTCTACCACTGAGCTACATCCCCTATGTAAAGTGTATCAATAAAATGTGTAAACGACAGAGTGCTGTCGCTATGAGCTACTTTTATAGTCCACTGGAAAAATATAATTGTGTAGGTTCCCCTAGTATGGAATAACACTGAATTGTTATTTGGAATAGCAATGAAACACAGGTCTCCCTTGTATCTTCCATTGTATCTCTCTGTAGTGGGTAGGATCCGATTCAAGTGACAAAGAAAAACTCTCCCTGCTCTGACCTCTACGTATTACACCCAACTGTTTTGTTAAACTCAGGGATACAGAATATTTATTCCGGGTGTACTTTTGTATTATACTATACTCTTCAGCAATCCCTCACAAGTGCATTTGAAATGCTTTACATGAATGCAACAGTGAAACAGAAGCAAAAGTAATTGAAGATAAAAACATAAAAGCATGCAGTATAGCAAATAAAACAATTGGACCAAAATCTTAAACTAATAATATATCAGTTAATAGTTTAATTTCAACAGCCAAACCCATTGTTTTCTTAAAAGAATTCAGGCTTGCAGCACTTTAAAAGTCTTCTAAAAGTTTGTTCCAGATAAGTGGAGCATAGGAACTTAATGCTGCTTCTCCATGTTTGGTTCTAGATCTGGGTGTACAGAGTAGGCTTAGACTAAAAGATCTGTGTGGTCTGGGAGGTTGAACATTGATCCAATCAGTGATTTATAGACTAATAGAAGGATTTTAAAGTCTATTATCTGAGCTACAGGGAGCCAGTGGAAGGACTTTAAAGCACTCACTAGTTGGTCGAGGCTCGTTTTGCATGAATTACTGCATCAGTGCGGCCAGGCAAGGTGAACGGCCTCTGGAAATGTTGAGGTATGATAAACCCCCAGTTAGTAGAATAAAATGATGTATAAAGATAGAAAAGAAAGAAAAAAAATGCTTCCCCAAAAAAGGTTAGCAGATGGAAACAGTGCTTTAAATGGCTCTATGGACTCTAGACTTCAGAAAACCCCAAAACACAAACACCAGCTGTTGACATACCAAGTCACCACTAAAGCCCAGCGTACACTGGGCGGATCTATCAAAGGTTTGCGTGCGTATAAAAGCGTGAGCTATTTCACTGCGCACGCTAAAAATGTGCAAACTGATCTATCAACAGCGTGCTAAAGGATTTGGTCTTTAAAACGTGCTAAATAAATAGCGCCTCTTATCCATTTAGTACTTTTCTGCAATGAATATGCAATATGGAGCGTTTACACAGCAAAGTCGTCTTGTGGGAGGAGAACATGTAAATATATTAATTTAGCACTTCGCAAAGTGATTTATCAAACCTGAAAGCAATTTTGCTAACGGTATCTGACTCTATATTTAACATCGTTTCAAAAGAAGGTGCAAATGGTCTGTATGCGTAATTCCGTGCACACACATGGCAGCGGTTATTGTCGCCAGAAGGAGACATCGAAATAAAGCAAGGAGGCGACAGAGAGCGCGCATTTTTCACTCCGTGTGAATATTTCTGGAATGAACGAGGAAACGATCATCAAAACATATCATTTATCCAGCATTGCCATTTTGGAGCTGTTGGGGGAACTCGAGATGGATTTGGAGCCAGCCACAAGGAGGACCCCCGCAATACCAGATATCACAAAACTCCTTGCAACGTTGCACTTTTTGCATCTGGGATCTCCCAATCTCATTTTTCAGAAGTGCTGTCCGACGTTCACAAATGCCATGTACGCCCTGACGGAGAACCCCGAACTTCCCACTTTTTTTTTTTTTTTTTTTTTTTTTTTTTTTACTGCAGTGAAGTAGAAATTCAGCCACACACCACCTTAGGGAATAAAGGTTTTGGAGGGAGTGGGGGTGTCACTGTAAGATTAAAATTTCTTAATGCACTAGTTTGCACAAACTACAAACTACTTTGCCGCACAAACCACAAAACGCGCAAAACCATCATTTAAATAGGGCGTCTCCAACAGTTTTGCACCTGCCACCAGTTACGCTAATGGCTCTTGTTAAATCACCCGCAAACCATGGTTCAGCCCCTGCGCGCCAAAATTCCAGTTTGCGAGGCGCAAATTACTGCACGCAAAATTGGATCTTGATAAATCCGGCCCACTGTGCGATATTCGAGTCGTGGAAGGATTTTCCGATTGGCCCGACTTTCAGCCTGATCGTGCGTCGTGTGTCGTGTAGTGTACAGGGGGTTACGAGCGGCGATCAGCCTCTCACGACCACCACCCGATCAGGAACCGTGAGGTCGGGAGAATATCAAACATGTTTGATTTTCTCCCAACCGTCCTGGGCAAATCACTGAGGGCGCATTTGCAAAGTTGTTCTTTTTATTCCTCCTCTCAGATGTAAACACAGCAGCATGGCAGAGATGCAATGAGTGAAATGCAGCTCCGTCTGCAAGATTGACGGACTGCGGCAGGCACGCTCACGTCCTTTTTCCAAATACGTCGTCGCCCTTTCTTTCTAGGACCCTCAGCACAAAATTTCCTAGGCAGCACAGTTCACTATAGTGAGCTTAATATCTTCTTTCTATTTGTTTGGCTTTGCAGAGCAGCTCCATCTCACTGCGAAGCTGAGTCCGGCGTGGTTTTTAGTCGTGCATTGTGCACAGGTAGATTGCATGAGAGCGTCGGGCCGAACATAAATCGTGAGCTGTGAGCTCACACTGTACGACTAAACCCTGCTTTTATTAGTACTGTGTGAGCAGCAGATGTGTGCAATGATTGAAAAAAATTGCACAGTGTACGCCCGGCTTAACTGTAAAAACTATGGAGTTTTCAAGGAGGAAGGTGTTTTTCTATGTCTTGTCCAGATCTCCCCTTTTGATTGGGTTTTGGTTGTCAATCATCTGAAGGCCGTGATTATCGCTGATATAGGTGCACCTTTTAATACCAAACCTTTTCCTTCACCTCAACCTCTCATGAATATGCATGGTTACAGCACTCTGTGAAGAAACAGCTTCTTGAGCATTAATCTTACCAACCTGTTACTGATACTCTACTTGTGGAGGGTGTCAGTAACCATCTAGAGGACTTCTGATCAGACAGCAGCTTTTCCAATGATTCTGTAGGCCATAATATACCCATTACATTGCATTTATAAAATGAAAACAATTTAGTTTTTTTCAAAGTTATGTAATGTTCTTTTTTTCTGAGTCATCAAATTTTTAATAGCTGCCAGAATCATCCAAATTCCAAGAGGTGCAATATGTATGAGTAATGGATCTATATAAGTTTCATATTGTTACAAAGTATTAAACATTTTCGCAATATTTTTATTATTTTATTTATATATAACTTTCTGCCTACAATGCCTCTCCTTATAGATTATATATCTATTTATCTAAAAGCCAAAATTATTACATCTTTAGAGGCCATGGGAACATTGGAATTTCTTTTTTTAGAGAAGACTTTATACTGTAATGCAATTTGTTGGGTGTCTTTCTCAGTAATTACAGCTGCGAGACCCATGGACCAAGTCTTTACCAGTCCTGCAGAAAAAATTTCCAAACTAGCTCAAACTCATTAAGAATGTATGGAGAACATCTGTGAAGAAGCTTACCAGTAACTCTTAATTGGTTTAAGGCCATTCTAAATCATGCATATGCCTTACATAAACCAATCTATTGAAATGTTCCATTTGCAGACCCTCCAACCTGATCTATGGATCTTTTCTCCTACTAGTTGGCATAGGTTTTGTCTCTTTTACTCTTCATCCTCCACTTCATCTGGGACCGGGCCGCGGAGGCAGTAGCCTCAGCAGAGAATCTGATCTTCTCTCTCCCCAGACGCCTCCTCCAGCGCTGCTGGGGGAAGCCAGTGACACAGTCTTTCCAGTATTCCTTGGGTTGTCCCCTGTGCCATCTCCCCGTGGGATGTGCCTGGAACAGCTCCAGAGGGAGGTGTCCAGCGGCATCTGGCAAAGATGTCCGAGCAACTTCAGCTGACTCCTCTCAATATGGAGGAGAAGCAGCTCTACTCTAAGCTTCTACCAGATGACTGAGCACCTCACCCTATCTCTAAGGGAAAGCTCAGCCATCCTGCAGAGAGAGCTTCTTTCAGCTGCTTGTATCCAGGATCTCGTTCTTTCGTTCATGATCCAGATTTAATAACCATGGTTGAGGGTAGGAATGTAGACTGGTAAATCGAGGGTTTTGCCGTATTCACTTAGCCCTCCATTCAAGACATCAGACCAGTGCAACGTCCGCATAATAGTAGCAGCTGCACTGATGCGTGTTTCACCACTCTGTCCAACTATCTTGGCTCGTTCCATCATAAAACAATAAGTTGAACAGTTCTTAATGAGATATGGCTTGTGATCATTTTCATATAGTTATAAAAACTTTACATTATCATCCTTGACTGGTCTACCTTGTCCCTCAGTCTAAATATATTTTTTTGTTCCCTAATGTTCTCAGATGAATCTCTTCATAGTTGGAGTTACACCAAAATCAAATTGTACTTTATGTTTATGTCTTACTAATCAGGTGGCTTTTGCAAAAACAATTAATTGCACAGATTTTATTCATAGGTATAAACGCAAAGAGTGTAATTGTTGACTTTTCTTATTTTTACTGCAAAACAAACTCTAACAGTTATGCATTACAATTCACCAAAGTCTTTTTTTGTAACATGTCAAGACGTTAAAAAAGTGAAAGGGTCATTCATTTGCACCGTAAGGCTAGAGCTTGTGTTTGAACTTAGAACAATTACACATGCAGAAAACCAAAACATACACAAACTTTGATGTAAGTTAGCCTTCATCTCTTTATTAAACAAGCTGCAAACAGCAATTATGGACCAGTTTCCTTTTGGCCAATCAGCTTGCTGATGCTAATCACCTCCAAGGCAGATTTTGATGCTTCCTTGAAGATACCCTCTTCATGAACCCAAAGTCAAAGAACCTTTGGAAAGAAAAGATGGGTAAACATTTTTTTTTTCTTTACAGTTCGCAATGAGTCTAAGCAGCACTCTTGAGAAGGGGGCCCACCATCAAGCCTTGGATCTTTCTGAGGAGCTACCGCCTCACCTGCACCACCAGTCTAACCACCAGCAGCATCTTCACCATTCCAATTCCATGGCCTCCACCATGGCTGTAGGCGGAGGTAGAGAAACCCCCTCGCGTGTGGTCATACCTCCTCCCTATTCTGCTGCTGAGAATGGAGCTGGAGGTACTGAGGCTCCGCTGGAACTACGTGGGTCCCTTGACTGCTGGGCCTGCTCTGTGCTGGTGACCGCCCAGAACCTGGTGATCGCTGCCATCAATGCCTGCCTCGCCGCCGTGGTGTTTGGCACCATCCTGACCCCAGCCATAGTAATGGTAGTGTTCGGCTTCCTGTGTCACTCTACGGTAAGACATGGTGGAGGATGGATGGGAGAGAGGGCTGAAGGATTTAGACTTTTTGGTTTAATTCACTGGGTTGACTTTTATGGATTGCTATCTTTTATTAAAATATATTTGAGAATTTAATTTGACAAACGGGCTTAAAAGAATATTGGCTTTGCAAAAACTCAGTTTTGGTCCACTATGCTTAGAACACCTGGCTTAATAACTGACCCATCCTATTTTGTGGAAGAGATGGCCATACTAATAGTTTATGCCATAATGCCATAAAATGGTTTATGTCAGATTTGTACAGACCAAAACAAAAAGTTGCCCTGTAGCCAGATTCTTTTGCTTGAAGATCAAGATTTCTGCATCACCTGGGATTCTTGGCTACTTGTTAATGCTCCTCTGGACCATCCTGTTACTTTTTACAAGGGTGGCCATTTTCTTGGTAGCCACGTCAGCCAAACTGACCTACCTTGTATTTACAGCATCAAAAGTCTGGAAAGGAGCTAGTAGAGATTTTAAAGGTGAGACCAGGACAGAGCTAGCAGATTCAGGGAAACCTGGATAAAACAGGCATGTTCAATATCAGTCCTCACAGGCCGCTGTCCTACAGGTTTACCTTGTTTCTCAGCTTCAGCACGGCTGATCATTGCAGTTCAGCACAAGCCTGTTAATCAGCTATCAGTGGAAACCAGCTGTACGGAAGCAGGGATACCTCTAAAACCTGCAGGACAACAGACCCTGAGGACCGACTTTGGACATGCCTGGTTTAGAACCAACTGAATCTGCAGCCAGTTGTTGCATCCAACTCCTTTGGACTTAATAAAGGGCATCATTAAAACATTGTGGCTGCAATCCTGACTGTTATGGTTACAGAAAAGGTTCATTCTGGTACAAGGGTAAACTCCCACCTCCTATGCTCTGATTGGTCCAATAGTGTTGGACTGGATAGTTTGAGTCTAACCAGACTGACTTGCACCTTGGATTGCCAGGCTTATTTCTCGGTAAGCTCGCAGCTGCTCCATACTATTTCTAGTTCAGATCATTAATTATTCAGAGCTCTGTGAGATGTTAAAGCTTTGTGAGATTTTATAACACTGTTGTAAACAACCGCACATGCTGTTTGTTCATTAATGTTTTTAAACAATCCTCTGATATATTCAAAGGACAGCCTGATTTATACTGGGATTACATTATAAAAAGAGAGACTCCAAGGGAGGGGGTTTGGGCATCCCTTTATGATACATCTAAAAGGGCTGATCTCATAACTTTGATCCAGAGGTTGGATAGTTTTCCTTGAGGCGGAGGGTTGAGTTTGGCTCCATCTCTGATAAGAGATCGTATAATCAGAGAGATCTGAAGCTCCCCCAGAGGGTGGTAAGGAGTCTAAAGACATACTTCTTGTTAGTTTCTAAGGGATTCCAAATATTATGTGACACCATGTATGATTTGTATCGATGCATTAATGAGATATATAACTACAGCTTATTAAAAAAAGGGCAACACATGTCCCTCATAACCATCCTTGATTGGATAAAAACTTTCTCCAAGGTAGCTGGTTTTCTTCAGGAAACTGCTATTTTCTTCTTAAGTCGTTGAGCCGTTCTCATGTTCTCTGACAAAAAGACCTCATGTGACAGCAGATTAGAGGCGGATTAACCAGCCTTTGGCATGCTAAAAGAATGAGACAAATCAAAAGAAATGAAAATCCTATGACTCAAACTGAACCAGAGGCAAAAAAAAAACCTCACAATATTTTACTTTTGCTGTTCAGATACTGTTGTTTTAAAAAAATTAACAAGCTTCAAGTTATGAAAAAAAAACAACATGCTTTTTATTAATAATAATAATTTAAAAAAATCTAATCTCAAATCCAAACAAAAATACACAACAGATTGGGCACTGAAAAGACACTTGATTGTGTGTGAAAGCTTCATAGACCACTGCTGCTTCCATAGGAGCCATTGTAAATGCCAGCAGCTAATCTACCCTCCTTATTGATTAAACATTATCAGAGTGAGCACCACTGTAAACGTAAGATCTTTTATCACTCTGTTGCATTCAACTGTACGTTAACAAAACACCAGAAGGGAAGTAAAACATCAAAAACAACTTAGAGAAGCTAGTTCTGCCGCACATGAATCAATGACATTCATAAATAATTCAAACAAATCATTTTTAAATGATAAATACTTATGTAGTGGGAAACATTTAAGACAATGTTAATCTTCCCCTGCATGCATGTCTCCCTCTTTTTAAAATAATGGGGTGTAATTAGCTTTTTCCAGTGACGGTGCTGAAATTATGTATAGAAAAGCTTTTTATTCATCAATTCTGCAATCAAATATCCAATCTAAAGTTAAGTACTTAAAACGTTTGATCTTTTCCTTAAAAACATGTTGATTCGGCCGCTCCTAACATTCCAGCTTTGTCCCACATGGATTTGTTTTGTTTTTGCAGCCTGATGATTCCCCGTTCGCCCTACTCTGCTATCTTCCCATGTGAATAGAAATGCAGCATTTGGAATCGATCTAAGACATTTTAACCCTCTGCCTGCAATGGAGAAGCCCACACAAGTTAGCAAAATTCAAATCAAGTCTACAGATTGGCCCGCTATAGAGAACATGAGCTTCTCCAGCTACAAATTTTAAATTGTAAATCTGCGCCTATTCCTTGATTTGGATAATATCTGATCTTTGTGTGCTTGTATTTGTTTTATAACTTCATGTCATTTAAAAGGAATAAAGCTTCATGATTACATTTTTTTCCTCATTTCACTTTTTGGGGAGTGTAGGCCTAGTGGTTAGGGCATAGAGCGTATATATTTATATGCATGAAAATCAAACATGCATATAAATGCAGAGAGTTCATTCCGTTGCTCTGCAGTTGTGACAGTGTAATGACGATGAAACACTGGAAAAAATTATTTTTAATTACGACAGATGTTTTTAAACTGCGCTCTCGAGTGTCTACAAACTGTTTCTACTCTCTGCACCTTGTTTAGACACTCAAGCATTGGTCTCTGGAAGGCCGATAAGGATGATTCAGGCCATCTGTCTCTCAGTTCCTCCCACATTCAAATCACGATCCTTCACCCCGTCACCCACTCCCTCCATTATGGCTCTCCCACCAGGCTTTAACATACAGCATGTGCTGTCGAAAGTTCAGGAAAACAACGACTGAAATCAACACTCATAAAGTTTAAACCAAGTTAATTGTTTTTTAGGGAAAAGGATTGTATATATTGTTAGGACTATGCTGATACATGTTAGCATTTTATTTTAGAGAAACCAGTGCCTGTCTGCACCTTGTACATACCATGCAGACTGCGTCATCGCCTGCTTTTATCTGCGACCTCCTCTGCTATACAAAATGCTGTGCAAAGGTCTCCAGACAACCCTCATTTATTTATATTTTCATTCCAAGCACATTGACTTTGATGGGATCATTCAGCGTGGTCTTGGCTTATAGTTTTTAGTCTATCAAAGATCTTCTTCTGACTTTAGCTGTTTTTACTGTGTTCTAATTAATAATGTTGCTGTTTTATAAACTATTTCCCAATCAATCCTAAGCAATGAATCAAGAAAAAAAGGCTCCAGTATTAAAGGGCTGTAGTGGAGTTTACCAATATAAAATAATAGTGCCCTGATGACAGATTTATCCCCAGTTTAATAGCTTTAAAGTTTTGTTTAATCTGTTGAAATTTGCAAAAAAAGGGATCACTGCATTAAATAAAAACTATAAAACCACCATCAACACCAATAAAAGAAATAGTTTTGGAATATTTAGTTGATCATTTCCACATAAAGCGTTTTTTTTATAGAGTTATTTTATTATTTATTTATTTTTTTTGCATTTTATATTGTTTTAGGAATAAGACCCTTTGTTAATAAAGGTAGAGTCAATGCATATTTATAAAAAGGTTCCTGCTGCTGGGAAGTATTTAAAAACAATCTAAAAACAGGTAAAAATGTATTTAATTAAATCAATTTCTCTTTAATTAAAGCTGGTCATTAAGATAATCAGCCAATGGAATGAGCATATTCCCTTAAAATAAAATATCTATAAAGCTTTTGAAATATTTATCTTCTTTTATATATAAAGGTGGTAGAAGGACGTACACCTGTATAAAAAACACGCCCTACGGTCGGTGCACTTACTTATGTGTGTTAAATACAGAAATGGGACACATAACTGAGAGTGCGCCTTTTAGTCCGGTCGCCTTATGGTCGTGAAAATACGGTATCTATAAAATCTTTTGAAATATTTATCTTCTTTTATATATAAACCTCCAGTGGCAAATTGTCTTGCGCCAAATAAAAGGTAGTACGCTACTTTGTTTACATTCAGGTTTTAGTAGCAGTAACTGGCGGGCTAAAGTGAGCTTGCATCCTAATTTCCCTTGTATCTGTTTGCAGATCACTTAGCACATGGTACTTCTTGCATTAAAACAACCGATGTTTTACAAATTGATGACGATTTAGCTGTTTGACACTGTTCGCCATTAAAAAGAAATCGAACTTAAGACTAAGCCAAGCATTTAGACTGTTTTCTTCAGGAGCCTTTACTGTGAAGATTATACAAAAGGCATCGCTGTGGCTCAACTGATAAGCTAGGAAGCTTTATAAGTAAATTTTCATTGGGCCATTACAGGAAACTCCAGTATTTCGTTTTATATTGCTGCTTTTTTTTCATTAAAAGCAACATTTTTGGCCATATTTCCAGCAGCAGCCCAATAAATCTGGTAAATTAAGCAGACAAATCAGAGCATTCTGATGACCACTTAGACTTAGACTTAGCTTACAACACTGGAATGCGTATTACTATTTATAAAGCACTGGGATAAAATCCCTTAATGGCAGACGCCTACATCCGCATACATCTTGCTAAAAATTAACATCTTTTGCATCGATGGGAAGGACAAAAAAACAAAAAAACTTCTTAAAGGGCTTCCTTACACCGTTATAAACTCTTATCTATTACTTTAACAGCCGTTGCTATTTGGTGGTTAAAATATCCTCTTTACCTAAACTACCTAACGATTCCTAATCAGGCCTTTATTTATAGTTTTTTTTTATCAACATATTCATCAAATGCTGTCTTAATATGCAGTAATAAAACATCAGAAGTTTTATTATTTATTAATTGTTTTATCCAAACTTGCAAAAAATATATATCTCAAATTGAATATTTAAACACTTTGTTTAGAGCAGGTTGTAACAAATACACTGATCTTGTTTTTCTTTTTTTGCTGAATCTATAAAAACTACTGAAGAAAAAACACACTCTGATAGACTAATAAATCTTAAGGAGATTAAAAAATGTCTAAAGCAAAGAAATGGAATGTTTGCACAGTAGCTGTGGCCCAACCTTTGACCTCACCGCCGCCTTCCTGATCTCACCTCTGCAGGTTCGTCCCCATGGAACGACCCCCTACTGCTCGGACCTGCTCACCGACGGAGGCTGCGTGGCCCTGCTGGTGGTGGGCTTCCTCCTGGTCACTCCTCTGCTGGTTCTGGCGCTGGCTGCGTACTGCCGCCTAGCCCGACACCTCCAGCTGGGCCTGTGTTTCATCCCATACAGCAGGGCCGTGTACAAGAACCTGCCGCCCAGCCAGCACCGTGGCCTGGGCACCGGCTGCTGCTCTGGCGGCAGAGATGGAGGCGAGAGCGGAGGGAAGGGAAAGGTCTGGGTGTGAGAGGGGGAGAGGAATGGTGAGAAAAAGATGGAGATGAAGAAGATAAAACATAAAAGGGAAGCAGGGTGAGAGAGGAGAAAAAATGATACAGAAACATGAAGAGAAATCAAGCTAAGGTAACAGAGATTATATGATGAATGGTAATGGAGGTCAATCAGGTGTGCATGTGTGTGTGTGTGGAAGATACTTCACTGTTTCTATTGATCTGGAACTGGAGCTTCTTCCCTTTGACTACTTACATTTATTAAGAGCTTAACTTAGTGAATCTTAGTAACAAATCCTGTCTGTTACAGTAGATTAGATTAAAAGTAAAAGCTTTAAAAATGTGCGTCTGATTGAATCTCAAACCGCCATATTAGCCGGACATGCAGCCGTCTCAACTTTCCTGAATAAATCGCAGGAAGAGGAAATCTGAAAATAGAGCTGTGTGATGACACAGAGCATATTTGTTTCCTATCACATTTATATTGTCAAGGAAAACTTGTTCCTGTGAAGTGAAGTTTATTGTTTACCACTGTGAACTTTGCTTGCATCATTTCCTTTTTTTTATATAAATAAAGTTCTTGGATTTTTCCCGAGTTGTTTGTCTTTTAACCGGTGTGTGTTGCTGACTTAATGAAATGCTTTTGTTGGATAAAAATTAAGGGAAAAAAAGGAGGTGGTGTTTGTACTTAAAGATTAGAAGAGAGTTTATTTTCCTTTGCCTTACTGTGTCAAGGCTCAAAACTGAGGACCCAGAATTCGAAGCTGCGAGATAAGTTTGATTCACAAAAGCACCAAATCTGGTGCCGAAGAGGTTAACAGGAGTCCAGACTAGAAGATCAGAGATCCGAAGAGGTACCGCAGGGAAATCCAAGTCGCAGTCAGGAGGCAGATCCAGGTTAAGTCCGCTGGAATCCGAAGACAGGTCAGGCAAGCAAATCCAAAACAGGAACAGGCAGACTCAAAGGTCAGAGCGCAGAACTGGTCAGGATCAGGCAATCAGAACAACAACAGATACGCTAGAAAACCCCTTATTTAAGCCTCGAATAATTTCGCACTGATGGCTGGGAACAAGCAGCTTAAATAGAGGCAGGAGCTGCTTGTTATGAATGTTAAGCAACTGGATGTGAGGAAAGCTTAAAGTATGTAATATTGGCTGCAGGAAAGAAATAAACAATAATTAATAAAATTTAAGATATTTATTAATAAAAAAAACCCCCTCCACTCCTAAATATGACCACAGCTAATGACTGTCCTAGTGATAAAGTTTTCTAATGATTATTCTGACAATTTATAATGTAAAATTAATTTT
The DNA here is from genome assembly GCA_018398635.1 of Cyprinodon brontotheroides. Lineage (NCBI taxonomy): Eukaryota > Metazoa > Chordata > Actinopteri > Cyprinodontiformes > Cyprinodontidae > Cyprinodon > Cyprinodon brontotheroides. Next base: position 17,999,660 of record JAGKQL010000028.1, on the reverse strand, counting down.
AAAACTAACACATTTATTTTAGATTATATTTATCTCGCTGACTTGTCAAAACTGCCAGCTGACGACTATGTGGTGAAAATACTCCAAAAAGTGCATAAAGTCTGACTTTCATGATATATTAATTGATTTAATTATTATTTATTACTTATTTTAATTGAGCATTACAAGAGCATCATTAAAACTAAAACATGTTATACCTGGTTGTGTACTTTAAATTCAACTTGCACTCCCTTTGTTTTCTTTTTTTAAGATGGAAAAATAGTCTCTCAGAATATTATTTTTCAAAGTCAACTTTTCAAAGAAATTTCTTCTAAAAGTTTATGTTTGCCATTTGTTCTCAGTGGGTGGCCCTTTTAATGTTTTACAGTCGGTGTGCCCCAGTTAATTTTTAAAAGATAACTAAATTAGTAAATTATTTCAATAATCAGCATATTATGGTTAATCTAATTAATATTTCCCCGTCTTCTCAAAACTCTGCCCAAATGAATGAACATAGGTAAAAATCGGTATTCAAATATTTATTAAAAAAAAAAAAAAATGTGTCTAATAATTGAGGGACAATTTAGGAGGCTTGTTCTCCAGCATGATTGAGAACAAGACAAAGAAGAATCTGATTACATGCAGCTTGGCAATGTCTTAAAATGACATAGCTGTTCCAAATATGAATTTATAAGGAACTAGTTTAAAGTTTAATTAGTTAATGATCCGAAATTCAGCTGTTGCCTCCCTCAAGTGGTAAAAACCAGAATCACAACTGCAACCAAGATTAAAGTGAAACCGCTCCACATGACCTGGAAGAAAAGGCTGCACATTAATATTTCAGTTCAATTCAATTTATTTTTATGGTGCCAATTCACAACACGTGTCATCTCAGGCCACTTTACTTGCACCAGGTCATACAGTCAAATTCATTCAAAGTTTTCTAGTTAACTGCATTGAATCATTGATTCGAATTAAATCCCTCACACTAAGCATGCTTGTAGTGACGGTGGAGGAAAAACTCCTTTAAACAGGAAAAGAAACCTCCAGCCAAACCAGAGTCAGTGTGGCGTAAAAGGCGGCCTCATCCAGGAAACACACAGCCAGGCAGGCCGAGCTCTGAGCCAGCTCCATGACAGAGGATGAAGAGATCCACATCAAGCCAGTCCCAGTCAGAGAAACAGGACCACACTGGAAAAACAGGCTGATCTCCAACATCTATAAACAATGTTGATGGGAGCAGCACAGCTGATATTCATCTCTCCAAGATGGTGTCACAGCCAAACAGGAACAGACGAGTAGAGAACATGTGCATGTTCATCTTACATCTAAAAACCCTTAAAGCAGCAAGAAGAAAGCACTGGTTGCTGATAGGCCGTTGGTAGTACACGGGATTGTGAAGTCACCAGCCGCCATATTGGTACTCCCTAGTTAGACCGGTCAGAATGTAAACAATACGTGCGCTACAAAACAAAGATACATATCTCACTTTGACACACACTTGCTGTTTCAGTGCATCAGTAGATTAATTTGATTCATGATAAAAACAAAAAGGCACATCAGATTGCATATTCAGTATGAAGTCCATGGAGTCTATAAATCATGTATAACAGTTTATATAAATCCATCATAATAAAATGAGTCTGTCAGTGAAGCATAATAATACTGTAGTCAGATATTAAGAATATTACACACCCACTATCTGATGATGCGCCAAACGTGCTAAATTGAGGATGTACATGTAACATTAATGTATTGTTTACATAGTTATGGTAAGTACATTACAAATAGGCATTTTTATGATGTGACTTCTTGAAAGTGGGGAGTACCAAGATGGCAAAAAGGTGACTTTAGTTCTTTCGGTCTATCAGCCATTCAGTGAACAAATAGAGATCAGTGCAAGAAAGGCCCAGCGAGATTTACATTAGTTCTGTCATGAATCTGTATTATTATCAATTAAATGCCTCCAAAAAAATGTGTTAGCTTTCTTTTTTGATGATTTGCCAGTTATTACAGTTGATGTTGTTTTTATTTCCAATCCTGACACCCTGTCTGAGATTATGCTGAAAGGAACAGATTGGTTTCTCTATATTTACAAGTTGAAGGAAAGTCGGGAGTAGAATGCTGACTGTTTTCTATCTGTTATTGTTCTTCAAATAAACATCATATTTAAATTCTCCCCAGTGGGGCTAATTAGGTCTACAGAGTCATACTCTCACCTATTATAGAGAAACTGATAAATAACCATTGCTTATAAACTGATGGAAACCTGTGAATTGGCGCCCTCTGGTGGACATTTGAAGATGTGTCGCACCAACGTTGACTTCTATAGTTTAGGATCTAAGGATCTCTACGGGTCATTTTTTTTTTTTTAAATACATGAATACATTTTTCCAGATGTACTTTAATCAATAAAACCAGCATAACTAGGGCCCTTATAAAAGCATTGATATCGAATAACACCAATAATATCTATCTATCTATCTATCTATCTATCTATCTATCTATCTATCTATCTATCTATCTATCTATCTATCTATCTATCTATCTATCTATCTATCTATCTATCTATCTATCTATCTATCTATCTGAAAAAAAATCTTCCATTATTAGGCCATAAATTATGAACAGAATCCCAAGAATGAATTTTATCCGGAAGAATCAGAAGTATGAATGATCCAAATGTTGCTTTTCTGTGCTTTGTTTTTTCTTTTTAACAATGTAAAAACAATTTTAAGCACATATATATTTAAATATATGTTATATCCTATTTGATCCAGATAAGATAAATATGATAAAATCTATACCTCTAAAGCTAGATAGTCACATACTCTGTATAAAATATATATCTGTATCTGTATATGGACTATTTTTAGGTGAAGTAAGATGATTATTAGATTTTTGACTACCAAAGTAATGTAAAGTAACAGAATGTTTTGATTCTTTTGGTATTTCTGAAGAGTTGAAAAATCCTTAATATTTGGTGGAATTGCCAAACTATATATCACATGTGTCAAACTCATGGGCCAGATGTGGCCCGCCATTATTTTATGTGGCCCGCTAGGACTCCCAGAATCTGAGATTTTAAAGGGAAGAACTATATTTAAAATTTAATTTATGTTGCTCAAGATCTCATGAATGAATTAAAATGTAAAAATAACACATGGTTAATTACTCCCATCCCCCGCAACTATCATTTTGACGGCTCTATGAGTTCCAAATGTTGCTTTTGATTGTGCTTTGTTACCGTTTTTTAACAATGTAATATGGAAAAAGTGGCAGGAAGAAATCTAACCGCTAAACAGGCTTTAGAAATGCTTTATTGATGATAGTCATTCGGGCGGAGAGGGAGAGACCGGCTGAGGAGGACTGGGTAGGAAGCGTACCAGATTCTGGCACGGGCGTTATTTAAACTATTCAAGGCTTGTAGCACTATATCCTATTTGATAATCCAGATCAATGATAAATATGATAGCTCAAATCGCGAAGCTGGCTCCGCTGCTGGGGCTGATCTTTGACTGTCTCCCGGACATTCAAGTAATGCAGCCGTAAGCCTATGGTTTTTCAATCGCTCGACGATAAAACTTTCATTTACCGTTTCATGCTAATGTCCTCGCCAGTACCTGTTCGGGGAGCCAATGTTTCACGACAGCTTCCAGCGTTCATAAGCCGTGTCGTAGACTTCACATACTCATTGTATATAATCGCATAGTAGGATGATATTCTACGTGCCGCAGAGACCAAAACCGAAGGAAGTGTATTCACTGGCTCTGCCGGTATAGAAGAACAAATGTGCTGCTTTACCTGTGCAAAGAAAGGTCGCACGAAAAGAAAAATGGAGAGGAGGACTTCAGTTTTTGAGTTCTTTCGTGAATGCGCTTGGTTTGGTCTGTCGGCTCAGTAGAGTGGAGCTGCAAGCATGGGGGCGCTTATTAGGAAAATCCTATACACTACTGTTTATTTTCTAAATGACTTCGTTTCGAGTAAATTCTGGATGCTACCCACTCAGGACACTTACTCATAATACATTGTAAAGCAGTATGGAGGAAATATTGACAAGTTTTTGTGGACTTTTATGGACCTTTTTGAGAAAATTCTTTTGGTAACTTTCTTCAAAGCTTTTCATCAGAGTTGAAATAATTTTCCTTAATATTTGTGGCCCTCAGTGGAATTGCCTTTTACACCCCTGCTATATATTATGGATCTTCTTCCATGAGCTTCTCATCACAGTTTGCTGGAATTGAAATGTGTCAGATTTTTAAGCTCTGGCTTTTACAAAATATCATTATGTGTTCATACAAAGTTTCTATTATATTCTATTATATATATTGAGATCAGCTATTTATGATAGCTCTCCAAAACATGGAGTTTGTTGTTCATTAAAATGGAAATAATCATATATTGGATGTATGCTTAGAGCTATTGTCCAAAGAGGACCCATTTAGTACCTATCCTAGACATCATGGCTTCTATTTTCAGATGAAACTTTAATATTTTTCCCACAATTTGTATTCCATCCTGATGCTTCTACATCAAATCCACCACATAACATGATGCTGCCACCCTCGTACCAATTGTTAGGCTATTTCCAGGCTTCATGGCTTCCTTCTTTTTATTTGAAATGTGATAATGACCATTATATCCGGTACCATGATTTCTATTTCATTGAAACAAAGCAGCTATCAACAAAATAAAAGTCTCCCCCCCCCCGAAAAAGACTGTAATCTATCTTTTTTCATGTGGCTTTTGGAGAACCGGCCTCTTCCTTTGTGAGCGTGGCTGCACATGACTGGTTTGTCTGAGCCTAACTGCATCCTACCACCTTCAGTCAGCACCTTCTCAAGGTTTTTAGTTTTTGTTTTAGAGTTCACATCCGGTTGAAATGTCTTTGCTTCACAATCCTCTACTGGCTGAGATTATCTCAGTTGCATGCTTTTCAGCCACGTCTTCCTTCCATTTAACTTTCCATCAATATGCAGCTTTACAGGCCATTATAAACAGCCAGCTTCATAGTAATAAACTTTTTGAGGCTTATTGTTACTGATTATTTGTTCGACAGCTATGATGTTATCAATTTCCATCTCCATGGTTGCATAGTTTATATAATGTGTTGGAATGTTTTCATCTGTGTTATGTAATATCTCATTTTAGGGCTCATAATGATAAAATTAATAGAAATTATTGTTTGACCAGTTATAGAGAACTCACTAAATGAGAATGAGAATTATTACACATGAGGGGAAATAATTTATAGATATTCTTCAAATCAATAGAAACAGACTGCTTTCCATTTAGAAAAGCACAATATCTCCTTGAAAGAAGTTAATTCTTAGAGCAGGAGAAAGATTTAACTCTGTGAACTGCAAAGATTGGCTAAAATTAAGAGATTTACATGAACTCTAGGGTTTCTAGGAAGATGAGGGATTGAAGGTCCTGGGAAGATTATGCAATAGACTTCCTGATGTCTGCAAAAAAAAAAAAAAAATTTGGTGGATATCAGCAGAGGAAAAAATCACTGACGAAATTCCTAATTAGACCAAGATTTGTTCATATTCACTACACTGAAGAAGAAAGAGGGCAGGTTTCCAGAGACATTACTATGTTTATTTAATTTGTTTGTTTTTTTTTTAATAGCAGGGCTTAAAGCAACTCATAAATGCCTTTTTTCATTATTTTAAAAGGCACCAACAAATGTAGGATGAATCAGAATGGATACACAGAGTTGAAGGATGGAAGGATGTTGCTGTTGCACGGTTTGCTTCCTGACTGTTTAGCCAGGTAATCCTGCATTAAGCCTCTCTAAAGGTGATGGGTCAAAGAGGAGGACAGGGAGCATGTCTAACAGGAACTAGTCTCTGAAACAATTTAGGACCAAGACGGACAAAGAAGTCCTCTGCTGCTGCGTCTCAGCTTCCTCTGCTTTTCCCAACATTAAGTCAGATATTGAAGGTGTGCAAACTGTGTGCAAACTGCAGTGATTATCCAGGTTTCAGTTGTTTTCATACTAAGTATCTGCTGTTAATGATCTTCTGTTTGCAGCATGCCCAAAGCAGAAGAGGGGACATCCTCTACAACCTCTGCAGACTCAGCCTTAACAGACAGGTAGGCTTCTACTTTTACAGATAATCTAATTTAGGATAATACAGATCTATAATTATTGATAATAGTTATATATCATTTGTGAGTTCAAGCAACTTTATTTTAATGTTTTTTTTTATATTTTAGCAAAGATGGTGGGTCGAAAGCTGGAACAGCCACAAACTCTCCATCAGGTTCAGTTTCTGAATCACCTAAGAAATCCTCCAAGAAAGTCAAGAAAAGCACAGAGAGCATGAATAAAGTCTACAACTCCATTCTGAACAGTATTTTTGGAGCCGTAAGTATCTGACGGACGCTGCAGAAGAAACTGATCCAGTTAATAGCAATGCTGTCACAACAAACGTTCTATTCTGAGTTAAATATTCTTATCCTCAAACAAGAGCTTAAACAAAATATATTTCTTGAAACATTTTAGTTGGCATTGGTGGCTGTAGCTTAATCATCTCTGAATGTCATCTTCTCGATCCTTCTGAAGCTGCTGGCTGTGAGCCTGCAGCGTGCTGCATTAGTGGCTCTGTGACCACAGCTTAATGTCACACTTTGTTAAGGTTATCCGCCAGGAAAGTACTCAAACATCAGTTGTTTGTTGTATTGAAAAAATGTCTTATTTATGTTATTGTCATTTTGCAAAAAGTATGCAGGAAACCTCTTAAGATTTTGAGAATAGGTGGACAACAACTAGTGGCAACTGGTTGGAGGAATACAAACAACGACTTGAAATTTAACTGTATCTATTTAATTGTAATATTTGTAATATTATAAAAAAAATGCATTTAATCAGGGACTTATAATTAGTAATTCACAACTTTCTGTTTGCTGGGGGAATAGACAGCGGCGGTTCTAGACCAAATGAACCAGGGGGCCAGGAGGGGGCCAGCGTGTTTCTATGGGGGCCTAAAAAAGCATAAATGGGGCAAAGAATTTAAACATACAAGAAAGCTGCATGAAGTGTATAATTAAAATTCTGTCTTATTAGAGGAATATTTGCACCTCCAACAACGTACATAAAATTTAGATAAAAAAATAAAACAGTCAATTTCTAAACAAGGATGGAGCCAAGTTTATGTTGCCTAATGTTGCCTTAAATTAAAGTTTGATAAAATCTGTAGAGTGTATATTTATTTAAATACGGATTTTCACCTATTTTATAATAGTTAAAGGTTAGGACTGAAGCACCATTGATATATAAACAATGTTTCCCTTTTCCTCAGGAAAGAGATCTGGCTCAGGCTGAGCTTGATGGTGAGTCTTGTCTCTTTAATATTTATATCAGTAATAAGAACTTCTTGTATAATATGAGCTGAATTTACCAGATAAAGAATCATAGAAGCTTTGAAGATTGTCTGAAACTTCACAGAGTTGCAAGAAGCCTTCAAGGAGTTTGACTATGACCAGGACGGGTACCTGAACTACAAAGACGTGGCTGAATGCATGAGAACCATGGGATACATGCCCACTGAGATGGAGCTGCTGGAGATCGTACAACAGATCAAGATGAGAAGTGAGTCTGAGGAGAAAATTTTCATTTTCATTAAAGATCCGTGGAGATTTTTTATTTGATTTTCTAAACCTTCTTAGCTTTGCCAATGTCTTTGAAAGTGATTTGAAAGGTTTTCCTTTGTAGTAGGAATCCTGTTGCTTTCAATGTAAGCACATTTCAACAGGAAGTTGGAACTCTACTATGTTGGAAGTTCTTGCACAATGATAAAGCCATTTTAATCCTCCTTTGTGGTTTGCAGAGAATTTCATGCATTCATAAATTGTAGGACCAAATTCCCAATCAGAACCTGAGCAGCAGCTGGTTCTGTCATTATTTCAGTCAGACGCGTAATAATTGAGGTGCAAAAAAAAAATCAGCCTTCAACCCTTTTTTAAGCATGGGGCAGCCATTTTGAGATTCTTCAAGCGTCCTGCGCTATAACTATAAAACACGTTTAAATCAGAGGCAATCGGACTTTCACTCAAGTTCTTTCTAAGACATTTCAACACCTATCCACAGATCTTTGTCAATTCTGTTGCCTCGAACCAGAGCAATCTGTAGTTGGAGCGCCAATGTGTTTCAGCATGAAGTTCCATCCTCCAAGTAACTTTCCAAGTCAGATGATCCAACTGTTTTTTGTTTGTGTGTCTGGGTTATGCATTAGTCCAATTTAAAGGATAATTATGAGTGTGTTAATTCAAAATTTGTGGAAACAATAAAAAGAAAGTCTGGCTGGCTCTAATTTAAGCCAAAGTTTTGTTGTTGCCATGACAACCGGGCATCTGTTACTTTATATTTGGGAGTCTTTAGCTTTGTCCTTTTCTGCTTGAAAAGTAGAAAACGTAGATCTGTTGGATCAAATAGAAACTAAATCAAGAGCTGCATTAAGCTGGGGTAGATCCTTATCAGCTTATTAAAGCTGACCAATCAGAGCAGATCTTTCTTTTTTGGGGAAGTGGGCCATTTTTTCAAAATATAATTTTTTTTATTTTATTCTTTTATTCGATTATTATTTATTTATTTTATTATATTATTTATAAGATTATTATGGTAACATGAAATGTAGCTAAAAATGTATCTTTTAGTATCTTTAACTGAACAAATGCTATTTAATTTTCCTTTATTAGGTTTGCTAAAATAATCAGACCTAGGATTTTATTATTTTTTAAATTTGTATCGAGTCATTTTTTAAATTTTTATATAACCAAGATATTATTAAAAGTTTGTTGATCTGACAATATTTTAAAATGTATTTCATAAAATCAAAGATATTGTTAAAAAAAGAAAAAGCAATTCTGATGAATTATAATAAAACTGATTGAGCCAAGTTAAATGTTTTTAATTCAATGAATTTTTCAATAAATCTGTCAATAAAATGAAACCAAGGAGCTAAAAAAGAGTTAAATAAATATTTCATTAATTAAATCTGTCCATCAAATATGAACATTTGATATATTTTTTAAATTCCTTTTATTAAAATGTATAACCTTAACTAAATAAAGAATTTAACAAATTAATCACAATAATATCGACATGATTTTATAAGGCTACCCCTGTAGATTGGTAATAAAGAGTTTATAGGTTATGGGTTATATTACTTTATCTACATACATAATCAGTGTTGTATAAAGTACTGAAATCTCAGAGTCAAGGAAAAGTATAAGTACCTCTCCAAAATATGACTTTGGTAAAGTCAAGTCACTGACTGAAATGTTACTTGAGTAAAAGTCTTAAAAGTATCTGAAATGGCTTGTACTTAAGTATAAAAATTACTGTAAAAATAGATGTACTCAAGCAATGTAGTGAAAAGTATAAGAAGTAAAAAGTAAGTGCAGTTTGAATGATATTTTTTTACATTTTGGTAAACTTTGAAGGTTAAAATTCACTTAAAATAATATAAACAACCAAGTGTAGGATAAATTTAGACTGGCTTTGTGAAAAAGGACGTATCCTATAGTATTGGTGTTAAGGAACAAGCACAGGCAAGACCCGATCTTTGTAGTCAGTAGGTGGGGTCAAAACACGTGCGTTTCTCTCACTCGTTTTTTTTTTTTTTACTTAGTAACTAAACCAAATACTGAAAATATATCAGAGTAAAAGTATGCAATTAAGTTTGTAAATGTAGTGAAGTAAAAGTGAAAGTTCTCAAAAAAATGTATACTCTTGGAAAGTATAAAGTTACTCCAAATATACTTAAGTACAGTAGTGAAGTATTTTTACTTCGTTACTATAGAACACTGTACATAATTTATGTTTTTTTTATACAATATACACATTATGCATGCTAAAAAAATGTTTTTTTGCTTACAAACTCTAGGAAGAAAATATTTTTTTATCTCCTGCGCTTAAGTAATGCAAGATAAAAATGAATGAATGAGTTTAAAAGTTGTCAGGTTAATTAATAGCTTATCTAAAAAAAATGTATTAGCCTTATTATAAAGCTGTAGCCACTTTACAATAAGGCTTACAAAAAAGGGCCAAAGCAGACTCTACTGACTGAGTGTTTTATTATTTATCTAATTTTGTGTTTTTTTATCCTATTTTATATGTTTTTATCTTTGCTATCAGGCAGGTGAATTGGGGATTAATAAAGTATCTATCATCTATCTATCTATCTATCTATCTATCTATCTATCTATCTATCTATCTATCTATCTATCTATCTATCTATCTATCTATCTATCTGATTGGATGACACACACAGATCAAATCCAGTTCAGACCAATCTGATCCCCTGGCTCTCCTTTAGTGGGCGGTTTAATGGACTTTGAGGATTTCATTGAACTGATGGGGCCGCGGATGATGGGCGAAACCACAAACATGATGGGACTCAAAGAGCTCAAGTCAGCCTTTCTACAGGTCGGCTGGAGGGAAGATTATTTTAACTGGAATTTCATTGGACCTTTAAAAAATACACCTTTTACTTGAATGGAAAGCTTATATTTTGGTTTATTATAGTTTGACTTGGATGGAGACGGAAAGATCAACCAGGAGGAGATGAAGGAGGCCCTGAAGACTCTGCTTGGGGAGAAGCTGAAGAAGGGAGAGCTGGAGGAGATCCTGAAGGAGCTGGATGTTAATGCTGATGGAAACATTGACTTTGAAGGTGGGATGTCTTTAAAACTTCCTGATGAGGCTCAGTACCCATCAGGGAGGATAGTTCTTTCTAAGTTCTTGCATTAAAACCGATACAGCCACATTATTATAATTTTTTTTTATTTCAAAAAATGCTTTGAATGCATTTTACTAAAAGGGTGTCAATAAAGATACAGAATAAAAATGAGGCAGATAATGAGAGCTCTAACCTCAGTGATATATTATCAGCTCTGATTCAGTGTTGTTTCATTTTCAGAGTTTGTCATGATGCTTTCTATCCACTGAGCTCTGGAGCAGCACCTTCAAGGACCCGTTCCTACAAGACATCCATCAACTTTTATTATATAAACCAACGTATTGTATTTTTTGCTTCAGTGAAGACAAATAAAGCTATGGCCTGATAAATCAGTGTTTGTTACGTGGGCGTAGACCTCTGCTGTTTCACTATAGATCTGGTAAAAGCTGATAAATGACCTGCCCCGCATGGCACTGAAAGTAGAACAAACTGAAGGGTTTATCAGGAGGTGACGGAGTTTGGCATTTTGTGGTAATTTGTAAATAAAGCTGATTTTATTTTGGCTATTTTGATAAATACATATAAATCTGTTGAGTCTGTGATTTCATCAGGACAACACAAAGATTAGAGAGATCAGATCAGCTCCCAATCAAACTTTATTCAGAAAAAAAAATTAACCACAAGTACAGCAGGATTATTTTATATGACTATAATCTTAATGATATAAGTTAAATATAAATAAAATATCTACTTCTACACTGCAAAAAATTAAAATCAAAGTATTTATTTTCTGAAAATAAGTGATTTTTTTTCTTGAATTGAGCAGGAAAGTGAGACACGATGACAAAGGAATAAGATAATTTAAATTTAAAATAAGAAAAAAACTGCAGTCTCTTATTTCAAGTGCATATCTATCTTACTTTAAGGGTAAAAATGCTCATTCCATTGGCAGATCATCTTATTTCCCACTCAAATTAAGGGTAAATACACTTATTTTAAGAAATTTTTACTCATTTTAGAATGTTTTTGCAGCGTAACAACAAAGCAGCTTTAAGCCTTGTCAGATTTGCACCCTCTAAAAACCAAATGAAACATGAAGATTCGTTTCATATTCACCAAATACAACCCGCCATTAACATCTTAGATGTGGAATAAGTTATATCATAAGTGTATCAAAATGTGATAAAAACCAAACACAACAGCAAACAGCTGGAGTTTTTGCATATAGAGAACCTTTCATTTCACCAAGCTTCAATCTCACCCCCTTAAATTAGCACTTTCTTCCACCGGATACATGTATTGAAAATATATTGATGTAGTTCACAGCTTAAAATCTTAACTTCCAAGCATTGTTTGAGATACATTTTACAGTAATATTAATCACTTCTTATAGCAAATATAGTCAGGATTTAATGATAAAGCAACTTTTATAAGCATTTGACCAATAGTTTTAAATATAAACTATCCTACAACAATCGAATACAGTTTTAGATGTTTTATACTACTCTTGGATGATGTTCATTTTTACTTTGCGCAAACGGAAAAAAAAATATTACAGAAAACTTTACGTAGGAGCCGAGCTGAACATTATTACTTTGAAAAATAATTCTGGATAAAAGCAAGCGCCGTATTAACGGTCACGTTGTATTTTCAGGTCAGAAAAAAAAAAAACTATGAAAGCAGACTATGATTTGCAATTCTAAATCAATAGGTCAAATTCTGCACATGATTTTGTAATTTAACAGCAAACCTTTCAGACCCCAACCAGCTGCTGCATCCTGACAAGATCATTCAAACAATGGAAACAATTAGAAAACCTTCAGGAAATGATTGTCTGGGAGAGCACAAAAAAAGGCAAGGAAACATCAAATATCAGGAGAACCTGGAATCTTCTAACTGATATCTAATCTTCTCAAATAATACCTAAAATGCCATTACCTCAAAACCCAGATGATTTAATGATGCAGATCAACAGAAGCTAACTGGACTAATTGTTTCATCTCAAAGCTTATTTACTTTTACAGAAACCCACAGGTTTTCATTAATTGAAAAACCAATTAAGTCAATCTAAAGCACAAATAATTGAGCTTTTATTAGTAACGTTTTCCCTCTTCTTGTTTTTTATCAAAACAAACCTATGATGATTAATTAAAATTTTTCGGTGGCCATACTGAAAATTTCACCCGACTAAAAACCAAAAAAAAGAATCTTCTATTTTCTTTTAATAAGCTAAATGTGAGGGGATTTTATTTTATTTTTTAATAATAATCCTTGTTAAAACTAAAAATCAATGTTACACTTCCTCTAAACTTTGATTTAAAAATATATTTTTTTTTCTTTTTGTGGCTTGGGAAGCTCTAAAATCTTTATGATTTGACTTTAATTATTTTTTTTTTCTTTTGAGGAGATCGAAGTGCTCCCTTTCTAATTTACTGACCTTCTTTCCTCTCTTGTTAAATTTTAACACCTTTATCTGTTGTCATGTTTATGTTCTTTTCAAGCAATTTTAACTTATAAACTTAAAAAGCACTGACAGAAGATATTATACAGATAAAAAAAAAAAAACAGGAATGAATATTTGTGATCAAACTAAAAGAAACCCAAACAAAAAGCAGCTAAAAAACCTGAACAGAAGTAAAGCTCCATCAGGTTTACAGCAGGTGTGGATTGTAGTGAAGAAAGAATGAGAAATACGGAGTCTGAAATAATCAAAGAAATCACAGTGAAACAGAAAGACTGATTTGCTGAACACGTTCCCTCCACCTTCACTGCTGCATATCAGACAGAATAAATTCATTACCAATTTCACAGGTAGGAACTGAAATGTTTGACACATTTTTGTCCTTTCGTGAGCTTAATTTAGGTTTGCTGATGTGATTTTTCAGGACGATAATGTATGTTTTCCCGTAGCAAAGAATGAGGTCAGTGATCTGGAGCAGCAAACATCCAGGATATCTGTCCGGTCCGAATCTAAATCAAACGGAGCCTAAGAAGGGATGCTGAAAACAACTTGTGATGTTTTAACATTTAATGCTAAATACAGGTATATCCACTGTGATGGATCTATCATCTTCTTCTCTCTTCAGGGAATGTTCGCTCTCTCTTTTGTAAACTTTGTGACACTGAGAAATAGAAGCTTTGTAAACAAACACCCCGACAGCAACATGAAAAAGGAAAGCACACCCTCTTTACATCCTACTGTTCTTTAACGTTTAGGGTTTAAGGAGAAACTTTTCTCATATTGGTTTCATCTTTGATCACTTACTGGGATTCATTCACACATTCACCTCCGAGAACTAATGGAGGGTGTACTTTTTTTTTTTTTTTTTAAGTATGCCTGCAGGCTTTAGCCAGCATCCCAGAATGCATGAGGCTCAGGTTGTTTTTTAGGGCTCAGGAGCTTCAGATTGCTCACACTGACACTGGATCCACATGCAGAGCTGCACTCAGTGAAAGCGGATGCATGCTATCAATGTGAGAAATTGTTTTGATGTTATGGAAGAAAGAAGGAAGTTCACCACAACACCAGCGCCTATATTAGTAGCATGTTCCTGTAGTTCTTTTCTATTGTTGCACATCTACATGCTAACAAATCCTTCTAGTCTTTCTATGTTCCGTTCACTCTGTATTTCTTTAAGTCCTACTCTTTCAGGAATCAGAAGAACAGCTATTTTTTTTGCCCTACAGCTCGTTGCTCGGTTCGTCTGCAAACTCAGCCATGATGTCATGCACCCAGATATCTCTTTCCTCCTGTGAGGTGTCGACCAGGAAGACGGTCAGCTTCCTGTCCCAGGGGTTGGCGCCTTCCTGCACGGCCTCCAGCTGGGCCACCAGAGGCTTCTTCTCTACATGGTTTCTGAAAACGATGGAGGCTTCCTCTGACCACTGCTTCTGCTTCACTCCTGCAGAGGAAGGCAGAGCGAAATCAGTCAGTGGATGAAACAATAACCTAACAGAATAAACAATAAAAAGGTAACCTGAAAATACATCCTAAACTACAGAGAAAGCGTTCTAGGATTCAACTGGGATTTATCCCAGTTACACTTGTTAGTAATGGGGATCCTTATCAATAAACAAACAAATTTCAGGGTTGGAAAATGTAGTTTAAGGCAAAGATTCATATTAACATATAACAGCAAGTTTTAATCCATGATAAAATCTGGAGTTTAACCATTTCTGATCACAATGGAGAAATCAGTGTTTTGCAAAAGTGTAACGTTTTTTTTTCCAGTTAAATTGCAAACTTCCATGTCTTTAACTGGGATTAGACACAACAAATAAACCTGAAATGCTGCTGCACACATTGCAGGTAATTTTAGTTTGGAATGGAAGCTGAATAAAGAAAAAAATAACTTTTTTCATGTTTTCACTGTACGACCACAGCCCTCTGTGACACTTTGAGCTAAAAACATTTATCTGCATTTCCTTCCTGGTTTTAGACGTCCTCCTGCTCCAAATGAACTCCTTCCCCAGTTACATGCCTTTTGTGGCCTCTGAATAGCTATTTTTTTATTTTGCTAAATTATAGTAATTTTCAGATTTCATCAGTTTAGGAAACTAAACAGATAATAAAAAAAAAAAGCATTTTGTCGAATTGATATGTCAAACCCTTAATGAGATGCATGTTTAATATATAATGTGTATATATGTTGTTTTAAGACAAGATACCTACATTTAACTGTTTTGTAATAATTTGTTGATATTTATAGGAGGTGTACCTTATATCCAGATAGAGTCTGCACACAAAAAAATTACTAAATTATACTAAAGGGGTATATACACCGGGTGTCAGTCTTCCATTTGAAACAGTAAACCAGACACTTAATATGCTCGTTCAACGCCCGTATTACGTGCGTAGATACACAACGCTGTTCCTAATTTGGGATGAGTTTCTAATTTCAGACGCGTATATGTTCCAGTTTGGGCTAGGAAGAAACAGAAACACAACATCTGTTTTCACAGTTCACAGTGTCTTCTACTTGGTGCTTATTCACAAGATAATCCCCCAACGTCTACAGTTATTAACGCCCAATAAGCAGATGTTGGTAGCTGTGACATCCTAACAGAATACATATTTGAAATCTCATCAGATTGGTCAAAATGCTGGTTTTTAGGTAACAATATATTGTATTACTTTAACCTTGTGCTGAAAGCAGGATTGTCGCAAGATCTGAGTCTCACAACAAATCCATCTTGAAAGACTCCCGCTAATACGTCCGTCTCATAGCAACCAGCGATCTGGAGCAATGACATGCCAGCAGGGTTTTTCTGGGGCGGGACATGTAGGAATGAGGACAGTCAGAAGGGCCTTGCCGGGGTATTGCAACCATGGCTACGCTGGAGGACTCAACTGTCGATAGTGCAATTGACTCAGTTTTAGCTAAAATAGCGACAATTTCTTGATTATAAAACTAGGAAAGAGAAGCAGTTTTTTACAATTCTAGATGGGAAAGATGTCTGTGCTTTTCTTCCAACAGGATCTGGAAAACCAGTTGTTTATCAGCTGACTCCGCTAGTTGGGAAAACACTTAATATGTTGTAGACCAATGCTATCGTAATTTTAAATGTCACAATTCGCTTCTATGATTGGCTAAAAGCGTATTATGGAAGGCGGTTGCCAGCTGGCACATCACCCAATCAGCTCCAAGTATTGCACTAAATGTCCCTCCTTCTCATTCGGACAGACTGAATGGCAGCCATCCCATTTACTGCATAAAACTTCACTATAACCTTTTAATATGAAATTACTTAATTGTGAGAAAACTAATAATCATTTTTATCCAGAAGACTATGAGGAAAACTAGAATGGGTGCCAAAGGCTCCCTAATTAAGTGATTTCTAAAGAAAGTTTAATTCAAACAGGGGTACCAAAGCAAAAGAGAAGAGGAAAACATTTTTTTTATATACTTTTTAGATGCGTATCTATTTGCAAAAGAAAAAAAAGGGCTATTGAGAGTAAAGTTTTAGAGGGCAGCATGTAAACTCACCAGCCAGCTGAGCGTGGATGCCTTGGAACGGCAGCTGTCTGAACTCCTTTATCAGAGTTCTGAGCTGACTGCTGCTGACCAGCTCATGTTTACCGTAGTCCAGCTCATACACAGAAACCAGCCCGTTGGTCAGAACTCCCTTCACTAACACACGGTGCCAGCTGTAGGGCAGATGGACACATACTCAGGATAATAAAGTAAAATGGCTATCCGGGTCTTTATATAGAACTGTCTTGACGTTCATAAGATAAAGTGGTGCCCTAACTTACTTGTTTTCAATTTTAGCGGCATAAATCAAGTTCTTCTCCACTTTGAGGGGTTTCTCTTCAGTTTTATTGTAGTAAAGTATCATTTCTCCCATCAGCACCACCAGTTTATACATGTCTCTCCAGGGCTGCAGCACAAAGTGTCCTGGATGACAAGCCACCGATACGTACACGTCCATATTGTGTCCTGTAAACATCAATGACAGCACATTCTAATAAATAAAGATTTTCTTCCAGAGATTCTTCTGCATTCTTTAATCTTACCAACGTTGGGTAGTTCCAGCAGTGGTGGCAGCTGGAGGAAGGATAAAGGTGATGATGGGGTTTCAGGTGGGCTGGCGGAGATTACATTGCTTCCTCCCCCTCCTTTAGGTCCGGACAGCGTCCTCCTGGGATGAGGCTTGGCTGGGACAGAGGCCTGTGTTGGACTGCTGCTGGTGGAGTCACTGCTGCTAGAGGTCTTGGAGGAAAAAGGGTTTGCGGACATCTTGGTTGGGCTGGGAGATAATAGAAAAATCAAACAACATCATGAAGACTAATCAGAAGAAAGTGGCATAAAATTAGTAAAACAAACAAACAACAAAAACAAAAGATTGAGACCTGTGGCTGGTCAGGAAGACATCTGGTTGCTGTTTGAACAAGTCGGACTGGGCCAACTGGTGGTTGAGGCTGCGCGCCTGTTCATGGAAGTTCTTGTCGGTGAACAAGTAGACATAGACGCTGCGCTTAGTTTCATCTACCTTGGCAACCTGGGCAGTGCGGAGGTTTGAGATGAGTTAAAATACAACTAAAGTCAGAAACCTGAAGTCTACAGGAGGAAGGAAAACATTTTTTGTCCTTAAACACATCCAGCTCACAAGGTGAGATATTAATGACTGTTCAGGAAAAAAACAAGAATGAACATTCTTTTGCTTTCACAAACATAGAAAGGTTTTCCTGCATTACAATTATCTTTATTTAATCTTTAATAGGAGAAGGATATTCTGGTTCTAATTTGACTGATCCATTTATTACAGCTTTATGCACTGAAAAAGCTCCCATGATGTAGTTTCCTTAAAAATTTAAGTAAAGGAAATTCCCGATTGCCCTTCCCCTAAATTCTGTGTGTTCCCTAGGGTAGCTATATCCCAATACCCCTTTGCATGTGGTGGTAGTGTACAAAACGAGGTGTAGAGGGTATGAACGCATCGATAATTTCAGACAGTGACTTGCCAGGGAAGGGCAAGGGACAATTCCCAGAAAACATTGAGGTCAGAAATTCTACGGAGCGACTCGTCGTTCTTTTTTTTTTACTTTTAAAAGCCAAACAAGGCCATTGGTGCAGCCTCCCTGGGTTCACCAGATTCTCCCAAACTTCTTTTTCTGTAATTTATTAACTTTGCACCATCTACCAACTTTCGTTTTATCCTTTTGGAGTTGAATGCACTGATTTACAACTATTTTTTTTTTTAAATCCCTTTTGAATTTCAGGCTCTTATTAGTTTCATAAAACAAAGTCAAAAACAAAACCCCAACAACTGATCCAAATTCATTTTTTGCTGCCAATGTTGGATATTTCAAGCCTGGAAATAATACACAACCCCAACCATGCCTATATATAACACCCATAAAATAATCAGACAATATCAACGTTTTTATTGCTCCTGAGTTAAAAAAGGTACAAACTAGGTATTTTTAAGCTAGGTCCTGTTCACAGTAGCTTCTCTACTTGTTTAGCATAAACAACATGTTTGGCTTTGGGATAAAGCAGATCACCTTCATGCTGCAGTCTGAGGTATTCAGCACTTTCTCTCGAAGCCACTGCACAGCATCTGGAGACCAGGACCCCACACTAACAGCCAGGTCGGCTAGGCAGCACTTCACAGCCTGAACACAAACGGTTTCAAATATGACTTGGTTAGAATCCTATTTTAAAAGATGCGGTACAAACTGTGAGACTAACTGCTTGCTTTAGCTTCTCCTGACTTCTTTTCATTGTTGGACCTGAGGTGGGATGGACACGAGGTCGCGGAGGAAAAGCGGCGGGATCTCTCTGAGCTCAAACACCTCTACGGAAGCCTGGACGCCCACATCTATAAACTGGATGTCCAACACTCTGTTTCCGTGCAGGTTGGTTATCTGTGTTGATAGAAAAAACAAAACATTTGGGGAGATGACACTGAACATTTGCTTCACATTTAAGAATCAATATTTAAAAATCAATGCAGGGAGATTTTCCATCTTACTTCGGCACGAGACCATTTGCCTTTATAGCGAGCCAGACATCCTTTCCCGCAAAAAGGCCTGGACACCAGAAACTCTGACGTCACCTGGAACAAAGCGATGTCATTACCACCTTGATATCCTTCCTAAATAGGACTCAGCAGTCATTTGTTCAGATGTTGCTTGATAATAAAATAAAAAGGTTGTTTTTCAATGAAATTGGTTTAATTTAGTGTTTTTCTTTACACTTCCTGATAAAAAAAGAGAATAAAAACAGGTTGTGATCCTCCAACAACCATTTTAGCATGTCGTTCCCCTTTTGCAGAGGTCGAAAACCTAATTAACAAACTAAAAGGATTATTCTCTGACAACAACAGTTTCATGCAATCTATTCTTAATCCCTAAATGGTTTCACAAAAATAACATCTGCAGCCATCCTCCTGACGTAAAGCAGTAATGCTGCAAAGGACGACAGAGGCGCACCTTGAAAAGCAAGCACTTCCTGTGCTGCGAACAGATTAAGTCCCTTAGGAATGTCTTAACTCCAGATTATCGGCCTAATCTCAATCTGTGCACGACACGGCCTTAGGAGAGTGACATGGCCCCGCTTAAACTGCTAGTTTCAGGCAGTTTAGTCTGTGCATGCACAGAAACTGTTTGACGATATTAAATACTGAACTTCCTAATCATTATTTTTTGTGTTTTCTGTCACCTTTTAAATTGGTTTCAAATAATACATAAACTAAAGATTTAATCAGATGCTATAGGATGATCCTTACGGAAACAGTCAGTCTAGTTTGGTGAATATGATGCCATCTTTTGACTACATCTAATTATTTTAGATTAACATTTCATTCTAAACATTTTAGACACATTTAAAAAAAAAAAAGAAAAAATAACAAAAAACCCAAAGTGGTATCAGTATTGCTACCTGTGCGTGGAAGTAGTTTTCGATTTTTTCCAGTATCTCATTCAGCTTGGCGAGTCCTCTGGAGGGAAGCTGGCAGTATAAGGTCCCGTCGGAGCAAACGCTGCTGACAGTCACGTTCATATAAGCGCTGTTCACCTGAGGATAAACACACTTCTAGTTGCATAGCACTCATAGGCTGTGTCCAACTGTCCGCCCTAATCACTATATAGGGCACTATATAGTGGTTACGCCATTTTATATGAGTCTCTGAACATCTAGTGGATCAAAAAGTAGTGGACTCGAAATTTCCCACAATTCACCTTGAAAAGTAGTGATCATCCATGGGCCGTTTCTCAATATTTGTATGTGCGTTCTCATGTGCTCGTGAAACGTCATCAGCCTCAGCTCTAGTAATGTTCCAATTCACAAGAACAACAGACCAAAAAAGAACAAAGTCCCTGGATGTTGTTTTTACCCCTCCCTATTTACCAAGTATGCATCAGAGCACACTTGTCCGTTCTTGAGATTGACAGCTGTCCCAGCATGCACTGCGACAAAAGCAGCTTTCAATGGAGTGCTCACAGAGCTCAGAGTGTTAAGTTAAAAGTTCTCTTTTTCTGTTGATGTTGTTCAATAAAAGTACATTTTAAGATAATTTGAGGCGAGAACATTATACTTTTAAGCTTCATTATATGGCCAATTTACTGATTTAACGCATATTTAAAAAAAATTATGCGGTCGAGAGGACCGCGGCAACCAGCGGAACTCTGTGAAGTACTGTGTGAAGTACTATGATGGCGAGTTTTTTTGTTTTATTTGGCAAAATTTTCACTTGATTTGTGTTTCTGACTGTGTTAATCATTATTCCCCCACTAAATGAAAAAAAGCCAGAATTTATTATTATCTAGAAACTATTAATAACAGGAGGTGAAATGCAGCTCTAGACGAGCTGAGCGTGTGGTGATGTCACGAGTACGCTTCTGTTCCAATTGACCCATATTTATGCTGCATGCTCCCATTCTCCCCAAGTCCACACGTTCCTGTTTTCTTCTCAAGAACATACTTGGTGAGGACACAAGTCCGTACTGGTGTTCTTGTGAATTGAGAAACGGCCATGGCCACTAGACGAGCAGATATATCCCAGGTGCTGTGCATGGAAAGCTCTCCTTGCAAAGCATTATGGGATTTGATGTCAGGGCGGCCTGCTGGCACCATAGGCTGTCGTAACCCGACAGCGGCGACTAATAACAAAAATGGCGCAGGCATCACACGATGGAGGAGGAGTTATGTGACCAACGGGGAGCAAAAAGTAGAGATCATCTGTTAGAACGTTCAGTTAACTAAGTTCACTACAAAGTCCACTATACAGTCCCTGTTCTATATAGTGATTGAGGGATCCATACTTTTTCTGTACCTGTAACGGACTTGCTAGTGTCTTGTCTTGTAGAGCTTTCACACAGGCGGCGTTAATGTTCACGTCATCGTCCTGAGAAGTATCATAGAGGACCACCAGAGGGATCTGACCTCTCTCTAAGATCTCAGCCAGGAGGATTCTTCCACTCGCCATCGTCTCAAACTTCTTCAGAACAAGTGGCTCCTGGCAGAACGGCTCCAAGCCTGAACAGGACCAACAATTCAAGTTCATTCCAACCAATATCTTTCTAGCACACTTTTCAAGATTGTGACCACAAACTCAAATGTGTTTGTCTCTCTATCTCTCGCTTTGGTAATAGTACACTTTATTTGGCAGTTAGTTGACAGGAAGTTGGTTTTAGACGGAAGGGGAGGACATGTGGCAAAGGTCTGGGACAAGAAGCCGGAACGGCAACATCAGGAACTGAGGTTTCTGCTTAACGGTCACACTTTCTATGCTGAAGAGATCCTTGTTACAGACCAGCACAAAGTAAAGATGTAAACATTTAATGTTCTATTTTTGACAGTTGAAAAAAAAAGTTTGGTGCTTTTGTATTTAATCACTCCTGAATAAAGCATTTCTACAGCTACGTATCACTGCAGTTATAGCAGAAAGTCCTCCTGAGTCCATGTAGACTCAAGTTTCTGCCTGTGGTTCTTTGGCTAAACTCAATCACATTGAAAAGATTTGTAAATTTCAATTTCTGAAGTTTTCTCACAAATTACTTTGGTTAGAACTTTGGTCTGCAAGGGTCAGCAAGGATCTGCAACCTGCAGCTCCAGAGCAGTAAGTAGCTCTTTAGACCCTCTACAGAGGCCCTTTATGGTCTCTAAACACGATAAAGAACCAACTAATGCTTTTAAATATAGTTTATTAACAAATACCATTATTAGAAAGTGTAGTTGTTTTTTTTTCTCCATTTGAATTAAACTTTCAAAACAGAACTACATAAATTCCCTAAATGCACCAGGGAGCGTTATCACAGATCCTTCCTCCCAACAGCTGTAAGACCCTATAACCATCAATGTTCCCAACAACCTCAATAAGTTCTTACATTTATGCTGATTTTTGCAGTTTCTGTCTTAGTAATTTAAATAACATGCTGCTGTCATTTTAGCACATCTTTGCTATTGCTGCTATTTTTTCACATATCCAGTACTGTAGAAAAGTCCACAGCTGTTTATGGATTATTTATTCTCCAGATGCACAGTATTTATATTGTGTAAACACTGTACAGTACAGCATTTTGTTTATTTTCTTAACTCCATCTTGTTCTGTTATTTTTAGACACTTTTTAAAGTCCACAATTGTGTGACCACTTTTTATATTGACCATTTTTAAAAATTATGTTGCTGCTGTAATGCCAAAATTTTCAAGTAAAAAAAGGACAATAAAAGGACTTTCTGTTCTATTCTATAGAACCAGAATATCATTTGATAATTTTTTTCTTATTAGCTTGAAAACTTTTTTTTTTATTTTTTACATTAAATAACATTAAATAATAATATATGCTTCCTCTTTATGAAACTTTAATATTTTGTCCTTATCATAACTCTGTAAAGCCTAAATCATGGAATTATTGTCAGAAAATTCAAATGTTTTAAAACTAGAGCTATCTCTAAAAATGGATAAATGAATAAAAATACATAAAGTTTTGAATAACTAATAAAATAAGCTATTTGTATTATTTGTAATGCATTAGACATTTTGCTTACTACATGTCTGATTGTATAAATCAGAATTTTCATAAACACAAATATCCCACTGATGATGTGGAGGGCTAAAAAACTAAAAATATAAATAAACCGTTTGTTGTTTAAAATGGCAACAGATTTCCTATTGCAGATATTCAACTAAAACAATGTTTTTTTTTAAAGGTCATCTAATATTTTACTATTCATTTAAGTATTCAGTCACTTTTAAAGGTAATTGCATCAAAGTGGTTCAATTCAAGAATGTACAGTAATTAAAAAAAGGTTCAACAATATTTTTTTCAACATCTAATAGTAAAGAAATTCATCCATTTTTTCCCATATGCGTCTCATATAGGACTTTTTTTAGAGGATAAGGTTTGTAAATTTGAACAAGCCTTTATGTACCAAAGTTCTCTCACCTGCTAGTTTACACTTTGTTGACTGGAAAGGCAGCTTGAAAAACTTCTCATGCAGCTCCAACACTTTGGTTTTACTGATCACCTCTGAGAAGCCGTGATCTACATAAAACACCTGCGGATGCAACAGAAGAACTACTGATATTGTCCGTTTTCCTTTGCTTGTACTTATTTGCTGCCTTTTTTTGAGCGTTTACCTTGACTTTATCAGGCATAACCTCACATATTTGTGCCCTGAGGATCTCCTCTTCCTCAGCCCGAACTGCTACGAGTTGGCCTGATGATGGAGAAGACAAAGGAGCTTGGTGGCTTGGATCTAAGCCATAAAACACCCTCATCTCGTCCTCCATTGAGTCCTGCGCCATAGAGTAACCCTCACCGATGTACCTGAATAATGAGGAGAGGTGGACAATGAGAGGTCCCAGTTCCATCAGCTCATTACACATCATTTAGCTTCTCCCCTACCTTAGTATAACTGTGTTGGTGTTGGTGGCCTCCATCACCAGAACGGAGGGGTACTCCTCTTTGGGGATCTGCAGCTGAGGCACTTGGTGGTTACTGAGCCTCCTCCCCAGCTCACTCCTCACCCTCAGCTCCTCTTCACTGGTGGACAAGCTCCTCCTGTTGCAGTTCTCATCCTCTGCACCTCCAGTGCTGCTCCGTCTGTACAGGATGGCCCTCTTGGGGTTATCAGGCATCGGGTAGTTGATGGTGCAAATGTCTGACAGCAGGTCAAGGTTCTCCAGCACGTGTGCGGGCAGTTTAGCCTTGTTATAAAAAAGAAATACAAAAGTAAGACAAAACAATATTTGCACCTGTTAAATAAAATCCCATTTTTATCAAATTGTGTGCTATTAACTTTGTAGGTGTCCTGGAAGAGCTTGGGTAGAGCGTGGGCCCAGAGACCACTGGAGTACTTCACCAGCAGCTCCTCCAGTTTCTGTTTCAGGTCAGGGCTGAGGGCTGCAGGGGAGGAAGGAGGGCTGGGGGACGAAGAGGAAGATGGTGGAGACTGAGGAGAACAGGAGTCAGGGCGAGCCGCATGATTGGAGAGGGGTCTCATTTGGGTGGGGGTCATTTCAGCTGGGGAGGCGGGGGAGCTCGAGTTAAGGACCTGTGAGGGAATGGATGTGCTGGTCTGCTCCTTGGCGGGATAGAGCAGCAGCTCTGATGAGTTGCTGCTGCAGGTTTTCTCCACCTAGAACAATAAAAACAGAAATGAACAAACTCTTTCTAGATCTTGGGCGATATGTTGGATTAGTTTACACACTCTGAAGGTAAGCACCTTCTAATTTTGTTCCACTAGTCTTTTGCAGGAGTCCATCGACATCCTACATTTTGACTTGCTGATAATTGCTCATTCTACTTTGCAGGCGTCATTCACATTGATTTTTTTTTTTTTTCACACGACCCCGAAACTGTTCTAAACTTTTGTTTTCCTTTCATTAAGTCATTTATTTGCTTTTTTTTAAACTTAAAAGTGATCCCTAAATATAAGATCTTTCCTGATCCTCAGCTTTTAAACAGACGTCTGAATGTTTCAGGAAAAACAACTCATGACCATGATGCTGCTATGCCAGATTTTTCATTTTAAGTTCCTTAAGAGGAAAATGTCACATTGAAGAGATCAGATTCATCTGTGCCTCCCTCCAGTATGTTGTTTGATGAAACTGCAAAACACCCAAAGTTCGGATGTGGTAAATCAACGAGGTGATATAGATTTAAATAAGAATGATGAAAAGGCTTTTATTTTTAAGGGTGTTTTATTCTATGTATTAGGGTTTTCTGTTAAGTGAAACAATAAAACATAAAAGTCTGGAAACTCAAATAATTTTCTATAACAATGTTTCTTTTCAAGGCTTTCAAAGACTGCATAGGACCCTGCCGACGCATCAAAGTTGACCTCAATAAAATAATCAATTTTTTCCCACTTCCTGGGTCAAGGGAAATTAATAATTTATTTCTTCTTTTTTTATTTATTGGCTTAAAAACTCATTATTTCCTGTTAAATTAAGGCAAGGCAGGTTTATTTATACACCATATTTCAGTAGCAAGACAATCCAAAGTCCTGTACATTAGAAAAAAAGGACTCTGCAGTGGCATAGAGGCATCAAAAATAATCTTAGATAATAAACAATAATGATTAAAAACAGGATAAAATGATTTAAAAAATGAGACGAAGGTTAAGCCTGTTAACTATCAAAACCAGGTAGGTCATTATTCTGTGAATGATTAATGAATGTAATCAGTGTCTACAATTACATTCCTACAACAGCACAACAAATCTTCTTTTTTTTAGCAGCAAATATTTAAAAAACAAGGGATTCCTCCAAAACGTTCAGTTCGGAGGTCGTACATACAATGCATATGTGGGTCCAGGTTTCCAGGTCTTTGATGGCCTCTGGGGGAAGGTCCTGCTTGTAAAGGTCTTTGTAGATCTGAGGCAGTTTTGACACCCAGAAGCCATTGCTGTACTTGGCCAAAATCTCTCTGATGTGACTCTGGACCTGCTGAGGGTTGTAAGGTTTGCTTTTGCTGGAGCCAAAGCTCTCGTTTAGATTTACTGTTGCTGGAAGAGAAACAGAAGAACACAAGAAAAATTCTAAATCTATGGATTTTACCAATACATGGACAATTTAAAAACTATACATGGATATATTGATAAGATCTCATCTATAGTATCAAAACAATTCTTGATTTTACCGTTTTACAAATTTTTCCTTATTCTCGTTGAAGAATTGATCAAATCTCTAATGATTATTAGATGCCACCAGGGTTTTGTCACAAGGTTTGAAACCGTCTAATCCAGAGTAACATCTAAGCGGAGAACCCTCAGCTTTTTCATTGTTTTCCCCCAGACTAAATGTCTTTTTTTACACAAAATGACACTTATATCATATAAAAAAATTCTTATTCATCGATCACATTAACAATTTTAAGTCCATCAACTTTCATTTATGTTGTTTGTGCTTACTTTGTTTAAATAAAATGTATTTAAAAAAAGTCCCAACCGGAAGTTTATTCTAAGAATTTCAAAGTAAAAGCAAAGTTTTTTTGAAACCTTTGTAAAGTAAAGGCTATAGTGCTATATAGAAATAAGTCTCTGTATTTGGATCGATGGATGGAAAAGGGCATTTGGTTTTTAGCACATTTTCTAAACGACAATAGAGGTTGGCTGTCCTGTGAAGACTTTTGCTCGCTGTATAATTTAAACTGCTTCTATGCTCAGTTTAACACTGTCTTAAACTGCAATCCGGCAGCAAATGTGCTGCACTCTTGACGATGCAGGAAACCAAATTTTGCAGGTCTGCAATGAAGGGTCCTGACAGTGCAGGTCTGCAGCCAGACTATCTTGCAGAACTGACAACTTTCTTGAAAAATATAAAACATGGTGAAATAAAAAAAAAAAAAGCACATAAGTTGTAATCAAAGACAAAAACAATAACTAACTAATGATAATAATCTCAGTGGCAGCAGTCACTCATAATGAGGCCTTGCCTTATTACCACCCCCTAAGGGACCTTTATCTACACTAGGGGTCGGCAACCCAAACTGCTCAAAGAGCCATATTGGACCAAAAAAACAAAAAACAAATCTGTCTGGAGCCACAAAAGTGTAGAAGTCTTATACAAGCCTTGTATGGAAACGCCTTGTAAGTCTATTAGCCCACCATAAAAAAGAACTATGTGGGCTTAAATATATAATAAGCATTCATGATTAAATGTCTATCCTGGAGCAAATGTCACATAGTAGCATGAGGCGATGTAATTCATCTCGCTCTGCTTCACCACCCTTCACCGCGTGGTTTCATTGTTGCATCGATGAAATTATAGAAAGACGATAAAGGAAATCTTTCTATGGTGGACGTGTTTGTGTTGGGAGGAGTTGATTGAGTCATGAGGAACCAAGCAGGAACTGACATCCATTGGAGCAGTGCTCTCTAACCCTGAAATCTCCTTGGTGTTATTTTTATTTTGAGGATTTGGGGGAAAACAATCAAAGAAATTTGTCATCCCTGCATCAGAGCGCTGCCTGTTTGATGTGTTGATGGTTTTCCATGCTTGCAACAAAACTAGCAGCAGTAGTGGAGTTTGGAGATGCAATCCTCTTCTTAAATCTATCTTTGCTCTCCTCTAAATTTATCCAGAAGTTCAGCAATCACACTTTTTCTCTCCCTGCCAACTTGGTGGTCAGCTCCATATTTAGCTGGAAATGCATTTTCAAATGACCCTTTAATTTTTGACAACCTCTCATTACAAAGCAAAAATGCAGGCAATCCTTCCGCATTGATAATGAAAGTAAATTATTTGGTCCATTCTTTTTTGAATCCTCTTTTCTCATCAGCTATCATCCTTCTTTTCCCTTCAGGATCCATAGTCTGAGACACACCCACCGCTTTGTTTGCCTGGCACCGCGCCACGCTGAAATGTGTGTTGCAGGCTATGACTGATCCCTATGGCTATGAAGCAAGTTTTCGTTGAAAGAAATGTTTACAGCTATTGTTTAAATTTATTATACAATTTTTTACACCATTGGAAAACGTAATGAATGTTTGTTTGACCTCCTGCACACCATATTAAAATAAACAAACAAAGAAAAATCTATTTTCACAAATCTTTGAAAAAGCTCCAGGGAGCCGCAAGGAGGGCGCCACAGAGCGGCCCCTGCTCAACACATATTAATCTGATGATTTATTTCACTAAGCATTTGGACATTTTTGCCTTTGCAAAACATACCTGGAGAATTTAAAGGGTATTACTGTAGCCAATAATCTTTCTGTTTTCGATTAAGAAGTGAAGCAAAATATAGAAACCCTGTGTGAAAAAGTTCAGCAGGATGAATGATGGGAATCATGGTCTAAAATGTGAATTTACAGCAAAAATTTTGGGAAGTTTTTAGTCAATTTAACATCAATTAATTAAATATTTTTTTATTTCCTATTCATGTAAATAAATTGACTGGACATGCTTCCAAGAACAGCGATCCCTACCAATAATGAAGGGCTGCAGTTTGGAAAAACTATAAATTTGTTCTACTCACGCCCGCCCTGTTGTGGATTTCTGGAGAGGTGAGCGTGCATCTCCTTCTGAAAGCGTGTTGGGAGGGTCATCCTCTTGTCCTGTCTGTAAAGGGAGAACCAAACAGGAAATAATGATAAAAACCAAATAGTAGGTAATTCTGGTTTTAGGCTTTTCTTTTCAACCTTATTGAACATTGCACTATTTCAAACTATTCTAAATCTAATTTGTGTATCAAGTGAATAGGAGAAGAATTACCCTGAAGAAGAGTCATTTTTAAGACTTTAAAGTTTAATCAACATTAGAAACTCCTGGATAAAGTATACATTACATTTCCTCCATTTTGAGACAATCTAAGTGTGTTCTATACCCCAGCACTGACCCTATAATAACATCTCACTGATAAAGACTCATTCACCCTGGATGTTAGACACTTTAACCTGAAATAAAAGCTGACACCTTGATCTAATTTCCCTATCAAAATTCAAATCTCTATATATCTACATCTAAGAAGTGCCGGCGCTGTTTGGCGGATGTGACATCAAGCGCGTCCATGTTAACTTGGTCCAACCTAGCAAAGAATTGGGTCGTTATATTCAAGATGGATTTTGTGGATACTCAGAAGCGACCGCCGCCAACTCAGACACCAATGGCAACTCCACTTAAGGTGAAAAAGGTAAAGAAACAAACAGACATTGTTAAGTACGAGTGTGTGCTATGAGTACGAGCAAGAGTGCTGCAGTTCTGTGTTTTGACCAC
Organism: Cyprinodon brontotheroides; assembly: GCA_018398635.1. Lineage (NCBI taxonomy): Eukaryota > Metazoa > Chordata > Actinopteri > Cyprinodontiformes > Cyprinodontidae > Cyprinodon > Cyprinodon brontotheroides. The sequence goes on along the minus strand of JAGKQL010000028.1, from coordinate 17,970,324 downwards.
AGGTGGCAGTATGATTAGAAGAATCCCATAATGCTTCTTTAATACTTGAATAAATAAATATATATATGAATATATAACATGGCAAATAAAAACAAACACATGGAAAAGGTAACATATCCCATGTTACCTTTGATCAAACGACACATTAACAAACACATAATTATAATGTATAAAGAAGGCCTTAAGTTGAACAACATCACCATTATTTTCTATCATTTAGAACAGTTTTTGGGTTCAAAACTATATTTAATATTTAGAGCCAAACTAATAATCAGTAGCCTTTCTAGACAAAAGGAAAAAGGCTTAAAGCTGACTGTTATTTTGAAATAATTGTAAACAGGAAAGAGAAACAGAAATACTGAATTGTCCCACAGGAGGAAACAGATCTTGTCTCCTCTGTCAGCAGGTATCACCATTAGACATTTATTTAGAATGAAACTGCAAAAACTATCAAATAAGTACAAATTGCATCATGCATTTGCCCGTAATTTGAGTATATAGGATAATCGGGTGTGATGCAGTTGAAATAAGATAATGGAGTTCTTTTTCTTATTTTAAACATATATTATCATATTCTATTGGCTATTGTCCTACTGCCCTGCACAAATCAAGCGAAAATACTCTTCATTTATTTATTTTTTGCATATCTGTTGTGCTGGATAAGACTATTTTGACCTAATTCTGGGATATCTTGATAACCCAGAGCCAGGTCAGTGATTTTCTATAATTAAGGTTGTATTAGTTTATTAAACTCTTAATACCTAGATCTGTACAACATAAAGAACGCACATTTAGCTTAACACGACCAGTAGCTTCAGTCATATAGTTCCATTCTTTAGGTAAAGCACAAACTAACTTATCTTTTTTTTTTTTTCCTATTTTGAAACTTTTTCACTTTTGAATACTTTTTCATTGTTGTCAAGTAAGACATAATTATCAGTCTCTGGCCACACGACATATTCTACTCACTGAACTGTCAAACTTTTGTCTTATACCGACTATTCTCAAAGAGAGAAATATATTAATTTCATTTTAAAAAGTTTTGTTTTTTTATTGAAACTCTAACTCTGGGTTTTGGCTTTAATTGCACAGTCAGGCGCTACAGAAATGAAGATGACGTTGACCTGTCCATTAAAAAGATCTAGAGTGTTACAGAGAGATATGCTGATTCACTCTGTGCCGGTTTAGAAGAGTTAATCTACCAGAGAATAGAGGATGGATTAAAAAGGGCTCATGTCCCCCCTGAGCTGGGCTCATGCCCCCTGCTAGGACACTGGGACTCCCATCCTGGTGCCCCTTTGTGCTGCAACACAATGGAGACAGAGACAGTGACCTGATCTCCCTGGTTTATCTAAAGGTGGATGGAGGTTAGAAGGAGAACCAGTCACTGGGTTGGGATAAATCTCTCTGTATAGCAGATTACATCTAGCAAGGAAATCTTTTTGAGCCTAAATCAAACGTTTCAGGTGTAAAAATGATTCTTTATTTTTTACACAAGGACAAAAAAAATAAAATAAGAAAAATTTGTTTATCTTTAAAAACATAAGACCTCAAACTGATGCTGCTAAGAGGGTTTGTGGAAATATGTCTCATGAATGTGTTCAGAAAGAAAAATAAGTGCTGGATCCCTTCTGATTGTTAGTTTGTCAAGTTATAAGAAAATAAACAAAGTGAATAAAAAAAGACATTGATCCAAAATCCAAATTAAACCCCTTTAACTGAAGGAGATGCGTGATCCCCTTCAAGCAAGGCAGAGACCTGGTTCCAATAGACTGAATACTGGTCCAAATTGCCCACACCAGTTGAAGGTGACCAATTAGACCCAACTTACCACTCTCATTCCCTCTCATTTCAACATCTCATCATCTATAGGTGTTGCAAAAATTGAACAAAAGTCGAAACCGAGGGGCAACATAATTATGATCAAATTGAATTGTTTCAATAGTAAACTATGTTTGGAATCTTTGATAAAACCAGCAAGGCAGTCTGATTTCTAGAGAGGACGTATTGATAAGGGATTGCAAATCCAAAATATAAATTGTCTGGCAGGTTTATCTGATTAAAAAAAAAAAAAAACAGCAAGCATTGGCTAAAAATGTTTAATATCCTTCGCCAAGATTTGCTGTGATTGTATTGTAAGGAACAAAAATAGAATAAAAATATAACTAACACTTTATTAAGCCAAGCTGAATCATTGGATTTGTGATGATATTCACTATTGAATGCACATGTCTGGCACACCAGATTCATCCCATTCTTGAATTCTGATGAAGGACCAATCATAATCATGCAATATGCTAGATGGCATTCACCTAAAAATCAGTTTATAGAAAAAATGGTAAATAAGGACATAAATGGCAGCATATTACTCCAGCTGGGTAATTTAATTTATCATGTTCATCAGACTTGTTTACTGACTTCATTGATTAAAATAAAACTACTTCCTTTGCACACAAACAGCCACAGCATGTTCCATCTGCCCAGTTAACTCGATCGTAACAATTACATGATGAATCAAACTAACCAGCGCTAACTCACTTTTCTGCAGGCAGGTTCCCTCTCTTATTGGCTGCGTTGTGATTGGTCAGCTTGTTGGGATGCCCTCCAGCTCTTCCCTCCGTCAGGACATCCCTCAGGTCTCTCGTCTGTCTGAAGTCTCCATGTCCAGCCCCGCGGCCGGCACCTCCACCTCCTCTTCCTCCGCCTCGGCGGTTTGGCTGCCTCAGAGAGGTTTGGGGTTTGGCTGACAAAATTTGATGGAGAGATGTTACATTTGTCTGAAGGGTGGTTAAAAAAAAATTGGAAGAAAAAAAAAACAGATTTAATTAGAAACCAAAAATCAGCTGCTGGTGGTCCATAAACCCCTCCCTTGCTCATGCGCGGTGCACGAGGTTTTGGTAAATCGGCTCATAGCTCTGTCTGAACTGTAGGATTTAGCCACAAACATCTCACGAGGGGGTTGCTTAGTGGTCGCAGTGGGCAGCACTAATTCTTGCGGCAAGAACGTTGGGGGTTCAATTACCAGCCTGGGGTCTTTCTGCATGGAGTTTGCATGTTCTCACTGACTTTGCATTTAAGCATGCATGAGTACTCCGGCTTCCTCCCACAGTCCAAAAACATGACTTCTCTAAATTCTCCTTATGTGTGAGTGAGTGTGTGAATGGTTGTTTGTCATGTTTGTCTCCGTGTTGCCCTGCAATGGACTGGCGACCTGTCCAGGTCATACACCCTGTCCAGAGTGTACCCGGCCTCTCGCCCGTAGAAAGCTTGCGACCCCACTTGGGATGAAGTGTGTCAGAAAAAAAAGGGCTGACTGAATTTCTAAGATGTTTGATTTTCTCTCAAGATTAAGATTCCTGATCTGGAGGGGGTTGTGAGGACGGACATAGAGGCTGAAACTCGGCCCGGTCGAAAAAATTCTCCCAAGACTGGAAATGGCAAAAAATCGTACAGTGTGTGCCCGGCTTTAGGGGTCTATGGTGCAGGGCCGGGTCGTGAAGGTGACTGCTCGATGCTGATTGGCCAACTTTTGGGAGTGGCGGCCCAGTGGTTAGGCCATTGCGCTTGGAATCCTGAGGTTCTGAGTTCAAGTCCCACTCCCACGGACTGCCACCCTTAGCCCCCCCCCCCATTGCTCCTCAGGCACCGCACAATGGCAGCCCACTGCTTCCCAAGGGGATGGGTTAAATGCAGAGAGTTAATTTAATTGCTCTGTACTTGTCACAGTGTAATGACAATAAAACGCTGGGGAAAGAAAAAAAAACAAAAACATACTCAAGTATGTCTGACTGACAATAATCAGACAGCGAGGAGGTTTTCCTCATGAGTCAAGGGGGAAAAGTGATCATTCAGTCAGAACAGTCATTTTGTGCTGAACTGTTGCCTTGGTTTCTGGAGTTAATTATTTCTGAGCGCATCACAGCTATTTTCACCCATTGTAGTGATGTGATTTTATATGTTTCAACAAGTTTTCATGCAATACGTGACTTTGGATTTAATTAACATCATTGATCCTCCCCTGTTTCAGAGAGCAGCAGCTGCCACTGAGTTTCAGATATGTTTCTGCCCTGTTGGGGAACATTGTAAGTTGATCAATTTAATCGCTCTTATGATGTCATTGACTCTAATACACATGTAGCAGAACTTGCAGCTCATTTCCTCGGTGCGCTTTCCAAAATGTCTGCATTTTGGGAAATACAGCATATTTTTTTTCTGTGTACATTTGATGGTCAAAATAAATCTGGGCCTCTCAGTTTTACTGTATTGCATCAGCGAAGCTTAGCATTACATTACATTTACATTACTTCCACTCACTCCCTCCCTTTTAATCCTCCTCCCTCTGTTGCTCACTCATTCCTTAAGCCTTTCTATGTCAGAACTTTCTGATGCTTTAAAATCTACCCTATTTTTATTCTTACCGATCTTGATTTAATCAACCCAGTTACGAAAAAAAAAAAGCCGGGCGGCTTCAGTAGCCTTACTCAGCAGACAGTTCCTGCTTCAGCCCCTGAGTCAACACACACTGATGCATATAACGCAGAACTGAGCTGACATCCACATGCAGATATTTACGTAAGGACGACCACTCACATGCACTAAGAGAGAACGTCACATCACCCTGCAGACGTGGACTCACGGCTTCTGCTCTGCCTCAGCCTGAATATCAATAACCTCGGCAGTGAGAGGAGGATGAGGAGGAGGGCTCGATTTGTGAATCAGCTTCTCTACGCTTGTGCAGCATGAACCGGATCACCCCACTCCAACCCCCTCCTTTCCCGTCACCAGACCACCTCCTCAGTGTCTCTCATCCATTTTTCTCCCTCCCTTCTGCGCCGCCACCTCTTACCAACCACCCCCCCGACTTCTAAGAATATTCTGCAGAATCACCGCCTAGCAGAGAATAAGTGGTCTTAGTAGGAGTCAGTTCTGTTAGTGAACGTGCGCCTTGTTAAGGGTTCTTCCTAGTTATTTAAATGTATAGTGGAGGATGATCTTTATATGGGTGATCATTAAAATAATTAATCCTCCTAATTTTCAATCATTCTGGTAATATGCTTACGTCAGGCCGTCCTACAGTACGTGCTCGTCCCTATTTTCAATTACCGGTGGAAAAATTGCAAATCTTCTTTTAGAAAGGAAGCTTTAAAAAATAAAATAAAAAACTAAAAAAAGCTTGTATGAGCGATGCAAACTAACTTTTAAACAGAGCGTGCACGAGGAGAAATGGGCTTTTGCATGCTCTAGCACGCGTTTAATAGGCGCTCCCTCCCGGGAGTGGGTACAGGGCTGTGCATTTGCATTTTTTTTTTTTTTTAAAGTGGAGAGAGAAGGTGAGTCTTTGCAAAAATTTGCAAAAATCCTCCACTATACCTTTAAGACTGATTAGGAAAAAGTATTTTCCATAAATACAAACTCATATTCTCTACTCCCTCCTCCTGCTTTGCACATCTCTTTATTGTTATTATGCTTTTTTAAATACCTTACAGTATTTAATCTCATATTGTAAATTTACCCTCATTACACCATCTCTTATTCTTTTTTTGTTTTGTTTTGATTGATTATTTTTCTGCGTTGCTTCTGTTTGCCCTTCATTTTTCTGCTGACATGCCTGAAATTCTACAATGGGGGACAATCAAAGTTGTTTCTAATCCATTTTAGAGGCTCACTAATGTGTGTATGAGTTGCTCTCTCTGTGCATCTGATGCACCGATGCTTGGTATACATGAGAGTCTGGGTGGAGGCTATAACTGTAAAGAGGCCAGTCATTCATCTTCAGCCTGTCAGGCTAAACACAAAGAGGCTCTGCTGCAGCAGCACAGCCCTGTCACCTATTTGTTTCTGTTCATTGGATTCAACTCTTTTAAATTTCCCACATTTCGTTTAGGTACAGCAATAAAATTCATTGTATTTTCTTAAGGGTTTCATGCAAAATACTAAATAATATTTTTTTAAGATAAAACATTAAAAGAATTACATGAATTTTTTTTAATCATCCCTTTTTTAATCATCCCCTTCATTTCCCTGAATTCAAGTTCAGGGCTTTGCAAAGCTCTCAGAATCAATTCAAATGTTTGATAGACAGTATTGAAAAACAGACATTCTGTCAGCTAAAAACAGAAAGACTACAGGAAACTGCAAACCTACAAGGTTGTGAAGCTCAACCAGCTTTTATAACCTTCCCCCCAAACACCAGACGTCATTTAGACCTTGGTTTTTAGGCTAAATCTCATCCGTCATAGTCATAGAAATAATGATAAATTTTGGGAATATATAGTCTGATAAAGAGTCCATTTATATACATGTTTAAGCCAGAGTGATTTGACATTTAAATATGACTTCCCTACGACTTTAAAAAAAGCTACGAAGATATGGCAAACAAGGAACTCAGTGAGACAAGAATTAAATAAAACCTTTTTGCTTACAGAAATAAAAAAAAACCTAATGATAGAAAATATGCCCCTGAATTGCAGTTTCTGGCTTTTTAAACATTTTCTCTTGATCAAAGCTCATATGCAAGCTCTCCTGAATCATATAATGCACGATAAGCTTGTTTAACACCTAACTATTTTTCCCATCTTCTTCTGTTTTCAGCCTCATTGGGAGTAGCTGAGTGGTGAACCAACACTTGACCAGTTTGCCGATTAATATTATGGACAGTTTGTAAAAAAAAAACAAAAAAAAAAACAACAACGGTGGTCATTTGGTGATAAAAAAATATGAGTTTTGTGTCATGAGCATCAGAATCCTGCGCGGGTCTGATTTTTCAAAACTGTATCTGCCCCCAACCTTAGAGCCCAGAACCGAGACCCGACCCATGACCCGCAATTATCCCCATTTAAAACCCAGGACCGCACAAATCCGTAGAGTTCAGAAACAAGACCTGACCCATGACCCATCTACATTCACAGATTAACAGCTGTGAAATGGCTGAAGTAAGAAGGTTTGTCTTGCTGCTTAAAAATACTGTTATGGTTCTGTTTTGGGGTTGATGTTGTTATATGTAATGTTCTTATTTTTGCCCATATTAGTTTGGATAGCTTGTTTCTGTATGCCTCTGCTGACTTCCGCTCACATGTGGTAGTATCGGTCACATGGGTGGGAGACTGGCAGTGCAGCAGGACCAGCAGTGGGAGGTTCTGGGCGTTAGAGGTGGGAAGCTTAAGGAATGATGGACTAATAATAATAAAAATAAAACCCAGTTTCACGGGACTTTGTATGGGCGCTGTTACAATACTGTTATCTGGATATTCTTAAACAAATGTATTTTCTAAGATGTAGAGTTAATAAATAAGAAAATAGAAATAAGCATAATTCATGCTGTAACTCTATCATACCAGCATTTTGTTGATTTATACCCGTGCCTGCACCTATGAAATACATAGAGTTTTTTCTACCTTTTGTGTGTTGTAATGCTCTAGGATTTGAACTATTGGAATTTTACAGGATAAAATAAAAAGGAGCCGAGGACAGAGCCATGTGTGATCTTTGTTTGGTCAAAACTGCTAAATGTTACAAGGCTGGATGCCATTTGTAGAAGTGCTAATATTTTAAGTGCACTCACTTAACTGCTGTCACTTATATTATACTGACGTGTGAACAATGATTGGGTCTGTTGCTGCCCTCAAACACAAACTCAGCTCTTTTTACCCACCGAGCAAAAATTGGTTGAATAGACATTTAAAGATGACTTTATATCCATTTGGTTTTGGTTGAAAAGTGAAAGCTGAAAAGCCGCAATTTTCTGGTCATTGAAAAGACATTGAAAACTGGGTTTTCAACATCTATTATTGGACTAAAGTGGGACAAAATCAGACCGACCAATCATAGCCCAATTTTCAACACGACAAAAACCTTGCCCAAATTTCTGGACTAAATTGAGTCTAAGACAGACCAACCAGATTTAGCCTAAAAACCAAAGTCTAAATGACATCTAGTGTTCAGGGGGTTTGCTACTGAAAGCTATTAATGGATATGCTTTATGGGTTGGAGGTTAATGTCAAGCATTTTAAGTGTCCTGTAGCATTTATTTATTTAATAACTTACAGTTTTGGATAAATAACAGTTTGGCAAAATCTTACCATTGAGGACTAGAGGAACAGCCGGTTTAACCCTCATCTGGGTGTTGACCATGTGGTGTCTGCCTGTTTTCTTGGAGCTTCGCTGTCGGGCCACCACCTTAGCTGTGTGTCCTCCCTCCTTAGCACCAGAAGAAGCATAAAACATCTGGAGGAAGAGATGTAAATGTTTACATCAAGATTAACTTTATCGAATTATAGATACTCATCTGTTCTGGTGTCACTCGCCTCTCCAGAACCTCTCCTCTCCATGCGAACAGAGGACATGTTGGCTAACAGAGCCTCCAGGTGGTTATATCCCATCTGTCTGTGCGGGATCTGTTCTCCTGTTAGCTCCTTGTACTCCGACTGCAGGCGGGACAAGGACACTCCACCTCTGTTGGCCTGGATGATGGCCTGAAGGGTCCTTTTCGCCAACTCCACTTCAGCCATCTGGGATGATAAACAAAAAAAAAAGAAATAGCAAAAAAAAGGTACCAAATGCACCAGGAATATAAAACACATAACAGCTTAATATGAGAAAAGGTAGTAAAGTATTTTAGGAGAAAATAAAAAATGCTTGATGACAAAGTGATGTCAGTTAGTTACAGTAAACCTGCAGGTTTGCTGTACCTGAAATGATACGGACTGAGAAGATCACCTCAAGATTTATTTGCATCTTTCATAAAGTCAAAAAACATATTTGTTTCACCAACTACCATTTTGGATAATGACAAAACAAATACGGCGGACTTAATCATTTCACTGTCTGTAAACATAAACAAGTCTGTTATTTCTTGTAGACATTCTCTAGCTTAAGATGGAAACAAATCTGATATTTATTTATTTATTTATTTAATCATAATGAGAGGGAGCAGAATGAAGAAAATACAGCATAATCCAATCCCATAACACAACTGTTTTAACCAATAATATTTGCATAATAAATACCGAAACATGAGCTTTGATAACATTTTTCAAGTTTAATCTTTTTTTCATTTGTTTCATTGTGTCTCTTACATGTTTTTTTAAACACAGCAAGAGATTTAGCTTTTTTTTTTTATTTATCCACATTTTTCCATAAAGGGATTCCATAACAGAAGCACATCACTCCAATACTTAAGTTCTGAACCTTGATTTTATAAATATTTCAAATCTTTTTAAATTATATTTACTTTGCCTTTTCTGAAATCTCTTGTGAATATTACAACACCTATCTTATGAAGCTGGTAAATCAATTTCAATATACAGAACTGCAATCAGTTAAATCATCAAATTTTATTAATTGTAACTCAATGAGTAAAATAATATTTTAACAAACCTTATGTGTGTTTTATAAATATTTCCCCATATTTCTATACAATAAGCCCAATATAGAAAATCAAAGAAATATATAACAGATAAAGTGCCTTTCAGTTCAAATAATCTTATTTTAGCTACTTTAGAAATTTGCAGGAAATATTTTCATGACCAATAAAATCCAAAAGCTTAATTTGACTAACTTGATCAATCTTAGCTCCTTATATATCCAATGGCAATTCATTAATCATATTTAATTTCATTGTATTTATTTATACAGCCCTTTAAAAACAGTAGAAGACTAGAACCATGGAAACTTTAATGTTTTTCATCATTTCAAAAACATTTTTATTCAATATGATACAATTGTAGGTTACAGAGAAAGATCTGGACTGTGTTGGACTTGTGGGGGACACACCCTGATCCGGCAGCTTTAGTTTAAACAGGCGAGATCTGACAGATGAAAAAGGTTATAATAACGTTATAACAAAAGATGCAACAAAATATGCAGATACGATTAAGTGTTATTTAATATTCCGGAGGAGAAAAGTCTGATTAAATTGTATCAATCACTTGTTGATGTGGGAAACTGACGTAACGCTGTCACTCCAGTTCCACAACCTCCACAAGACACCAGGCTGCTTTCCTCTAACTTCCCACGTATTTATTTTATTTCTTTTAATTTGAGGCAAAACCTTCGGATTAAAAATGAACCCCCTAGGATCAGCTACATTATCTAGTTTCGGTATCGTTTCCTTACGCCACTTGTAGATAAATCCTCCCAACTGCTCAAACATTTCACTAAAACAAAGCGCTTAGCGAACCGGAAGTAGGTAAAAGTCCCTTCAGAATAAAACAATAGAAGCTTATTTTAACTGAGGTTGGAAATAGAGTTGAAACCCCTGACCGGAAGTACAATTCTGCGTCCTGCCTAACTTTATTTAAAGTCATCTCACAATCAGAATACACAAAATACACACTGAGCCCAACTTTGTCTTTAAAGTTAATGAACATCGATAAAAGTAACAAAAGCTTCAAGACCTTGGTGAGAAGAAACGAGGTGGTGAAGTCTGGAGCCGCTGTCAGAGGTGTCACCGCCACGGGGCTGAGCTGGTGGCCGACCGGGGCTCGGTGTCCCGTGCGACTGATTGCCAGGCCGGGTGGCAGCCGCTCCGGGAACAGCCTCCCTCCCTCCCGTCCGTCACCTGATTGGCCGCCTGCGGATGATGGGCCCTTCGGCTAATTACAGAGCTATCCTTTCCAGAAGCTGCAACACTAAGGAATTCAAATTCCTGCAGTCTTATAAACAGGATATAAAATATAAAAATATAACTTTAAAGTTAAAAGTAGAGACTGTAAACAAACATTTTAATCAATCATTTTAAGCAGTTTTTATACCTAATAATTTAGAGATACACAATAGATAGAAGTCAGACATATACAGTAGTTTCTTTTAAACAATATAATAGATAAAAATGTTCTTGATAAAGTGTTATTGAAGCAATATATATATATATATATATATATATATATTGCTTCAATATATATATATATATTATATATATATATATATATATATTATATTATATATTATATATATTATATATATTATTGGTTACGCATTTCTGCGTACATGCATGCATGTATGTATGTACACATTAGATAATAATGGGCAATTGTTAAAATAGTATATAAGAATTAATGGGATCATTAGTGACTATTATGTTACAATGTGTGTGAATATGTAATAAAAAACAGTGTTGTTATCTATTGTAGTATATTGATAAAGTAATGTAGTGAGATTTGTTAAATTTAAGTTATGTTAGTTTTGTAGTATGGAGCACCTAAACTGACTAAAGCAGCATAGTGGATTTTTAAGTACATTTTCATTTATTGTTTTATATCTCTTTCTGTATTTCTATTATTATTTTATATTTCTATATTAAGTTGATGTTATTTGTTTAATTCTCTTTTCTTGCATGAATATTGGTATGGACCCCATAAGGAATAGCAAAAGTGTTAAACTACAGTTAATGGGTATCCTCAATAAACAATAAATATAAGCAGATGTTCCATGTTTCAAAGTAAAATAAAAAGCGTGGCTATTTATTGGTTCGATTTAACTATAACATGCATAAATAGAAGTTATATATCGGTGACAAAATATTTAATAATGTAGGCTAAAATCATGTAGAGCTAAATATTTAGACATAAACTGCTATAGTGTTAACTTCACCACTAATATATTGGGGTATGATTCACTAAACATTGTTTTGTCTAAGTTTATCACTCTTATAAATTTGAATAGGAGTCAATGAGTTGATGCAATCGGCTGGTTTTACTTAGAAAACTTTTCCTTGAATATCATTGTACCTTATATATATATATATATATATATATTTCAAAGTAATATATATATATATAGCGTGGCTATTTATATGGTTTATTTATTTAACTATATACATGTCATAAATAGAAGTTATTGGTTAATAATCGTCACAGTTGACAAAGATTGCAGTTTGAGGACACCATCCCGTCCCTTAAGAATACGCTAAAACTTCATGAGTAGAGCAAGAGGGACTATGCACTTCAATAAATTGATTTAGGGAATATTTGATGAAATATGGAACTGCTATAGTGTCAGTTAACAAATGTCACCACTAATCGAGATTATTGGGGTATGATTAAATGACTAAATAGCATCTCCGTCCCATGCTTGTCTAAGTTTATTTTCTTATATAACATTAGCCCAATAGGAGTCAATGAGTTGATGCAATCAGCTGGTTTTACCCTAGCCCTTATCAATTGAAGCTTTGAACTTTGTCTACTTTGTTTTCCCCTTTGTTTACTGTGTATTATTACCATAGCTGTACTCATAAGACTTACCAAAATAAAAGCATATAACCTCAATGGCAGTTACAACAAAAGTAACTTTACTGAGTTGTCCTTTATATATAGTTTGTATAGTGGATAAGCTTAGAAGACTGTGTTGATGCACGGAAAACCTTTTGTGTTAACATAGATTTAGCAGCAGGATCATTAAATGGGCAAAGCTAAGAGCTACTAAAGCTGATATAGCTTCTCTGCTGTTTTTCCATTGCTAATATCTGTCCCTTACATATCTACAGAGCTATAAAAATTGGATCAATGTGACCAAGATATCTATTTATTCAATAAATTAAATTGTCTTGGGATTTACAAACCCAAACACCTATGATTTTAAATGACCAGTTACTATATACAAATAAATGCATTTAATGGCATATGTTTAGCAAAACACTGCCTAAATGAGCTTTGATATTGTTTAAAAAACAATATCAAATAACACATCTAAATATTTACAAAGCTGTATTTTAAAACTATAAAGCGAATATAAGCTGACTCTTGTAATAATATTTGGCTGTAGAATTCACTTTATTTACAAATATTCTTAAACATCCTTATAAAAAACAGCAAAGGTTACATTAACATTTTATAAACTTATTTAGATTTTTCTTTATATTTCTAATATTTGTAATTCAACTTATAACATAACTACTCAAAGTGATTATGACAAACTTTATGTCAATGACAAACACAGTCCAGGTCAAGGGAAAACCCTAGTTGTTCAACATAATTACGCCTTACCGTTAGGGGGCGCAAGTTCCCATAATTGCTGCATTTTTTTTATTGTTTGGTGATGATAGCGGAAACCAGCTGTCAGAAGCCGGAAAATAGTCGGATTAGCAAAGTACAGAATATCCCAAAACCGACAACAGCCCAGCAGCGGTTACACCCAATGTTTCAGTGAAAGCTTGAAAGGTTCACATTTAACAACAGATCTCTCTGTTTGCCCGGTGAGCTGATTTATTTGTTTTGCATAGTGGCCTAATTTCCTACGCAGACAGCCTTGTAGCAACTTCTAACGCTGGCGCTACATCATTATAACCAAGAACCGCGCCGTATGAATTATTGTTAAATGGTTTCTTTACCAACTAGTAACTTATTTTCATAACTGGTATTTATTAACTGGGGAATTTTGCGTTCGACAGCCTTTCTTTAGCAGTGCAACGCATTAGCAATTGGGTGGCTAATATGGACTTTATGCTGCACCTTATTCACTTTAAACACTTTTAAAACTTGATCATTTTAGTCTTACGTAATGCAGCCTTTTATTTATATTATTGATGTTAATATCTTAATGTAAATATAAAAACTAAGTCGGAAAAAGTCATAGGAATTTACATTTATGATCTGTAGCAAAACAGCTAAGGAGAAGAAAAGAGCAACAAACCATTTTCAAATACTTGCATATATCGTATCATTCAGGGCTCTTAAAAGTATAACACCCTAAATGAAACCAGTTTCCAGTATTGTGCTTAATAATTGAAGAAGGTTGTATCAACCACCCATTCCCCTCTAAAGTCAGTTACAGGATCTACAAGTTGGTTTTGTAGGTTCCAGATTTTCAGTAAAATAACTGTATAAACTATTTTCAGCAAATAGTAGTAAGATGTTTATTTAGATATCATTGAACACCTGGCTATGTAGTATGTGTTAACTCTGTTGATCTTTAGAAAATAAATTTTTTTTAATCTAGAATGTTTATTGTTGTTTAGATTGTTATGATGTTGAATTTGATGATACTGTGTTTGGATTGGGAAAACTTTTTGTCATATTTTTTGTCATTGAAATATATATATGCCATATTTATATATATATATGCCATATATATATATATATATGCCATATATATATATATATATATATATATATATATATATATATATATATATATATATATATATTATACCTATTACACAGGAAGAGCTATTAAGTGTTAAAAAAAACAAAGGAGCATTGGCCACATCTGTTTGAAATTAGTCTTTGCTTCTCAGTTATATTTATCTGTGATTATGTTAATATATTTTTATTAATGTGTTTAACTGATAATATAAATACTACATGTAATAAATACTACATATTGTCACTTGAAAATATGAAAACTATTTGCTGCTCATTCCAATGTAAGAATGTTTTTGTAAAAGGACCTATGTAATATTGATTTAAATCTAATTGATTGTTTTGTAGTAAATAAGTCTATTTAGAATCAATCGCCATCATAATCTGCTCATCGATGAAATAAGAAGTTAAATGAGATTGCAACACCCATCTTAGGTTTGTGCAGAACATTGAATTCAGCATACGAGTTTCAATCCGCTGTGACGTTTTCGGCTCAGAGATCACGCCCTAAAGTCGACCCGCTTTCACTTATCTTTGAGACAGAGAAGAGGGGAGGAAGTGAATCGGATGAATAAAATAAAATAGAAAAAGAACCTTGAAGGTTTTTTTTATTTCCCTGGTAGTGAAACTATTTTGAGGTTTTAATCATGGCTATGAACAGGCGACATTCGTACACTCCCCGGGTGAGTAACCGGCTCCTCTATTCTTTAAGAATCACTTAAGAAACTTTTTCTAATGTATCATAACTTTAAAAAAGTCAACAAGTAGTATGTACTCACCATGCAGCAGTCGTAGGATTCACATCTGTGTGTTTTAGTTAACAAAGCAGAATTTGAAGTCAGTCTTTTCACCCTATTGGACGTATTACCTGTTTGCAGTCTCATAAATCCCAGTTAGAACTACATTACAACATCTCATGTTGGAGCTTTGAAAATAAAATAATAATTAAAATCCTTAAACGCTTCTGATGTGAGCTGGCTGGTTTAGAATCCATCCATCCAGTGTGAATTCACGTGTCCCTGCAGCCTGGACTGACTTCGTTGTTATAAGAGCCTCTTTGTGTTTGATGGTGCTGTTTCCTTAGGATCTTTGTTGTCGCAGGACATATGACTGACTATGTGATGCCATCTCTGCTCCCTCAGGACTCTAGTGGAATATCTTCAACTGTGACTAAGCAGAAAGAAAAAATCAACAACATATTTTCCTGACCTTTTATTGATGTTTTAGTAATAAAATGAAAGTATATGTTTTTTTTATACTCGTATATTGGAATAGAACATAGCTAAAACTGGAGTTTAGTTTGAACAAAAAACAACCCTTTGACTGAATGTTTTCATACCTCATAAACTTTCCTCTGCTATATTCTCAACATTTCTTCTCCTCACCTGTGTTTTCTATGGCCCTCAGCTGACCAGCCCATTGATCAGCAAAATGAGCAGCCAAGGAACAGTGGAGAGCGGTAAAGCTCCAAAGGTAGGCTGCTTTTTCAAAGAAAAATGTGAAAACATTAGGAGGTTCTTGGAAATCAGAGATTATTTTTTCTCCTTCAGATTGGCTCTACGGTGGAGGTGACTGGTAAGGGCCAGCGAGGTACCGTCGCCTACATCGGTGCTACCCTGTTTGCCTCAGGTAAATGGGTGGGGATCATCCTGGACGAGCCCAAAGGAAAGAATGACGGCACGGTGCAAGGGAAGCGCTACTTCACCTGTGAGGAAAATCACGGAATATTCGTCAGATCATCCCAGGTTAGTGATGGAAATATATTAAAATGATGTAACAGTACTCACCACCAAGGGGCGCCATCAGGATGTAGCAAAAGGTTTATTTACTCAGAATTATTGAACCTTTCTAAAAGTTCTGTATTCAACATTCTGTAATACAAATAAGCAGCCTGTTAATACATTATCTTTAAGTACCTTCAAGACAATAATTACGGGTTAATAAGTTAGTGCTTTATATTTTTCACTCCTGCAAGATTTTGGTGTTTCTTTTCCTTTCAGTATCCTAATTCTCTTAATTTTGACCTAGATAAATATCCACAGTGCAACTTGAGGTGTTTTATTGCAATTTGTTATGACAAAATGATTAAAATGTTCCTATTTCCTCTGCTGTGGTCAAATGAGGGCGCTATGTGGTTAAAATGAGTGACTATAGAAAAGCATTGTACCAAGATAACAGAAGGATATTTAAATAAACAAAATAAATACATTAGAATTAGAATAATTACAAATAAATAGGTAGTAGTTGTACTTGTAATGGATATTTAAAAAATGATAATTTCTTTGCTCTGTTAATTTCTTTTAATAAAGCTTCAGCAAAAAAAATGAGTAGGAAACTAATCTATAGTGGTGTATTTGTATTGAAAATATCTATATATATTTTTACAGAGCTTTTCCAGTGTGTGTTTTTTACATGCTTCACAGCTTTTGTTGCATTTACAAACTTTGCGTGTTTAGACCCAGATAACATCCTTGTCCATTTCAGTCTTATTGGTCCAGACGTAAAGTCCTGTTCTGTCTGTGCAGATCCAAGTCATTGACGATGGCTCGGCTGCCACCTCACCGGAAACCCCTGAGTCCACCTTGGCAAAGATACTCAAACAAAAAGGTGAGAAAAAAACAACAACATAGACCCGCGACAGGTGAAACTGTAAAACATTCCTGTCAAAATCTCTAACAGTGATCTCTGTTTGTTTTTCCAGAAATCCCTGAGACCCCCAGAACAACAAAGCAGGTATCAAACAGTCAAACATCCCCCCCACAGTGTTAAATGTTTTAAATATTTGGACAGTCAGTAAATTTGATGATAATGAAGTGATTTAAAAACAGTTTTTACATTTTTATTAGTTGTATGTTGTGAACTACAGGCTCCTTTTCTGTCTGAGCTGTTTTTTGGTGGAGAAGGAATGTCAGCATTTAGTTTGACTTCTGCTGTTCTTCTCAATATTATTTGCAGACCCCAAGCAACATTAAGAAGGTATTGCTGTTTGAATTCAGTACTTCTGCTTCGCCTTGGTTTTCCTTCTTAACACTAATTCAGTTGTTCATCTTTGATTAAAAGCATAACTTATCAGTGACTACAGATTTTTTTTCCATCTTGATTTCTTTACATTCATACTCTGATGGTGTTTCCTGTTCACACCCAAACCGGGCCTGAAGTATCATTTCCCCTCTACTCCTACAAACTGCCTTTATAGAGGCCTTGCTGCATGATCTTCAACTCTTCTGCTGTGCTTTAAACCAGGATTTCTATCAAAGAGAGCTAAACAATGCATGCTGCAGCTTGTTATCTAACATAGACCAATATGCTTTTTTTAACCTGCTTCTAATCTCCTGTTTTACTCCACTGCTGAATGTGTGTGTGCCTGTTTTGTTGCCTGTTGGTATGTTTGAATCCATCCTTCTCCAAATCTCCTCCTCCTCCCCAGTCCTCTACCCGCCGCTCTGCAAAGGTGAGCTTCTTCTAAGCAGTAGAGGTTGCCTAGAATGATGTGGCTTCTGTATTTTTCAGCCAGAAAAGGTTAAAAAAGATTGGATTGCATGTATTTAGTTCAGCTGCCCTTTAAATACTCTGTTTTGCTCTTTTCATTGTATTCATTCAATATTTGAGCCTTTAAACATCGTTTTTAGTACAGATTTGGAACTTGTGAGCATTAATTAAAGAAATAAATGGGCACAGTAATTAGGAACAGCTATACCACATAAGCTTCTCTCTAAGTTCATACTTCACCTATGATGGACTGCTGTTACAAATTATCGCTTTTCCTTTCCTAATATTTGGCTGAACATCTTGGGTTTAAAGTATAATATGTATAATAATGTACTGCCCAGTGGTGGCTGAATTAATAACAATACAACCATGCTACGATCAGTCGCTCCAGTGCAGACAGAACATCTGCATAGTGTAGCATGGAATCAGGCCATTGTTGTGACATTAGCATTTGCATGTATCTCTTAGCATTTAGCAGATATGTCACACATTTTTTGACATTTCCAAATTCATTAGAAGCAGATAAGATTATGTAATGAAGTGTTGGATGTAGAAAGGTGATGCTGGAATAGTAGTTAAAGCTATTTATGTTCATGAACCATAGACACACCAGGCAGATAAATTATGAGACGTCTGAACTAAAATAACCTTTTCATTTCATTTTCTTTTAAACAAAGATACAGCTTTAGATTATTTTTCTGGATAAAGAAAACTACCGGAGCAGATTAGCAACCGACTTGTTTTCTGATCCAATCAGAAAAATGACTTTAAAACAAATGAAAGCTCATCAGAAAGAGAGCCTTTCATATTAGCATACAGGAAAAATGTGGTTAATGTCTTCAAATTACCGTAACCCTAAATTCCAGTTGCTGAAGGCAAACCTGAGTAAACACAGGGGAGACCAAACATTAAGCGAGCATTTTTCCTGTAGTAGGATATAACAGCCGGCTGTAGAGGGATCTGCAGGGAAAACCTGACACATGCTCAAGCTAGCATGTCCCCTCATGCTCTAAAACAGGAGAGAACACACTTAAATAAAATAAAAAAAATAGTTATCATGTAATAGTAAATATTTCATAAAATATTTATTTGACCTTTAAACATTGATACCTTCATGCTGTCTGTGGGATGAAGATAATCAAACAGAGCAGGATGCTGTTATAGCGACTAAAACCACATCAGGATCTATTTTAGCTTGTAACTGCCAGGTGCTAACAGTTTCTATGATTGTCCAATGATAGTGGAGCACGCCACGCCTCACGCCTGCTACCTCACTCCCCTCCCTCCTGGTGCGTCCCAGCCGCATCAGTCTGCCGCTAAGGGTAGGCTCCGTTTATATCAGAGCACCTGTTATGTTGCCTCACAGGGGGTGGGTGTGATTGCCTTTTTTTTTTTGTCCTGCACTGGAGCATTGGAGTCTGGTGATGAGAATTGGCACGGTGGCAAAAGGTCTGCTTAGATAACTTCTTCAACAGATCTGTTTCTATCAACAGGCATCTCGTGAGAGCCTTTCTGCTTCTCTGTCTGGAGATGTCAGCGAGGGGAGCCTGTCCTCCCAGCAGGGGGCGCTGGGTGCCCCAGTTACTCCTCAGCCAAGCGGATCTCCTGCAGCCCTGGCTCCTCAAACCCCAGCTCCTCCCAGCAAGGTACGCTTCTACAGAACTAGCTCTTGATTTTGAATCTTTCCTTTTCATGTTTTAATTTCTCCATCCTGCTCATCGCCTTCATTTTCATTACATTTCATCCATGTTACTTAACCAGGTGGAACCTGCCCCGACCAAGCAGGTAGAGCTTTTTATGGCTTCATGCATGCTGGCATGAGTTTTTTAACAAACTCTGAGAACAATATGACCCTGGCCAAAACTTTTGGACACGTCTAAGAAGTCCTTGCTGTGTATTTGGATTAAATTGTGAAGCTGCATGATTCCACATCATCCACAGACCCCTCATTACTTTCACATGATGAACAATTCACTTAAGGAGGCACATAGATGTTTCACTTCTGTTGTGAATTAAACCCTTTGTAAGGACAATAAATGAGGTAATTTATCTCCTTGTCTCTTAGGAGGAAGAGTCCCTGCGAGCTCAAGTCAAGGACCTTGAGGAAAAACTGGAGACTCTGAAGATGAAACGAACCGAGGATAAGGCTAAGCTGAAAGAACTGGAAAAGCACAAGATCCAGCTGGAACAGCTGCAGGAGTGGAAGACCAAAATGCAGGAGCAGCAGGCTGAGCTGCAGAAGCAGCTCAAAGAGGCCAAAAAGGTGCTCAGACAACTTAGTTCTCATCGTAATAGTCTCTAAATTGCTTTGTGAATTAATCCTAAACCTTTAGAGATTATATCAATTCAGCACTGACCGGGTTGTTCTGGTCTACTGGTAGCAAACTACTTTTAATGCCAATATTCATGCTTTGCATCTCTGACAATCATTCAGTTATCTTTGCTGCCTTTGGTCACATTGTCTTTTGATGGGCGGCCATTTTTTCCTCACTTTTGCCAATGAGATATTTTCTATTCATAACAACAAGTAAATAATTATTCAGGTTTTTTGTTTAATGTAAGAAAACAATACAACTATTGAATGAAATGAAGAAAACATCTATTTTTTTTTCTTTTTACCTTGTGTCCGCGCAGGAGGCCCGGGAAGCGCAGGAAGCCAAGGACCGCTACATGGAGGAGATGGCAGATACTGCCGACGCTATAGAAATGGCAACACTGGACAAGGAGATGGCTGAAGAGCGAGCGGAGTCGCTGCAAGTTGAGGTGGACTCGCTGAAAGAGAAAGTAGAGGAGCTCTCCATGGACCTGGAGATCCTGAGGCATGAGATTTCAGAGAAAGGTATGAAAAGATGGAGAGGGGACGGCACAGAGGGGAAGAGTCTGTATGGTTTCTCTTCAAATGTTCTTGTTCTTATTTTCTCATTCAGGCACAGATGGAGCTGCTTCCAGTTATCAAGTCAAACAGCTGGAGGAGCAGAACAGCAGACTGAAGGAGGCGTTGGTCAGGTAGCTGCTTTGATGGAATTTTAAAGAGGAGATTTAGCTCAGAAACGATCAAATCTTCTCTTTAGAGTGGCTGGAATCAAAATGGGTTAAATGAAAATAAACGTTCCTTTGCTCTCATTTAGGATGCGGGACCTGTCTGCATCAGAGAAACAGGAACATGTGAAGCTGCAGAAGCAGATGGAGAAGAAGAATGCAGAGCTGGAGACTCTGAGGACCCAGAAGGAAAAACTGCAGGAGGAACTTAAACAGGCTGAATCCACTATTGATGAACTGAAGGAACAGGTACACTGATATATATGCTCCCAGGAGAGGAGAGGATGTCTCCGTCATGCAGGGGAGATAAAGATGTCATTTTCTGATTATTGACCAGGTGGATGCAGCTCTGGGGTCAGAGGAGATGGTGGAGACGCTGACTGAGAGGAACCTGGACCTCGAAGAGAAAGTCAGAGAGATGAGGGAGACGGTCACTGATTTGGTCAGTTCCTGCTTTATTACAAATATTATCATATGTTTTAGTCATTTATTTTAGATTTACTTTGTATCAGGAAAGTAGAAGTAAAAATGTAAAAGATACTAAAATAAAGGACTCAGTTTTATTACAAATTGGATTATTGGTTAAAAACATATTCAGTATTTCATAGTTCAGATTAAGGTGAAAGCTGTGTTCTTATTTATCAATGAAACTAAAGCATGGATGGAAAGAAGGGTTAGATTTAATTCTCCAAAAACTCTTGGAAATAGAAATTTATTTTCGGCAAATAGAGAAACCAACGCTCTAACAATTTTTTGAAGAGCAATGCAGATTTGTTTTTTTTTGTTTGTTTCAACAAACATTAGGAAGAGGCATTCTGGTTTTGCTACTGAACCAGTGGCAGGTGCCAGTTCATATTTTGTTCTAAACCCACAGGAAGCCATCAATGAAATGAACGACGAGCTGCAGGAAAATGCCAGAGAGACAGAAATGGAGCTGAGGGAACAGCTGGACCTGAGCACTGCCAAGGTTCGGGAAGCAGAAAAAAAGGTGGAAGCTGCTCAGGAGACTGTGGCTGATTACCAGCAAACCATCAACAAGTACAGAGAGCTCACTGCTTCGCTTCAGGTCAGTGGAAGCAAAGAAAAGCTCATCACAGTCTGTGTGATGTTAAATAAATAACTCTGAGGTTTGGTTTTGTTGTTTAGGAAGCCAACAGGGAGCTGATCAGTCAGCAGAGTGCAAACACTGAGCAGACTCAGCAGCCGCCTGCAGAGCTGTTCGACTTCAAGATTAAGTTTGCTGAGACTAAAGCGTATGCAAAGGTTGGAGATCAGAGATGATCAGACATCACAGGTGATGGTGGCTCCTAGTCTGAGCTAAAATATATGTCGTCCTTTGTGTTCAGGCTATTGAGATGGAGCTGAGGAAAATGGAAGTGGCTCAGGCAAACAGACAGGTTTCCCTGCTCACCTCCTTCATGCCGGACTCCTTCCTCCGTCATGGCGGCGACCACGACTGCATCCTGGTACTGCTGCTCATTCCCAGGCTCATCTGTAAGGTACGCAGCAGCATGACGTTTAGGTTGAATTGTTTCGCCCAATAGTTTTTCTTTTTTTCCTCTTAGCTCATGTTTAAGTTTCCTTGTTTACAGGCTGAACTGATCAGTAAACAGGCCCATGAGAAGTTTGACCTGAACAGCAGCCTTGCTCAGGGAACGGCGCTCAGAGGACCACCAGGAGAGCAGCGCAGCTTTGCTTCAGGACTGGTCTACTCTCTCAGTCTGCTTCAGGCCACTTTGCACAAATACGAGCAGTAAGCAAAGAGCCGCACCTTCAAAAAAAACCCAGTTTGAATAAAACAATCTGCTTCAACTGTTGTTTTTCTGTTCACCTAATGTTTTGGTATCTAGGGCTATGAACTCCTGCAGCGTAGAGGTTTTTAAACGCATGGGCACACTTTACTCTGAAATGAGCTTCCATGAGCGCTCGCTGGATTATTTCATTGACCTGCTGCATAAAGATCAGCTCGATGAGACCGTTCAGGTGGAGCCGCTGACCAAGGCCATCAAATACTATCAGGTTAGAGGATGCCATTCAAACCTTCATCTATTTAATGATTCACAGGGTTTCATCTTCTGTGATATTCTTAAAGCAAACCTGCAACCTGATGCTGGTGCTTGTTTAATTACAAGATGCAAAGCAAAGAATAGCCACTAGATGGCTGTAGTCATACAGGTAAAATAAAAAACATAATAGGGGGATTACAAATAATATCTTAAGTATATCATTGTGAACAGATGGCAGTGGCTAAAATGTAGCGATGACCAACACTTCAGATCGATGATATTCAATATCACAGATATGTTTATATTTCTTCCTTTCTCATTATTTTTAGCCAATTTTTATAGTGATAATCTTTAAAAACACAATTTTTTTTTCATAAATTCAATGAGGTATTTTAGTATTTTGAATTATTTTGATCCCTGTTTTGGCTAGCTGACTTGTTTACACATAACTACTTGCTTTAATGTTTATAGTTAGAGAAGTAAACTGAAAAATACCATCTAGGTGTAATTTTAGAGGTGTGTTAATTTTTGCGTCGTCTTCCAGCAACTGTACGGCGTCCATTTGGCAGATCAGGAGGAGGACTGCACCATGCTGCTGGCTGATCACATCAAGGTACTTCAACTCTACACTTAATGCATTCTGATTTATTAAGTAATAGATCAGGATGATTAATCGATCCAAATTGCTGCTCCTTCAGTTTACCCAGGGTGCCCTTGATTGTATGGGGGTGGAGGTGGCTCGTCTGCGGGCGTTTCTGGCGCCAGGCCAGGAGAGCTCCAGCCTCGCTGTCCTGCTGAAGGACCTGGACACTTCCTGCTCAGATATTAGGCAGTTCTGCAAGAAGATCCGCCGTCGCATGCCTGGAACGGACGTAGCTGGAGTCCCTGCTGCTCTTAGCTTCGCATCACAGGTACAGAAATGAACAGGACAGTGATGTATTATTCCATTGTTAAAATGATATATGAAATCTAACTTACTGATGTTCTTGACGTATTTTCCCACATCATTCAGGTGTCTGAGTCGCTGACTGAGTGCAGGCGACAGCTGACCCGAGTGGTTGCTGTACTGCAGGAGGTGGCTGCAGCGGGGGCTCAGATGATGGCTCCGCTGGTAGAACAAGATGGCCTCAATGCTCTCAGACTGGAGGACACTGTTTGCAAGGTGGTGGAGCAGGTAAGTGGCCCCAGGTTTCTAAACCTTATCAATTAAAACCACTTCCATGTTAAAGGTGGTATTCAGGAAGGGAATTTACAACTGAAAACTACCGTATTTTCCATACTATGGAGCCCACCTCACGATAAGCCGCACTGGCTAAATTTTTTTAGTAAAACCTGGAAACATACCTATATAAGCCCCACCAAACCTGTAGGGGGAGCTCTACATCTAGCCTCTGTAATAGGGATGAAGAAGAATGCTAGCTTGTTGGCTCGCAGCATTAAGAGCTTCTACTAAAAGATGGGGCTTCGTAGGCTCTAAAAGAATTGAGCCCAGTCTCTTCATTGGTTTGGCAGCTTTAATGATGCAAATAAATGTCAAAATATGTAAATTCTGAACATTTGATCTGTCGTGCCTGCTGTTAGCATGTGCTTATGCTAAATGCAAATTAGCCCCTTATTCTTTTCATTTCCAACTTTAACTTCCCAGTCTGGCAGTTATGAAAAATCCACAGAAAAGCCACCTACTTATAGGCCGCATGGTTAAAAGCGCAGGGAAAAAAGTAGCACCTTATAATCCGGAATATACGGTAGTTGTTTCAGAAACTCCAACCAAACCGGTCACAAACTGTTTGAGTTACAATTTTTTTTTTTTTTTGTTGTTGTTATTAAATTCCACTTGCATCTGTGAAAATGATTTTTCCTTCACCTTCTTCAAGGTGTACGTCTCCCAGGGTGTGAACGGCCCTGAGCTCCTGCGACAGTCCTGCAGCTCTGTCATCACAACCATGAACAAGATGGCTACAGCAATGCAGGAAGGAGAGTATGATGCTGAGAAACCCAGAGGAAAGGTATGAGTCCTATTATACTATACAAGCTACTCGAAGCACGTAAAGGTTATTCATCCTAACCTCCGTCCACTGCCTTTAGACTCCCCCAGTGGAGATGAGAGCCGCCACAGTCAGAGCTGAGATGACCGACGCAGAGGGTCTGGGGGTCAAATTAGAAGACAGAGAAACCGTCATCAAGGAGCTCAAGAAGTCCCTCAAAATTAAGGTGACAAAAACTAGATCTATCAATATAAAATGTTTCTACAGTCTCTGGAAAATGTTCCTTCAGCTTTTTTTCTCTACATTTTGCTCACTGCAAACACAAAAAGGGTTTTTAAAATGATAAAGCAGCAAAAAGTAGAGCCAAATGAAAAATATTTTCATATGTAACAGATTGATAGGAAGTGTCATTTAAGCTGTCAGCCATTAACTATGCAGAGGACACAGCACATGTGGATGAAGGTGCTCTGGTCAGATAAGACCAAAGTATTAGACCCACCATCCCTATGGCAAAACATGGTAGTGGCTGCATGTATAAATCCATGCCACAATTTTCAGATTCTGTGTTAAAAACAGTCGGATATCCAGGTTAATTTCCCACTTTTATGATTGTCTGAGGAATCAATACTTTTGCAAACCAGCATAACAGGAGCTGCAAATGTTCTTGTTCTTAGGGTGAGGAGCTTAGTGAAGCCAACGTCCGCCTCAGCCTTTTGGAGAAAAAGCTGGACACCTCCACCAAAGACGCAGATGAACGCGTGGAGAAGATTCAGACCAAACTGGATGAGAGCCTCGCTCTGCTGAAGAAGAAAGAAAAGTAGGAATCATTTGGATTTGGCCCCAAATGTTCCATTTCTGTTGCCTGTCTCATTTATCTCCTCGCTCGTCCGTCTGCAGGGAGTTTGAGGAGACCATGGATGCCTTGCAGGCAGATATTGACCAGCTGGAGGCAGAAAAGGCAGAGCTTAAACAGCGCATCCATAATCAGTCAAAGATGACGATCGAAGGCCTTAGAGCTCCCCCCGGTGCAGGAATCAGCTCTATTGTTCAGGGATCGGCAGGAGGCAAGCCTTTTATTTTTAGTCTGAAACTGGGAATAATGCATTTTTATTTGACATAAGATTTAGCTTATCATTCATGATTCAGAAAAAAAAATGTAACCACCTAATACTAATAGAGTGGTTGTTAAATTCAGGAAATATATTAAATATGTCAAGAATTGTTTCCTTGACCTCCAGGAGGTCTGCCTCCATCCCTGGCAGGACAAACACAGGTGGTGGACTCTCCTCTCCTCAGGCAGCAGGTTGAAGTCCAGAGACTGGGCATTAAATACCTGAAGAATGAAAACAACAGACTGAAGGTCAGCTCCCTTTAGGTGGAAATCTCAATTGTGAAACTGTGCAAACCGTTGATATAATGACCCACCCTGCCGATTTTACTCACAGGCGGAGAAGATAAAGGCTCAGCTGGCATCCCTGCCTCCACTCTGCCCTCCAAAACTCCCACAGGTGTCCAAAGAAAGCTCCACACCTCCAGAAGGACTGAACACAGGGATCTACCGTAGGACCGACCAGCTGCTCGCCACACTGCTAAAGCTGAGTGCTGAAATGAAGGTGGTGGACATCACAGGAAAAACAGCAGGTCTGATTCCCCTCTGATCCTCCTTATAGGACTACAAATCACCATTATTTTGCAAATTGAAAAATCTGTTGCTTAACGTTCTAATTTAATAATCGGAGAGCAAATGGTTCCATCAAAGTTTGTATACAAAATTTAAACCAACTAAAATATTTCCACTTGAGAATTTCTGGATATAGCATATTGACAGAATAAACCATAATATGTTTTACAATTGTTATATAATTACTGCTCTAGGTATGTTTTAGAGTCTATACTCCAGTTAACGTTTATTTATTACTAAATTAGTTGACGATTATTTCAATAATTCAATAACCAATTGTTCTGCCCTATTTCTTTAATGCAGGACCTTGCAGAAGTTTTTACACCAAATGTTTTTTTCCCCCCACATATTAAATTAAAAAACACACAAGTTGATTAAAGGCAAAGGGGCCTAAATTTGACATATTTTGGATTTTTATTAGTCAAAACAAGTAAAATAGGATTTTCTGCTACATGAATGCACTGATGCTGGTTATAATGTAGCAAAACTGGATGTAAAAATTAAAGGATATGTAAACATCCTGTGATGATTTTTTTGCTTCTTGACTATTAAACCGTATTAAATCTTTCCCGTCTTGCAGTCAGTGCCAGCTCCCAACTGCTGGAACAGACGGCTCGTCTAAAGAACCTCAAAGACGCCCTGGACAAACTGCAGGTAAGTCTTCTCCTTCAGACTGTTATCTTCATGTCTTATTTTAATAATATACAGAAATTTCCCACTGACCAAAAATGTTGTTTCAGGGTGAGGTTGCTGAACATGTGGTTTCAACCCAGCCTGGAGCAAGAGCTTCCTCCGACTTCGCCACGTTCCCGTTTTCGTCCTTCGTTAAGGTACAACCTCCCAGTAAATGCGATGTGAAACATTTCTTTCCCTTAGCTCTTGATAGGGTTATAAATATTTTCTTTCCCCCTTAGGCTAAGGAAGAGAAACAAGGTGGGACAGTGTTTGTGGGTCGTGTTGCCCTCCCTTGCACCCGAGGTCAGGAACAAGTCCACCGCCTCGTCCTGTCCCAGCAGCAGCTGCAGAAAGTCCACAGTCTCCTCATGGTCTAAGATTATCTAAAGACCCTCCCATTCCACCCAACACTTTAACTTTCTCGCCTCTCTTCACTACTACACTCAGGAACTGTGTCCTGTTAGCACAATGTGTCAGCACTATTACTCTTTCCTAATTTAACACCAGACTCCAGAATGTCACATTATGAAGACGTCATGTATTCAAACCTTTCTTTTTTCACCTTGCTGGTTTTGGCAACTAAAGTAATTATTCCTTAGCTCTACAGAGTTTTAACCTTTGTACGACATTTGTAATGACTCTGAATAAGAAATAAACATTTCTCATCAACAGTTTTTTTGCCTGTTTTGCATAGCTGCATAGCTTTAAATAATAACGGGGGAGGAATATAGTCATAAGCCTAATGAACAGGGTACAGGTGATTTTCTCTTCTCTTCATACTTTTTTGGTTTGTATTTACCATTCATGTATGAATCACACAGATGTGAGTGGTTGGTGCATGGATGCCTGCAGACGATAGGTCTACACAGCTGAAGATATTTTTGGGTTTCTAACACGCATGTAAAGCGATTATCAGTGCAGCACCGATTTGATGATTCACCATAACAGGCAACAGGAAGTGCCTATTGCACCCCACTGGTACCAGCAATTTTAATGCAGAAATGCAAAAAAAGAAAAGTGTTTAAAAGACAAAGAAACAGCGCAACAGCTACAAAGGAGGGAAAGATGGCAAAGGTGAAGATTCTTGCTCGACTTTATGCGTAAGTTTATATAAAGTGGGCTATGGCAGGCGGTTTTTACAATAATTAAAAACACTCCTCTTCCATTTGTAGATCACTAAAATAAGATTTTTCTTGATCAAAATCACACTCATAAACCCAACTAATATATTTTGTAAATTACATTTTTGTACCAGAAACTGAATTTTACAAAGTAAAAGAAAAAATACTAGTAAGAAGTTTTATCTAGACCAATGTTTTTCAATCTTGGTCCTCAGGGCACGCTGCTCTGCATGTTTCTGAGCTTAAGCACACCTGATTCAGATGATTGCAGTTCAGCAAAGCCTAATAATCTGCTATCAATTGATAACAGGTGTGTGAAAGCTGGGAAACATCTAAAATATGCAGGGCAGGGTGCCTTGAGGACCAGGATTGAAACACTGATCTAGACATGTTTATACATTTTGATTGGCTGTTCTGACATTACCTTGACTGAAAATGTTTTTATATCTGAAAATATTTCATAGTTAAAATAAAACAAATGCTGACCAATAACATTAGAAATGAATTTATAGACATTCAGAATGTCAGTGTTTGAAATTTTACTGAATACATTCAGTAAAACTGGTAAATATCCAAACTGTTTGCAATAGCGTGTTGTGACTGAGATAATACAGGATTATCTCTTGAATGGTAATAGATCATTGTATCTATTTTGGTAAAATAATCTGGCAGCAGGTGAAAATGAGGTCTAGAAACATTTAATACATAGAACCTGTGCATCATCTAACCCATCCCTCATGTTGATTCAGTCTTGTTTATACACAGTAAAAATTAAGTGGTTGTTTGCAGCAACGCTTCAGATGTCATCTTCCCGATACATGGCTGTAATAAATGGCCATCAGTCCCATAGAAAGGCTTCAGATTGTGTCATGCCCCGTCAACCAAGTTTTAGAATCCTCTCCCTATAAATATTTAATTCTTTGTGAAAAACTGCAGATCATTCTTTAACGTCAAACGGACAGGCAAAGTTTGCTTTTAAAACCTAATGTTTGCAACGGACCTCATGAATGATACTTATGCATAAAACAAAAATGACACTAAATCAGGAAATAAAACAGCGGGATTGTAAGGCTGTAAGGAGATCAGAGACAGGAGACACAGAGTTTACTGAAGAAAACCTGCTGCTGACCAGGTTAGCTCTGAGGAACGTTTTACTACGGGGACTGAAACGAGTTTGAGGAAACTTTGTGAAACATAAAAGTCAAATGAGTTTCCCTGTTTTTACGTTTAGAAAACTAAGGAGTTATCCATAAAGCTGCTTTGTGAAAGGGATCCCTGTGCAGCCTAATGTCTAGTTTAGCTGCAGGGACATTAAAAGCTTTGATTATATTCCTCCAAAATGACACAAATGCACCAGAAAGTGGTTTAATGACAAGGGCTCAATTTGAATTATGCAAATATGTAAGAACACATCAAGCAATAACAGAATTTTAAATCAAATTTCCCACGCTTCTCCCCTTTGGGATGTCATTAAGGTTTATGAATCAATAGAGGAGGTAGCTCAGCTAAATGCAGAGCAGTGAAGATGACAGCCACAGCAAATTGTGCAAATACTTTTCATACCGAAGCTTTGTTATTGAGAATATTTCTGGTCCACTGCTCCTTCTAAATATGTTTGTAGGCTGCTGCTCTTTTGCAAACAAAATACAGAACGCTGCTCTGTATTGGCAACCTTCAACCATTGCAACCACTGAAATAGTTTCAAAGCTTTCCTGTTTGAAACGAGAGAAACTTTGACAATGTTGTAAGGGAGCAGTTTTAAATTAAGGAATGACATTTCCATCCCAGGTGATCAATGTGAATAATTTGTCAATTTTATGTAACATCTCTGACTTATTACTTCTTTATGCCAAGTGGAGGTACATCAGCAGTCCCCATAAGTTTAACCAGTAAGGAGGGAGATAGGTTAGGAAGAGGGACGTTTGCTACCGATAGTTAACTTAGGATAAGGACCTCCCAATGTCCCTGTCCGGCACTTAAGAGCTACATGGATTCCCACAATCCTTTGCGTGACAGGACATAGAGGCACTACCCACTTTAAGGAATTTAACAAAATGACATTTCTTTAGGTGTGGTCTGAAATAGCTCCTAGCTTCTATCCCTTCCACAACTTAAAGAGTAAAAACACTATCCAGGGTATGAAAAGAACTACAGGCTGCTGATCTGAA
Source organism: Cyprinodon brontotheroides (assembly GCA_018398635.1). Lineage (NCBI taxonomy): Eukaryota > Metazoa > Chordata > Actinopteri > Cyprinodontiformes > Cyprinodontidae > Cyprinodon > Cyprinodon brontotheroides. Next base: position 17,940,085 of record JAGKQL010000028.1, on the reverse strand, counting down.
TCCAGACATTGCATGATGGGGACACACATGGACGATGCTTAAATTAAGACTACAACCTTCTGGTATTAGTCACACCACTGTAAATAAACAGTGGAAGTTCTTTTATAAAGTCCAAAACATATCGATTTAACACATTTATGCATCACAGTACATATGACAAAATATTTGTTCAACTCAAGGTGGGTTATGTCTATATCATGTCCTGCAAAAAGATTGTGGGCAAGCATATAGCTCCCAGCATGACTAGGAACTCATCAAAGCTAACTGAACTCCTCTAACTGCTGATGTACTTCCACTGTGGCTCATGTACAGGTTTCAGGGATGAGCTACGGATGTCCTAATAAAAGCACCAAGGTATGAAAGGGGATGGAGAAAATAAAAAAACTGACCTAGAAATATCCAGACATAAGACTCCTTTAGCTTTCATTTTGTTTAAAAATTACCAGCAGTATTTTAAATGATAATACATAATGTTTTGACAAGTTTATTTTGTTAAAAACAGCACAGACTTGAAATTCAATTTAATAGTAAATTGCTCAAAAAAAAAAAGTTTTGAAAGAAACTAATTAAAACCCAATTTAACAAACTAAAAGCCCACAATCTCGATAAAAAAAGCCTCCTGTGGAAGGAGAGCAATGAATACAACGAGTTGAAATGCTTCTAAGATCACCTCTATTTCAATAATAATATCTATGAACTGGATAGTGAAGTGGTCTGAAAGGGGTGTAGGGGGCGTAGTGGGGTCTGCTGTATCGGTTCCTCATCACAAACTGATGGTGGAGGCGGTTGGGATGATCTTCGTAGGGCTCAAAGTACAGGGGAGGCATGTAGTTCCAACCTGTAGGATATCGAGACTGAATGTCAGCTCAGTATTCAAATCTTCACTAAACTAAAGAGATTTTACACTACAGACCGTCATGTCCTTTGAAATTCACAAAATACATGTTAGTAATACTCAAAATGTCAGCAACAACCAATCTAATTACAGAAAAATATCACAACAGATGTAATACAATTCAAGAAAAGGTCTTTAAATCCTGCAGTCGCTTTCAATGTCTTAATAGGCTAAAGATCTGATGATTGGCTGGGCCATTCTAGCCACATCTTGTCTGAAATCTTGAAGCAGAACATCTGTGTTTTGATCATCCACACAATCCTGTTTTATATTCTGAACATACCATTTTGGGGTGATTTACGTTTGTTCCGATGTTTGCGGCGTGGCTGGCTGCGTTGTGGTTGGACGGCAGTTCTGGGGTTCTCTACAGCTTGATGGCGACGTTCTGGTGTCTTTGGTTCTTCAAAGCTCAAGAAGCCACAAGGCAGAGAATCAGTGGAGAACTCATTTCCAGGAGCGATACTTCCTCCAGCTCCTGTTTGGCAGCCATTTTGTACAGACAAAGCTGTCAAAGATAAAAATCAGAATTTAGGATAAGGCAAGACCAAAGTTCCATTAAACAAATTGATTCAGCTAGAGTCTTTTAATAAAGTTTTTTTTTTCCCCCTCACTTCATTTTATTCCAAAGAAAAGACCATAAAGGACAAAGTTGATCTTAGGATTCCATCAGGTGTGAAGTTTTAATAACCCTGCATGTTTATTTTCATAGTAAACAGTTGGAGACTCCTCTTGAATTGCTGTCTGTGCCCTTTAGTATTTACAGCAGGAACTCAAAGCCAGAAACCTCCTGCATCAGAAACTGCTAGAATACCAGTACTCTAAAAATACAAATATTTTCTATAATTTGTCCAGACCTGAAAATTCAAGGAACTTTCACACCGAACACAAAACCATTGAAAATATTGCCAGGTTTATCTGCTTTTGCTCGCCTTGAAATTCATGTGGCCAGCCTTTCGGATGGCAGGCGAAAGGCTCCTACATCATGGTGGACATGGATTTACAAACGAATCAGCGCAATAAGTGGGGAGAGAAGGCAGAGCAGAGAAGCCCGCCGGTACCAAACAAGGTGTTCTTCCTGACAAATTCCAAACTTTAAGACCGTGTCTAAACCCTGGCACTCTTATCTAGTGGCATTAAAGCGCATTAATATATTGGCTTAAAGGTGCAGTAGGAGATCTGTTCTGAAGCATTTTTTTAACTATGTGGCTTAAAAGCTCCCCACAGCCGCTTAGGAAGCAGTGAAACAGAAGGTCTGGAAGTGAAACTAAAATAAATGGTCGCCGCTACAGTGACAAATCAATGACTAACCCCAACCAATCACAAAACACAGTCCGTTGTACACAACTGGTTCCTGACACGTCAATCATGGTCGTCTGCTTGTCCCTCCCCCTGTGCAGGTACCCTGACACATGAACCCCCCAATGCTTGTGCAGGTCACCATGGCTGGAAGCTAGCCACTGTTATGCTACGTTCACACCTACAGCAGCAAGACCAGCAAAAATGCGCATGCTGCTTAATTTTTGATGCTTGTACAAGTTTAGTTCTGATGCGCGGCTGAAGCATCTCTGCTGCTAGGTGGAAAAAATGGGTCGGATTCTTTGGGCAGATACCCTATCCTTTCTTTTCCTGTAACAATGGCAGCCATATTTGCTGTGATCAGTGAAAAAGTCCACCTGAAAGCATCGTCAGTCCATCCAGTTTTAATATTATTTCTGTCGGAGCCGCTAAGACCCCCGTACACCGGGGTCAATAGCATCCCATTCAACAGCAGCCTATGGGCTGGTCGCCTCTTTGCGGTTTGCCACGGCGGCTGCAAGGCGTTTTTCATGAACGTAACCCAAACTGCAGGCACCAGGAAAATAAAAGCAAACATGTTTTGCCTGCAGATTTCAGCATTTTAAGTTAATTTAGGCGTTAAACTGTTTCAGTGAAGTGATCATAGCGCCCTGCATCATCAGCGCTGCTTCAGCTGCTCAGATGCGCGGCCCACAGCATGCGCCTTCATGTGTTTGAAGGGAGAGGCTTGGTTGTGTATGTTCATAAATATAGCTTGCTGGAACTGTTTTTTCCAAGATCTCCAACTGCACCTTTAACATCAGGAACTTCTGTGACTCAAACTAGTATGTTTTAGGCTGAACTAAAGATGTGTATGTTTTCGTGTGCCAATCCCCCCCTCACCACCAACGGTTAGCGTCACACCCCAGGCCTGAGCAATGTGCCGTAACAGAAGAGCTGTGATCCTGCGATGAGCAATGGCGTTCCAGTGAACTCCGTCGTTTGTTCGGTGCTGTAAGGAGAAGCGGAACTGAAAGTGGAGGTCCAACACGTCCATGTCGTAGTTGTCGGCCACGGTCCAGCTGTAGAAGTTGGCTTCAATCACATCATAGCGCAGCTGTGGAGCTTTGTGCTCAATCTGTGGTCACAGAGGCATAGGTCAGGGTAAATAAAGCCTTTTTCAGCAGAAACAAGGAAAACAATGCTTAACCCCAATATAATGATGGGAACTTAATGGTATAATAAAGCGTACTTTGTGATGTTATTACAAAGTATGATCAGTGTACCTCAGCTGTCCCTTTCCAATAAATTCATTAATTGTAAACCTGCAGGGTTTTACAGTTTAGTGTCCTTTCCCACTAACAGGAAGACAGCAAAGTGTATTTACAATTTACCTCAGGCACCAGAAAGCCACCTTTGATCTTCTCTCCTAAAGGCATGGTGAGGTTCCAAATAACCAGCGTTTCCTCTGGCAGGACACTCCTCAGCTCATCAAACAACCTCTGAAGGTTCTCCTTGTAATCATGGGTCCATTTAGAGTTGTATCTAAAAATCCCAACAAAGATAACGTAAACCATAACAGTAGCCTAATCAATTACATGATGGGAACTAGAATAAAAAAAATTGAAAAATTAATGTTGCTTCTAATCTAACATTAAGGCCACGGTGCACCGAATCCAATTTTTCGTCTGATATGACAAAATCGTGTCACACAAGGTTGCTGTGTTTAGCGCTCAATGAAAGTCTATGGGGATGATCCGACTGAGATAGACCGAGGTCTATTTTAGTCAGACTATGCAGCAATTTCAAGGATCTGACAGGAAGAGAGACGTGGTTACATCCGCTTTGGGGGAAATACTAGGGATGCACGATATAATCGGCCCCCTATCGGTATCGGCCTGAAAACTGAATATCAACATCGGCCACCCCACCAATATAAAACCCGAAAAAATCAGCTTCTGAGTTTCTACTACTTCTTCCTCAAAAACTTATTTTTTACAGAATTAAAAACTTCTAAAGACGAGGCAAAAAATATTGATACATTTAAAAATATCACAATATCTTCATATGCTGATATATTGCCATTTAAAAACACACCATATCAATCTCTTTTACTAATGAAATATTGCTATATGTCATTGGAAATTTTGCCATATTTTTATATTTTCTTGATATATTGACGCTGTATCGATCTATTTTACTAACAAAAATTACAAGAATTTGCAAAAATATCACGCAGTTTGTAAATAGAACCATGAAATTTCACTCTAGATTTTGAAAGTAAAATAGATCAATACCGCTGCTTTAAAAATCTATTTGATATCAGCATATGAAAACATATTTGAGTATTATTTTTCAAAGTGTCAGAAATGGATAACAAAACTGCTATTTTCAATGGCTACTTATTTTTGTCCAGCGTTAACATCGGTATAGGTATCGGTTATCGGCTACATGAGTTTTAATATATCGGCATATCGGATATCGGCCATAATCCCAATATCGTGCATCCCTAGGAAATACAAAATAAAATCTGTTAATCGCACAGGGAATTAGTCACTTTTTAGAGTTGCACATCACATATATATTATGTGGGACAGACTCGTGCAAAAACAACGAATTGGGATAAAGAAAAAAAAAATTGAAAACTTTACCGATGAATTCAGGAGGACAGAAAATTTATGAATAAACAATCCTCTTTGAGCCGCGAGAAAACAACGTGGGACAGAAAGCGCAGTTTATCAAATTCCCCGAGGGAGAAAAAACAAAACAAAAAACAGATATAGTAAAAATGGAATCCTCTTTGAGGCTCAAAAAAAAAAATAAATAAATGGACTGAGACAGAGAGATCAGGTAACCGCGGGAGTATCCGCCTCAAGTCTGCCTGGCCGTGTAGGTTTCCACTATGTGGGGCTGCTCTTTACAGTTGCTTTTTGTATCTCTGCTTCCTCGCTGTTTAAACCGCAAGAGTCGGCACGCCCTCACACTGAGCCTAGTTCTGCTGAGTTTTTTCCCTGTTTGGAGTTTTTCCTGTCCACTGTCGCTACAAGCATGCTTAGTGTGAGGGATTGCTTTCCGAAGTCAATGAGTCGATGCAATCAACTGGTTTTCCTTTTTAGAAAATTTGAATCTAATTTGACTGCGCGGATCTGGTGAACTGTAAAGCGCCTTGAGATGACTTTGTGTTGTGAATTGGTGCCATATAAATAAAACTGAATTGAATTTATGAAAAAAAAAGAAAAAAACTTTGATAAACTTCACAGATCTCTCTCTGAGAATCACCTCTCTGCCTCAGTCAGCATATAAAACCGTCCCTATGGCCTTTATTGCTTTGTGTTTCTTTTCTTTAGACGTAGATCTCATTTTGTTAATATAAATGCATTGTTGAAGTGAAGTCTCTATATATTCTGGTTTGAGATGCTGCACAGACTCACTTAAGTGGGGCTTTGCTTTTCTTTATAGAATGTACTCGTGTTTTTTTATTTGAATAACTTTATTTTGTTCTCTGTACTAAATGCAAATTTAAAACAATTTCCCACATTTGACTTGGACAGATTATGAAAAGTAAATAAAAAAACATCTGTGCAGATCTGCCCATCCTGCCAAGTCAGAGCCTCTCTATATGCAGTCAGTTTGACTGGGGAGATTAAAAGGTATAGTGGATGATGTTCTTTTCCTCGTGGATTATCAAAATAAGTGGTCCTCCTAATTGTTCATCATTCGTGTGATGTTTACGCAAGACCATCCTATGTGCTCGTCCCCATTATCACTTACCGGTGGCGAGTCTGAAATAGTGTAAAAATTGCCAATCTTTTTAAAAAGTAAGCTTGTATGAGCGAGTCAAACAGCAAAATTTAAACAGAGCGAGGAGAAATGGGATTGTGCACGCTCTCGCATGCATTTAATAGGAGTTCCCTTTCGGGAGCAGGTACAGGCTTGTGCGTATGCATTTTTGTTTTAAAAGTGGAGAGGGCGGTTCTTTTTAAAAAATTCATGAAAATCCTCCACTATACCTTTACATTACCAGTTACCTTTTCATGACCCTTTAACGTCTGACTCCACTAGAACCTGCTAAACCAATCACAGTTGCTCCTCAGCTGTAACCAGCTCCCTTATTGATCATTTTGTAGACCAAGTATTGCAGTTTAACCAATGTGGGAGCTGGTTACAGCTGAGGGGAAAATGTAATTGGTTAAACTCGTTCTGGGTGTGCTCGGAATCAGAAAGGGACCTGAAAAGGTAAATGGGGCAAAGCAAAAAGAAAATGAAACTGCTCAGAGAATTTGAAACTGCAAGATGAAAAAGAAAATGGAAATACTATAAGGATTTGCTTTTCTCAAAATCTGTAATTAGGAAAGATATTTTATTCAGATTTATACGTTGTGTTTTCCGTTTTTACTTTCCATTTAAAATAGAATTTGGAAATACATTTTCAAATTGCATGACTTAATGATTGATTCATAAATACAATTATAATTCCTCTTCAATAACTAATTTTAAAATTATTAATGTTGATTTAAACATTAAATTTGAAATTCCCTTTTTTTTCTTTTCAGTGACTGCACTGGTCCTTTATATTAAAGAGGCTGTGGTGATAGACAGGAGCAATCAGATTATAAAGGGCAGATCAGACTTCTGCAACTGCACACATCAAATGTTACTTGCGTCTGGTCGCAAACCAGTTTTGCTGGTATGCGTCTGCACAGTCGGTCTGGAATTTCTTCCAGACCGCCAAACTTTGGCCGTGCCAGCGGGAGTGTTTATCTCCAAAAAGAACAATGGCGCGAACAATGAATCTAGAGTTGCTAGACATCGAAGAGGAACAGGTTCTGTCAATAGAGTTGGCAAAAAGTCCGATTAACCTTTCGTCTTAGTTGTCCATCTCAGTCGTTCTGCGTTTTTTAAAAATGACGCGTCCCAGCACTGAATTGAGATGGACGACCACACAGACGGCCGGAAAGGCATACCAAGGACCAATCAGAGCCGATTTTTGTCTGCGCACTTCGGCTTGAGGTCTACACGGCTTTGCGACCGTCTGACGCGTAGTCAGGATTTAGGGCAGATTATACTTCTGCAACTGCACACATTAAATGGCGCTTACTTCTGTTCGTGAACCAGTTTTTTGGTATGATTCTGCAACGTTGGTCTGGAATTTCTAGAGCGCAAGGGGAGCCTGTTCAAGAACCCGTGAGAACTTTGGCGGATGGTCACGAGAACTTCTTCGGGGGCCATGGCGGGGGTCTTTATTTTCCAAAACATGTCTGAGGCATCATACAAGTGGTTGCACCTCCGAACCTCTCGATCAACCTTTTGTCATGGTTATCCATTGTTGCTATTACTTCGTGTTTTATTTTAAATGGCGCACCCCGGCACCGAATCGAGAAAGACGATCACACAGACAGTCGGAAAGGCATACCAAGGACCAATCACAGCTGCTTTTTGTCTGCGCACTTCCGCTTGAGGTCTGCACGTGTGTGCGATCGTCCGACGCATAGTCAGGATTTTTTTGAGGTGCACGATGATGCTTGCAGACCCTCTGCACGGGGGGCGTGGTCGTGCACAGAGACAGATTTGACAGTTGCAGAAGCTATGCTTCAGAAGCATAAATTAGCCTTTAATTGGCCTTAAAGCAGGGTAAAGTAGAACTTACCCACCTTGAAATATCCCAAACACAGGAATTTATGACGACCACGTCTGGTTTCAGGGCGTGACGGAAGTCCTCGATGATGCTCTGCATGTACCTGGAGAAGACGCGGGTCACGAAGTAGAAGCGGACCAGGTGGTGATCAGTCTTGAACTGACGGACCTCTCTGTACTCTGTCCCGTTATTCATCTGAACCAGACAACCTCCTTCCACTAGGCAGTCCTGCTCGAAACTCATCTCTCCCTGGCGTGGAAAAAAACAAATAAATAAATCACAAGATTAAATACATAAAAGTCAAAATGTCTTAATATGCCCGCCATTATTCAAATTAACCATGTCCACATGCCTTGCTCCTCAGTTGTTTCAAGCTGAGATATCCATCCTTCTGCAGCAGTAAGACCAGGTCCTTGTATACAGAGCGCTGAACTAAAAGAAAAGCATAATAAACACCAAGTGACAATAAAAATACATTTATTTAAAATAAAGCATTTAGACAAAATAAAGGGATGAACTCACTGGAGTCCCCCAACACCACAACAAACTTGTTATGGAGGAGCAGGCGGGCCTGCTGGTGGCTAACTGTCTCTTTCTGTGAATTTTAAAACAAAAGCAATTAAACAATGATTGAAAATAAATTAAAAGCATCTATGAGAGTGAAAATAAACAAACCATGTTTTACTAAAGATGGGAGAAAGGTCGTTTCCGATTCTGGGACCTTTTTTTCTTTTTGCTAAAATTAGCCGTTTGGTCAAAATAAAATTCAACACAACCTGAATGTTCTTCTTCCCCCCCAGACCGTCGAAAATGTTCAAAATTATCATACAAAAAAAAAAAAAATAAGTCATTGTAATTGTATATTACAGTAAGGTTTAAATAGCAACATAAAGTCTGAATTGCGCCATTGCACACGGTTTAAACCACTCAGGTGACGCTAATTTAAAGAGGCGTTTGAGGACTGTCGGATATTTTCCCTGTCCTAACGACCCCCGGTTAAATTTATATCACTTTAGAAAAAACCTTTTCGGATACGCGTGGTGGTTTACTAATAAAAAAAAATAAAAAATAATCCGTATTAAATACTAATTTTCTCATTTTGTAAAGATAACTCTGTGACATGTATTTAATATAAGTTATGTATTTATAACCGTTAGACAAAAATCCATAGTTTTTCGTTGGTCCACAAATCCAGCTTAAAATGATTTTCGTTTTTTAACATTAGGACCTTGTTTTAGGCATTTAGAAAAATGTTAAAATCACGCACAAAAACATATATTAAAAAGAAGATTAAAAACCTGCTGCTTTGACAGGTCCTGAATAATCTGGACAACTGTGGCTCCTCATCCTGTTTAACTGATTTGTTTGTCTAACTTTTAATAATTTTATTTTTTTTTTGGTTTAAATAATTTAACCAGTTTTGTCTCTGTTAGTTCTGCTGGCCAATCATTAGCCTTTGTTATTGATGATGTGTGAGTTTGTTAAAACCTAATAATCTCTGTAATCATAGAAAATCATCTGGTTGGTAAGATTACAATTTATTTCAAAAATCTGTTGTCAAGTCTCATGTTTATTTAATAAAAAATATTAGGAAGGGTAATTTAAAGAGCTTGTCCTGAGTGATAGCTTAAAGATGCAAACACAAAGCTTTCCTTTACACCTACAATTAAAAACTAAGTTGACTGGATACAGGTGCAAATACTTAGACCCCCAAATAGATCTGCCCTTCAGTTTGATCTGTCTTCCCATTTATCTGTGCACAATATTTGTCAGGTTAGACAGAGTGCAGGTTGTGGGGATCAAGCCAGGTACTTGCAACCTAAGAGCATAAGCGCACTGCTCTATCCACTAGGATAACACTTGTTGTTGTAAGCTTTCAAATGAGACAAAGTTCAAGGGCTTTGAATACTTTTGTAAAGCACTGTACATTTGACAAGGCTTAAATATTTATTTTCCAAGCTAATGGATATCCTGTGAAAAAGGATAAATAGATCACCAATTATTCAAATGTACACTTTGAATTAATGATTTTTACCATTTCATGTTGTTTTTCTAGTTTATTGATTTAAATCATTCCACATTTGCACGTTTTGTTTTTATAAACAGTCTTTGTTTGCTCCTGACTTCAGTTCTTATCAGAGCTAAGGACATTTATAGTAGTAAAGAGCAGACATTTACAACATATTACATAAAGTACCAGATTTAAAATCCAAATAACACATAAAAAAATTAAAAGCAAAAACAAGAGCTAAATATTAAAACAGATAAATAGAGATTGAATAAAAAGAAAACAGATTTGTTTTTGTGTCCCAAATAATTTTTATTTCTGTGTTTTTCCATATTATTTAAAGGGTTTTCAGATATTTTCCATCAGTGGAACACACTGTCTTCATCCTCATCGTCATAATCAAGTACTTGAATCTGATCTTTCTTGTTGTCCTGTTGCTCTTCCTCTTTTTCTCCTTCTTCATCTTCTTCTTCATCCTCCTCTTCCTCATTTCCTGCTGCTTTACTTTCACCTCTCTGCTGAAACTCCTGGTATATCCCATTCAGTGCTTTCGCCGCCTCCAGGGACACTTTCAGATTCCCTATCACCTCCTGGTCTTCGTCCACACTGACAACTGCAGAAAGGCAAATTACACATTTTGATATATTGTATGTTGTAGTCTACCAAATTATTTTAAGAATGTAGAAAACTTCTTCTTAAATAGGAATTTTAAGGTTCCCTAATGTCAGTTTTGTCTTTATTATTTTTTCTCTCACAATATGAGAGTGGAAATATCTCCTTAGTAATATGCAAATATCACTCCCCCCTTTAAAAACCCACTGCTACAACACATACTGTCAATTTGTTGTTCAATCACATCGTTTCCTGTGAGCAGCAGTTCCTGTAGATCTAGGAATGCGTGTCCGACATCCACACACTCCTCTTCATCGTCCATCGGCTCACTGACCACTGTGAACTTTAACCTTATGTGGCAGAAAAAAACAAAATGATAAGGCACTAACAATAAATTATACTAAAACATTAAACACATAACATGTCACATCGTAAAAAATAAAGTTCTAGTTAGAGGTTTAACAGCAGCCTTAATTTGAGCTGGACGTTTTAAAAATGCTTTTGATTCATTCTTTTTGCATGATAGCATTATTAAAAGGTTAAAAAAAATGGTTATTTGTGGGCAAGGGTTGGTTGGATATATTTCAGATTTTTAAGAATTTTATTTCATTCACTCACAGTCAAATTTATCTACCTTACTTATATTTGGCTAATAGATCCGTCCACATGGGGAATTTTAACCTTAACCTCTTTGTGTATATCTGCCACATTTGTCCCCTCTTTCTAGCTGAGATAAAAGGTCATTTAAACTGGTTGGTTCACTGACACCAGACATATCATTAAAAGCAAAGTAACTTGCTTTAGTCATCCAGAAATTAGTTTCGTATTGTGTTGGATAATTTTTTTGTTGCAGCATTCAGTTGCATCCGGATTTCTGAGGACTTCAACTAAGATGAAAGGAGACTGGTTCAGATTTTCACTATACCATGAACTGCCAATGTTAAAGCATTTCACTTTTTTTTTTTTTTTATGATCATAGCTCTATCTTTTTTTTACCTATTAATTTATTTTTTATCACAATGAAGCAAGGGAGTGACTGCCAGGCTTCCTTCCATAATATCAACTTTCAAACTTGACTGAAATGTACAGCTGCACAAATGGAGAGTCATATTAGACTTCTAAACACAATATTTATAGCCCGAGAAGATAAAGATTAAATCACTTAACCAAAACTTAAAGATATATCAGGCTGAGGCTGTCAAACAAGTCATCATCAATTTGCTGGCAGCTGATGCTCAGGGTCTCTTCTCTGGATGGATGAATGGATGGATGGATGGATGGATGGATGGATGGATGGATGGATGGATGGATGGATGGATGGATATGGATGGATGGATGGATGGATGGATGGATGGATGGACGGAGAGAGGTGGAACAGACAGACAGAATGGTCTTATTAGATATCAATGTTTTTATAAGGGCCCTTACATCTCTATTTTTCTTTTCTACTTGTAAAAAACAGGTACACAGTCTTATCAAAGGGTGAATATTTGGACATTGGATTTGTAGTTTTGCCTGTCTTGAATCTAAATATTTTCACCATTTTCAGAATCCCTGATTTAGTTCTTTGCGTAATCATACTAAAACAAAACAGAAGAAAAACTTAGTAAGACAAACAAGTTGATGTAGCTAAGTGGATGAAAACCACCAATAAGAACTTCTCCTTTGGATCACCCACCTGCCCTGGTTGGGGTCTGTGCCCTCCAGCATAGTGTAAAGATACTGTCTTAGTTGAGCTGAATGGGACCCATCCACATAAATCACTGAGAGAGACGACAAACATGCCATTAGGAACTCCCACGTACAGTTTACAAACAGAAAGCAAACACGCCAATTAAGTCACCTCGTGTAAAGTTGTAGTGAATCTCCTCCCCGTTCACAGGTTTACGAAGAGACATGGGAGTCTCTGTCGTCTCCATGGCAACGCCCAGGAGACGGTATTCCACGTAAACACGTTGCACAGAGCGATCCGACACCACTTGGGAGGACGGTTCAAACGTCAGGGACAGGATCTCAACTCTAAGCTTGTCTCCCTGAAAAACAGCAACTATCATGTGGCCCACCACACTTTACAGAAGGGTTCATTTTATTTTTAATACTAGACTGAAAAAAACCAGAGGTGTCTTAGCATCTTGAAAGAAGTCTTGATCAATATACCTTTATACCATATATGAATAACAGTGTTCATAAGTGGTACTTGAGTGAATGGGCCCCAAATGCAATGAAATAAACAAACTTCCAAGCAAAGTTATTGCCAAAAAAAATTATTATTGTAATTAATAAGAAATAATTCAAAACCAGACAGAGAGACAAACTAAATAAAGTGTGACCAATTTTGATATGTAAGTAAGTACCGTACAGATGATTTAATGCAAAGGATGCTATATACCATCATCATCATCTTCTTGGTACCAATTTAAGCTTATAGATCTAGGAAAATTAGAGCCGCAATATTATTGTCTATGTCACACTTTGGTTTATGAAAACATTGGCAGACATTTGGAAGTCCTGTTTAAATATGCAGACAGACCCCTTTAAAATATCTCAATACACTCTGACCCTTGGAAGTAAGATATAAAGTAAGATATAAAGATTTCAGCATTAACTTCAGAGTTTCACTGTACTGTATGCCACAATATCTGAAAGGACAGAGCAAGCTGTACTTCTTAAGTAAGTTATGCATTTCAAATCCTTTCTTCTTTAAGTCTGTTGTGGAGTGTGATCTCTTCTCCCATATTCTGCTACGGTAACATCATCAGAGCAAATTACTTAAAGAAGCTAAACAAGCTAATAGGGAGGGCCAGCTCAGCTCTAGAAACTCCTCTAAAATAATTCTTCATGAAGATAAGAACATTAATGTGACTGTAAGCATCCTCTTAAGAAGGATTGTTAAACAACAACAGTGTCTTCAGTCAGAGCCTTCCCCAGGTCAGGTGCAAGACAGACCACTACAAAAGATCTTATCTTTCTAAAGCTACTACTCAGCACCCTAAAAAGAGAAACTGTGATTTAGAAAAAAAAAAAACACTGCAACTTTCAAAGTCACACTTATGAAGCTTTGCCAGCCTGCCCCATCTGATCCACCTGCTTTGGACTGCAGCACCTCAGCGCAGCTAATACACTTTAGATTTGACTAACTTGAGCCTTGGGTTTTGAGTTTTAATATTACTTATAGTCGTGTTCTGTTGCCTGGATTCTGACACTGTTTCTGTGTTACGGTTTGGGAGCTGCCCTGTCACGATCGCCTGACATCTTATATGCTGTCAAGCGACCTATACCTCCATTCTGGAAAAGGTTTTGAGCTTTTACCGAGCTGGGGTTTGTGACTCATGAGTTCGCATATCCCGTGAATTACATGTTATGCTAACACGACCTATCTACAACCTGCTGCCAGAAGCCCTAGCTGCTGATACCGCAGTCCCTAATTTTTAATAAACGCTTTCTAAGTTACTCACACTGTCATGTCTTGCATGTAATTACTGAATCCCTCTGTTCTGTGTCATTTTCTTTCATTCCCAAATATCCAGTACCTTCCTCATTTTTCGTTTTGGTGACGCGATGATTACTTATGTCACTTTGTAGTAGGAAGCTGGATGCTGTAGATTCAGGGGCTTCACACCATGTCCTCTGCAGGAGTGTTAACAAAAGAAAAGAGAGAGAATGACAATTATAGTTAAATTATAAAAGGTTGAGATTAAAAATGTTTTCTTTCCATATTCAAAAGGATGGGAGACATCTATGCAGTGATAGAAAGTAGCTGCAGGAATACCGCTCTCATCCGTCTCTTCTTCCTTCTGTTCACTGAAGAAAAATCACGTCTCTGATGATTGACTGAGGGATTCTATGAAACCAACAGACGTTTTTCTCATGTTTTGTAACTGCTTGTGCGTGTGAAAGAAGTCTGCTCTCTATATATCTAAGGGGATGAGCGGCAGTGGATTGTCTGGAGGATGACCCTGCTGGAGCTCTTGAATGGAAAAAAGTTTAACGAATCACTGTTTTATCCCAACACTTTTTAAAGGAAAAGTCCGGTCAGATTTAGAATTCAAACTTCTCAAAGTACTTTACACATAAAATTATTACATACTGTTCAATAAAAGTGTTTGCCCCCGCAACCACTGCTGATCAACAGATCTGCGTTCTGTGCAGTTTAATTTAATAAATGTTTAGAACTTTCACGTCGTCTGTCTCGACTCGAATTCGGGGACCTACGTTCTGACAGAACGATTTGGCCATAATGCGATGTTTTCTCACGGCAGGGTTGGGCAGCGGTACTCCACTACCAGCCGTGAACCATTGGTGGATCGCCAGATCCGGAAGGGTGAAATAACTTCGTGCCTGCTTTCACTTTGCCAGAATGTATTACAACATCAACTGGCCATTCGCGTTGGGCATTGTTGGTTAACCTCGCTGGACGCGTAATCACCTAAATCTTAAATAATTGTTATTGCGTTACGGGTAGTTGCTAGTAGTTCCCTTTGATTTTGCTTGTAAAGTGGGGAGAATAGCGCTCGGCTTACGCACCGTGACCTCACTGCTGGAAGATGTCAGGAGTAGGGTATTACTATATTTGGTAAAAATGGCCGGTCCAGGACTTAATGATCGCAATGAAAATTATTATTTTCATTTTTTTACTGATTAATGTTACATTTATTAAATCACAGTGCACGTATTAGTTTTTTTGTATAGATAATGATCCACTGATTATTCCTTCCTGATCGGACTTTTCCTTTAAAACATTAACAAAGAAGATACAATAGGAATTCAGTAAGAGTACAGTATGTTAGGGTGGAATAGATTTTTACAGGTCAAATAAGCCCCTTACTTGTAGGGTGGTGTTGTCACTCTTGGCTCAAGGGTTAAGGGAGATCTTCTCACTTCACGGGACCTCTTAGAGGAAGCTTTGCGGTCTGCTGGTGGTGGTTTTACAGCCATAATTTGGCCTAACTGTAAATCCGGTGAGCTCTTCTGTTTAACAGGTAGACGCTGAGGCTTCTTGTAGAAAAAAATAATTTCAATCAAATTCAATTGTAAATTCATGCATTATTAAAATGCATGTAAATTAATTCCCTTAAAAAACAACTAAAAGAACATATATTTTAATCACTTAGAATCACTCCTTTTATCGGAAGAGACCAGAAACACTCAACATAGATAACAAACAGGTATCATTGGCTGAAAAACAACAAAACCAAGGAGCTGCTTCCCTAAAGTCCCTCCTGTAGAGGTTATATTTCAATAACTGTTGTACCAGATAATCAACAGATTGTACTATTATGCCTAAATCCAAGAAGAAAGATGTACTCTCCTGCCCAGGAATCTAAATCAGGAGGATTTCTTACCCCAGCTTCTGTCTCTTTCTGCACAGCTACTGGTTTGTCGTGTTGGAGATCCCGAGTCTGTAAATGAATAGAAACAGGTTCAGCTCTTAAGAGCAACATCTGGAGGTGTTTTGACCCAAGAGAGAGAAATGGCATCACCTTTGCTCTTGGCTTGGCCGTCGGCCTCTGTGATGCTTCCGACTTTCTTTCCTCTTCCTTTTTATTGCTTTTAATCATCTCGTCCACCTCGCCCGTCTCCATCCCCCATCTCTCCTTAAAACCATCCACCGGTGGCTGAAATGGGTACTTCCATTTTAGCATGACTCTGACCATTCCCCGAGTTCCACCTGCAGGATCTCTGAGAACGTAATCACCTGACCCAACATAGGCAATATAAGTCCCAAACCAGCTCTTAGCTATAATCATCCTTGATCTTCGTTTAATTCCTTACAGCCTCACCTCTGATCTCTCTGCCTGTTGCTAGAGCTCTCAGTGGGATGGGCGTCTTGGCCAGGTAGGCTGGTGGTATCTGCTCATCGCTGTCATCAAATACATAAACCCACAGACTGCTAGACCTGGCAAAGGCAAACTCAATATTATCTCAAAGAAAATATAAATTAATTCTTTTTTTTTAGATAGCAGAAGCTTAACCAGCACACCTGAGGTAGTGCAATATATCTGTTGTTACCGCCAGTGGGAAACTGCTGACGTCGTTGAACACCGGATCAACTGAGCACTGGACCGTTTGTGAGACATGAGGCGGCAGGTCATACAGACGGTACGTCAGGTAGGCATCTGGAAGGAGTCCGGGCCAGCGAGCGTTGAGGCCCACACAGCGCTCAAGCATCACCACCAGTTCATTGGGGATCCCACCACCATAGTCATGTAACTCCTGCCATGAATGAAATGAAAGGACAAATATCATCAGAGGGCAGGGAAACATTATTCATCACTGACATTTATACAGTGCTGGAAAAAAATATAAAAACTCTCTTCTTGTCTCAAAAATACAATTAAAAAAAGACTCCAAAACATTGTAGGTATGGAAGATCACACATCAAAGATGCTTTCCAAACCTGTTGATACCCAAACTGGGTGTTTGTCAATTCAGACAAGATCCAAAATACTCACAGCAGAACATAGCGGTGAGAAAAGTTTAACGCAAAAACCTCGTCATCCCATATGTTGCTGGGGTCCCTGAGAGACTCAGGAGGATTTTCTCCAAAGACAAAATCCTAATACATTTCAAACCAAACAAGACAAAACCCCCAGACCTTAGATGAACATAAAGGTTCAGCCCAGTATCAGGTATTGCAGGCTAAAAAAAGAACCCAAAAACGACTCCCCATTCCTAAGGGGCAGACCCGTTCTTTTGGTTGAATTTGCATGTTGTCTACTCTAAGCCAAAACAAGTTTTTGGGATACTATATAACGGTTTGAACTCAATGCTAATTTTGACATTTTAAATTGAAAATGCCACTTGGCTGAGATGCGAAATGTCTTCATACTAAAAACCAAGTTTTTTTTTAGTTTTTTGGAATCACAGACATCTCTGAATCATTAAAAGACAAAGCCTTTTCCAAGTTCTTGGGACTTCATAGATTCACAGTGAGAGTCATTACCCATTTATGATAAATACATTACAAACAGCAGTAATCCCTGTTAGGTGGCCTACCAAGTTACACCAAGAGATTTTCAACAACTCATCCAGTAGGTCACAAAAAAAACTAAAGCACTACAGGCCCTACCTGGCTTAAGCCTGGTTTATGCTCAGAAAGCAGGCCTTCTGTGTGTGTGTCACAGTTAATGCAGATATGCCCCGCCCCCCGTTCTGCAGACACTCTGGTGCACCTCCCCAAAATTGTAGGTGATCGGAGACAGTGTTGCAGATAGCGTCGCAAAGAGAGGAGAGAAAGGAGGCCTCTGATTGGTCAAGTCTGATCTACCTGGATCCCCACTCTTTTTTCCCCTAATGTCTCTCCATTATCGTACAAACTTGCCACTTGCATTTTTCCATGTCCTCGCTACAGCTAGTTTGTGATTGTCCCGCTTGTGGCATGGAATAACATAGCACAGACAAGCTTCATAATTGGACATAAATCAAAAATATCTGCATCATACCTGAGACAAGCTCACTGCAACACACTGCAACGGTAGTAAACACAGCCCTTTAGCTAGGAACAGTATTTCCTTAATAAGAAAGAGCTGCAAAAAGCCAGCTTATAAATGGTTCATAAGGAAAAGCAACAAACTTTAGTCAAATTTAGGAGAGACCCAATCCAAGTCCAGATTTCAATTTAATTCAGATGATGCGCCATTCTAATCAAGCTTTCTATACTTCAAAATCCTGCAAAAAGACAGCATTAAATCAATTCTGTAAAGATAAGTGGCTTGCTGAAAGTTACCAGAAATGCTTGAAAGTAGTATCTGTATGTATGATTTGACTGAATTAACTCTAAATCATACCACTGAAGCTTTTGCTGTGAGATTATGTGAGATGTGCTATGAAATAGATCCATATAAACAAACTGAATTATTTCCAGTAAAGGCATAAGAATTAGTTTATATAATCTGGCGGCAAACTTTTTTTTTTTAATCTCCCATGTAACCAGAACCTGTGGAATAATAGTCTAATTGGTTACCATAACTACTGTTTCATTCAACACCCAGAACCTGATAAAAGTTGTCCTTTACAGCTCCTATCTCTGTTTTACCTCTTGGCCACTGTCTTGCCAGCCAAGTGGGATCTGAACCGGACTTCTTTGTGTCACTGTCCTCCTTTCAGCTCCAACCTCTTCCACAGTGACGATGGGTTCAGCAGGAGGGTAGAGGCGCACCCAGAAATCCACAACACTGATAACTCCCCCCTCATTTCCTGATAAAACAAACAAAAACAAAATATAAAAATATGTAGGAACAGGGAAGAAAACCAGATATGAGCCTCAGCCGCTCTATATCCTTACTCACCTGTGATACTAACACTGCCACAGATTCGTTCTCCTCTCTTCTCCATAGCGCCCATGAGTGACATGCTGCCACTTCCATGGGTGACGAATTGGACTCCTCCAAGCGCCTGGTGGAGCTCCAGCCGCACTCTCGACCCTTGACCTCTCAACCGGCCCAGATCCCGGACTGTCAGTGCGTAGCGGGATGTGAAGCCGTAGTTTGGCCTGCTCCCTGACACCAGCGGGGTGGAGTGCATCTCAAAGTCCAACAGGCAGTAGGTGCAGAAGGTAACAAAATCCTCCTGGTGTCCTGCTCCCGGGTGGAGGCTGGTCATGATACGGAGCCCAGCCGGGGTGAAGGTGGCTCCCTATAAAACCAGCTGCAGTGGATGGGATGTCTTGATAAATGCTCAAAGGTTATTGGAGGATTTTTACCTTAAGGTGTATCTCCAGCAGTGACTCCCCAGATTTAAGCTGAGAAAAGCATAGATCATCCTCAATGGGCTGGACCATCTCCTGATCCCCTGCAGGCCAGGTGTACTGTATTGGGATGGTCCGTTTGTAATTCCTGGGGCTGTAGGCCAATTCTTTCAACTGGGCTTTAGATTTAAATTAAACAAATACAAATGAAAGTTAGAAAGTGCATACTAGATGTTTATGTCCTTTTTTTTTAAAGATTTGTGCAAAACATCTTCCAGCAGAGTGCAGAGTCATATAAAAACATGCTGTTTTACACATATGAAACAGTAAAGCTGAAGGTAATCACAGGACATTTCTGTTTATCTGCACTGTTACCATTTTACCTACCCTTCAAGGAATAATTCAATATTTTGATAAAAGAAAAAGTGCATTGTTTTGTATTCGCTTGTCACATTATATTTTGATTGAGATACTGAAATGAACTCTGGCTACATTTTACATCTTTTAAATTAACTCAATGTTGAACATAAAAGTAGGAGGAAGTTGAAACATTTGCATCAGTTTTCATTTAAGGAAGATTCTTATATGTAAGATGCAAGTTTAATAGCACTAAGAAATAATTCAAAGGGCAGAAAATGGGCCCAGTGCAACACCTTTATTATGTGAGATCGCATGTTAATGATTTTATTTTCTATTTCCTTTTCAGATTGAAATTTCTTACTAAACCAGTTAGCTTTTAAACTCTGCTGTTCCCATGTTCCCATTGTTTGGTTTGCAGTTTTTTATATATATATATATGTATATATAAATCTGTTGCAATACCAGTGTGGAATGTGGTTGAACGAAATTGTTTGAATTCTTTATTATTTTTCTTGATTGATTGCTATGTTAACCAAAGAGAGCTGCAATCTGATTTACTCTTTGTTGGGGAATGAAAAGAGTTCTTCGAATTTGAATTGAGATTTTCCTTTTTTTGCCCATATTTTCTTAAATACTTCAATGAAATTTGCTATTTAGACTCTTTGACAAATAAAACAAACCTTTTAGTCTGATTATTGAGACTAATCAGCTTAATATTTTTTAATTAATGGGACTGTAAAAATTAGATTTCGAATAAGCTTTATGCAGATATATGCATGAACACAGATGACCCCCACAGAATGGCACCTGGAGGACTTGTCTTTCACCTTTATTTGCTTTTATATTCTTTTAACAAACAGATGACCAAATGTTTAGTTGTCAGAACTGAATTCGTGGTGCATTTTAGGGGCGCATTCTTGTCCTACCTTGTAATGTGTTGATCTGCAGAGCTCTTTTTGATAGAAGTTTGTCTTTCTCTGCCACCCTCCTCCTGCTCTCCTCCCTCTCTCTTTCCACCTTCTGGTTAATAATGTTTAATTCTTCCTTGGGGAGGAGATGCATTTCTGAATGGTTTTATTCCTCTGACATGTCTCATCTAAACCTTATGTATGTTAAACATTTAAAAGCTGTGTACCTGCAGATCTCTGGTGATCTTGTGCTCCAGCAGTAGCAGGTTTCTGGTTTTCTGCAGCTCAAGAACCGTCTCTGCATGGGTTGCCTGGATTTTCATCAGCTCAGGGGAGAAATCGTCCATCCTACCATCAGGCACGAGGAAACCCAGGCTCTCCCTGCTCTCCTGCTGCATCCTGAAGGCCTGCGGTCGGAAATGAAACTATAAGAATTTGAGAACAATGCTGTCATCTATTTAGAGAAAGTAATACGAACCTTGATCTGTAAAAGAGTTTCGCTGAGATCCTCAACGCTCATATCAAACCCCTAGATAAGAGAAAGAGTGTGTGACAGTTTGAGCCATGGGAGGAGGACAGCTCGGATGGTTATAATTTGAAGGTTGTTTGTTCATTTCCGACCTTAGTGATGGAATCCAGGCTGTCCTGAAGAGCAGAGACCTTTTCTCTGTACTGGTCAACCTCTCGCTCCAGCTGCTCTTTCCTCTCTCTCATTAAAACAGATAGCTCTAAACGGATTAAATATTCAGTTTTCATTTTGTATTTTCAGCAATATGGTTTTATCCAACAGAGAATGAAAGAAATTTAAGCAAACCTTCGTCCCGCTGTCTCTGATCCTCCAGCATGTCTTTCTCTTCTCTGAGCTTCTCGTTTTCCACCTCCAGCTTTTTCCTCTCCTCCCTCTCTTCTCGCAGCAACCCCTCCAGTCTCTGGTGGAGATCTGGTTCAAGGATGTTCTCCACCAACCTGTCATGCTGCACCTCTCTGTGTGTTTCAGCTTGGAGATCAGGAGGTTTCTGGGTAGACAAAGTACTGACAAGCAAAAAGGTTACCTAAAAAAACACATTTTAACTTAGATACTAACAGAAACTAATTTGTACAGTTAGAGTCACATGAGCAATGTTGAAAATCAAATCCTTATATCCATTGAAATAAATATAAAACAGAGTAGTGGGTATTCATACCCCTTAGATATGTATCTCTGTTTCTTACATTAAAACCTAGAATTTCAAAATATTTTTGGGGAAGCAGATTGAAAAAAAAAGATCTAAAGATTTTTATAAGATCATGTGAAGCAATTGAAATATTGTGTCATGCCTTTGTATCCCTTCATGTTGTGCAATAACAGCAACAGCAACAACTTTGAATATCTGCATTCTAGAAGATTACATTTCTAAAAGTTCTTCTTATGTACAAGGTATTTCAAATGTATTCATGTTGGAAAAAGAGCATCTTTAAGCTCAGATTACAAAGCCTTGATGCAGTTTCTTTTGTTGGATTTAGTCAGAGACTTTGACCATGCCATTGCAGCAGATTAGCATTAGCAGTGTTGCTCTAAATCATACCACTAAAGCTCTGGCCTGTGCTCAGTATTATTATAACTTTCATGCTAAACTCAAGTTTTTTGCAGTTTCTAACAGGTTTATTTTGTATTAGCCACAACAACCTGACCAGGATCCTTCTCCCTGCAGAACCCCCCCGTATCAAACCATAATGCTGCCACCACCATGTTTTACCAAGGAGATGATTTGATCAACTTGATATGTGTTGTTAGGTTTCTGACACCCATGACACTGTGTTCCCCTCTCCTCTCACATTAGCTCGTCTAAGTTTATGTTTCCATTTGCTATCTTCCCTACATGTCTTGTCATGATCTTGGCGCTGATGGCTGGCTTAATTGCTCATTTCATTCACCTCTTTGCCTGACCTGACTTCGGACATCTGCTGGATTCTAATGTGGACTGAACCTGGCACTGCCTCTTAATGTTGCCCTGTGGACTGTCCTGTCTTCCTTTTTCTGCTTGGACCTTATTTCCTGCCAGTTCTGCAGCCTCTGGAACTCTCTGGCAGCGTCCGTTGCATCTTGTCAGCCAACCGGCTGGCATCATCTTCATTTTCTGGGCATGGACTAAACTGTAAAACCAGGTTAGTGACTCACTCATTCATAATTCATCCTCCGTCAGATTATCATGGTCACTAACCTGTATTTCTTTCCAGTAGAGGTTCCTGCCTCAGACGCCCTAGTTGCTGCTACCTCAGACCTGCAGCCCTTCATTTTAAATCCATGTTTTTGAGATATCTCACTGTCTGTCTTGCCCTGAATACTGGGTCCCTCTGTTCTGAGTCATGACACTTATAGCCCTTATAATACTTATAGCACTTATGAGACTTTATTTGGTTTTCTTTCAACAATGGCTTCCTCTTCCCAATCCTAATTGGGAAGAGGAAGCCATTGGCCGCTTTTCCATTTAAGAGCTCTCATTGCTTGGCTTGTCAGTTGAGAGCTTATTATTTGACACATATTAAAATGGGGAAAGGTATGCCAAGTACACCCTACAATAACAGAGAGTTTCAGTTGTTCCAACCATGATTTATTTGTTATATCTCTATTGTCCTCTCTGAACTGTCCGTGGCTTTATATATAAACAAAAGATCACCTTTCAAATGTCATTTTTCCTACCTCTTTAGTAGAGTATCATAGCTTTCTTTAATCAGATCCCTTTCTCCCTCCAGGTCTATGATCCTCTCTTGAAGCTGCAGGAAAATAAGGTGCGTTATTTTCAACCTGACAGCGTCACAAATAAACCTACTACACAAGGGTGCAGATTAGTTACCTTGTCCAGATTCTGCAGAGACAGAGCGGTGGTGTTGAGCTGTCCCTCAGCTGTCAAAGCTTTTTGTCTCTCCTGCTTCAGTTGTTCAGTCAGCTCCTCCACTTTCTGCAACAGAGCGCCCTGACTTTCCCTTAGCGCCCTCTGACTCTGCAGTGAACACAATAAATTAGACCACTCTCATCTGGAAAAGTCAGGGTTTCTCTGTATATAGAGGTCCATACCTCCTCCAGCTGATTCTCATATGCCTAGGGAGAGACAGACACCAGGCTAGTAAGATAATGTCAGGTTTATGTGCTATTTCAGAAGACTAACAATGTACAGAAGTAGAAGAGGACAGAGATAAGGTCTCACCTCCTGCAGGTCTGCAAACTTCTCCTGGCTCACTCTCAGGGCTGTACTCTTCTCTGAGAGCTGCTTTTGCAGACGGATCAGATCCACATTTTCTCGGATAGTTGTTCTGCAACAGTCAAATGCATTTTCTTTTTTTCAAATGGTAAGTACACTTTTGGGATTAGTAGAGTACCAACCATTCAAAATGGTCCTTCCCAGTCAAACACCACCCAAATGGCAGCCTACTTCCCTGCAACGCCCAGAAAAATCCCCTCCAACTTCCAGCCACTGGAATGACCCACCCTCCCTTTCCTGGGCAAGCAAAATGTTTTTACTCTGACTCCACCCTTTCACAAAATCACAGGTTCTGACCAGGAGAAAATGCTTCTGTTTAGATCTTAATGTCCACAAATCATGAAAGAAAGAATATTTTAGTACAAAGATTGATGTGTAAAAAGGAGTGGTAGGGGACCAGCCAAGGACCAGCCAAGGGTTCATCAAGAAAAGTGGGGACATTTTAAATGGCTACTACTGTAAATACTTATATGTATTTATGCAAATAGTTCACTCTTTTTTTAATAATATTATTCACCATCTCTAATGTCTGTAAAATGTCTACCTGTGTCTGTCAGCATGTTGCTTCCTCAGCTCTCTGAATGTTCCCTCCATCTCTTTCTCTCTCTCTCTCAGAGTGTCTCTGAGATTCTGAGCTGTCAGCTCCAGTTCTGTCATCCTCGCCTGGTCCGTCATACTGGACCTGCTGGATGATAATGGATTTTATATACAAGGAAGTTGAGGAATGATGTGTTAAAGATAAGTGTTTTTTTTTACACACGTCCACCTACAATCTTTCCATCTCTGCTCTGGTTTCTTCCAGTGTGAGGCCGTATCGTGCAGGAGCAGTCCGTGCTGCCCTCCTGACTCCTGCCTCCCCCTCTTGGTTTTTACCTGAAACAGAATGAAAACACAAGCAGCACTGATGAGAAGTTTCTGCTCTTCTGACATCTGAGCTGTCATCATTAAGCCACAGATCTGCCATGAACAGACGGAACCTCATATTTGAATCCTTCAATAAAAAGGGTTGGAGATCCAACCAGAATAATGCCAAAACTTGGTGGTGGCTCCAAATCTGTTGTGTTTCTCTTCAACTTTCAAACAGAAATTCATTTGAATGTGTGTGGAGGGTTATTTATCTTGATCTTTATGCATTAGTCATACCAAAATATGAGAACTCTTGCATCCACTCTTACTTGTATAATAACTTTTCAGTTACTGATAATTCAGTCACGAAACAATAACTTTTCAAATTGATCTTAAAATGAATCTAATGCTTTTCTTGGTAAACCTCCGTTAGTGGTAGTGTGAGATGGCTAAGAATGGTCTTTGCTGACATCCCACCTTTGCTGTATCTATAAGGCATGTGAGCCCCGAGGTCCAGGATGTGCTGCTTGGCCATGCTGAGTTTATTCTGCAACACCCCCTTTTGACTCTCTAACATCGCTACCCGGGCCTCCAGTTCCTGGATGGCTTCCTCCATGTCCCTGTCCTTGACAGGACCAGACCCCGGACGGGCCTGACGAAGACGCATCAGCTTTGTGGACATCCTGCAGTAAAACAAAAGTTTTGAAGGAAGTTAAGGCTTAATTTGAACAAATGCATAGCCACAGGCTACCTTCGTACTCACTGGTTTCAGGTTCTACTCTAAAACTTAAGTAATGGAAACATTGAACCAGGTGAACTTTTAGTGAAAGCAATTCTTTCCTATATTATCCCTGAATATTTTGTAATGTTAATCAGAAAGTGCTTCAACTCTCACTTTTTAGTTTTCTATCACAAAAATCTTCTCAGCCTCCATGAAATGCTGTCAGCAGGGCAATCATCATCGTCATCATTTTCATCATCATGATCATCATCATCATTATCCTCCTCATCGTCGTCGTCATCATAATCATCATCCTCTTCAACATAGTCATCCTCGTCGTCATTGTCACCATCATCATCGTCGTCCTTGTCGTCATCGATATAATCTTCATCGTCATCATTATCCTTGTCGTCGTCATCATCCTCCTCCTTGTCATCATGTTCCTCATTATCCTCATGGTCATCATCTTCATCCTCATCATCATCATCCTCTATATTATTATTATCATTGTCATCTGCACCTTTGTCATCATCATAATAATCATCATCCTCATCGTCGTGTCACCATCATCACCATCATCTTCATCATCATCATCATCATCATCATCATCATCATCATCATCACCGTCTTCAACATCATCCTCAGTGTCGTCGTAGTCATCATCATCGTCGCCTTTATCATCATCATCATCATCATCATCATCATCATCATCTACACCAGGTACCCTGCCTTTATATTACTGAACTGTTTAAGTTGTTGAGATCAGAAATCTTTATAAGTACTGGTTTTAGAGGCGCTTAATGTCTTTACTGTATTAGTCCCCATCTTTGTTCAGGTGTTACCTGCGGAGTCGCTGCTCCTGTGTCCGTGCGTGTTGTCTGAGCAAACTGTTCTCCTCCTGCAGCCGCAGACACAGGTCCTCCAGATGCTCTCTGGGAAATCGAAACAGCCGCTGAGGGTCTGCTGGAGACACAAGACACAGTCATGATAATGTGAACCCAAATGTGCAAAGCGGAGTTTTTAAAAGTTATTCTACCTTTCATCTTTGAATTGTGATGCTTCTTCCATGGTTTCACGTCACGAAGGGTATCTGGGAAACCAGAAAATAATCATATTTTCAAATAAACTCTGTTGAACCATCTTCAGGTTCAATTTCTTAGGTGAATGCCAATCTAACATTTCATAACAGTTTCAGCTACCTTAACTGGTACATTAGTGAAAAGCAGCTAATTTTTTTAACATAGTCAACACAATTTAAAACATCTACAAGATGTTGTAGTGGGTTGATGCAGCGGAGAATTTCAAATAGTTGGTTTACTATCCTGCAAAAATAGGATATTTTAAAACATTAACTAGTTGCATTTATGTATGTGTAAGAAATGAACAGCAAACAAAGAAAAAAAAGTCATAGCATATAAATTAAGAAAGTGATTTCAGTACTGACATTGATTACAGAACTTTTGTCTCTAAAAGCATAAAAACAAGAAAATAAATGCCAACAAAGGACATGTCAGTTCCAAAAAAACAAAACAAAGGACAATATAACTTAAAACTCGATTAGAAAATAGAAAAAATGCAATTCCTTTTATGCAAATGAATATTTGGCATTATGACATTAAAAATGTTATAACCCTTTTTGAAACAAAGCCCAAATATACTAGAGATGTTTCTGGTTATCAGAAAATGAATGACAAAGATGAAAAAAAAAACAAATGAAATCCGTCATCAATTTAGCTTATCCTGTTGTGCAACTAGTAGATGTCAACCTTTCCTGTCTGGACAACATCTGTTGTCCAACCAGAATCTTAGCTCCTGTCTTGTTACCAGCTCAATCCACGGGAATTTTGTAGGATTTAGTCCATGAACTAAGATGAACATGAAAGGAGGGTAATTTTATCTTTAATTAACCCCGCCTGTGTTGATTTAAAGTTTTTTTTGTCATCATCATTGTCAGAGGTCACCGGTTTCTATTTGACATGTCCCAATATTTAAAAAAAACTTCAGGCTGCCATGCACTCTAACTAGCTTGCAGGAGAAAAGAGAAAGAGAGCCACAGCATGCCAGATCCTCCACCGTGTCTTGCAGTGGCAGTTAGCATGCATTTTAACATATTTGTCCTTTGTTTCACAGTACACCCAGCAGGAGTCAGTCCCATCTAAACTTCCACTATGATTTAGAAAACTCCATACTGCTTATATTGGATGCATGATATGCCTTTAGCTATCTAACACATAAATAAGTTGAAATGCTATTCATTTTTTAAGCAAAACTATTCTAAGGAAGTATTGTGTCATTTTCATTATAGGAATGCTGTCGTAGCAGAGTAACACAATGATATAAAAAATCATACATTTAAATGTTTTCTTCACTATATCCTGTGATCGATCAACACAAACCTGGGAAGGTGGGCATCAATCCTCCTCTCATCATCCCCACATCTCTAACTGGTAGGTCCCCGGCTGTCTCGTCCACCGCCGGTGACATCACACTATTTGTTTCTGCAGGCTCAGCCAATCACAGAGCTAAGATCAGTTAATCTGTGAAACTCTGGAAACAAACCAAAAAAAAGTAGTTAAAAATAGTTTTATAAAATCACTTAATTAATTGCATTTTATTTAGATTCATAATGCTTATTGTAAAAACAGAAGCTCGGTTTTTTAAAGGCTCACTATCTATTTTTTTTGTTGGAATTTTAACCACAAGCAATAAATCTTGAGTTAAGTTTGCAGTCTTAAAGTCAGGAGCATCCTAGTTAAGGGGGACACACCGCCCATTAAAACATTCAGTAAATTCTTGCAATCAGACAAATCCTTGAATTCTGGAGAGCTTAATGCATTTCCGAACAGCTGATGATTCAGGAAACGTCTGCATAAAGCAGCGCAGTGGAAGTTAATCAATATGATAGTATCTAGTCTAATAAATTTAGTAGATATATTTGCTTTACCCTCATCTGTTGTCCATTCCAGCATGTTCTTCGACACTAAAGAGATGACAAATGTTTGTTAGTGTTATCCTTTAGGCCTTGTGAGATTTGTGTGTCCCCGCCCCAGAGCCTGGATGACACGTTAAATCCCTCATCTCGTTA
This sequence comes from Cyprinodon brontotheroides, assembly GCA_018398635.1. Classification (NCBI taxonomy): domain Eukaryota; kingdom Metazoa; phylum Chordata; class Actinopteri; order Cyprinodontiformes; family Cyprinodontidae; genus Cyprinodon; species Cyprinodon brontotheroides. The sequence continues at coordinate 17,911,815 of JAGKQL010000028.1, read as the reverse complement.
TAATTCCTCCAGTGCTCCCTGTCAGACAAACTGAACAGATCTAAGTCTGATTCCTAATAACTTAGTCTGTAAAATTATTTAGATTGGGTTCTGCATAATATACATAATCACATGGGATAGAATCATTAATTATAAAGTGATGTATCAGAGTGAAGAAGTGTGTCTCTATGCTCCATCTGCCTTGAAGCTAATCCTATTTCTGCACTAATCTGATCACCATTAAGGTGACAGGTTGTTTAATGTGGACATGTGCTGTGATGTCAGTCGGGTTTGTATCCTTTGCAGACAGAGGGATTGATCTCTTAAATGTTCATAAAGACTGCCCCTTTGTGGAGGTTGATAAAAGAATAACACAACAGATGGAACAGCTCCCATGTTACTCAAATATTAACAAAATTAATCCAAGATTTCTGAGAGCTCATATATCTGAAAGTTCAGTTGCAGAGTTTTCAGTTGAGCTTCCCTCATTTAGATTTCATAAATGAAAAGATGTTTTGCTCTACCTTTTTCATTTCAACAATAGG
>JAGKQL010000028.1:17857726-17891700 GCA_018398635.1 Cyprinodon brontotheroides | reverse complement strand
GAAAGACAGAAACAAAAACGCAATATACTGCATAAAAAGTGGTGGGCGCCAGATAAAAGCCCTGCTTCATTACTTGCATCGCACTGAACGCATAACTGCTTTAATTTGCGGGTCAGTTTTCAAAATAAAATCGCGATAAAATATGTTGCTTTGTGGCTTGTTGTGACTAGTTTGGTGGCACATCTGTATTGATAGAGAGTTGAGTCGCGTGAAGAAGAGTCATTTTTCAGCAACAGTAACTAAATGGGAGCTGAAAATAAAACTTATGTAATGATCTTGGTTCTGTTGTTTTTCTTTTTAAAGTTTTCTGTTTCAAGTTTAGCCAGGTTTTCATTGTTTTCTAGCTTTTTTGAAGGTGTGTCTGGATTAATTTAAGTTGCTTAGGTTTTTCTGTCTGTCCCCTGCTGCCTTCTTGTTCTTTTCCCTTGGCTTCCTCGTCAGCTCTCTAATCACACCTGTTCCCTATCAGCTCATTAGCTCTACCTTTGTTCAGTCAGCCATAAATGCACTCCCTCTGCAGTCCCTCTTTGCTGGTTCCTTCGGTTTTACCTTTCCTCACCCCTGGCTCCTTGTTGGTTTTTTCCTGATGTCTCCATGGTTCTGTTAGTGTTTGATTTTTTTTATGTTGGATTTTTGGATTCCTGTTTTGTTTAACATTTTTAAGTTGGATTTTTTGGATTCCTGTTTTTTGTTTAACATTTTTTAAGTTGGATTTTTGGATACCTGTTTTTGTTGCCTGATCTTGTAATAAACCCTCCAAGAATTCACCTCTGCCTCCCAGCTTCTGCGTTTGGGTCCAATCTAAACCTTTTAACCAAAACGTGACAACTTAATTTTCTGTCTGGGGTATTACTAGATAATTCCTCACAATTAGGCATGCATGATGTGTGTGTACATTATTATTTACTAATAAATACCAAAACAAAAAGTTTTTTCAATCACAGTATCCAGACCAGAAATTTGCATCATGGCTATGCTTAAAGAGCAGGTGTTAACCTAAAACATGAGAGTAAAATAACAATTTTTTAAAATAACATATTGTCAGATATCTATGTGTATTTTTATTTGATCTATTACTGAGTTAATTTTTATTATGGGATGGTATTATGCTATGTGAAGGCGACATTAGAACATTTTGGCAGGTCTTGACTTTGACCTTCCCTTTCAAAACAAAATGCATATTCACACAAAAGTTGGCCTCCCTGAGACACAATCACATCAAATGTCTTTGTTGACAAAACAGTCTATAACATAGAACAAGAGCAAACAGCAAAAAGCGTCCACACATTAGCAGGATTGTTTTGGTTAGAAACCAATCTAAGAGCTAACAACAGATAATATATTTAAATATAGACCTTACGGTTATCAGACATTGGTATAATAAAAACTTACATTTGATAAACTGATGCTTAAAAAAAATTATACTGTCGTAGTTTCACCACAGCAGCAGATGTCCTTAAAGAGCAATGCATGAAGCATTGAGTACTGAACCTTTGGAGCAAAGCAAGAGGCTGGAATGTTTTGTGGCATCATTAACTTTATTTGGCCACAGTTAGAGGTAGTAGAAAAAAGATTTAATCAAAACTAAAAAAAATTATCTTAAAACAACATTGGCTGACGGGTGAAACAAAGTAATGACTGAAGCCATAAACTGAGAATGGTGAGTTTTGAATAAAGAAGAACCGGTAGGGCATTAAAAAACCGGGTGCTTTCCTGCAGGAAAATATTTGTGTTAAAAAATTCCTGCAATAACTGCATTGCTTTATCGGGTTACTTTGCCTTTTCACTCCAGCTCATCCACATCAGGGACTTTTCTGTTCACCCGCACCAGGAATTTTGTCTCTGTGTTGTGCGTGTGTTGACTGATCTATTTATATCACCTATGTGTTTTTGAAGTCACATTTTTGCAACCTAAGTCATTTCATTAGTGTCAGTTTTATGACAGTTTTGGGTTGTTTAAGGGGCTTAAAGCTATAATTATTTAAGGAACTGCAGATTTTTCTTCTACCACATTATTTGCAAAGTATCCAAAAAAGAGATGCTCACCTGCTGTAATTTCTTCTTAGACTCAGTCTTACCCGGAAATGTATCAGTGCATCAGCCTCGCAGGGAAACCTTGGTAGGGGTCTGGTTCATGAGCTGTGCTGAGCTGTTTACCGTTTTGAAAGCACAGGAGTATTGTGCATGATCAAACTTCCGCGGCTAAGTTATACATGCTTGGAGGCAGAGTGGAAAGGTCTTACAAGATCAGACATAGTGGTCACAACGTGGTCACAACATGTCTTGAACAATGACAGCGCTTGTATCTCCAGTTTATATGTTTTATGTAACTTTTGTCAACTCTGATTTCTGGTAAGCCAAAACAAGGTAAGTTCATTTATATATAGAAGTTTTCAGTAGCAAGAAAATCCTAAATTCTGTACATCAGGAAAAAACAGAACATCATAGTACCAGAGAAGAAATTGTAATATTTGAAGAGAAAAAATATACATAAAAAAGATATTAAAATGAAAAATAAAAAACTAAAAGATTTAAAAAATGTAACTCGATTTGGAAAGCAATCTCTAGAATCATCCATGCTTACATAAAATATTTTCCTTCAAAGATCAGAGAAAATGATTCAGCTCTTTGCAAAACTTAAAAAATATATCTATTTAATCCATTTTAAAGCTTGTGTAATCACAGTTTTATTATATATGAGTGTGTACAAAAAACCCCCTATTTATGATTAAATATTTTGCAGACTAAGCTCCTATTGATGATGATGTCTAGCTCCATCCCTGGTGAAGACATGACTTAATCTCTTCTCCCTCATCAGCCCTATGATTGAACAATCTTCTGCCAAGTGCTCGTCTCCCCTATACATGCCTTATTTAAGTGAAAAATAAGCGGTAGAGAAGTATCTCAAGGTAAACAGATGTAATGAGTTAGGCAGGATGAGGGTGGGGCAGGGGAGAAACGAAAACAAACATTGCTTCAGCACAGAGACAATCAGGCCAGACAGTGGAAGTTCAGTCAACAAGCCAGAATATTAACAGGGATCACCTGCTTAATCTGCTTCCACAATAAAACTTCTTACAAACCTCCTTTATGTCTCCTGCAGCCTCTTTCCATCTAAAATCACCCCTGGTTAGGCATTAGTGTGAATATTGTTGCTGGTCTCCCTTAGTCCCACGAGAGTGTAATTTTCACAATGATCACCAGGGAGCGTTATCACAGATCTATCCTCCCAGCAGCTGTAAGACTTAAAAACTATCACTGTTCCCAACAGCCTCAATAGGTTGTTACATTCATGCTGATTTTGCACAGTTCCTGTCTTAGTCAGTTAAATAACATGCTGCTGTCATTTTTGCACACCTCTGTTGTTGCTGCTACTTTTCACAAATCCATTACTGTAAAAATGTCCACAGCTGTATACTGAGTATTTATTCTCCAGATGTACAGTATTTATATGGTAAAAACACTGTACAGTATAGTATTTCTTTATTTTTATTTTACTTTGTCACTTATTTTGTTATTTTTATACAGTTTTTTAAGGTCCAGGTTGTGTGACCACTTTTGCTATAATCTTTTGCTGCTGTAAGGCCACACTTTCCCCATTCTATTCAATTCTATCCAATTCAGTTCAATTCAATTCTATTCTATTCTATTCTATTCTATTCTATTCTATTCTATTCTATTCTATTCTATTCTATTCTATTCTATTCTATTTTATTGTATTCTATTCACAGATTCTCTTGGACAGAGGGCTGTATTTTTAAACCTACCGTAAGTCTGAAAAGGCATAGGCAACTGCTTAAGGTGGAATTTGCAGAGAGGGCGCAGGGAGATGTTGTATGGTTTAATGATAATTCTATTTTTATCTGTGATGGAAAATTCTTGGAATCTAGCAAAGAAAAAATGCTGCAAATACCATCCTAAACCTATATCTCAAACAAATGTTCTAATATTTTAAAGAGGTCCATAAACTTAATCTTGATTTTTATGCATGAGGCAAATCAACACTATTTCCCCCCCAAAATCTGCTGTGCCCTACTGCCGTCCCTCTTCCATTGCCTCTTGTAACCCTTGTTCTCTCGCAGTACCACCATTAAGACGCAAAAGCTGACAGGGTCGCAATGCTACAAAATAGAAGAGAGGATGAGAAGAAACATGAAAGGGCCATGGTAAAGATGTGAAGAATTTGTTTATAAAGGACTATTTTACAACATGTCATCTCAAGGCACTTTAACAAGACTATTTCAATTACACCATACAGACAGATTGGTTAAAAGCTAATGATTTAGAGTATATTGTTTGAAAAGTTATTCCAGTGATTTGTCTTTCATCTGAAATTGCTGCCAGGAAGTTTCCTGTCTCAAACATTAACATAAAAAAACATAATTAATAAGAAAGGTAGTTTTAGATGCTTGCATGGTGGTGCAGATTTTAGTACTGTTGCCTTGCAGCAAGAAGGTTCCAGGTTCAATTCCTGGCCTGGGGTCTTTCCTAATGGCAATAGCATGTTCTAACTGTGCATGCATGGGTTCTCTCCAGGTACCCTATCTTCCTCTCACAGTCCAAAAAATGTTAGTTTAATTGGCTTCTTTAAATTATCCTTAGCTGTGAGTGTTTGTGTGCATGATCATATGTCCTTGTGTGTTTCTGTGTTGCCCTGTTACAGACTGGCTTAAAAGCTTATTTGACATCATGTAATAATGGCTGGCAAAAAACACAAAAAAAGAAAAAAAAAACAGACATATGACAGCTGTGCAGGTGATGATGCCTAAGATGGTCAAACTGACTAGTGGCAGGAGACAGAAAATTCAGAAATCCAAAACTTTTCAAGGTTGTGGTCAGAAGTCCAAAGACCAATGAGGTATCCAGGGAGGACAAGGCAAACAGGGAATCCTGTTTCCTCACTTGTAGATGCATGTGATGAAGGTCATTGCTTCAGAGCAGGATCAGCCAGTCCAAACAGTGGGTTGCATGAAACTGACATTTTTTTTGTTAGGTGCAAAACAAAGCAAACACTGGGACCCCATCCTTAAGTTCTTCAAAACATTGTTTTCAAAGTTTGGAGTCCTGAATTAATAAGAGGATCATAAATAAATAATAGCCATTGTTCATCCAAAAGATAATTATTGGTGTCACTTCTAATCTTTTGTAAAAGCGTCAGTGTGATGCATAATAGTTACTCTGTGCAATGTTAGTTAGCTATAGTTCGTAAGAGGTTAGTATCATACAGGTAAGTATATTACCAAGCTTTCTTATCTTATACCAGTCTCTGATGTAAAAACATACAAGTTGCAGGTCACTGGCCCATGAGGATTTGATTTCCAGACCCCTGTGAGTTACAATTAGTGCTTGGTACAGTATCAGAAAAAAAATTAATCCTTGTAGAATAATACTCGAAGAGAAACACAAGGTGATGAACTAAGAACTAAATAAACATGTTGAAAAAAATGTATTTCTTCCTTCCTTTAAAGGTTTGATTCATAGGTCATCGTTCAGTCTTTATTAGATCAACAGGTATAAACTGTTTTTTTTTAATTCATTGTTTTGTGCTTTTTACAAACCGTATAATGTTAGTTTAAACAGTTAGTGCTTACCAGTACTACGTTGTCAGCACTCAAGTAACCTGGAAAAATGCCCAGAGATTTAGCTGACTTGACAATGCTGACTTCGCCACCATAGAGACAACAGCTGATGTTGCTGCTGTTAGCAAAACCAATCTATTCTATCAGGCAACAAGATTAAAATACATTTACAGGAAATCCTGGTGGATTATTTCAGAGCACAGTAGCATAGTAGTAGTGTAATTTATGATATTATTGCTTGAGTTCTCTGCCTATAGCCTCTTTTTTTATGTAAGTGAACAAATACAAAAAAGTGTATTTGGTTATTATCATTCCTTATGTCAATTAAAAGACCAAAAAAAGTTATTTTTGATTTGTTATTTAAAAAAAAATCTAATTTGATCATGAAAACATTTGGTGGTATTCTTAAAAACTTATTCAAAGTTCACTGTCTGTCCATTGATTTGACAAAGGTTCCAGTTAAATTCAAGGGAATATTAGTATAAATATGATCTCTACCTATAGCTTTTAGATCATATGTTTTTATTAAAGTATTTTAATCTACTAGTGTTCCTTTGTTCTGTAAAATCTAAACTATAACAAACATCTAATATAATGATAAATGAAGAATACAGAAAAATTATAAACAACAACAACAACAAAAAAACAGCTTAGATCCAAATAAGTACTGCAAAGGACCTTCTTTTTAAAAAATATTGACTATACATCAAAATATTGATGTTCTTTTTTGCTTTTATACATATCCATAGGTATACTTGCATCCAACTCTGATGGGATGATTTACCCTATCAGAAGATTTCCAAACCTTTTCCAAGATATCCAAAGGTATAATATTGTTAGGATATGTAAAAATGTGAATCCGAAAAAAAAAAAATATATATATATATTTTAAAATTGTCTTCCATGATAGAGACAGATAGAGAAATAGGGAGTACAAACTTACATTTATAATTCTTCAGTTCAGTTTAAAGTGAACATTCAATGGAGAGTCTGAATAAATCAGTTTTTAATCCTAATTTAAAGAAATTCAGGGTATCTGTTTTACATTTTTCCAGGAGTTTGTTGCTGATACTGTAAGCTTACAAATAATCACTTACCTTGATTTTAAATGTACTCCTCCGAGAATGCCTCAAATTCATTGGAGAGCCAGAAATACAAAAGACTTTTACATTTTCTTCTTAAATATAATAAATATAATAAGAAACTGCATTGACACTGATGAACTGTCCTCTTGTTACAGTTATGTTGGCAACGTGCATTTTGGACTCCAGTATTCTTGCTGTCAGGAATCCAGTTTGTGTGGTCTGTTTTGTGTTTCCTTTCCTCCTCCACCAGGTGGTGCCCCATCCTCATTGCATCTCCCTGCACACCTGTGGAGTGTTCTTAAGCTGCTGACTGCCACTACCTCGACGCCACAGTGTTTGCCAATACAGGGAAGTTCATCCTGCAAGCTGGCTTTGTTCGGTCCTTCTCTCTCAGGAAGGTTGAACTGAGCTTCTAACTGAGCTGGGGTTCCAAACAGGACGTTTGGACCCACTTACCCCAAGAGGTACTGAGCTTCTAACTGAGCTGGGGTTCCAAACAGGAAGTAGCACAGGATTCACCATTCTCAAATAAACCTGTTTAAACTTCTCCCTGGTCTCTATCTGTTTGGTCTTCTGCATCTTGGGGTCAGACCTTTAATAAAATCATGACAATTGCAAATTAAGCAGCTATCAGGGTGCACCATTATAAATATATATATATATATATATATATAAAGAAATTAAATCAATTTAGATCTAAATTACTTTAAGGTTATGTTGCTAACTTTTTAAATGGCAAAACAAGCCAAGGAGCAAATGCAAATGTCCAAATTAGTATCTATTTTGAATGAAATCCTGAAAGCCATTTCTTGCACCCACTTCAACTGTCTTCAACTACGTGGTAGATAAGACATTGGATAACAACAAATTTTGATTATTAAATAAGGATTAAAAACTAATCCTGGTATCAAAACAGCCCCATGTCATGATCTGCTATCCTAGACTTTTGGTTTGGTTCAGGTTTTCATGCTACTGTATTTTGTGTTAGACGAAAGACTTTACATCACATTTTAAACTTAAATACCTTTTTTAAAGATTTAATTTCTGTATGATGTCTGTCTCCATTACCACCTTTCTTGGCTTAGAAGATGTAGAGCGGCTTAGGGGTGTACCGGCTAAACATAAACATGAATAGGGCAAATAACAAAAAGCAACAACTAACAAAAAAAGGAAATCCTCTATTAACAAACACAGGTTTCAAAAACCTTAGAATGTTCTACCTAAAATGCACATAGAATATACCATCAATATATATATATATATATGTGACCAACTTTAAACTGGCTTTTGGCATATTTCTTACATTTTTGACATTGAAGTGTTATAACTTCATCAAAAACGTGCAAAGAAATGAACCTGAGGCAGAGAGGTTTTTGGTGTTAAGGGTCATATTTACTATCATTCATTTTAGTTTAAATTGTTTTTTTTTTATTGTAGAATTGTTTTGTTTTACATTGGGATAACATTTTTAAGCAATAAAAAGTGTTCTGTTTTATTTTAGGTGAGTTATATTTAAACCTGTTGTACAAACCTATATTACTAATGTGGACCATAGTGGTGTTTGATTTTAAGACTCTAGTTACTGTATTGGGCTGGGCCTGTAGCAAATAACCCCTCATTCACATACTGTAGAATCCCTCTGTGCTAACTCTAACTTTCACAAATAGCTTATCTAGTTTGTGTGGTAATTCCAACCAACTCTGCTGCAATGCAACATGACCCAAAGCTCTCCTCCATCGTCCATCAGATATAGTTATAGATGAGCCACACAGGAACTCAGACAGATGGATAGTATTGCGGATTCAATAAATTTTCAAAAGATACGGGTCCAGTTCACATCAAGTGAGCACTGCTGCACAGCAAATTTAGCGCTGGATAATGTAGTGAAAATGTGTGAAGTGTGTGATGTGTTAAGCCATCTTAAGCCTGATAAATAAGAACTCTCGTCACACCTGACCTGTAAAACCCAGATATCTTCCAGCCACCACAATCTAGAACTGCAGCAGATTTTGGTTGTGTAAAAAGATAAGGATCCAGGCCTAATACTCTCCTATATGTGGCTCAGAGCTACGCAATCTCATTTTTCTCTCAGTAGAGAGCCTAATTTCAAAGGTGTTGGCATTTCAAATAAGCTGGTCACATAAGAACAACAGATTACAATGGCCTGTTAAACCTGTTTAAAAAAACCTATATTACTGTTGGTTGCATTTTTCCTTTTTTTTTTATCTGAGCTGACATGGTTTTGGGTGATCTGACCAAAACAAACATGTTTGTTTTGGTCAGATCACCCAAAACAAGGGGACAAATCACCCTGAAAAGAGAGGTAATGTGAGACCGAGTTCTGGAGTTAAGAAAGGAACAGCAGGAAATCTCTGCGGAAGGAGCAGCAGGAAATCTCTGCGGGAGCACCAGCAGAGAGGGCACCAGAACCAGGATGAGCTGTGGTTGTTTAGCCTGCTGGGGAAAGGAGGAGACAAAGGGGGAGGACATCAGTAGACATTAATAGAGCTGAGAGGTCTCTAGAGAATTAGTGCCATGGCTGGGAGAGGCTAAAACTGAGTATGGAGTCAACAATCATCTCCATGCCATGAATTTGTTCCGCCCAACCACTGAACCAGGTGTGTCCAATCTCTATAATTTAATTCACTGAGAAGATTGGATTTAGGAGGTTTGGTTTATCTGTCCCTGTGCAAATGGGTTTGGCTGATATGCAAGAAAAGAATTTCCAGCAAGGGATTAGTAAAGTAAATCTGATTCTGATTAAGCACAGATTCCAATATCTGTGAAGCGTATGAACTATAAATCTGATATCTGTGATGAAGGTACTATTTCTGGAGCTCCTCAACAATGAAATTAGCACACAACCTAGTACTGAGAAGTTGGGTATTCACTTGTTGCCTACAACTGTCACGGTTTCTAGATAACCAAGTGTATGCTGAGTGAGGGGTGGTGACAGTGAAGAAGGCTGGACCTGTTTGAATCTGTAGCCAAACTTTTCTGACCTCCTTATTTTCACAGGGCTCCTCTTAGAAACTTTCTCCCCCAAGTCCAGAGTGCAGCACAGGACAGAATTGGTCTTGTTCAGTCTCTTGCTGTCCCGCTTTGCGCTGGCAGGGGCCCAGAAGATGACAGCTTTGAGGAGGAATGAGACCACCAAAGAGTCATAGAAGGCTTTAAGCAGGGGCCTGCTCACTCCATAGGACCTCAGCCTCCTCAAGAGGCGGAGGCGTCTCTGGCCCTTCTTGTACATGGCAATGGTGCCATGAGTCATGAGTATTTGAAACTCTCCACAGTTTCTAAGTCCTGCCCCTGGATGTTCATGGGGGAGTGAGGTGGGGGTCTTCTCCTGAAGTCGGTCATTATCTCATTGGTTTTACATGTGTTAAGACACAGGTGGTTCTTCTCACTCCAGTCCACAAAGTTAATGATAACTGATCGGTACTCCAGCTTGTTCCACTCAGAAACACAGCCCTGTTTTTCTGAGTCATCTGAGAACTCCTGTCCGTATTGGAGGTGAAGTTCGAGGTGTAGAGGGTAAAGAGGAATGGAGATAGAACTGTGCCCTGGGGAGCGCCGATGCTGCAGACCGCCACCTCTGACTGACTGCCGTGCAGCCACACGTGTTGACCTCGGTCAGTGTGGAGTTGATGATCCAGGCAGCAAGATGTTTGTCCAATCCAGCATCCTCCAGCTTCCCCCTCAGCAGTGCCAGTCTGATGGTGTTGAATGCACTGGAAAAGTCAAAGAACATGACTCTCACAGCACTCCCGGTGGTCTCCAGGTTGGTGAGCATCCACTGAGGCAGGTAGATGATGGCACCCTCCACTCCAATGTTAAGCTAGGAAGCAAACTGCAGCGGGTCCAGGGCGGGGCTCACCACAGTGCGTAGGTGTGCTAGGAAGAGGTGCTCCATGGTCTTCATCAGGTGGGAGGTAAGTGTGACTGGTCTTGAGTGGGCAGGTTCCTTGGTGTGCTGCATTTTCGGAACCGGTAACACACAGGAGGTCTTCGACAGAGTGGGGACCCCCCCCCGGCTAAGGCTCAGGTTGTAGAAGCTGAGCAGCCTTGGGGAGATGACGTCCATTAGTAATCTGATAGTAAAGAATGAGGATGTCAAGAGTCTTAACTGGAAATTGTTTTTTTTGCAACTTGGCACAACAAACAGTTTGGTGCATTCCATTGATGTTAACTGCTGGTTTTCTAAAATTACTTCCAAAAACAGAGATACTTTGTTGTATTTTTCTATGGCTATGTTAAACTCAATAACCACAGCTTGTGCTAATGTATTTTAATTTGCGCCCACATGAAGTACTTAAATTTTTCAGATGTGTAAGCAGTAACAGGCATGTTTGATTATTTAGTTTGAATATTAGTTTTTGATAGTGAACAAAGAAAAAACTGTTCAGCTTAATTTTATGCAATTAAGATGTCACTTGTGAAGTCAAGCAGAACCATCACAGAATAATAGCATTCTTTATTATTTCAGTGATCTTATCTTGACTTGTTATTGGCAAGTAGTCAAAACTGAGACAAAGTCTGCTGGGTCTATTGTTGACAGTACAAACCACCCAAGGAGGGTGAAGGAAGGAGGACCCAAATGCAGACAAAAAGCTGAAGGTGGTTACTTTTAGATTTTAATAACAATAAGGGTACAACAGAAACAAAAAATAAAAAACATAAATCCACACAATCCAAAAATGCTGAAAAACAGGAGTACTCACAAAAAGAAGGGGGCAAAGAAATGACCATGTATGTCATGATCCCACGGTGTTTGGGTTGATATTGATTACACTTTCTTTTAGCTTTTAGGTTAGCTGGGTAAGGCACGTTTATTTGTATTGCAAATTCTAATAACAAATGTTTTGTACAAATGTACACGTATTTTACATAAAACTGTAAAGAGTATACACTAGTATACACTGCAGCAGCATAGTAAAAGCAGCTAAAGAGAAGTTTGACTGAACACTAATGATGACTAATATGAAATTTAAAGTATATATGTTAAACAGTCAAGAAAAGTGATTGTAAGTCTATTATCTGAGATACAGGGAGCCAGTGTAATGACTTAAGAAACCAATGATGTTTGGTTGTCTTGCTGCTGTAGGTCCTGGGTTTGGTTTTGGCCAAGGAATCTGGGTATTTCTCGGTGAGGTAAGCCTCAGGTAAGTAGATCCAGAGATCAGGAAAAAGAGGATGTTCAAAGAAAATGGCACAGTGCGTCAGTTTACTGCATCATGGGTTGAAAGTCTGGTTATAACAGCATTCCATGCCAACATAGCTGTGGCTGAAAAACTTGATTAGGCTTTGTTGTGTGTTCTGGAACAGCTCTAACCACACATGAATGAAGCAGAGAGAGGGGAAGAAGAGAAGAACACAGTCTCACCTAATGAGACCTTATTAAAAAAAAAAAAAAGAAGATAATTAATAACTAAATTCATGCCCCACCTGTGTTTGTGTGGGAAACTGGGAATTTATGACTTTTGGTTCCTAACTATTCAGCAGCGTGCTAAAATAACTTTACACTATACAACTATACAACTTTACATTTGCATAGACAAGTAATGAAACTGTTCCATGAGGATTAGCTGACTTTTCAAATAAACAACAATGAACACAGCTGTGTAGCTTTACGAAATAGCAGCTTTTAAATACCACAACTCTGGTATTTGTTGTCAGTGCCAAAAGTTGCATTCAAGCTTTCGTTCTTACTGGAAGCTCAGTTTTTTCATCTTCTTCTTCATTCTTTTGGAGAGTTTTTTTTCAAATTACATTTCATCTCCACTTTATGCTTCTGATACTTGATTAATAAGATTTTCTCCATCTTGATCACTTATGGAGACATTATCACTTTACCAATTTAGCCACAGATTAGTGTTAGGCAAAAGCGAGATAAAATGTAATCTAAAAGTTTGATTACACCCACATAAAAAAAATCCCTTGGTATGCAGTTGTAGTTATGTCTGAGTTGATCAGTAAGTAATGAAAATTGAAAAAGGAGAACACAGAATCATTACAGACATGTTCAAGAACACTTGAGACGTAATGTGAAATTTATAAATTTAACCTAGAAGTTGACAGCATTTCTGGTATATCGGTGGAAATCAGAAGTGACTGTCCATTTCTAAAAATCAATACTATATGAAAGAGATGTTTACAGAATAAGACGGTTTCTCTGAATGATATAATTTAGTAGTTGAGAACCGGTCACTAAAATGAATTGCATTTTCCCCCTTAATCATCCAAAATTGCTGGCTTTTTTATATTTAGTAAATTATGGTTTCTCCTAAACACATTGTCAGGCAGTTCAAGGGTTACACCAGAGATGGCTAAAACTGATTAAAGTTTTACCTGTGGTTAAATAACATTGACAATTACCCTACAGAGTAAGTTTTTAGACAAAACTGGAACACTTTCAAATTATACACGTACAGACCAATACATATGAGATTTTGACTGGAAAGCAGGAATACACGTTGTCCATCTTGAAAGCCTTTGTTTCACTTAAAAACAATGTTAAATAATAATAGTCATAAATGATAAATCAGAATCAAACTACGCTCATTAGTAACACAATAACAAAAAGTCACACTAAAATATTCATAAATTATATTTAGGGACAGAGAGACTATTAAAAAGTGAAGAACAATCTTAGGTAACACAAACATGAGTTCCAGGTTTGTTTTTTTTGCTTTAGTTTGTCATCACATCCTCATTCCCCTATCTAGGTAAAGCTGGAGGCAAAACATTTAATGTTTCTGGTAACCAATGTGATGTGTTCCTTACATAACAACCACACCCACTTTTAAAATCTTAAAAAGAGCAGATCAGTTTCAGACCTGTGTAATATGCTCTTTGCAGCACATATGAGCATAGTACTTTTATATTATAGAAAGACATTAGGAAGGTTAAGGTAAGTATCAATTATAACTACCATATTTTGAAGTATTTACAGTTAGATTGTCTGCCAAATGGGTCTCATAGAAAGTTTTATATTTAAGAGATGTCAAAAGATTATATAAATATATATGTATATTATTTTTCTTTGAGGATCTGACTATGGAGCGTTGGTTGATCTTCATAGGACTTACAGGTCTGTATACTCTGATTTGTCAAAAAAAAATTTTGTTCAGTTTTTGCACATGTACTTATCTTCTGCTTTATCCGGGACCGGGTCGAGGGGGTAGCAGTCCCTGCAGAGACTCTCAGAGTTCTCTCTCCCCAGACACCTCCTCCAGCTCTGCTGGGGGAAGCCTGAGGTACTACTAGGCCAGCCATGAGACACATTCCCTTCACCTCTACTCCTAGTGGGATGTGCCTCCGGCCCTTGGCTGTGCCTCGAAATCCGATCTATACATATATTTGAATGAGGGCAGCCCTGTTGGAGTCCATTATGCACCATGAATAAGTAAGACTGTCAGCAATGCGGACCAAACTCCTGGTCTACTTGTACATAGACTGGATAGCCCCTAGTAAAGGGCCCCATACTCCTGAGGTGCCCCCCTCAAGGCACCACAAGGAACACTGTTGAATGCCTTCTTCAGATCCAGGAGAGTGTAGAGCTGCTTCACTGTTCCACAACCAGGAAGAAAACCACACATCTGCTCCTGAAGCCAAGGCTCGACAATTAGCCAGACTCTCCTCTCTAGGACTCTGGCATAGGCCTTCAAGGTGAGGGTGAGAAGTGTGATCTCCCTATATTTGGAGCACACCCTCTGGTCAACATTCTTATTCAGGGGGACCACCACCTTGGTCTGCTAATCCAGGGGCACTGTCACTGACCTTGATGCAATGTTGAATTGGTGTGTCAGCAATGACAGCCTGACAGCATCCAGAATCGTAAGGTACCCAGGGCAGATATAATTTATCTCCAGAGCCTTGCCACTGTCTAGATTTCTGACATTCTCAGTGACTTCCGCCTGGGTGATGGACAAATAATTGTTTATTGTTTAAATTTCTGTTCTTTATCTTAGTGTATTGTATCTAAATCCCAGCACTGTCAAGGTTTTTCATCTCTATACCGCATGTGTTTAATTTGAATAGAATGGTGGAAGAAGGATGGTTGATCTTATTTTGGCCCTGACCAATTAATGAAACTGACTTTCTTTGTCATGCTATTATTTCTTCCTGATCAGTACATTTTGCCACCTAAAACAATATTTTAATAGTGTGTGAATGCTGTTTGGTCCTGGTCTTAAAAACTATGTGAAAACAAACTGGGATAATTGGTTATGAAAATATTCACACTTTCTATCTAGTATCAATGTGTGTCTGTTTCTCTGATTGCCTTAGGAGCGTTGCTGCAAGTTAGTTTTGCCAAACCTTATTACTACTACTTTGTCAACACATCACTGACATGGACAGATGCTCAAGCTGTCTGCAGACGTAACTACACTGACCTGGCCACTATAGAAAATGAAGCAGATGATGAAGATGTAAAAATGTCAAGCTTAAACTATACAGGTGAGTTCCTAAAAACTCTTTAGCATTGAATATACATTGTGTTAGAGTGCACTGTATTCATAACAGCTTATTTAACATTTAGAAACACATTTAGAAGCACAAAAGTTAATTTCTACAATTATGTCTTGAAACAGGAAAGGCTTGGATTGGCCTCTATGATGAATTCGTAGACAGCTGGAAATGGTCTCTAAACGACAGTAGCTTCTACGGGCCAGGGGAATTAACATTTAGAGACTGGGACACTGGACAACCAAGTAATCATGAAGGAGATGAAAAGTGTATTGGATTATATGAACTCACAGGCAAATGGCATGACTACACTTGCAGTGACTTATTTCATTTTGTATGCTACAATGGTAAGTCTTTATCTTAATTTAGGCAGTTTATGTTTATTTATTCATGTTGGGAGCCAACAGTGGCATCGGCCGCATGAGTTTGCCTACCCAAGTGTCATTGGTTCAAACCTCAGCTCCGACTTTCAAAGTCGTTGTGTCCTTGGGCAAGACACTTCACCCAAATAACCTACTGTTAGTGGTTAGAGGGCCTGGCTGTGCCTTTGCATGGTAGCATCGCTTCTATCAGTGAGCCCCAGGGCAGCTGTGGCTACAATGAAGCTGGCCACAGCTTCATTGTAGCCACATTACGTGACTGAATGCACATAACTCTGGTCAAATCATTTGACATGATAAATGCTTTATAAGTATAGGCCATTTACCATTTTACCTAGCAAATGAAAATGTTTTTTTTTTCTTTGAGATAGTCTGAGCATCTAAAATATTTTGCATTGTTTGCCTCTTTAATGAAATTTCTAGGGTTATTTCAAGGATTTAATTTGACATCTTTAACCATTTTCCACCAATTCATTAAGAAATATGCACAATGTTTGAAATATCCAAAAAATATTATAAGGTAAAAATGTTCGTATGTACTATAAACTTTCACTGTACTCATATATATTCCCACTGTCTTGATTTTCTAATATAGCTCTGGGAATCAATGTCCCTGAGCTAGGTGATAGGCCAACAAATTTGCACAAGCAGTCCAATGTGCTATAAGGTTCCTCTTGGTACTTGCATATGAAACTTTATTGAAAAATATTTAATGAGTAAAATTGTATATAACAGTTATGAAGTTATTGTATATAACAGACGGAGGTGAGAAAAAAAATCTTTTAAACTTTTAGACTGTAACATATTGTTCTATTAACACAAGTCCAACTAACTGGCAACTAACTGTGTGGTGTTAAGACAACAAATGCAGGGATGAATCAAGGTCAAATCATGGTCAAAAATATCTTATACTGTAGTTCAGCATGGATTTTGTTTGAGAACCATCTTTTATCTCGAAGAATGTGAAATGTGTTCAAATTAGCTTTTAACAATTTGCCTCTATCTGAAATTCGGTTCCCCACTGGCCTTTAGACGCCTTTATCCAGCAACTCTCCCTGGATGAATTGTAAATAATAGGCTCTGTTTTAATAGGTGATGTTAACTTGTCATTTTCCATGGTCAGGTATGATGTGGGGATCTGAAGATTAGCAAGGAACTTATATATTTTGGTAGCATCGGTGGGAAATTCAGACCTGTACAAGGGGGAATAAAAAGATTGACATTTTTTATTAACAGCAAAATGTCAGTTGTAATAACGTTAGACTAATTGTTAATTTGGGGTATTAGATGTGAGGTGGACTGAGGTTTTAACAAGTGTGTTAACAATTGGTTGGCCTTGTCCCCATGTTGATACTAAATACCATGGGTTGGTAACAACATATAGTATGCTCAGTCCATCTGGTAGAGACAGATCAAACTTTTTAAGCATTTCTGGAGTAAGGTTAGAGGCAGATTCCCGATCAAGGTCCCCAATCACGTTCATTAGTTCTGTGAGTTTAGCATTTTGTATTTTATTAGAACGGGGACAAGAGCAATCCAGCCCAGGAAAAAACACAGTTCAGATTGTCAACAAAGATTAATATATGAGTGTTTAAATGGGGCATATTACCAAGTAATCCATTAGAAAACTGACATCATCAAAGTTTGGTGCATAAACATTTACCAATGCTACTTTAGTATTTATATGTGTACCTGCAACTGTAATATGCTGTATCAGCCATCCTTATCATTAATATCAGTTGGATGAAACTGGATGAAACTGGATATTAAACACAATCACAACCCTCCTGGCTTTAGAGTTAAAGTTAGCATGGTAAGTCTGCCCTATCCAGGTAAATCGGAGCCTTTGATTTCAATCTTTTAATAAGTTCTCCTGCAAAAAAGATTTGATCAGAGTTGAGCCATTTTTAATGGCTTAAAACCATAGACATCTTTGGAGGATTGCCCATTCTATGTACATTCCATTGGTCCTGATTTTGCTTTTTATTTCTTGTCATCTCTCTTTGTGCTCATGCAGAAGATGGTAGTACCCTAACAACTTTTCTGCTTACAGGTACTGTAAATGATATATCATCCTTTGTTCTGGTCAGAGAACCTAAAAGTTGGACTGACGCTCAGACATACTGTAGAGAGAACTACATTGATCTTGCCAGGTAACTCAAATAAGACAATAATGCCCTTAAAAATCAACCAAATAAATGTTGATGCTTTAAGTAAGATTTATTTTCAAGATTAGATTAAAAAACTGAAATCTCTTCAAACTAAAGTGTAGGTCCCCTTTGTTACTTTTCAATTAGATTTCATGTAAGTCTATATCTATATCAGAATAAAAATAATGAGAATGACAGAAAGTAAATGATGGATTTAGTAAATGTAGAAGTTTTGTAGCATCCAGGTGCTAAGTAATGAACTGCTCTGGATTTTGTTTTTCAATCTTTCACAGTGTAAGAAATATGACAGAAAATGAAAAGATTCAAAGCCTGCCACGCTCAAAAAATGTCTGGATTGGTCTTTATGGTGAAAAGTCCTGGTCTGACGGCAACCCATCTCTGTTTCGAAACTGGGCTACTGGTCAGCCAAATGGTTTTGCCAGCAATCCCCTTCTTTCAGTTGGTGCTACATGTACAGCTGCAGCATTTGGGAACCAAGAAGGATGGTTTGATGAGGATTGCACACTGACTATACCATTCATCTGTTACAGACGAGGTAATGTACCAATGTTGATGTGCAATTAAGCTCTTAATTGCACTAAAAGTGGCAGATCCTTTGTAGAGAAATGTAAAACTGTTGTTGAAAACATGTGGATGAGGCATACACTTTGAGTGCAGAAACATGGTTTTTGAAGAAGTCACATGTCAATAATGCAAAATGTAAAAATTAAGTACAAAATGGAACAGTCTTGCATCTTGCAGAAATAATAATAATAATAAAAAAAAAGACTAGTTGGGGGGTTAAAGGGTCTTTGCTCAGGGAGCCAGGGTGGCAGTGGCACAATGCCCTAACCACTAGGCTGCTACTCCTCTACAGTTAAATTTAGAACTTACTGAAACTATGGAAAAACTTATCCTAACGAACAATTATATAAACAAACATGCCCCATTAAAAACATGCCTGTTCTTCTTTTGTTTTTGAAGGTCCTGAAAATGCTAACGGCTTCAGACAAATAGCAGGGGATGAGACTAGCATCACTCTGCAGTGGGACAAGATAAACAACAACACCAACTTTGTTCTCCTGTTTAATGGCACAGAAACATTTATCAGTGCACCAGATGGAGATGGACCACTAACTCACACAGTCTCATCTCTGACTGCAGGAACTAAATACACATTTACTCTCTTCTCTGAGTTTGAGAACCTCAGAAGTAATGGAGTTAAAACCTCAGCTATCACTGGTAAGACACTTTTATTCATCAAGGGGTTGAAAATCAAATCAGAGGCAAGATGGGCAGTTTCAACAGTGGTAAATTTTACTTTGCATCATCCTGAAAAACTATTTATTTTGATATATGGTGAAAAAACAGTTGGCGCAATAACGATTTGAAACCACAAAGAAATAATCTGTTGGAATGAAGCAAAATATTTTTATGGTTTTAATTTTTTTAAATACTAACAGCCCATGATGAAAATGAGCATAAATTAATAAAACAGATGAGTCTATTTTAAAATTCTAAGGAGTATAAAGTAGAGATAATTGAAAAAAAACAACTATATATAAAAATGTAAGGAGTCAACTAAAAAGTTCTCTAATAAACAATTACTTCAGTAAAGTATAGATTGTCAAAATTTCTACTTAAGTAAGGTCACAAAGTATTTGTACTTTGTTACTTGATACCTGTGGTAAAGATAAACTTCTTATAACTATACCAAATATATAGTTTTTTTTTTCTTTTTTTTACAAAATACCTCTTCCTATTTCCTTTATAGCTCCTGCAAATGCTAACAGCCTCAGACAATCAGCAGAGGATGAGACTAGCATCACTCTGCAGTGGGACAAGATAAACAACGACACCAACTTTGTTCTCCTGTTTAATGGCACAGAAACATTTATCAGTGCACCAGATGGAGATGGACCACTAACTCACATAGTCTCATCTCTGACTGCAGGAACTAAATACCCATTTACTCTCTTCTCTGTGTTTGAGAACCTCAGAAGTAATGGAGTTCAAATCTCAGCTGTCACTGGTAAGACCCTTTATTCATCAAGGTGTCAAAAATCAGAGGCAAGATGGGCAGACACACGGCCAGTAGTTTAGAACAGAGGTGTAATCATCAACATGGCTACATTACTGAGATCTTTATGGGTTCTGGTGAGAGCAAATAAACTGAAACTGGTTGCTCTAACCGTCAGGTGTTAAACTTATCCTTTGAAATTGTTATAATTGTATTTTTTTATTAGTTTAACATTTACAGAATAATTAAACATTTAATATGAGCAAAACTGCAATAACGAGATACAAAAACCATTTCTGTCCATATGTCAGTAAATGGAGATGTTTGTAGCTGGACCCAAAATGCAGAGGATGAGACAGAGATGGTTTCTTGTCGATTGTATTGCAGCCAAAGTATAAGTCCAAAATTAAACATCCAAGAAACATGAGAACCAGAACAGAGTTTTTATTACCATAACGGATATATTGTTTTTTTTTTTTTTTTTTACAAACTACCTCTTCTTATTTCTCTTATAGCTCCTGCAAATGCTAATGGCCTCAGACAATCAGCAGAGAATGAGACTAGCATCACTCTGCAGTGGGATAAGATAAACAACAGCACCAACTTTGTTCTCCTGTTTAATGGCACAGAAACATTTATCAGTGCACCAGATGGAGATGGACCACTAACTCACACAGTCTCATCTCTGACTGCAGGAACTAAATACACATTTACTCTCTTCTCTGTGTTTGAGAACATCAGAAGCAGAGGAGTAAGCATAACTGCGACAAATGGTAAGATGCGATTTCTAACCAGTGTTGATGTATGTGCTGAAAGCTCCACATCAAAATATTATGGATTAAATGGATAAAAGGTTGATATTCTTATTTTCATTTTAACAACCACCATCATGCTGGAACCTGATTGACTTTCAGCTGGAGCACCAAGTAAGTAAATTCATTCTTAAAAAATGCCTGCTAGGTTTTGTTTCTTCAGTCTTCTTCTTCTTCTTCTTCTTCTTCAACTTTTTAGTTCTGTTTTTTTTAAATCAAAATCTAGAGATCTAAAATGCTGAGGAGCAACACATAGAAAGTTTAAAAGCAGATATACCACCTTGTCTTATTTTGTTAATTTAATTACAACGTGACTCAATGATTTAGATAAATCCATTTAATCAAAGAGTGAATTCTTGCCAGTGAGGTCAGGTAACAGAGAATCCAAAGTTTAGGGTGTGTGCTGGTAAAACTGTCTCTATTTTGAGCTTTGCAGTTCAGGTTGAGAATTTTACTCTTTCATTCCTTCAATGAAAGGAAAATCAAATGGTACAATGGAGTAAGTACCACAAGTCTGTTGTCATGGCCTACTATGCAACATATGAAGACAGATTCACATACCATTAACATTAGCAGTATTAGTAATAGCCGGTTTGACAATGAGGCAAATGGCACTAACATGACAGTCAGTATTAGTTAGTTAGTTATTAAGTTAGTTAGTTACCTGCAGTGTTTACTGGAGAGAAGGTGCTAAAGAGACATTCACTAAAAATTTTCAGGGTTTAATGAGTATTCCCCTTGACAACTAATGCCAGTTGCCTTGTTGTCATCCTTTCTGGTTAAATGAAACCAGATTTATTCTGCTTCTTGTTTTATGTGCTTGTAAATTACCTTGAAACCAAATAGCGACACAATTCAAGCAAAACTGGAAGGAGAATCGTTACCCAAAGATACCAATTCTCAGCAAAACCTGGTTTTCAGTTCTCTCCCTTAGTAAAACAATGGTAATAATGGGTTAACTGGTAATATAAATATAGCAATTTTAACCAAATTGTACACACATCGAGTGATGAGTCACAAGCATCAGTTTTTAATAATATGGTAACTGTCAGGATTGGGTTGAGGTTTATGGACCCAAATGCAGTTGCAGGGAGGCAGAGGTGAGTTTTTGTAGATTTAATGCGAGGTAAACAAACAACTGAGGCAGGAATCCAAAAAATCAAACGTGAGAAAAAAAGGCAAACAAACCAGAAACCATGGAGACATCAGGGGAAAAACAATCTGGACGAGGAAGACTCAGAGAGACGGAGTTGGAGGAAGTTAGAGGAGGAACCAGCACTGAGGAACTGCACAAGGACTGTATTTGTAGGAGACAGAACAAAGCAGATTGCTAGAGAAGATTGGGAGATGGTGGGAACAGAGCAGACAGGAAAGGAGCTAGGGAAAAGGAGAACACAAGAGGGCAGCAGGGGGCAACAAATAAAAAACCTGAAAAATAACCAGAGAACACAACAAAATAAGAATTAAACCACTAAAACTACTAGAAAACATGGAGCAAAGTAAAACTGAATACTCAAAAGAAAACATAACAGAACCAAGTCTGTGACAGTAACAATGTGTTTTCTATTTTGATCTTAAAAAATAATTATTATGGCCATGTTTAAAAAGTATATTTAATCATATTTACACTTTCTCATATGTAAAAGGCTTGAGCTCAGAATGCGTTCTACTCACCACACAAAGAACTACAAAGACTACACTGTTTTTATTTAACCCCAAGAGTTCAGCAGGTTCTAATAAAGCAGTATTTTGCAGTGTGAGATCATTTGATGTTATACAACAAAGTACCCCAATGTTACCAGGACATTTCCTAGCTTTAGTAGAAATGTAACCCAAATTTTCTGTATATAATCTAATATTGTTAACAAATAAAATGTGACATTCCTTATCCCCCATAGAGTGATGGATTTATTTTTGTTAACAGAACATATTATTCGACTGGATATGCAATTAAATTCTCAGAAAGAACTATCAGAATCGGAGATGGAAGATGTTGTAGAAGAGGTAAGATAAACATTTGCTAAAGTTTTTTTTATGAGATCTACAGATTATTATTTAGATGAATCAAAATTATTTTTAACAACATATTGTCCAATGTTTTTTTCTCTCTTCAGTTCTTCAAAAAATATGGTGTGCCAAAGTTTTCCCTGAAGATTCTTAAGGTGAAACCATAACAACAAAGAAGGATGAAAGAAGAAATCTTGAAGAATCAATCTGATGCAATTGCTTAAAACAATATTTACTTATGTTTAGTTCTATTAAATAGAAAATATAACTATCAACTAAATGTATTTAATTTTGAAATGTAAAATAGCCATACCATTTTTAATACACGCATAAAAACTTTATATTATACATTAATATATTTTTTTTTTTTTACATTGAGTTTTGTTTATGTACAGTAGTAGGGTTGATTTATTTTTTGTTTACCAGTTACTTGGTTGAATCTATAAGGTTGTTACCATGATTTTTTGACAGAAATGGCATTTTAGGTAACAGTTCTCACCAGGGAGCTAAAAGTTTATCTAGTGTCATACAGTAATATGACCAAAATAACACACAAAATGTGGAAAGATAAAACTCTGAAGGCATAGAGTGTAGATAAAAACATATAGTAGAGGAAAGCTTAGATATATTACATTTAAAATTTAAGGAAGGTGATGTGCTACCAGAGTAGTTTTCACTTGAAGAGAGACTGATAAGCAAAAGTCAGAATGAGGAAGGCAGGTGTCTCTACCCCAGTAAAATACTTTAAACTAAATACACCTATCTGAAGGAAACTTTTAATTTCAATATGCAAATGATAGATGGATTCATCCATGTACATTCAGCAGTATTTGTCTTTATTTGCATATCGACCCAAAACCAGAAAATAGATAACAAGTTATTATCTATTTTGGATTTGTTTTGCAAAAAATAAAAATGGAGAAAACCAAAAACAAATGATGAGTGCTCTAGGGCTCACTTTTTGCTATCATATTTTTAACAAGTAGCCTGACCCAGGAGTTCTGGGTTCACTTTGTAGACAAAAAATATACCAGTATTATTTACTAAATGGGAGTAAAACTCTTACCACAGAGGATCCATTGCTGATACTTTCCCAGGTCTCTGATGCATTGTTGTTACTCTATATAGTTTGCTATTCAGCTGCATAAATGTATCACAGAACCCATGCTTTTACCTGTAATTTTTATTTTATATTAGTATTTTTAACAATGTAATATCATAACATGGTGAAATAAAACAATAATCTAATAAAAAAAAGTGTTCCCTTGAGTGAGCTACGCTGTTACTAAAAGCCTAAAAAACAAAACTTTCAATATTTCCACCACAACAAGAAGTTGTGTAATGCAAAATTTGCCTTGGCCTCAAGATGCATTCAGACCAAGCGATGGTGTCTGTGTCAAGGGTGGCAGATTTGCATATGCACCATCTACACTACCCTCTGAAAACCGATGCATGCCGAGCTTTGATCAATTAACCGTGCTGGGCATGGTTCCTTATGACCATTTACACACCAAGCAAGCACCTCCTCCTAGAGACGAGCTACCATACTACTGCCCTCTAGAGGGAAACAAGCAATCCAACATTGGGGTCACCCTTAAAATTCAGGAAGTTATGTTTTGTTATCATTATGCTCGTTTCTTTGTTATCTGACAACCGAGCCCGAACAGTAGGCGTTGTTGAGCGTGGTTGACAGGTTTTGCTTTTGGCCATTGGTTACTCAACACGTTAGTCTCAGCATGGTTTCTAGTAGCAGTAGTGTAAATGGGGCTAATGAGGTTCATCATTAGTCAAGAGCTAAATCATCACTGGAAATCATGTTGGAAGGTAGGGAAGCTAGTATTTCTGTAAATGTCTTAAATTTCATGATTACGGAAGCTGACTGTAAGGAGATGACGCGGTCTGCTCATACGCTCTTTGTTATCTGAGAACTGAGCCAGAACTGAACCGTGCCGAGCCCTACTGCTAAACTAGTACTAGTTTAGAGCGGTTTGGCTGTGTCTGGCGCAGTCCGGCTCAGTTTGCGTGCTCTTTACACTTAACCGTTATCTCGGTTACCGTGCTTGGACCGATCTCGGCACCGTTGAACATCACCTTCATGTGGTCCAGAAGGGAACAAGTTTTTAACTTTTAAAATGTGTTAATTTTTGTTTGTATGGAAATAAAATAAGTGACACAAGTGTGTGTGTCAGAATGTGTTCCTAATAAATTCATAGTATTTATTTAGATTAGACAAGTGGTTCCCATGTTGGATTGAGAACTAAGTTGTATAATATGACATTGTGTTTTTGCGCCCGTGTATGGCTGCAGCAAGGATGTGTGAAAGGCCCATAAAACCAACGTTTGTTTCCCAAGTGGACAGATGTTCCTTTTAAAAGTAATAACAGAATAAGACTAGAGAATCTCCTTAGAAATACAGCCACCTTTAGCAAAACAATTATATATAAAACATAATAATAATAATTACACTCTGTGGCTGTCTGAGAACAGTAGCATCCATTCAAAATTGCCCTTCCCATTCAAACGCCAGCGGAATGGCAGCCCACTTCCCTGAAACTCCCTGCGAAATCCTCTCCAACTTCCAGCCACTGGAGTAACCCCCTCCTTCTCCTGAGCGTGCATATTTTTTATTTATCTGACTCCACACTTTCATTGAATTACAGGGTCTGATCGGGAGATAATTCTTCTCTTTAGATCAAGAGTACAAAGATTGATGTTTAAAAGGGAATTGTAGGGGACCAGCCTGTCATAATGGGTATCAGGATTCTAGCCCATATGCAGAATACAACCGGAGTCAGGGAAAAAGTTCAAAGGTTTATTGAATAAACAGGTCAGGGGGTTATTAGATTCAGGACTGGTCATGACTGGTTTCTCTGTTTAGAGATTCAGGCTGAGCGGCAGAGGAGGGGAACCAGGAGGGTCCAGAGGCTGAAGGCAGGCAGAGGGCTAGGCAAGGCAGGGCAGAGCAGTTAATCTTACTGAGCAGGTTCAGAGCTTCTCTCTCAGCTCTTACTGAGAGCGGGCAGGCAGGTTTCAGACTGAGTTGGATTTCCAGGGTTCTTCTGAGAACAGACTGCTTGGTTTCCCGCTTGAGAAACCTTTCCAGGTTTCAGGTTTCCAGGCAGGTTCTTCCTGAGAAGCAGAGCGGACAAAACAGGTTAGGTTCAGGTTCAGGTTTCAGGGGAGTCAGAGAATCAGACAGGGTGGTCGGCTAAGGTTTAACCATAACTGGCTTAACACTCTGGGCGCCGTGGATTGTAGCTCTGCCCCTCCTTAAATGCTGGTCTGATGAGCTCATATGAGCTGCAGGTGTGGTGGTCAGCTTCAGCTCCAGGAGACCTAGAACGCCCTCTCGCTGGAGAAAGGTGGACAGACCTCCAGATCCCAACACAGCCAAGTGACCCACCCAGAGCCCATCAAAGAGAAAGTGGGGAAAATTTGAATGGCTACTACTGTAATTGTTAGGCTTTTAACAGCACATGTTGGTTGTTTTACTTAACATTGCAGCACTAGGAGAGGAGTAAATCTTTACACTGGAGCTTAAAGCCTCCAGTTCATGTGTCAGTGTTCATTAGGTCCCGAGCCTTTTGATTCATGTCTCCAAGCCTTTTATTTTTCTAAACAAGTGACCATTAGTTAATTCAATTATTAAATACACAATGCTGCTTTCTAGTTTCCATCTGCACTGGTCTGCAACACCAAAACATGACACTATTTTTTGAATTATTTGCTTACATATCCTTTCTAATCTATCTGTTGAATATTTGCTCTGCTGTTTTATTTGTCAACATTGTTTGTATATATGCTCTCTATCCTGTAGCCTTTATTGTGTTATTGTCTTATTGTAGAAAGTAAGCATATGAAGAGCATTGCACAGTCCATAATCGATGTCTTTGTATATGTACACATAACTAGCAAACACAGTTGAATCTGACATTGAATCCACTTTGAGCAACAAATGTTATAATCATAGACTAAATATGAAGGTAGAAGATTATAGATTTAACAAAGAAACATCTTGTTAGACCCAAATAATGTATTTTATTGCACCACTATATGTTTTCCTTTTACATTGTAAAGCTTTTGAGAAAAAAAATGAAAGAAAGCAAAACAGCAGTCCATTGGGTAGAGAGGCACTTTTAAAATACCTTAGAAGAGCCTCTGGTATTTAAACCCATTTACTTTATTATATATGTTTGCTTAAAGAATAGTTAAAGTTGCTATTGCTGGAAACGGGGGTCGATCAACAAACTGGACCCTAAAGAACAGTAACAGGATGTTGCAAGAACATACATGTAGAAGTAGACAGAAATAACTTTTGCTGTATATTAAAGTATATGTAGTCATATATATGACTTCATGGTTAGCATAAAAAATGTAAATCTTTGTTATTCATAAGCTAAATATATTGCAGAAGCAAACAATGTCAAAAAATGAATTTATCACTGAAGTACATATTGACCTGAGGTACATTGTGTGTTGTTTGTACCATTTGTCAAATGTTAAAAACTTTGTATCTCTTCTTTTCTAAGCATTTAAGTGTAGCTTACCATATTTCTGTGTAAAAATAAAAGCCCAGCTCATAGCAAAAAAAAAATAAAAAATAAACCCCATGAACAGTATTTCAAGTTAAAGAAAAACGATATTCATAAAACATATTATATAGAAATGCATGAAAATACAATGAAACCTTTGATTCGGTCTTGGTTGGCAAAAAGAAAAGAAAAAGAGGAACAGGAAGAATCAAACAGGAGAGCCTTAAATGACAAGATTTAAAATTAAAACTGTGTATAAAATCAAAGACATTTCTGTATTTATTTCAAAAGAGTAGCAATGTTGCTGATAACCTTTCCCACTACTGGGACTCTCCAATAATGTCATGGTTTTGAAGAAGTGATTTTCACGGAAAGCTGTGATGGCAAGTTATATGTTCTGAAGAGCTAGATTGAAAAACACATAATATACATATACATCAGTGATATGATAATGAAATGCAAACATTAGATAAATAAAAAATCAAATGTTAAATTAGTCTCACCTCTACCAAAGCATCTTCCATCTCTAATTCTGACATTTTTCTGGGAAGCTGTAGCCTCATCTTCATTGCCAAAACATAGTCTGTTGAATTAAAATTGAAATTTGCACAAAAAAATAAAAGATTTGTAAAATTGTTATTTTTAAATAAAAATCATAGAATTTGACTTAATTGAACGATCAGTATTGGAGTAATCATTTATTTATTTAAAACATCATTGTCCACAATGGTAAGTATTTCTATATAAAAATCTATAAATCTAAATAAAACAATCTGGAAAAAAAAAAGTTTAAAAAAAGCTTTTTTAAGGAAGGAAAGAAAAGCAAGAAAAACCAATTATTAACTTACTTGGACCTGTTTGTTGGTTGATCAGGTTTTATGTTTTCAGCAAGTAGTTTTTTTGTTGACATGGAAAGAAAACAATAGTTCAATTAAGATTCTTTTTTTTTTTCTTTAAATCCCAACATGTAAATCAGTCCAAAAAAAAAAAAAAATCAATTAAACAACAACTTAAAGACTATGCTCAGCTCTATAATGATATTCAACCCCCTGAGCAACATTTTAACTCTATAATACGTATATCTGTTGAACATAAGGCTCAAGTTAAGTGCCTTACCCGTAGCTGCCACAAAGCTGACTCCACTGCTTCTGACGTTTTTAAAAACAGAGAACAGTGTAAATGTGTAGTATGTCCGAGCAGTGAGAAATGAGACTGTGTGAGTTATTGGTCCATTCCCATCTGTTGCAGTGATATTTGTCTCTGTGCCATTAAACTGCAGAACAAAGCTGACATTGTTGTTGATTTTATTCCACTGCAGAGTTATACTGGTCTCATTTTGATTTGATGCTCTGACGCCATCCGCATTTTCAGGAGCTATGACAAATAAGAACATAAAAAGATTGAATAAAATCCCTGAGCCTAACTGTCTATAGTAGTCTTCTCTTTAGGCTTCACATTGAACACCTCACACATGTATTCACATCTCTTGCATTAAGATTGAAAGCAATCCTTAATTTTACAGTATTTTCTGATGGAAAGTAATATTTAGAACCCAAAGCTTCAAGCTAGATTGAATAGTGAATTTGTGAAGGAAGTTAATGAAGACGAAAATGGAAACAAGGTTATCCAACCTCAAATATCCAAAGTTCCATACTCAAAGGAAGTTTTTATAACTCCAGTGGGAACATGTGTGGAGTCAGTGAAAGTTTGTTGTAACACTATAGAAGGGGTTTTCATTGATTTTTGAGGAGGGTGTTGAAAATGTAGATGAGCATTTAAAAATAATCCTTTAGTAATGCTTTTTTTAATCTTTTCAGATGTGCCTTTTTAGTTTACAAATGAAAACAAGTATTGTTTAAATTAAATTAATTTGGAATGTGTCTATGGCAGGGGTATAAAAGACTTAAATATAAATCCTGAGTTCACCACTCTTGAACAAACTCAAACACAAAAAAGTTTTGATTAAAACATTAAAACTCGATAAATATCTTACCAGTAACAGCGGCTATGCTGACTCCACTGCTTCCGACGTTTTCAAAAACAGAGAAGAGAGTGAACAGGTATATAGTACCAGGAGTGAGAGATGAGACTGTCAGAGTAACTGGTCCATTTCCGGCTGGCACTGCTACATTTATCTCGTTTCCATTATAATGGACAATGAAGCTGATGTTGTTTTTGACTGGATCCCAATGTAGAGTGATGCTGGTCTCATTCTGTCTCAATAATCTGAAACCTTCTGCATTTTCAGGAGCTGAAAGAAAACAGTTTCAACAAAGTTATCTTTTAAGTTGGCTGGATCTTGAGATCCATTTTTTAAAGAAAACAGTACTTTGTCTTTTTATATAATTGCAATTCAATTACATTTATTCAGTGTACTATTTGTCCACAACACCTCTCACCATTTCACAATTATTCCTTTTTCTCTCTCAGGTCTCAGTCTCAGAAAGGCAGTAAGGGAAAATATTAAACCTGTTATAACTGCTTTTACTTAACACTCCCTACGTCTTTACATTCATATAATAAATGAATACACATTTCTAATGATATCAATGGGTCTGCATGATGGCGCAGTTTCAGCAGGAAGATTCTGGGTTCGATTTCCGGCCCAGGGTCTTTCTGCATGGAGTCCAAATGTGCACCCTAACCCCTAGATCGCTCAATCATTATATATAGCAGGGATTATATAGTGGACTTTATAGTGAATGCAGTTAACTGACTGTTCTGACAGATTATCACAACTTTCCGCTCCCTATTGGTCACGTGACTCCACCTTCCCGCACGAAGTCTGCGGCATCTTTATTATTCGTCACCACTGTCGGGTAGCAACAGCGGGCCCCTTTGACAACAAATCCATCAATATATCTGATCATCTGGTGACTATGGCTGATCACTACTTTTCAAGGTGCATTGTGGGAAATTTCAAGTCCACTACTTTTTCATCCAATAAACATTCGGACACTAATCTAAGATGGTTTAACCACTATAAAGTGCAGTACATAGGGATTAAGGCAGCCTATATCTCTAAGAAGCTTGATGTAATGCTACATTCAGACCGCATCACTGGAAGCAGCAAAAAAGCTTCTGCTGCTTCATTTTTGATCCTTGTACACATTAAGGTCAGACGAGCGTCAAGAGCATCTTTGATGCTCCTGAAGCGTCTCCAGTAAAGTGTGTCCAGATGGGTCTGATGCTCTTGCTGCTCTTGTCGGAGCTGCTCAGACCCCTATACCCCGGCAGTGCTCTGTCAGTGGGTCCCATTCAGCAGCAGCCCCTGGTCTGGTCGCTTATTCACGGTTTTAAGCGACTATTCGCGGAGGCTGGAAGGTGTTTTTCACGTACATAATCCAGAATAATAAAAGCGCACATATTTTGCAGGCAGGTTTCAATATATTAAGTTAATTTCAGAGCAGTGTGATCATAGTTCTCTGCGTCAGCAGTGCTGTGTCTGTCTCCCTGCCAACTCCCAGATCAGCTTCTCTGGATTACTGCAAGTTCTCTAGATAGAATACAAGTCAAAGAGTCGGACTACGAAGATCATTTTATGTTTGGAATGCAGTAATTAATGTAAATCTATTGAATGTGAACTATTAGGATGTTAAGTAAGAGAACACACACATCACTAACTGTTAAATACTTCAAACTAGAATTATTTGAAGCTATAAAAAAATTATGTTTCTTACCAGTAGCTGCTGCAATCCTGACACCACTGCTCCTGATGTTTTCAAAAACAGAGTAAAGAGTAAATAGGTATCTTGTCCCAGGTGTGAGAGATGGGACTGTCAGAGATAGTGATCTATTTTCAGCAGGTGCCACTACATTAAACATTGTTTCATTATATTGGAGAATGAAACTGATGTTGTAACCAACAAAATCCCACTGAAGAGTAACACTGCTTTCATTTTGACTTAATGATTTAAAGCCTTCTGCATTCCGAGGAGCTGAAAGACAACACAAACAAAGGTATCACTTCAAGCTGGACCTTGCTGGTAAAATGAAAAATGTTTTAAAGGGATTCTTTTAAGACAGGTCATTTTTTTTCAAGGTTTCTGATAATGGACAAAATTTTAATTTGGGAAGTGGGGGGGACACAAGTTTTTTTTTAAATAAAACTAATTTCAGCGTGCTTGACCATCTAATCACAGACCCAATTCATTCGCGCATCAGATGTTTGTAAAGTCAGCTTCTTAGGAATAACAGCTGTGACAGCCAATTAGAGAAGAAAAGATGGTGGGGCAATCAGGAGCTTGTGGGCGATCTAAACTCAGGGAAGCGGGCTGCAGCTTGAGCTCTGGTTTTCCGCTTGGTCCTAGTGCTCAACCAATGTCTATGTACTGTAGCATAACATTGTTTTTGGACAGTAAAGGGGGACAAAAACAGACTTTTGAAAAAGTGCAGGGGGACATGTTCCATAGAAAGTCACTAACCATCTCATTCAATTAATTTTTACCAAAACAACTAAAACTTTATTACCGTTTGATCATTCACTAACATAATATGCTCATATTTTCGAAACCTGAGATCAAAGATTGTTGATTAAATATTGGCCGAATTTTTTGCACTCATTTGCTTTTCAACGATCGTAGATAAACTACTGTACAAACATATATAAAAAAAATTCTTTAGAAATTAAAATAACTGATTTATTCTTTTCTTCATTATTTCACAGAAAAGGTTTTGCTTCAGTAAGTTGCGAAAGTTAATCTGTCTCAACTTTTAAACATGGTCACAATATTTTCACAATTCGATGTGTTAAGAAAGAATAGCTTTGGTAATGATCATGAAAGAAAAAATATTGATTAGGTTAAAAAATAATATGTAGAAATAACAAAATAAGATTTTTTTTGCAGTTAGTTGAAAAGAAAATAATATAGTTTATCTGTTGAATAAAAACCTTTTTAAGTTTCTTGTGCCATGATCATCACTCAAAGTATTTCAGCTTAGAACATTTGACTTTGTATTCTTAGCTGTAGAAGAAAATTTGAAGCTGCTTCTAGATTTTCTGCTACAGTACCTTTCAGTTATATTTTTCAAATTTTGCTCAGTTTATTTTTTATGGCAACAGTTGACAACACATGTAGTCTCAACATACTGTATATAGTATGTACATTTTTTATTTAATTTAATAACAGAGATGGACAATTCGATTACAAGTTATACAATTTTCTGTGGTCCCGCCTGAGTTGCATAGGATTGGGATGATATCGGGGAATCTTGTTTCCTCAGAAACTCAACACCTAAGTTTTAGGTTTGAAAATAGGTGGATAAATGCAAAGACTATTTAAGTTAGATATATATATTCGTTCCATAAAAATATTCAACATGTCTAAAATGTATGTTTTTGTTAAGCGTATGCTTATTATTATAGTAATTTGTCTTTTTAAATATGACTTATATTTTCTTAGAAAAAAACCTGGTTTAATGAAGGTAATTTGATTTAATAGTTTTTGTAATTCAATGTATTAACCCGGAGATTAAGTTATTAAAGATGATGATGTAATGTAATGTAAATCTTCTTACCAGTAACGGCTAGGATCTGCACTCCACTGCTTCTAATGCTTTCAAACACAGAGAAGAGTGTAAATGTGTACTTAGTTCCAGCAGTAAGATATGAGGCTGTGTAAGTTACTGATCCATTTCCATCAGGTGCCCATATATACTTTTCCTTGCCATTAAACTGCAGAAGAAAGCTGACGTTGTTGTTAACTTTATTCCACTGCAGAGTGATACTGGTCTCATCTTCTTTTAACTTTGACAACCCATCTGCATTTCGAGGAGCTGATATAAAAAAGAGATGTTAACAAGCAGAACCGTTCAAATATTTACCATTTGGGTTTCTGGTGTGCCAATAAGTAGTCAATATCCTAATTGCAGCTCAAAGGTAAACAATGTTCAGGTTGTGCAAACAATAACTTAAAGCAATAGCCATTAGGTAGCTTCTCACCCTTTAATATTAAGTTATTATTTTTTTTTTATCCCCATCCCATTTCTGCACCATATAATCATTTCTGCTCTGTTTCTAATTTAAGCTGTTTTTCTTGGTAAAGTATATGTCCATTTGTGTCCAACTTGAAAACATCATATTTGCACTCCCAAAATGGCAGATTTCTCCTACTGTACACTATTTACATTCTAATCACTGCTGCACTTTATAACTGGTAATGGTCATTTCACTGTTGTAAGCTGCTCATTCACTGTTTAAAGTTGTATGCATCTGAATTTGTTTTGTCACACTCTGTGTTTAAAAGAGGACAATAGAGTTTGTCAAAGTCTCTAAGCCTAAGTCTATTTTGTTCATAGGTTTCATATATTTTCTTTGAAATGGATGCAAACCGTGTATGTATCTTTACACCCTGCATACATGTGGTATCTTAACTCTTATTTAGGCTACAGATACCTGCATTCCACCTGTGAGAGACCTACTGTTTACTTCAGGGGTTCGGAAACCTGTTCTTGATTCACTTGCCTCCCTGTTTTAAAGAAAATGTTCACACCCCCGACCCAATCAATGCAGCTTCTCTGCATATACTGTCAGGGTTGCAGTGGGGTTCCTGCCTTTCTCCAGCTGTCTTTGGGGGGAAAGGTGGGGTACCCCCTGGACAGGTCTCCACTGTCACAGGGCAACACAGAGACAACCATGCACACACACATTTAGCAAAGCATATTAACCTAACAGTCATGTTTTTGGGCGGTGGCAAGAAGCTGCAGTACGCAGAGAGAATCCACGCATGAACAGGGAGAACATGCAATCTCTATGCAGAAAGGTGTCCACTTAAACACCATTCAGCTCTCCCCCAAACCCCTCCTCTCCAAATGTAGCCACCACCAGCTTTCCAAAAGTTGAATGGAGAAATGTCAGATTCAGTAAATCATATAATGCAATAACAAACTATTACAATCTCCTGCAAATCACCAAATTGTCATCTATAATGTGTAATTATTT
>JAGKQL010000028.1:17827892-17849352 GCA_018398635.1 Cyprinodon brontotheroides | reverse complement strand
ATATATATATATATATATATATATATATATATATATATATATATATACACACACACACACTCACCGGCCACTTTATTAGGTACAACTGCTCCTTAACACTTAATTTCTAAGCAGCCAATCACATCGGATTGTTGGTGACAGAAGGGCTGGTCTGAGTATTTCAGAAACTCCTGATCTACTGGGATTTTCACACAAAACCATCTTTAGGGGTTACAGAAAATGGTCCTAAAAAAGAAAATACACATCCAGTGAGCGCAGTTCTGGGTGAGCAGAAATGCCTCATTGATGCCAGAGGTCAGAGGAGAATGGCCAGACTGGTTGGAGCTGATAGAAGGGCAACAGTGACTCAAATAACCACCCTGCTACAAAACCAAGGTGGGCAGAAGAGCATCTCTGAATGCACAGTACGTCGAACTTTGAGGCAGATGGGCTACAGCAGCAGAAGACCACATCAGGTGCCACTCCTTTCAGCTAAAAACAGGAAACTGAGGCTACAATTTGCACAAGCTCATGGAAATTGGACAATAGAAGATTGGAAAAACTGTTGCCTGGTCTGATGAGTCTTGATTTCTACTGCGACATTCGGATGGCAGGGTCAGAATTTGGCGTCCTACAACATGAAAGCATGGATCCATCCTGCCTTGTATCAACGGTTCAGGCTGCTGGTGGTGGTGTCATGGTGTGGGGAATATTTTCTTGGCACTCTTTGGGCCCCTTGGTACCAATTGAGCATCGTTGCAATGCCACAGCCTACCTGGGTATTGTTGCTGACCATGTCCATCCCTTTATGACCACAATGTACCCAACTTCTGATGGCTACTTTCAGCAGGATAATGCGCCATGTCATAAAGCTGGAATCATCTCAGACTGGTTTCTTGAAGATGACAATGAGTTCACGAAAATGTACTCAAATGGCCTCCACAGTCACCAGATCTCAATCTACAATAGAGCATCTTATGGATGTGTGGTGGAACGGGGAGATTCAAAGATCATGAGATGTGCGCAGTCTATAAATCAGATGTAACTGTGTGATGCCATCATGTCAATATGGACCAAACTCCCCTGAGGAATGCTTCCAGCACCTTGTTGAATCTATGCCACGAAGAATTGAGGCAGTTCTGAAGGCAAAATGGGGTCCAACCCGTTACTAGCATGGGGTACCTAATAAAGTGGCCGATGAGTGTAAGTCTTTCTCAATGAGAGCAGGCTCGGACTGGTGATCTGTGATACGGGGCATTTGCCCAGTGGGCCGGTCCTAATTTCGGCGTGCGAGGGCCGGCTCTCCTTAAATCATACTGGCCTCAACACTTACTCTTTGGCTGAAGCACCTACCTGTGACAGTAAATAAGTGAAGGAACTCAAGAAGTAATACAACGTTAACTAACTATATATTGCATGCAGTTTATATAGCCCTACTTTGTCATGCACATCCTTGTGACGGTTGGCATATGGTGTAACTTTTTTCTTTTTTCAAACTGTAAAATCCTATTTCTTCAAAACTGTTAAATCCTTCCAACAAACTAAATTATAATAAAACTAAGATGCTTTTTTTTAATCCAAACTACAATGTTCCTCTTATATATGGTGAATTTATGTTCGAATATTTTGCAAAAATATGTTGCGGTGGATGAGAGGATTTTGGATCTAAAGGCTAATGTTTCCCGTCTTACGTGCATTGTTGCCAGGTTGGTATGTTTCCCAATCTGGCAGTAAAAAATGTTTTTCTTTATTTCCTAAGAGATCAATAGACTTTGGTTCAAATTTGGCGAGAATTATCATTTTTTGTGCTAGAAGATGTGAGTCAGTGATATCCGGCGTCCCTGTTGAAATTACTGTCATGTCCGTTAATTACCAAAGCCAGTAAAACCACACAATGTGGACTTAGGTCTACAATTTGTTTCAGTTCTGAAACATACTAGAATTTGTCTTGATGCAATTTATATTAGTTGTTTAGCTTAAATGTTGTTCTTTTAATAAACTTTTGTAAATAGCAGGAAACACAAAGTAACATTTATACCATGTATATATTTAGCTCCAGTCTTCCAAGGCCTTTTTTCTGGCATTAATACACTTGAAAGGGCCAAATCGGACACCCCCAGGGTCATGGTCAGATGCATTGATAATTGTTATTCATAAAGACACTAAAGATTTGACTCTATGTACCTCTTACCGCTCCCTATCAGCCTCCTATGTGTCGGTCTTAAAATCTTGACCTCTCTTATAGCAAATCGATTACAAAAATACTTTAGAAAACTTTTTAAGCCAGACCAGACCGGTTTTATTAACAATAGACTTGGAACTGATAATGTAAGAAAAGCCTTGAATCTGCAGTCTCTTGCAGCCAAGAGGGACATCCTGGTAATGCTTCTCAGCTTAGTTGCCGAGACGGATTTCGACAGGTTAGACTGGACCTTCTTGGAACAGACCCTTAGCAAAATGGGCTTCAACAATATCTTTGTGAGGTGGATCAACTTTTTACAAAAAGCGAAGATCCAGAGTTAGAGTAAATGTACACTGCTTGGAATTCTTCCCGCTGGGACATGGCACTTATCAGGGAGATGCTTTTTCACCCCTCTTTGTTTGCTATCAGCATTGAACCATTAGCTGAACTGATAAGATATGATCCTCTCATACAGGGAATTTGTGACAAAGGATGATAACCAGCATAAACTCAGCACTTTTTGCAGATGATATATTAATATTCCTGGAAAATCCTATCACCTCCGTGCCTGCTCTCCTACATGGCCTTAATGAATACTGAAAAGTGTCAATTTCGTCAACCAGGACGATGAAAAAAGTATTTCGTCAACACCCCTTTTTCCCGTGACGATGACAAGACGATGATGCACAAAAATTGTTTCCAGAAAATAAAAATATGATGAAAATAAAAAATGATTTTCGTTAACGAGACTAAGACTAGATGAAATGTACGATTCACTGACGAATCAAATTAAGAAATGTAATTGTTTATAATTAATTTGTAATTGTTAATATACGTGTTTCTTGAGCTTCATAGAAGATAACGCGTTGTTACCCTGTCTGTCACTACACGGTGCCTGTCCCAGCGCTTCGTCAGTAGTAGCAGAGGGCTTATACTCCTAGCTCAACTTCATGGTCATTGCGGAAACCGGTGTGTGG
Organism: Cyprinodon brontotheroides; assembly: GCA_018398635.1. Taxonomy (NCBI): domain Eukaryota; kingdom Metazoa; phylum Chordata; class Actinopteri; order Cyprinodontiformes; family Cyprinodontidae; genus Cyprinodon; species Cyprinodon brontotheroides. The sequence continues at coordinate 17,846,214 of JAGKQL010000028.1, read as the reverse complement.
TTTGTTGGAGGAGCTGGGTGAAAACAACGCCTGGAAGTATGGAGCCATTTCATTTAAAACGCGAAAGACAATATCGGAGGAATGACGACACCAAAGAGTCTGCGTCTTCAACATGGCAGGGAAGAACACAGCGAATCTCAAGCAACATCTAGGTGCCAACATGCTGCCATATGGAAGAAGGTAAGGAACGGGTGAGCCTGTGTGCACACGTGGGTGCATGCATGTGAATGTCTGTGTGTGCAGGCACGCGTGCATGTGGATGAGTACTGTATGTGCGCGCATGCATGTGGAGGTGTGTGTGTGTGTACCTTCCTGTGCCTGTATCTGTCTGTCCCTCTGTCATAGAAGAAAGATGTTTCACCAATACACTGGATATTAATCATTTAAATTTCTTCCACCCAACTAGATTCCTGACACAGTGACACCTCAGCCAAATCAGGGTTTGTGGGGAAGGAAGGGAATTCTGTTGCAGAGATGTTGGGAGCACTCCCACCATACAAACCTGATGCCAAAGAGCAGAAAGCCCTGGAGAAATCAATGGCAAAGTGGATTGGGCATTCTGGCCTGCATGCAAGGACCATTAAGGATGAAGACTTTGTGGATATGATTAAATAACCCGACAAAAGGTTCAATGTGTACAGTGTGATATATATTAAAAAGAGAATCAGTGTGTGAAGAAGTTCTATTCTGCACAGTGTTATATAAATAAAAATGAAAAAAAGAGAAGCTTGTGTGTGAAGAACTTTTATTCTGTAGGGCTACAGTGTAGTTATATATGTTAAAAGAGCAGTGTGTGTGGAGAAGTTAGCGCATTATTTACAGTGCTGACTAACATGACTATAAATTTGACTAAGACTAAAATTGATTTTCGCCATTTAGACTAAAGACTAAAACTAAATCGGGAAGGCAATGACTACTAAATACACTAAGACTAAAATTGATTTTTGTCATTGTGACTAAGACACTAAGACTAATTTTAAAAAAGCTGACAAAATTTTGGCTACTTGGTGTGAGGCTATTAAGCTACGAAAGCAAATCTTGAAGCTATGATGATTGTTGGGGACTGCCAGTTAGTTGACTTGGTCTCATAGAATATCCAAGCAGGGATTTAGATATCTACATAGCCTAATTAATATATTCTATTAACCTAAAGCACTATGCATGGTCTGGTTGTTACATGTCAGGTAGAGCGGTCATTGACCTTGACCAAGGCATCTTACAGTAGAACTGCAGCTCAGTCCCTGAACTCGGCATTGGCTATCACTGCCCCTACTGGCTTTTGTAAGCCAGGGACAAATTTTCCCACTGTGATCAGCTCTCATAGTCATGGTGGGCCACTTTTTAAATTTTACTTTGGAGAATCTTTTGGCAATGAATTTATTAAGATTTGGAACCAAACCTCATAAAAGATTGCAAATGAATATCCGAATCCTTTCAAATTAAGTATTTTTGTATTCAAATTTAATTAATTAAATGGAACCAGCTGAAATTATTTTCAAAAATCTGAAAAAAACTGCTAACAAATTCAAATACCTTAGAATTAGCCTGAAAATGAAATAAGCCTATATAAAACATGATAGTTTTACTCAGCTTTCAAAATATTCATTTAGAGTATTTATTTCATAAAATAGACTGTTTATCAGAAAACCAGTATTGCTTCTATTGGCTAATTTAAAGTAAGCTAGACTACATGCTGGCAATGAATGAGTTAAAACTATTCTAACAGGTCAGTTGATTTTACCATTACATTAATTAAAATCAATAATTTATGGATTGTACACACACTACAGATCTGTAACTTAGTTCAAAAGCAACTTTCATGGGCTTTGCCTATAGCAGGAAATATATAGTGTTTACCATCTGTGTATGACAGGGCTTATAAAGGATGGGCAGAGAAGGGCCTGATAACAATAAATCCACTTATGGACAGACAGGTATTTAAATATTTCTCACAACTTAGAGACAAATTTGACTTATCCTCAATTGATCTATAAAGATACTTACAAATTAGACACTATGTCACCTAAAATACAGACTGGGAAAATATATGAAAGGAACCTACAAATATAGAAAGTTATTTAATACATTTGTTTGAACATTGTTCTTTAACCCAAAAACGACATGCCACATGTTCAAAAAGGAATGATAGATATGTCAGACAATATATTACATATCAAGCAACAATGGCAATTTGAGCTGAATACAATAATAAACGATGACTCTTGGGAAAACATATGTTCCAGAGGCCACGAGGGACTTGGGAGCCAACTATACAAAGAATTTGACTGGAAGGTCAAAATTAGATTCTTCAGGACACCGCTAAAAACTTTTGTTTTCAAGAACAATCCCAGTGACAAATATTGGAGGAACTGTGATATGGTGTTGTGGTTCCAGTTTGTGGGGTTAGTTTGTGTTCTTTTTCAGTTCTACTGTTCATCCACCAGATGGTACCATTGGGTTACTTCAGTCTTGGAGGGCTGGCCTACATGTCTGAATTACCCACACCTGCAACAAATCTCTCATCACCTCAGAGGAGTATATGAGCAGCTCACTGTCATCACCTCTTTGCCAGAGTATTTGCCTGTTTTGGGTACTCTAGCCCCTCTGAGCTTTTCCTGAGTCAATCTTTGAACTTTTGTAGTTTATTCATGCTCTTACCCTTGTTGTCTTGTAAATATTCGGCAGGAAACCTACAGATCCTCTGGGATTTTTCACGTCCTTCCAGCCCTGGAAGAAAACCTGTCGAGATGTTGTGAGTCCCACAACTCACCTCTTCTGAATTCCAACCACTTCTAGATTTCCAGTTGACAGTCTGCTCCGCCAACGACTTGTCCACCTTCAACCAGCCAAGGCCTCCACAAACTGGAACCTCAGACCACCCTCCAACTCAAGCAGTGAATTCAAGTAAGAACAAAGCAGCAGTCTTCTTCATTTTTTCCCCCTCCCACTCTCGTACCTGGATTCCTGGCTGCAGAACCCCCAAGCTGGGATAACCCGGTTTTAGCCCTTTGTTTTAATAAAAAGAAAATAAACTTTCAAACTTTGACAATCTTCAGAGTCTTTCTCTCATGGGCAAAAAAGTATTAGACCCATCGACATATGGTCAGTGACCATACTCATATATTCAGGGACTGCCCAAAACTACAAACGTTTTGGAAATATGTCAAAATAGAAATGGAAAACATTTTTACTGTGGACGTTATTTTTATTGGATGTGATCCCTGACATGTTATATATTACATATTCTGTTGATGATTGCAAGAAAAAATATAACTACTAATTGGATGAAGACTGACCCTCCTACAAACTCTCAGTGGATACAGAAAGTAAAGCATGTTTACATGATGGAATATATGACTGAACAATTACAGCTAAAAGTACCTTTATTTATGAGAAGATGGACCCCACTTACTGAATGTCTTGCTTAGAACTCTTATACAAATACTATAACCACGTATAATTATCATTACTATTATTATTAAGGCTTTGTCTAAATCTAAAATATCCTTTTCTAGAGTACCGACCCAGATAAGATATGTGCTATACCCTTTACAGTACTGCAGTTACAGGCAAGTCACATGGCAACCCACAGAGGTGTGACTTCCCTACCCCCTCTGTGTTGAGGACAGACAAAACTACCGAACACACTCTTTTCCCTTGCTTTTCTCTTGGAACTCCCTGGCGTGCATGTCGCAGAGGCAGCAAAAATGGAGATCCGGGCCCGAAAAGACCCAAATCTCCAGAATGATCAAGGATAAGTCGTCATGGTGACCTTTCAGAAACAAAACTGCAGCATAACAGACCTTTTGCAACACATTTCTCTTGAGTTTCAGAGCTTATACAGCCAGACTGGATGAGAAGGGACCCTGGATGAGACAAAGAAACCCTGCCTTGCTATAGCCTGACTGCTAAGCTGCTGCTGGAAACTCCAACTTCCACATGCACAAAAAGGTTTGCAGGTCTGGCACACTTAGGGACAGAACAAACAATATGTATTTTGATGATGTTGATAATTTCATTTGTTTACTGATGGGTAAAGACAAGCTAACAGGATGAACTGCATGCAATGCTATAGTAATATGTTTTGAGCAGTTGTTGAAGCTTGGACAAGCTTTATATCACTAAGGGTTTAAACACTGATATTTCATATATGTGTGCTCAATAGTAGGGTCCTCATATGCTCATTAAAACATCATTCAGAGTTTACCAAGTATATACACATAGAGTCATGTTTAATCCCAATCTTCATGTCTATTTGCTGCTAGCATATATCAAAGAGGGTTAAGCGTTAATTACATCTAAAGGTTATTGGTCCGTGATTAGGCAAATCATTTGTTAAAATCATTACCTCTGTCTCCTCAGACTGAATGACTGTAACCTCTCAGAGAGAAGCTGTGAATTTCTGGCCTCAGTTCTCAGCTCCCATTCCTCTAATCTGAGAGAGATGGATCTGAGTAACAACAAGCTGCAGGATTCTGGAGTGGAGTTGCTGTCTTCTGGACTGAAGAGTCCAAACTGCAAACTGGTCCGAACCCTCAGGTCTGAACATCATGCTTTTGTAGCCAAGGTTCTTTTATAATCCAAATTTCTATTTTGTATAAGCTTAGTATATCAAGAGCTTATGAGTACTGGAACATTTTCTGATGGGAAAAACAAACAACAGGTTATCACTAAACTCTGCTAATTGAGCTTCCAGGTGAAGGGAAAGGTGGACTTAACAACAAACACACAATACGAAGTTCTGGGACCTTATTGCTTTTTCTGTCCTTATATAACCTCTTTTCACGCAAAGTTCTCACACACAGGTAAGATTGGTTTTTAGTATATACCAAATTATGATTAATTGCTTCAATAGGCTTTTAATGTAAATATGTCTCTTACATGAGGTCCCAATTCTTAATATTTCAGCTATGCTACATCGCCAACCTAAAAATAAGGATTCCTAAGGGAGTCAGGAAGAGGGGAATATAAATACCGAGCCAATATAGGGTTCCTGTTATTATCTGAGTGAACCTTGATCATTCTGATTATTCATAGATTGAGACAAAGTTTTTATGTTCAAATAACATCTGTTTCTTCTTCTTTACTTGTTTCATTTTGTCTCTCTGACTTAGATCCTGTAACCTCCTCAGAGAGAACTTGTGGAGTTCTGTTATCAGTTCTCTAGTCTCAGAATCCTGCTGCCTGAGAGAGATTGACCTGGAGAACAATAAATCTCCAAGAATCAGGAAAAGTTGTGGTATGTGTTTGACCTGAAGAAGTACTCCCTGCTTCAGAGGAGGCTCTTCTCCCACTGCTGCCAGTGGTCAAAGCTTCAAAAAAAGTTCTGTAAGTATTAACAGAATATGGTCTACTGACAGAATATGGTTTAAGACATTAAGAACAGAAAAAGTATCCATAGAAGAAGATGATCCCTGAGAAGTGTAACTGTCATCAACTGAAAGAACTAGTGCTGTTTTGCTTTTTAAAACCTATTATCTTCTTTTTTCTTTCATATGTGTTGTTTTATCTATTTATGTATACTTATATTTGTTACAGATTATTTTGTGTTGGGTGCAAACAAATCGAGGTTAAATATTATTCTATAAAATAATCTTTTTAGTCTTACACTTCTAGTGATGATCTGTGATGTTTTGATGCTAGTCTTGCCTGTGTACTTGATTTAGGGTTTTTTAATTATTTTAATGTAGAGTACTGCAACATTAGTTCTGATGTTCTGAGCCCGAGTAGCATTCAATCTGCTTGTTTTTGAAACATGCTGAAAGATTTAGAAAATATCTTCTAAATTCAGACACAGGAATATTTTTCACAACTCATAGAAGCTGATAACATGCTTTAAGGCTGCAAGGCACACATTAAAAAAGTCTTGTGTTGCTCTTCTTTAAAGTTTGCAAAGATGGGTGGGGAATGTTTGAGAGGAATGCATTTGTTCAGTTTCCAGTAAAGCAATGACACAAGAATGAGGAAGGGATCAATTTACAGTTCAATCCAATCCACTTTATTTATATAGCATGATTTAAATAAACACAAGGTTTCCAAAGTGCTGCACAAAAAGATAAAACAACTAAAATAAATAAAAGTAAATAAAATAAAATTTCAAAACAAAAGATGTCAAATAACAAAGCAGTGACATTTGAAATACTTGGGTTTGATGTTACCATAGGTAATAAAAGAAGCTACATTATAGAGCCTGTTTTGTTAAAGTTGCATAACCAACATGTTTTGTGAGATTTATGGTCAGATCTGGCTGCCTGCAGCATGGGTGCACAAGAAGGTTCTGTACTCTCAACATGGCTTTACACCTCAGATTTCCAGTACAATTTATTACAAATCTACATAATTCTGCCCCAATAATTCCAAATTTGATAGTAGAAATCCTTTCTGCATTTGACTTATTGTTTGTAAATGATGAGACATCACTGGCTCCAATCTAATCAAGAGAATACACAGCATTCTTAGTTTAAGTACAATCTGATGTACACTGTGAGAATTTCTGCTGTTATAGTCGCAAATAATTTTCCCCAACATCTCAGGCAACCAACAGATTCACAACATATTTACCATGGCGTAGCAGAATAAATCTGAATCTTTACTTTGGGGGACCTTAGTTTAAATGCTTGCTGCATCAGAAGGGCCATCCCTTATAAAACCAATTCTGAAAGGCTCCCTACTGTGGTTGCATGGTGCTGTCATTTTTAGAATCAATTTCAGAAGCTCACCCGAATTGCTTTGGATGTTTCTTCTTTACATGTAATAATTTACACCATGAAGTCCCTGTAGAAATGGACCTCCACCGATTTGATAGACTGTCAGCGTGTGCTTTTGTCATTGACTGATAAAATAATGGTAGCCTGCCACTACTGTTTCGTAATCGAGTCTGTGAGCAAGTTGCAATGACTTGTCATGAGGACCCCCTGAAAAAGGGAGAAGGTTTAAGGATTCATAAACAAAAAACAAACAAATACACAAAAAACCCAATGCAATCATGCAAATTAGAACTAATTTAACACGGTTATCAATGGTGTAGTGCAAATGTAAAAATCATCAACTAACCTGCAAATATGAAGGATTATGAATTTAATAAAAAAAAACAGCTTTATTGAGCTAAATAATGTACTGTACAAAATTCTGTTTTTACATCTCAAAGCTTTCTAGAAATCAAAATAGAAGAACTACAATATGTAAAAATAAAATACAATCAAAGTAACAATTAGACACAAAACGTATTTTCAAGCGAGGCTTTAAATAAATAGTAGGTTAGAAAATAAATTAAACATAGTGTCCTTGAGTTAAAACTATTGCAATGATTATCTCAGCATTAATCTAAGTTTAGCTGAGTTTATCTTTTGTTTAATCTTGCTTCCTGACAAACTGCATTCTTTACAGCAAAAAATGTTAAAACAGTTCAGGTTTATAAAGGATAGGTAGTTTTTTAAAATCTCCTTTTTATGGCAATAGCTTTTGAACTTTGATGGCTTAGTATCACTTTTTTTCTGTTAAAATGTATCCTAAAACATTTTTTTAAAACCCTGTTTAATTTTTATATATTTCCAGACACGACAATTTAACAACATTTGTATTATGTCCTTCCCTACTCTTACTTTTCACATTCATTGTGGCTGTGTTGAGACTAACTGCATTACTTCATGTTTGGAGGATAAAATTATGCATATTTCTACAAATACAAAACTTTCTGCCTGCTTACGACCCTGGACTCTCTCTCCTGACCCTGACTTTGTCACACTCCGGCCTGTATCGGGGTGCAGGCCAGGTTTTCTTTCTCTCTCTCTCTCTCTCCTCAGCAGGAATGGAAGGGCAGGTGCACTACATCTGAGCTGATCACCACCCTTCTTAAGGAGTTGGAACCAGGAGGAGGGCGTCAGTTCGTTAACGCCACTGCGTTGGTACAGACCAAACCCAAACCTTGTCCTAGAGATTCTAAAACCCTTGCCTAAATCCTGCTCTGAACCTTTTCTTGCAGAACCCCTGTTTCTGACCCTTGGACCCAGCCATGAACCATAGACCTTGGACCCCCCGTCTGAAAACAACCAGGAACTCGGTTAGGTAGAAACTCTCTAGGTGACCTCCGCCGCTTGCTGAGGAAAATCATCCGGATGGATTACACTAATTTTTCTGGGCACGGACTGAAATTTAAAACCTGTTTAGTGACTCACACGCTTGTTATTGTCCTTCATTAGATTTACATGGTCACTAACCTAATTTTTCCTTGTACAGAGATTTCAGCCTTTATCATCATAGCTGATGAGTCGCAGATTCAACGTGTTGTCAATAAACAGTATTTTAAATCACATCAGTCTGTCTGCCTGAAATTCTGGGTCCAAAGTTCTGAGTTCTGACAATCAAAGTATTCGCTATGAATACTTAATACTTAAGCCCTTAGCAGAAGCAGCACAGAATGCGGGCTAAACTCTGTTTATATTGTGGAGAGGCGGGCCATTTTGTTGCCTCTTGTCCTCTTTTGGGCAAAGCCAGGGTCCACCAGTAGAGAGAGGGCTACTGGCGGACCAGAAGATTTCTCCCTCCTCACCTCGTCTACTCCTTCCTGCATCTCTGCTTTTGAGCAATAGAGCCGTCTCCTTATTTACCCTGATAGATCTGGCTGTAAACAGAATCTAATTGACTCTGCTTTTACTCAACAGATGGGAATAGAGCTTATACCCCTAAAGAACTCTCTTTGTGTTTTTGCCTTGGATGGCAGAGATCTGCCTCAGATAACTCACCAGACTATTCCTCTACAACTAATCGTTTCTGGTAACCACATCGAAAACATCTCTTTCTTTCCTTTGGGACACCACATCACAGTGGAGCAGAGGGGGAACTATGGGCATCAAGACAGACACAAAAAGTACTTTCTTTATTTACAAGAGCAAGGACAGAAGGACCTATAGTAGAGAAATAACGAAATAACATCTTCTGGAGAACCAGTTGGCCTTAAGTGACTAACCACCTCCTGCAATGATTGAAGGTTCACACATTCAAAGCTGTGGAAAACACCAGAATAAGGCACCACAACTGAAGGATCATAAGAAGTGGGAATAATCTGGGCCCTAATAAAAGCAACTTTCTCATCAAAAAAGTGTGAGAAGTTTTCACTTCAGCAGGTGAAGTCTCCATAAAGCCACTATGTGAATCATTTAGAACAGAGGTAATAATTTTAAATAGGATAGCAGGATTATGACTATTTGATATAATCAAACCCGACAGGTATTTTCTTTGACTGCCTTTTGCAATCCATTGATAACGGTGCCAAGATTACTTTAGTATTTTGAGGGACACCTGTAATTTGTCCTTTCTCCATTTGTGCTCTGCTCTGCAGCAGTCTCTCTTGGCTGCCCGAGTGACCTCATTTAACCAGGGTTCACGCTTGGATTCTCCAAGTCTAATTTTTAGTGGTGCCACCAAATCCAAGGCTGCTTTACTGGGAGAATAAAACCAGTTGCTGAGTTCCTCAGTGTTATTTCCCACAGCCTCTGGAATGGTACAGTTCTGATTAAAAACAGAAGAAAACTGACCAGCAGTAATAGGGTTAAAAACATGACAGAGCCGATCTGTGGCTCAAGTTTTAGCTTTTCCACGGGACAGCGTGGCGCAGAGCAGCCTTCAATCGTGCTAGCCGACCGCTGCACCTTCCACGGCGGTGCGCCCGCTTCCAACGGAATGGCAAAATCCAGAAACGACACAGGTGAGCTGGAATGCCGAATGGCAGGGTCGAAGTTTTCTCTGTATTATAGGTCCTCAGTAACGTGTTTCCAGCCGAAGCACCAATGTCCGGCAATGTTTGGTGATCATACACAATCAGAGAGTTTACACTTGTACCGCATTTTCGCGACTATAGGCGCATATAAACGTCTTTTTTTCCCCTCAAAATGTGCGGGAGCGCTCTATAGTGCGGTCGCTCTATGTGTGTTGATACTGTGGGCGTTGTTGGAGACCACCATGAGAACGTTAAAGGGGAAGTGTGGCGTGGGATTAAGCGCGTCGCTTTACTGTTGTGCTTGGCTGCCGCAAATGGACAGAAACTGCTGCCTATGGTGATTTTTAAGAGAAAGACTTTGCCTAAAGAGACTTTTCCAGCTGAAGTTGTTATTAAGGGCAAATGAAAAGGGCTGGATGGATGAGGGATGATGATGAAAGAGTGGCTGAGGGAGGTGTATGTAAGGAGACCAGGTGACTTTTTCCACGCATCACCATCACTGTTAATCTGTGACTCCATGCGCGCCCATCTCACAGCCATTGTGAAAAACAAGGTGAAACAAATGAACGCTGTGCTTGCTGTTATTCCGGGAGGTCTGACAAAGGAACTTCAACCGCTCGACATCGGTCGTTCAAAGTAAGGCTGCAAGCGGCGTGGGAGGCGATGGATGACACACGGAGACCACAGTTTCACAAAAAGTGGAAGGCAGCGCTGGGCAAGTTACGCTACAGTTTGCAGATGGATTGTTGATGCTTGGACTAACGTGTCTGCTGGCACTGTTGTTCAAGCTTTCAAGAAATTTCGAGGAGCCGCGACGGCACGGAAAGTGACTCTGACAGCGAAGAAGGGGAAATTGGCATGTCTGATTTAAGCAGCTGTTTAATTCAGAAACAGAGGGATGGTGACTTTTGATGGGTTTGATTAATACTTTGTAATAGTTACATAAATAAAAGCACAATCATACTCAGTTTTGCTTCCGGCTCTATTTTTAAATATGCAGTAGAGGTATTTAAACGTAGTAGAGGTATATATATATATATATATATATATATATATATATATATATATATATATATATATATATATATATATAGCAAAAAACTTGAGCCTATATAATCCGGTGCTCTGGTGTGGTGTGTTTTAACCCTATTACTGCTGGTCAGTTTTCTTCTGTTTTTAATCAGAACTGTACCATTCCAGAGGCTGTGGGAAATAACACTGAGGAACTCAGCACACATAACTGGGACTGCGCCTTTTAGTACAGTGCGCCTTATGGTCATGAAAATACAATAAGATTAAAAGCGGACAGGAGACTAAGGCAAAACAGGAGGAGAGTGGGACGGCAAGCCTCCATGGCGTAGCAGAATAAGTCTTAATTTTTACTTTGGGGGACCTTAGCTTTAATCCTTGCTGCATCAGACCCTTATAAAACCAAGTCTGAAAGGCTCTCTCTAGTGTGGTTGCAGGGTGCTTTCATTTTTAGAATAAATTTCAGAAGTTTACTCCAAAAAGCTCACCCAAATTATTTTGGATGTTTCTCCTTTACAAGTAATAATTTACAACATGAAGTTCCTGTAGAAATGGACCTCCACTGATTTGATAGACTGTTAGCGTGTGCTTTTGTCATTGACTGATAAAATGATGGTACCCTGCCACTGCTGTATGGTACTCGAGTCTCTGAGCAAGTTGCACTGACTTGTCATAAGAACCCCCTGAAAAAGGGACAAGGCTAAAGGATCCACAAACAAAAAACAAACAAATTTACAAAAAAAAAGAACACAACCATGCAAATTAGAACTAATTTAACATGGTTATCAATGGTGTACGGTAAATCACGGACTAACAGGCAAATATGAAGGATTTTGAACTTAACAAAGAAACATCTCTGCTGAGCCAAAGAATGTACTGTACTAAATTCTGTTTTTACATCCTAAAGCTTTCTAAAAAGCAATAGAAATCAAAATAGAAGAACTCCGCTATGTAAAAATAGATTATAATCAAAGAAACAATTAAACACAAACCATATTTTCAAGGTAAGCTTTAGATAATTACTAGGTGAGTAAATAAATTAAACATAGTGTCCATGAGTTATATTATTGCAAAGATTATCTCAGCATTAATCTAAGTTTAGCTGAGGTTATCCTTTGTTTCATCTTAAGCTTCCTGACAGACTGCATTCTTTACAGCAAAAATGTTAAATATTTGTCCTTCCATTTCACTGCAACAAATATGAACCTATCCCTTATAAACAGTTCAGGTTTATGAAGGACAGGTTGGATAGATAACTTTTTTAATCTACTGTTCCAGGTAATAGCTTTTGAACTTTGATGACTTAGTATCACATTTTTTGTTCTGTTAAAATATATTTAAAAGATTTTTTAAACCTTTATTAATTTTTATATTTTCACACAATAAACAGTTGTATTATGTCCTTCCCTATTCTTACTTTTCACATTGATTGTAGCTGTGTTGAGACTAACTGGATTACTTCATGTTTGGAGGATAAAATTATGCATATTTCGACACATGCAAAACTTTCTGCCTAGTTATGACCCTGGACTCTCTCTCCTAACCCCGACTTGGATTTCCCTTCGGCCTGGACTTCTGTCCACCTCATCGACACCGGTTTTGGCTTCATCTTCTGGAAACTCCTGCCTTCTTTCTTCTGCTTGGATCTGGCTGTCGGCCAATTCAGAGGCCTTCTTGGCTTTGGTTCCTGGAATTCTCTAGGTACCTCAGCTGCGTGCTGAGGGAAATCACCTGGATATTTTCCACTAATTTTTCTGGGCACGGACTGAACTTTAAAACCGGTTTAGTGACTCACACGCTTGCAATCGTCCTTCATCAGATTTACGTGGTCACTAATTTTTCCATTCTACAGAGATTTCGTTTCTTTCGTCCTAGCGGTTGAGTCTCATATTCAACATGTTGTTAATAAATGCTACTGTAAATCACACCAGTCTGTCTGCCTGAAATTCTGAGTCCAAAGTTCTGACAATCAAAGTATTCGCTATGAAGAAGGATTCAATGTGAAATTAACCATTCAACCATTTTATTCTGTCAGGATTAGGAGTTGTTGCCTGCGCTGGTTGTGTGGTTCCTTCACTAGAGGGTTTCCTGAGACTCTTGCTGACTTCACTGCTTATACGGTACTTGTGTGGATTCACTCACTTGTACCCAATCATTTTACATCTTTGGCATATAAGAAGAGAGGCTCTCCAGCCATCAACGCCAGTCAGTCCAAGATCATGTCCATATTATCTTCACCACCTTCAGGCTCAGGTCCTCAGTCTGGATTCTTCGCCTCAGACACACAACCAACTACAACCCTGATCCGCCACTCCTCTCACCGTGGGTTACCTTTATCTCCTACAGTAAGCCCTGATCAAACTCCTGCTATTCAGTATATCAGTGTTTTCCACACTTTTTGACCTGTATACCATGTGGTTTACAATGAGTATCCCACCACCCCTCACTATGAATTGGAATGAATATGAATCTGATGTGAATTAGTTCAATCAACTCTAAGTAGATCCACTCAGACTTTAACAAGTGTGTAAGAAGTATGAAAAGCCATTATCAGTGGAGCCCCAAATCGACGAGGCGCCATGACAACAGGCAACAGGAAGTACCTATTTCACCCCACTGGAACTAGAGATTTTAATGCACAAATTAAAAAAGGACAACATGTTTAAAAGAGAGAAACAGAGCTGCAGTTGCAAAGGAGAGGAAGATGGTGAAGATTGTTGTTTGGGCTAATCCAGTGTTTTTCATCCTGGTCTTCAAGGCACACTGCTCTACATGTTTTGGATGTTTCTGAGCTTCAGCACACCTGATTCAGATGATTGCAGTTTAGCAAAGCCTGATAATCTGCTATCAATTGATAACAGGTGTGTGAAAGCTGGGAAACATCTTAAACATGCAGGGCAGTGTGCCATGAGGACCAGGGTTGAAAAACACTGGGCTAATGCATAAGTTTTAATTAGGGTGACCAAACGTCCGTATTTCCCGGGACATATCCGTATTTCACGTCCTGTCCCAGGCGTCCGGGTTTTTTTTTTTAGAAAGTGAGGAAATGTCCTGATTTTTTAAATAACCTTAATTGGACCATTATATTTACAGGCACTAGAGCACTGCGCACAACGCTGCGTGTGACGTAATCCCTGAGCCACATCAGTGCGGGCAGCCCTGTTCTTAATCAGAGGCTCTGTTCGAAAACCTGGGCTGCATCCTCCAAGGACGTGGTCTACCTAGACTGGATCCTTCGAAGTCCTTGAAAATAAGGCCGGACGAGTTTTAGCTGGAAGAGTTTTGGCTGTAAATTCGAACAGGTCCACCCTTCGGCAGGTTTTACCGCTGTATGCTCTGTTGCTTAGCAACCGTGAAAGTTGACACACAAAGCAGGAAAAGAATGAATACCGACGTTTTCAAAACTGTCTATTTATTTATTTTTTTTAAAAGGTTAAAGTGAACAAAGACTACACTCACAAGAATCCAGAGTGGAATAAAGGTGCCAACCACCGGGAGCAGGAACAAATCAAATCAAATGTAATGATAGAAACCTTAGTCAGTTAAATAACAAGCTGCTGTCATTCTGCACATCTCTGATGTTGCTCCTATTTTCAAATATCCATTCCTGTAAAAATGTCCATAGCTGCATATTGGTTATTAATTCTCCAGTTTTATATTGTTAAAACACTTTACAGAATTGTATTGTTTATATTTTAACTCTTCCCTATTATATTATTCTTATACATTTTTCTAAGGTCCACATTTGCATGACCATTTTTAATAATCTTTCTGCTGCTGTACATTTGCCCATTGTGGGACAATAAAGGGATTTTCTGCATGGGAACTTTTCGGTTCTGAAAAGTCAACCATCATGACTTGATCGTTCTGGAGATCTGGGCCTTTAGGGCCTGGATCTCCATGATCTCCCTGGCTGTGGTTTTACTGTCCTCAACACAGAAGGGGGTGGCAAGTCAATCCTCTGCGGGAGTTCCTGTGGAGGCAGTTGGTTAAAAAGGAAGGGTTGCAGAGGTCTTACGGCTGTTTATGAGCCAAAACTGCAATCTCTTCTCCTGTCATCATGTCAAGGTGAAACCTGGACACTGGTTCCAATATCCAAAACCACAATCATGGCACATGGCACAACACCCTTGTGACCTTGTAGACCTTCTGTCCAGATCTGCTCCCAATATATTCATTACTCAATTTTTGTTCTCTTTGGAATATATTCTCCTCCTCTGCAGTCACTGTTTGCTGGATTCTCTTCATTCCCTCCTTGACCTATGTATTCCCCTTTTCTCTAGATCCTGTATTCCTTGATTGGTTGTTTATGGATTTATTCCACCACTCATTACAAATCTTTAAGAAATCATATTAGCTTCCGTCTCTGTATTTGGGTCCTCTACAAACCTTCCCACAACCTGACATTATGCAACAAAAGAGATGTATAACTATAATGCCACAAGCATCATAGGCTTAAAACTACTTTTATGACTTTGACTCTATTACCACGTAACTTTAGAGCTTGCTGCTCTATCTAGTCTATGGACTAGAGGTGGGGTACACCCTGGATGCAGGACAACACAGAGACAAAAAACACTCAACCATGCACAAACACACTCACACCTAAGGGCAATTCAGAGAAACCACTTATCCTAGCAGTCATGTTTATGGACTGTGGGACAAAGCCGGAATATCCTGAGATAACCCATGTGTGCATGGGGAGAACATGAAAACTCCATACAGAAAAGAACAGAAACCAGAGCCTTCTTGCTACAAGGCAACAGTAATACCCTCTGCACCACTGTGAAGCCCATGCTGCCTTAATGTAGTATTGTAATTATGGTAAATACCAATAACACAGGCATGAGTATTGCAGACGAGCACTGACTTATTTCGTCATTTCCTCTCAAAAGCTGGAAATTTTTTCTTATACCTGAGCTGCTGAGAGGAGGTAAACTTTAACCTTTTAACATGGCAGAGAGCAGAGAAACTATTCTGTATGTTGAATACTGAATTGTTAAATGTTTTCTGTCATGTTTGTAGTCTACACAATGCTGTGACATACAATTATAATTACAATATCTCCATTTAAACTTGTGTTGGTTTAAAAATTACCATTGATGTTTGATTTTATCAGATGCAAGCAAGCAATCCGTTGAGGATAGCAGCCGGTAGAGCACTACATGAACTTTGTTCTGACCTATAGAATTTTCTCATTTGATCTGTAGTGTACACCAGTCAGCACATAATTTACTGCAACCAGAAGATGACCCTATAACTGTCTTGCCCAAGTAACAGGTCAGGATAATGTGTGGATCAACCATGTTCTTCTTCTCTACCTCAAGAAAAGCACTTGAACACAAGGTGCTGGTTATTTCTACTTTACATGTGTGAAGGATCATCTGTACCTTACTTCATGAAGACCGCATAAGCTGCACTTGAAACTCGTAATATGTATTAGTTTTGCTTTGCTGACGTCAGCTGCATGTCAACTATACAGTGTATAGGGCAAACTAGCCCATGCCTAATAGAAAAAGGCAATTCAAAATCATAAAAACAATGACATAAAAATTCAGACACACAGTGATTTTTGTACATCATTACATTGTTCTTTTCTTTTAATGACTTTTGCATCTATGTTTCAGTATTTTTTCCAAAACAACATAAGGAATTCCCCCCCAAAATACTTTTATTTTAAGGTCAGTTTGCGTCAACAAATTTATAGACAAACATGGGCAATGGCCGAGTCAACAGTGTCTAATCATGTCATGTAGTTTGTCTCTACCCAGCCACTCGAGGGTGAGTCCACCTTCACAGTGAATTAACCTGTGTAAATTGGACTCATCTGGTTAATTGGCTGGGTAGATAAATACATGACATGGAGATGACTTTAATGACTCCACATTGCCCATGTCTGGCCTCGCCACGTGCCTCCTCAGGGTCATCTGTCCTCCTCCCTTGGTGGGAGTCAGATTTCCTGGGTTGGCCCGTCCTGGGCACCTTTGCTCTTGGGGTGCATTTGGGCGACTTGGGCTTTTGGTCCCCCGGCGCTTGCCTCGGTGCTCTGGGGAGGGCACCTCTTTAGCTCTTCCCAACCACTATCGGGCATTTTTCCTTTGGATAAACTTTACACAGGCACACTCTCACAACTACAGGTGCTTGGCTCCAGGTACCCTCACAATTCTAAGGGCTCCACTGGGATGTAATGTGTTTGATTAATCAATGTTAACACAAGTTATCTGCTATGAATAAGATTATAGGGTATTCCTTAGCTGGCTTTAGTAACATTAATCAATGCAGTACTGTCTTTGCTTGAAAACACTCCCACCTAGTGGCCAGAAACAGTTTATGACATTTTTTTGGTCTAAATGATACATTTTGTGAAGATGCAAAAATTGTTAACTTTTCCAAATATAATACATTAAAATTGTTAAAAGTTAAACTTTCTCAAAATATAAATAGATGTTGTTATCAATACACTGACTATAATCTTGAGAGTACACAGCTATGGAGATTTAATTTGGTAAAAAGGAGAGGTGTTGTGTCAAACATCCTACCTGTGACAGCAAAAATTTGCACTCCACTGCTTCTGACACTCTCAAACACAGAAAAGAGAGTAAATAGGTATTTAGTTCCAGGAGAGAGAGATGAGATGGTGTGGTTTATTGGTCCATTTCCATTTGGTACAGTGATGTTTGTCTCTGTGCCATTAAACTGGAGAACAAAGCTGATGTTGTTGTTGATTTTATCCCACTCCAGAGTGATACTGGTCTCGTCTTGTTCTAATGCTCTGAAGGCTTCTGCATTTTCAGGAGCTAAAAGAGATAAATCATGGATTAATCAATCTAAGTCTACCAGGCTTGGTGGTTTTATATCTGAGTCAAGTTTAAGAATTATTTATAATAACTCCTAATGGCCCGAAAGCTGTATAACCTAAGTTCTTGCCATTTATTGTCATGACTTTAAAATCAGCAATTCTCAGTCCTCACAATTCTAAGGGCTCCACTGGGATGTAATGTGTTTGATTAATCAATGTTAACACAAGTTATCTGCTATGAATAAGATTACAGGGTATTCCTTAGCTGGCTTTAGTAACATTAATCAATGCAGTACTGTCTTTGCTTGAAAACACTCCCACCTAGTGGCCAGAAACAGTTTATGACATTTTTTTTTTTGGTCTAAATGATACATTTTGTGAAGATGCAAAAATTGTTAACTTTTCCAAATATGATACATTAAAATTGTTAAAAGTTACACTTTCTCAAAATATAAATAGATGTTGTTATCAATACACTGACTATAATCTTGAGAGTAAACAGCTATGGAGATTTAATTTGGTAAAAAGACAGAGGTGTTGTGTCAAACATCTTACCAGTGACAGCAAAGATTTGCACTCCACTGCTTCTGACACTCTCAAACACAGAAAAGAGAGTAAATAGGTATTTAGTTCCAGGAGAGAGAGATGAGATGGTGTGGTTTATTGGTCCATTTCCATTTGGTACAGTGATGTTTGTCTCTGTGCCATTAAACTGGAGAACAAAGCTGATGTTGTTGTTGATTTTATCCCACTCCAGAGTGATACTGGTCTCGTCTTGT
>JAGKQL010000028.1:17813614-17825644 GCA_018398635.1 Cyprinodon brontotheroides | reverse complement strand
ATATACATCCAGAAATTCAAAACACATCTGTGTTGTGATTGGCTGCCAGTTCTGGCCTGGGGTGATGAGCTGAACCAACTTGCGAAGGCAAAAATTATTTTGCGCTGGCGGGTGGGGGCTAGTTTACTAGGCTATCTATCAAGACCAGTTATTGATCCATAATTAACGGAATAATCAGGACTATATTTCATAAACTTTATTGAACAAATAGTAATCTCACATTTAACAATTTCATAAGGTAAACTGAACTTTACCCTATAAACTCAAGTTTTATAAAAATAGGTTACATTTTATTCAATAAATACATATCAAATATTAAGTGTTCATTACACAACCATTAGTCTATTGTGTTTTGTTTTGCATCTTGCAGTAAGTTTGAAACAATTAAAAAAGTCTCACAAGCCATTTAGTTATCACCTAGAAAATAGAGCAAAAACCATATTCAAAAGACAAATCTATAAGAATCGAAGTGTTGTTTCAAAAATATACACATTTATAATTTACTTGGTCAAAGGACTACCAAAAATAGATCTTTTAATATATATGTTTATTTTTTAAGAATGCTAGCCATGGCAACTTAGCACCAATATATCAGCGCTTTAAATGGGTGTTGGGACACCACAATTTTATTAAACAAAATAATCTTTAACATGAAATGGATGTCTCACTGCCAAGTGGTCATCAGAAAGAACACAGCTGAATCATTTAGCTGATTAATTTTAGGCTGATTTATGGATGGTGTGCAGCAAGCTCAAGAAATGCCAAAGAGACGGCATCAACTGCAGGAACTGTGAAGCAGACCCAAGCTCAACTGGAACATAATGGCGTGTCTATATCAGTCTGACCCACTACAATAAGAAGTACCTGGTTGTGTACTGTAGGTTACATAAAGCATGTATAGAGAACGGATGTCAGCTGGCATGGTGCTAGGGTGTAATACCACAAATGCTTATAAAAGGTAGTTAAGCAGTGATGACTTGCTAAGCCTCATGTCATCATTTAATTGCGGGCTGTCTAGGTGGTGTCCTGACAATAATGTGGGCTACAGTGGATATCGACATCTCTGTTTATAGAAGTTGGAGCTTGGCCTGTTTTTTTTTGTTTTGTTTTTTTTGTGTAGTCCTGTTTCTTTTACTGTGACTAAATGTATGTGCTCCTTTTCATCCTCTGACAAGAGAAGTGGTTTGGAGCTCATCTGCTTGGCTGTGTCTTTCCTGGACGGGGATACATCTGGAGCTGGTTGACAGTCACATTTTGTATCTATGCATTTTGTATGTCTGCTTCTATCTTCTTGAACTCCAGTTGACCTTGACAGAAGACTGCTCACACTGAGCTTGGTTCTGCTGGAGGTTTCTTTTTGTCAAAAGGGAATTTTCGTCTCCAGTGTCGCTACAAGCATGCTTGGTATGAGGTATTGGGACTAGCTTGTAGATCAGCTGAAAGAATAGAGACAGTATGCCACAGGGGAGAAGCTGAAAAGGAATGAAGGCCTAGGATGGGAAATGTCTCTCCGTTGTGGAGAGATTAAGGCACCTTGGTGCCTTGGTGCTTCTGTAAGTAATGAGACAGGGGGACTGGAGGAAGCTAAACTCTGAGGAGTCTTTAGAGTTGAAATTGTACAAGTTGAGCAGAATATAAATGAACATGTTTGGAGCTTGATGGAGCAGAAGCAGTTGGTAGTACACACTTTTTCCACATATGAGTCCTAGATTATGATGGCCATATGTGACACACTGTGTATTCACATTATTATTTGTTTGGTTTAAAGAGAAAGACTGATGCTGACTAAGGCTAGAAGCACTGGAGCATCAGAGGGTAATTGGTTTGGGGCTGAATTAAGTCTTAAACTTTGAATTTTTGCTTAAGCTTCTTTAAGGGAGGCCAGTGTTGCCTCCACATCAGTAATCAACTCAACTCTATTTAAATAATAGTTAAAGAGTATTATAAGAACCCCTGCTTATTATAAAATGGAGGTGTCCTCTGAAATATAATACATGTGGGAAAATCAGTATAATTGGCATTGTAATACTTGTTCTTTCCATATTTTTCTTTCTGTTGAAACTAAAAGATAATATCCCCTTACAGCAGATCAGTGATGTATAAGGAGATCCTTAAATGGCCATTAACATAGGTCCTAAATTTGTGATACATTTATTTAAAATTTACTACAGAAGAGCATAAAGTAACAGTAAATTTTGCAGTTGTATAATATGATTCATATTATTTCTAATATACTTTTTACTATTCTCCAGCATAAGAAATCAAACAGAAAATGAACTCATCAAACAGCTACTAAATGGCACCACTGCCTGGATTGGTCTGTATCGGGAAAAGCTGTGGTCTGATGGCAGCTTGTCTCTGTTTCGACACTGGGCTGACGGAGAGCCAAATAACCCCTATGGTGATCAGTGTGCCGCTGGATCATTTAATGATACTGGAAGATGGCTCGATGAAGAGTGCAGCTTGAGTTTGCCATTTGTCTGTTACAGAAAAGGTAATGTATCTCTAAATATTCCATTATGTTCCATGTTCTAAATGTTCCATTATGATACACAAGATAATGTTGTATTAATAACCTGCAGGTAAACTCTTAGCCCTTCTTGGGTAACAGCATTGCTCACTACCTGCCATCTCAAAACACACTATATTATGGACCAAATCTTAAATGAGTCAATTACAGTGGTAAACTGTTTGAAAAATAAAATAAAATTGTATGTGGAAAGTGGGCATGTTTTAGGTGATCGATAAAGATTAATATTTGTCCGTTATTTCTAGTGCACTTAGCATGAGTATCTTTAAGTGCTACAAAAAAGTTTTAAAAAATAAATAAATAAAAAGATTCAACTAACAAGAGTCACATTTGAAATATTTAAAATGTCAGCTCCTCTCCCCAGACCCTCTGTGACAAACAAGGAGTCATAATCAAGCTCACACCAAGATAAAGTTCTGAATAATTGGTTTCCCCTCCATCAACTCCTTACAACACTTACTTGGCCCAAAATATTAATAATAATAACAAGGTAGGACTATAATAATTTGACAAGACCCATATGTGCTTCATAACAAAAAGTACTGTAACCTCCGTTGAGATCCCAGTGAAGAGACACACGGAGTCAGATAGCCAGAACATTAACAACTTTAATGCGGAACACACAGGTCTTCTCATTCAGACAGATAGCCTTTTCACTCACGGTTTGGCTCTCTTTTCTGCCGCTAAGCCTCATGGGAAACACATAACACATAACAGCACCGTTTAACCGCTACATTGCCCCCCCTCAGACGGTTAGCTGTCCCAGCAACCAGGAATGCCTACGTGAAATGAACCACAACATTGAACAACAACAGAACTCCTAGTCCATTACGGATTAACTATAAAGTCTCCAAATGGTGCAGGAAGGCACTGTTGTCTGGGGTGAGCACGCCGGAACTCACCCTGAACAACTTGAGGTGTAGGAGAAACCACTGGCGGAGGATCCGTCTCCAGCTCACCAACCGCAGGCTTGCCTGGCTGGTATGGGGCCAAGCGGTCCCGGTGAAGAACCACCAGCCGGCCCCTCTTGCGAAGCCGCACCCGGTACACCACATCAGAAAGTCTGTGAATCACCACAGATGGTCCAGCCCACTGACTGGTGAGCTTTGGGGACAGTCCTTTTTTCCGTTCAGGGCAAAACACCCAAACCTTGTCCCCAGGCTCAAAGTTCTTCCCCTGGCAGCGCGAATCATAGGCCCGCTTCTGCTTGAGTCCGGCTGCGGTTAGGCACTCCCGAGCCAGTTCATGAGCAACCTGTAGACGCTGCTTTAAATCACAGATGTAGCTCGGTCCTGGCCCAACGGGTTGCTCCGCTCCGGGGGGTGGCCCAAACACCAAGTCCACTGGGGTGCGTAGTTCATGGCCAAACATCAGCAAGGCAGGGGTGCAGTGAGTGGACTCCTGGACCGCTGTCCGGTAGGCCCACAAGATGACAGGCAGGTGTAGATCCCAGTCATGTTGCCGTTTATCCACCAGAATAGCCAGCTGGGTGGACAAGGTCCGGTTGAACCGCTCAACCAGCCCATCGCTTTGAGGGTGAAGTGGTGTGGTTCGTGTCTTCTTGATGCCAAGCCTCCGGCAGACCTCCCCAAACACCTCCGCCTCAAAGTTCCGGCCCTGATCACTGTGCAGCTCCTCAGGGGCACCGAACCGACAGAACATCTCGCTCACCAGTCTTTCAGCCGTGGTGGCAGCGCTCTGGTCGGGGATGGCATACGCCTCCGGCCACTTAGTGAAATAGTCCATGGCAACTAGGATGTAGCGGTTCCCTCTTTCTGTCACAGGAAATGGGCCCAGTACATCCACACCCACTCGTTCCATTGGAGCACCCACCTGGTACTGCTGCAAGGGGGCATGTGAGCGCTGGGTTGGCCCTTTCTTTGCTGTGCAAGCATCACAACAATGGACATGGAGCTCCACATCTTGGCGGCAGCCGGGCCAATGGAATCTCGACCGGAGGCGTTGCAGCGTCTTAGCGACTCCAAAGTGGCCTGCCCCCACAGAACCATGGACCATCTGGAGCACCTTGGCCCGCAACTGTTTGGGCACCAGCAACTGAAGAACGTCGCGCTGTGCTGCTGGGGCTTGCCACTGTCGATAAAGGAGCCCACTGTGGCAGCAAATGGTGGACCACTGGGAGTACAGTGCCTTAGTCTCTGGATCTAGAGCTGCTATCACCTCCCAGGTGGGCCGCTGGCCAGCCTCCACCCACTGCCTGACCCGAGCGAGAACAGGGTCCCGATCTTGTTCCTCCCGCAGTTGTTCGGCCCCCATAACTTCCACACCATCCATAGACCCTTCGGTCACCCTAAGACACCTAGGATGTTGTGGGTTGTTGCTGACGACTTGTAGAGCCACGGTCTGGGGGTCCATTGACCCACCTCCTTCCACCCGTTGACATTGCTTACAGTCAGTTCCTATTGCACACGGCCGGCGTGACAGGGCATCAGCATTGCCATGAAGCCGACCAGCCCGATGAACAATTTGGAAGTTGTAATCCTGCAGTGCCTCTAACCACCGTGCTAGTTGCCCCTCTGGCTCTTTGAAATTCAGCAACCAGGTCAGGGATGCATGGTCAGTGCGAAGAAGAAACTTCCTCCCATAGAGGTAGTGGCGGAAGTGTCGAACCCCCTGGACAACAGCCAGCAGCTCCCGTCGGGTGACACAGTAGTTCCTTTCTGCCCGGCTGAGGGTGCGGCTGTAATAAGCAACAACCCGTTCTTCTGTGTCTCCCCCTTGTGAGAGCACTGCCCCAATGCCTCTATCACTGGCATCAGTATCCAGAATGAAGGGTTGGTTTGGGTCAGGATACTGCAGTACTGGGGCCCCCACCAGTGCCATCCTGAGTGCAGAGAAGGCAGTAGCACAGTCTTCATCCCAGTGGAATGTTTGTCCTTTTTGGGTCAGCCGATGCAGGGGACTGGCGAGAGTGGCAAAGTCCTTCACAAATCTCCGGTAATAGGAGGCTAGCCCCAAAAAGCTACGCAGCTCCTTAGTGTCACGAGGCTCTGGCCAATCCCTCACTGTACTGACCTTGTCCGGGTCTGTGGATACTCCGGCTGCACTGATGACGTGGCCCAGAAAGGTGGTCTCTCTCCGGAGCAGGTGACACTTCCGTGGGTGAAGTCGCAGGTTAGCCTGGCGAATGGCATCAAACACTTCCTGGAGGTTGGCCAGCGCAGTCTCAAAACTGTCGGCATGCACCAGAAGGTCATCCAGGTAGACCACACAGCGGCTTCGTGGAATACGAGCCAACACCTTTTCCATGAGGCGTTCAAAGGTAGCTGGAGCATTGCAGAGACCGAAAGGCATCACCTTAAATTGCCACAGTCCCTGCCCAATGGTGAATGCTGTCTTTGGGCGAGCTTCTGGAGACAGTTCCACTTGCCAATAGCCGCTGCGAAGGTCTAGGGAACTGAACCAACTGGACCCAGCAATGTAGTCCAGCGTATCGTCAATGCGTGGGAGGGGGTAGGAGTCCTTGCGGGTGTTTTCATTCAGTCGTCGGTAGTCAACACAGAACCGCCAGTCTTTGTCTTTCTTTCCCACCAGCACTACCGGTGCGGCCCAGGGGCTATTGGAGGGCTCTATGACATCAGCCTTTAGCATCTCTTCGATCTTCTTCTCTGCCACGGCCCGCCTTGAAAAAGGCAGACGGTGGGGCCGCAGACGGATGGGTCTCGTTTCTCCAGTGTCGATGTCGTGCTGTACCAGATTAGTACGAGTACACTCCTCATCCTTGGCAGCAAAAATGTCAATGTAGGCCTCCAGCAGGCCCTGTAACCGTTCACTCTGCTCCTGACCCAGTCCTCCACAGCTCCGCAGGCACAGCTCCCGTACAGCCTGCCTTGTCTCCTCTGATGGCGGTTCTGCATGGGCCTCCTCCGTCCCCACCAAGTCATCCAGTGGTCTTTGTGGGGCCCTGCTGTGGTCTTCTGACATTGTTGGTGCATTAACCTGTCGCACCCTCTCTTGACATTGGGAGTGAAGTTGAACAGCTTTGTGGCCCACTCGGAGCGTGGCTGAAGTAACATCTATGATGCCCCCCCACACCGCCAGCAAGTCCAATCCAATAATACAGGGGTCCTGGATTTTCGCCAGCCAAAACATGTGTTGACTTTTCTGACTCTCCACCTCCACATCAAGGACCCGCCAGCCTTTCATCCTTGAGCGCTCCCCAGTGGCCGTGGTGATGTATTTCTTGGTTAGGGACCATCCTCTAGGACTTGGTGCCTCAGTCCCAGGCAGTATGCCCGGTCGAACCAAGGAGGCCGTGGAGCCAGTGTCTATCAGAGCACAGAGGGCAACACCATTGAGCCTAATGTTCACATATAGTCCATGTGGGCTGCCTAGTCGTCCCAATCGCATTGCATTTTCAGTAGTAGGGGTGTATTCTGGTGGTGGCAGGCCCCCTCTGGTACCACCCCCAATCAGTTTAAAGGAGGCTGTAGGTCTCTTTTACGTGGAGCTGGAGCTGGACAATCACGAGCCAGATGCCCCAGCTCTCCACAACGGTAGCACTCTGCTCCTCTTCGTCGCCGCCCCCCGGTTGGTGCTCGCGGTTGGACAGCCGTTGCTTGTCTCAGGTTATCCTCGTCATCACTCTCAGTACAAGCTTGTGTTGCATACAGCCTCACCCCTGGAGCGGTATTCTTGACGCTTAGAATAGGCTCTACCCTCTCTGCCTCCTCCAGCACCGCTGCCCAGCTGTTATGAGAGTGGACACAGATATGTTCACGAAGTCTGGCTGGGCGAAGTCCCCTAATGAAGGCCTGGAGGGCAAGTTTCTCCTGTATCGCTTTCTCCAGATCAGGGTAACCTTGTCGAGTTTGTAGCAGAATGTCAGCTGCATAAGAGCCTAGGGACTCACCATCCAGGCGCCGGCGATTAATCAGCTGTTCCCTTGCATGCTCAGCATAAATCCTCCTGCCAAAGCGCCTCCGAAGAGCTTCCTGGATCAACGGCCAAGTGTGGCGTTCTTCTGGTCGTAGGTCAGACAGCACTTGTAGGGCACCCCCCTCTAAGCTCAAGGCGACTTGAAGTGCCGTTTCCTCTGGGGACCAGCTACCCAGTTCAGCAGCCATCTCAACCTGGACAAGGTAACCATCCAGGGCTGTCTCCCCATTATAACGAGGGAGCTTGGGTAGAGTTGGGGGGTGACGCCGTTGGGAAACCTCCTCCCCAGCAATCCTCTCCGACTCTTGTCTTCTGATGGTAGGCGGGGAAGCAGGGACGCGGGCACTTACCAGCCTTGACAAAGGCCGCCCGCGGACAGCGCTCGCACCGTCTGGTCGGCTGCTAGCACTCCCTCCGTCTGGTCGGCTGCTGCTGGTTCGAGTGTTCCTTGCGCCGTGTTCCTCCGTGCTTCGTTCCACCTGCCTTGACAAAGGCAATTTGCTTTTTCTTTTCCGTCTCTCCAAGCTAGGCTGCCCCTCTGTGAAAGTGAGTTCTTCTTCCAGTTCAGCTAGCAGCCGTTCAATGTTCTGTAGGGATGTCATTTTCGGCTATCCCACTTCTGACACCAATGTAACCTCCGTTGAGATCCCAGTGAAGAGACATACGGAGTCAGATAGCCAGAACATTAACAACTTTAATGCGGAACACACAGGTCTTCTCATTCAGACAGATAGCCTTTTCACTCACGGTTTGGCTCTCTTTTCTGCCGCTAAGCCTCATGGGAAACACATAACACATAACAGCACCGTTAAACAGCTACAGTACATTGAGGATGAAAAGATCTGTATTATAAGCTCGGTCATTCGGGAGAGGCTCAGTGTAGAGCCGGTTCTCCTCCACATCGAGAGGAGTCAGTTGAGGTGGCTCGGACATCTTCTTCGGATGCCCCCTGGACGCCTCCCTCGGGAGGTGTTCCAGGCACGTCCAACCGGGAGGAGGCCCAGGGGATGACCCAGGACACGCTGGAGAGACTATGTCTCGGCTGGCCTGGGAGCGCCTAGGGCTTCCCCCAACATTGCTCGCAGAGAGAAGTCTGTTAGTCTCTGCTTAGTCTGCTGCCCCAGCGACACCCGGTTCCGGATAAAGCCGGGAGACGACGAGTACGAAGATCTGTACGATACAAATTAGGGATGCAGTCTTCAGGCTGGTGCCTGTTCTCTGGTGGCTGTTAATGTTTAGTTTTGTTTTATTTCTAAACATGCATTAATTATAGGTGGAAGTGATCTGTGTTTGCAATTCAGTGTGCAAACCTTTTTGTTGTTGTTGATTTGCCTTTATTAATAGGCAGATCATAAGATTATACCGTGCAAATTTATGGGTGAATGATATGCAAATAAAAACACTTAACATGTGCAAAACAAATTTTCAAAGAAAAAAAACTCAACTGCGGCCACAATTTCTGGGTTTTTATTCTTCTGAAAGTGAGATGGCAAATTAAATGAAATAAAATATATCCATTTTATGTTGACACAAATGAGGCATTGGTATAATGCCAGATGATGGAGATTCTGCACAAGACCGCAAATAATCAACAACAACAAAACAATTAAACCTGAATTGACCTAAAATTGTTTGGCATCTTTATAAAAGAATAGAATATGGAAAGAAAAAGCAAAAAACCATGGGAGCAGGTAGGGAGGATGAAAATGAACATTATTTTGCAACATATTTTTTCTCCCTCAATTTTATAAAACACAACCATCCACTAAGCACTTTTGTTTTCTTGTATTTTTTTTCATAGCACTTTGAGATGGGCTATCAGGGGCATTTTAAAAGTTACTCAATATTATGGTTATTTTCAATATTTACTTCATTAGTACTTATCATATTATCCTTATTCATTTTAAAGCTTGTTAGAGATGGACATTAGAAATGCTAACCATTATATGAAGATACATAATTGAATACTTTTTCTATGTTAGATGTAGGAATGTACTGTAATTACTTTATTAGGAAGATTTGTGGTTGGGCTGTGTGCTAAAAACGGCAGCTTTAGACTTTTGAGGAAAGCCTTGTGCTGACGTTCAGTTTTCTGTTACATATAGACAAAATAAATACAGGGAACACTGTGATAGGGTAATGGCTTTGGGTAAATATATGGGGCAAGGCTTTTTACTACTTCATCTGATCTTGTAGTAGCCCAACACTTTCTCTATATTGAATGCTTGTTGTCAATATTTTTTTATACTTTATTGAAGTACATTCTGTTAATAGGTAAAGAAGTGAGTTCTACAACCTCATCTTTTCTTTAGAGCTGCTCTTAAGCTGCCAATAGAAGATGCCATCTGCTAATTTTAATGGGCAGAACCAAATGGGTTTGTATATCATAACGTCTGCTCAGCAATTTTTGTAGATCAACGCCAGCATGCCCACTTATTTCACTACCAATAAAGAACTGAACATGTAATTTAGCACCCCCCTGTTTGGAATCTCTGAAGTTCAGACCTTTAGTGACATTGATGATGCACTCCAGTTTTATTTCTGTCATATTGTGGTCACTTTTGAAAATGCAGACATCCAAAACACTTGAGCAGTGGACCATGGGCCTTGAGCAGTGTAGACATGAAAAATGTGCATACTGTAATTTGTAAAACAAAAGTATTTAATGTCTTTAAACTCATGGTCTTTTTTTTCCCACATGTTACCACTGAAGAAGAACAAGCTCCATCTTGTTCTGGCTGTCAGTGTTGTCCGTCAGGTACCGAGTGCAACACCACCAATGGCAGTTTTGAATGTATTGATCCCTGTCTCAACTACATTACATTGAATGATCCCTGGCGTTCAAGAGATAATAGAAATAATACAATCTTACACTGTGATCGGGACATTTTCTGGAGTGGTTGGTATCGCTTTTATTTGGGGCAAATCAGCGCTCAGATTCCAAATGAATGTATAGAAGTATACCGGTGTGGAACCAACGCTCCTTTGTGGATAAATGGGGCACAACCAACCCAGTTAAATGAAATCGTCAATCGCACTGTTTGTCTCACCTGGGCGGGTTCCTGTTGCGGTTTTGAAACTCACACCATCCAAGTCAAGCTGTGTAATGGATACTACGTCTATAAACTTCAGCAGCCATCAGGATGCCATATGGCATATTGCGCAGGTACTGTCACCACAAAAAATACCATTGTGGATTAGTTTGAGGGAGTTAATCTACATCTGCTTGGTTTATTAGATACTGCAACATTTAATCATTGTTATTTGATTTGAATTTACATAATTTACATAAGTCAAGTAAGTATATATATATATATATATATATATATTATGCTGTGATGTTTTATCATTGTTGTATTAAACAGTGATGAAACAATGTAGTGCCCAAATCAAATTGACTTACCTTTAACTTTCTGTTTATTAAAAATTATTGTTTCATTTTGCCATACCTTCTGTATCTGTATAGAACCTTCACTCTTTAGAGTATTAGGACAAGATGAGACAAGCATAACTCTGCAGTGGGATAAGCTCAACAGCACCAGCTTTGTTCTCCAGTTTAATGGCACAGAGACGAACATCAGTGCACTCGATGAAAATGGACCAGTGAACCACACAGTCTCATCTCTGTCTGCTGGAACTAAATACATGTTTACTCTCTTCTATTTGTTTGGGAATGTGAGGGGCAGTGGAATACAACTAACAGCTGTCACAGGTAACATGATTAATTGCATTCTTTATATGTAAAATTATATTTTACACATTAATTTCTTATTTTGTTTGAAATGACTTATCTATCTCCAATATATATAGCTTTTAACAACTGAGTTTTAAAAACAATTCATTCAAGACAAAAAACAAACTGTTTTTACAGCACATGTTTAGCATAATTTCTGCAGGAGTATTCAGATAATAAGCAAAGTGTGGGTTGACTCCCCAGTGACTCCAAAAGCATTCTGTGATTATTTCCTATTACTGTATTCTATGCAATACTTTATAGTATATTGTACAACCCACAAAAATATTTCAAATACATTTCAGTTATTAGTGATTGATAATGAAAAAAAATAGAATAAGATTTTTGCCCCTCATTTGGAACCCTAACCGCCAGACTTAACATGAACTATTAACCAACACAAACTATCAGCCGTGTTATAATTTATTTACATGATTTTTTAATTACATCCTTTTCAAAATTACCTTATTATATACCTTATTACCTTACCTTATTGCTTTAATGTATAATAATTAGTGTAATTTTGGATTTGCTGTTGTTGTTCTGTACTTACTTAATGCTTTGCGGTGAATGAAATTAGCCACAAGTAATTAATTGAACAGCGTCTGCTAACAGCAAACATCAACCACATTTAAGATTATACTTTTTTTTATTGTAAAGTGATTAAGCAGCACAACCTTTCTAAACTCCCAGGAACGAATGATCAATGTAATAGGAATGCTTGATGTAAACGTTGATGGAAATCAATTGATAATAATCATTTTGAGTGTAGTTTTTCTTTAATTCTTTCTTTGAATTGGTTGAATGGGCTCTATGCACAGCTCCACTACTTCCTGAATTTAAAGCAGCTCCTTTGTTTCCTGTCTTTCAT
>JAGKQL010000028.1:17789755-17813114 GCA_018398635.1 Cyprinodon brontotheroides | reverse complement strand
GATGAGAAATATTATGTTTTTTACATTTTTCTGGGATGCTTCAACAGATTCAAATAATAGGAATGGTGTTTTGTTTGTAGTTTCAGGGTTCCATTTTAAATCAAGTAAAATAATCAGTGACAGAGTTTCAGTCTAAACAGGAGAAATGTTTGGGATCATGTTTGGCATTAGAATGGATTAGAAGAAATCAAGGTCCATTAAAAAGCATAGCATTACTCTGATTCTAGTTCAGCGTTATTTTAATTTAAACATAGTTACTCAGACAGCAGACCTGATATATTAGCAGAAATTCAGCAATTAGCCATTTTAGAATTCAGGCAATGGGATTAATAGTTTATTTTATATGGATTCCTTCTCATATAGGAATAGAAGGGAATGAAATGGCTGATAGATGTGAAAGCACTGTAAACCTAGTTTAATTGATATAATAATCTGTCTCCAGCAGAGAGCGCCCTGGGTCTCCTGAGCAGGAGCTTCAGGCACACCTGAAGATCATCAGCCGATCAGGAGACCAGCTACATAAGCAACAGCCAGACGTGTCTTCAGCGCCAGAGTGTTGCCAAGTTATGGTTAGCAGAACCTGAGCCAAGCCTGCTAGTCTGATTCTACGTGCCTCTGAACATTGCTGTGTTCTAACCTATTGATGTGCTCTTTGTTTCCTAGACCTGTCCGCCTGCCCTAACGAGCCAAACCTGAAGACACACTTCTGGATCTGTATTCCGTTCTCAGGAGGGAACCATGGCAAACCCTCAAGGTCTGTGAAACAAACTCTAGTCTGAAGACAAACGCTGCTGCTATCAAGCCTCTGCTGGATCCACAAGCTCTGGACCCAATTGGTTCCCCCTCTCATTGAATCAGTCTGAATACCTCCAGGTATTGAACCAACTTCAAACTCAGTCAAGAAACTCCAGACATCTGGCTAACCTGTTGGGATCCTCCAGGCTTGCCCACCAGAGGCGCCGAGGATCCTCTTCTGCTCTTTGTTTTTTCTCCTTAGGGCTGGAGTTACTGTTGTAATCTGGAGATTACCCTCTGTCCCCAGCAGAGTGAGCGCTGTGGGTCTTCTGGAGCTGGAACCTTCCAGCACACCTGATTTTAATCTACTCATCAGGAGACCTCCTCTTTATAAGCTCCTGCCAGACCTTGCACTCCACTTGCCCATGAGTGTTGATCTTAGTTGATTAGCTTCCTGAGCCTCTGTTACTGATTGAATCTTGGTAGTCTCTAGAGTGAGATCAGATTCTAATCTCTCCTTTCTGTCTTCTCACTCACAGGAAACCTGTCTCTGGTCTGAGGCTCAGGAAGAGCTGCCTCACTGGAAACCTGGTCTGAAGCTCGGTCTGAAGCTCTCAGGAAGAGCTGCCTCACTGGAAACCTGTCTCTGGTCTGAAGCTCAGGGAAGAGCTGCCTCTCTGGAAACCTGTCTCTGGTCTGAAGCTCTAGGAAGAGCTGCCTCTCTGGAAACCTGTCTCTGGTCTGAAGCTCAGGAAGAGCTGCCTCTCTGGGAAACCTGTCTCTGGTCTGAAGCTCAGGAAGAGCTGCCTCACTGGAAACCTGTCTCTGGTCTGAAGCTCAGGAAGAGCTGCCTCACTGGAAACCTGTCTCTGGTCTGAAGCTCAGGAAGGAGCTGCCTCTGCTGGAAACCTGTCTCTGGTCTGAAGCTCAGGAAGAGCTGCCTCACTGGAAACCTGTCTCTGGTCTGAAGCTCAGGAAGAGCTGCCTCACTGGAAACCTGTCTCTGGTCTGAAGCTCAGGAAGAGCTGCCTCTCTGGAAACCTGTCTCTGGTCTGAAGCTCAGGAAGAGCTGCCTCACTGGAAAGTTTATGTTTGTGCAACTCTGAATAAACCTTTGAACTTTTTACCCCTGTGTCCGTGGTGTGTTTTGCATGTGGGTTAAGTCTGTGAAGCCCATCATGACAAAAGCAAGCAAGTAAACATAGTTTAATTGATATAATAATTCCATTTAGGTGAAATAAAATCAGTAATTAAGGAAAAGATTAGATCAAAATGGGAGAAATAGTGAGATGAAAGAACTGGCAGATGGTTTTATAATCAAATAAAAATTGGCTTTATGAGAAAAACATCAAGGAATAGAAAGGAGGAAGTGGCGATATCAAGGTTACAGTTTGGCCATACAGGTTTATATAGCATGTTCTTTGAAATGGGGAAACGTGATACAGGGAAGTGTGATTTTTGTTTTCAAGAAGAAACAGTAGAGCACGTCATATTGTTTTGGACTCAATATGTTAATTAGAGAATTGAATTGATAAACAGATTACAAGTCAATAAATTCAAGTAAAACTTAAAATACCTTTTAGACTTGGATTCTAAATCAGAGGGTTTTTCCTTATTATTGAGATTTCTTAAAAAGACAAATTTGTTAAAGATGATTCAGTTTTCTTTTTGTTTTTTTCTAACTATGATTTAACTATGAACTTTGAACTCGTTCTTTTTAATTATGAACTGGAACAACGTTGAATATGCTGTGATTTCTCAGCTGATAATTTATGTGGGCCTACAGTACATCTGCATAACTTTCCAGGCTCCTATTGAAGCTTCTCTACTGGAGTGCTGTTGTGATTCTCCATTATTCTCTGATTAACTATTTGATCTTTATAAAAACATGACTAGCTAAAAATAACAAAAAGCAAATCACTTTTATTTAAACCAGAGCAGAGACCTGAATGTTTACTGGAAGCATTCTGGGTGGATAATCTCTGAGCTCCTGTCTGGATGTCTGCAGAGTCTAGGAATAATGATGCCTTATCAAATTTTCCTCTGGAGAATAAAATCAAGCTGCAGTTTCACAAACAAAGTCTAACTTAGAAACAGGCTTTAGAAAACTTTCTGGAAAAACTACAAATTATTTGGAAGCTTCTGAGATTAAACGTCTTTAACTTTTAAAACAGACTAAATCTCCTTTCATATAAAGTGTTATTCTTTATTTTCAGACAAATACAGTAAAATATTCTGTTTAACATCTTTATTTATTGACCCTTTAATGTTTACTTGCTGATCTGTTCAAATTATACACACCATCAGCAGATCGAAAAGCAAACATTTAGTTTGACCAATGTTCTTCTGCCTGGAAATAATGTTAATGTTTTAGATTAGGGTGATGGTCAGGAGGCCTTCCAGATTTAAAGTTAAAGAAAATTTATCAAAATACCAGAATGGTCAGAAACAAAATATTTGCTGATCATAAGAGGATCTGTTGTTTTTCTTATGTTTTTGGAAAAAGGAATATATTAAAACTTAAAATCAACCAAGGGTGTGAATAGTTTTTAATCAAGCTTTCAGAAACAATAAGATGATAGCAAATTTACTGAATTATGAGGAGATTTGATTGGATAGATTGAAATATTTGTATGATTTGGGGAGAAAATGACATTCTGTAGGATAAAAAAACTAAATTTAAGCACAGCTGACCTAAGCTAAAGCTAAAATATTCCCAATATACCAAACAAGCTTTAAAACTAAAAGTCTTCCCTTTGTCTAAAGCAAAACCTAAAGATCAGTATTAATGAGAAAAATATCTAAATAAAGGATAAAAACCCTCAAACCTTAAAAATAAAACCTTTCTTTGCTGTTAATAAAGCAGATCTAAAAGATACGTGCATGTAGTAATTAAATGGATTTACTGACACAATTGTTATATATAATCTATATGAGTTCTGATGAAAATAAAAAAGAGAGATCATATCTCTCCTATCCCAGCTTCTCTTCATTGGCTTCCTGTTAAATCCAGAATAGAATTTAAAATCTCTCCTTCTCACATATAAAAGCCTTAAATGGCCAAGTTCCATCTTGATATCAGAGATCTGATTGTTCCTTATGTTCCTAACAGAGCACTTCAG
Organism: Cyprinodon brontotheroides; assembly: GCA_018398635.1. Taxonomy (NCBI): domain Eukaryota; kingdom Metazoa; phylum Chordata; class Actinopteri; order Cyprinodontiformes; family Cyprinodontidae; genus Cyprinodon; species Cyprinodon brontotheroides. The sequence continues at coordinate 17,809,257 of JAGKQL010000028.1, read as the reverse complement.
CTCTCAATCTGCAGGTTTACTAGTGGTTCCTAGAATTTCTAAAAGTAGAATGGGAGGCAGATCTTTTTAGTTCTCAGGCTCCTCTCCTGTGGAACCAACTACCAGTTTTTAGTCCGTGAGGCAGACACCCTTGCTCCATTTTAAGGCTAGGCTTCTTAAAACTTTCCTTTTGATAAAGCTTCTAGTTAGGGGTGGCTCAGGTTATCACTGAGCTATCTCTATAGTTCTGCTGCTATAGGCTTAGACTGTGGCTGGAGGACATAGGGACCCCCTTTCCATCATTCTGCTTCATTCTATCTCTCTATTCTCCCACTCTGCAGAATCTGTTAGTTCAATCTCTAACGTTCTACTCTCTCTGCTTTTCTCATAAGTAGCTTCATCTGGTCTGTTCCTGTTTGGCTGTGACTCCATCCTGGAAATATCAGCTGTGCTGCTGCCATCAACACCTTGTTTCTAGATGTTTGGAGCTTGGCCCTGCTTTTCCAGTGTAGTCCCGTTTCTCTGACTGTGACTAACTGGATGTGCTCTCTTCATCCTCTGACATGGGAGCTGGCTTTCGGAGCTCGTCTGCCTGGCTGTGTGTTTCCTGGACTGGGGGGCGCCTGTGGAGCTGGATTGACAGTTGCCTTTTTTGTATCTATGCTTCTTTTTTCCTGTACACTGCTTCTGTCTCCTTGAACCCCAGTGGGTGGTCCTCAGCAGATGCACGCTTCACACCGAGCCTATGCCAAGCTGGAGGTTTCTTCCTGTTCAAAAGGGGAGTTTCCTCTCCACTGTCGCTACAAGCATGCTTTTTGTGTGAGGGATTGCTGAAGAGTCAATGAGTCATGCAATCAGCTGGTTTTCCTTAGATAGAAAACTTTGAACCAATCTGACTGGATGATGATGAGTTGAATTGTCTTTATAAAGTGCCTTGAGATGACATGCTTTGTGAATAAGCAACATATAAATAAACTTAATTAAATTAGACTGAATCAAGGCTATAATTTAATATAAAATATCAGTCAGAAAATATTGAAAAATGATACAAGACCTATAAAAATGATCAGACAAGCAAATAAAGATTATTACTCAAATTTGATATTGGAAGAAAAGACGATATTAAAGGAATGTTGAAAGTGTTCAGAGAGAGATGTCATTGACTGTTAGATCCTAGTTAAACATCCTTCTTGATTAATGTGCAAAATGTTGAGATTAATTCTAGTTTTTGTTAATATTGGTCCGAATCTATTCCATCACATATAAATGATAGTTGGAAATGTGAAAATAAAATGCTGCAAACCCGTTACCTTGGTGAAATCAATAACCGCATGTCTCTCCTGAATAAATAAAAAGATTATATATCATTTTAAATCTGGTATTAAGCTAAGTCTTAATTAAAGGCCAATATCTTTGCTCTCTGTTTGGAAATGCTGTTATGCTGCCATCTGCTGTGTCCTCTGAGTACTGCAGTTATATTGTATTTTTTCTGACAAAAGAAATTAAAAACATGACACTCACGTTAAAATGCCAGTTCTTTTCAAACATGACAAAATAAAACTAATACAGTTGGAGTTTTTATCAACTTGAAAAAGGCTTTTGATTCTCCCAATCGCAGCAAACATATAGAATAAGAGGTTTAAAGCTAAACAGGGTCACTAGATATTTAGAAACTAGACAGCAATACACCGAATATGTGATTCACCATGACTCTAAATTAAGTATAATTCTAGGTGAAGTCCCTCAGTGTTGGGGACTAAACTTTTTATTTTCTATATATATGACGTGTGATGTATCACAGACACTGTGATTCGTTCTCTTTGCAGATGATACTAATTTTCTTCTGTCAGAATTTGATATCAACATGAAATCTGTTGAGCAAGAAATGATGCATCTACAATCATGCTTTAGTAAAAATATGCAATCATTAAAAATCATTAAAACAAAGCTTTGATCTCTTTATTTATTGTAAAAAAGAGTGGAATAACAAATATTAATTGCTCTGCTCCAAAGAGTGTCAGGACTGTTAATGAAATCAAGGCGACTGAAGGAACCTGATCGTTCTACAAACACTCTGAGTTTAGCAGAGAGCAAAGTTTGGCCTCTGAGCAGCTGGTCTGCAAACATTTTCACTGCAACCTGAGAAACTAGCAGAAGAAATAATGACTTTAAATATCTTTTTGTAAAAAACAAACTAAAATAAATGTGTTTCTGTGGCTGAAGTGAAAAAGTGGAAAAGATTTCAACTGATGTTTAAATATTATCAGCTTAAATATAAATACAAACAAAATCTCTCATATTTATGAAAAAGTTGTAAAAATCTACAAGTAGAAAAAGAGAAGAAAGGGAAGATAAAAAACAGAAAAAATGAGGATGATGTAGGAAAAACATTGAGAATATTGAGTTTATTTCTATGTGTATTTTCAAAGACAAAAATCTATAAATCCAGTCAGACAAAAATCTGTCTGACTGGATTTATAGATTTTAAAACATGAATGAGGCTGAAGTCAGTGAGAATTGTTCTTCCTGCTCCTTTTATCGCATGAAATGTTTTATTGTCATCATGTTTAAAGATTGTGAAACATCTAATACATTGGAAAAAGTATGAAGAATAAAATGAATGAAATTAAATAAAATAAAAAACAGGAACTATTTCTTAGTTTTATATCTTTAATGATTAATTAACAGTTTGCAGCTGCTGCTTCAGACCTCTGAGGGATTTATTGGAGATTTTCAAAACAAGTTTTAGTTGCAATGTTTTTTCTTTCATATCAGAGCCATGCCTGAAAAAGGTGACTCGCCTGTAGAAAGCTGCGCATGCGCACAACGGTGCAGAAGCAGCAGCCAATCATGTGATCAGGTGAAACTGAAAGTATTTCAGTTTATTTCCTTCAGTCTCCATTTTAAGTCGCAGACATCCAGCCAGTAACCAGGGTGAGTTCTGACACTTTCTACTGAACACTTTATGATCGATTTTAAAACTTTTATTTGGCTTAAAGTGAAATGTGTTCCTCCACCGCAGCGTGGTGGAGGGAGGTCAGACCTGTTGAGGTTTTTTTATTTCTCAGTGAAACGTTTCGTCTCGTGTTGGAGGTAAAACAGGAAATGATCTGTTCTGTATGTCGCTAAATGTCTGATAAACATATCTGTCAAAGTCTCATCCGAAATAAGCTGCTCAAACACAGGGACTAATAAAACAGCTTAAATAGAGAGGTGGAGGGAAGAAGAACTTTGTCAGTGGATGAGGAAAATGATGAAATATGTCAGGATGTCAGCGAGTGTTTCCAGCAGGATTCAACAAGACAGAAACATTCAGACCCATCAGAACCAAACACAACCAGAACCCTATGGAGCAACATTTGGCTGCAGTGAGACAACAGGCGCGCGCTCAGCTCTTCTCCAACCACTGTCCTCGCGCTCACTTCCGTCTCTGCGCGCGCTCCACCTGCTCTATCCGCGCTTCATAGCTGTGCGCTCGGCACTAATATTGCTGCAGAGAAGCCCAGCATCAGGCCTTCACTGAGGACTCAAACTATTCAGCTTTATTAGAAATCCTGCTGTTTAAAAACACTTTGCTAGAAGTTAGAGGGTAAACTGTGTTAAGGTATAAGGATAAGGTAAAGTAATGCATCAAAAAAGGTTAAGAACAGAAGCTTTGCAGCACTACCCTTTTAAAGGAAGAGTTTTCTCCAATTCTGGATGATAACTTCCTTAGACTTAATTTTCTTAGTTTTATAACTAATGGGGTCACATTTAACTTTGCATCATCTTGACAAACTATTTTGGTTTGTGGTGAACAACAAGGTGGGGCAGCACCGAGTCCGACCACAGAGAAATTAATTGTCTGGATGAAAATAATGATTTTGATGTTTTTTATTTTCTTAAATTACCAACAGGTAGGGTGACCAAACGTTCATATTTCCCGGACATATCCGTATTTCACGTCCTGTCCCGGGCGTCCAGGTTTTTTTTAGAAAGTGAGGAAATGTCCTGATTTTTTAATTACCTTAATTGGACCATTAAATTTACAGGCACTAGGGCCCTGCGCACAGCGCTGCGTGTGACGTAATCCTTGAGCTGCGTCAGTGCGGGCAGCCCTGTTCTTAATCAGAATATAGATAGCGTGGCTGTCAGTACGCCAACAACATGCAAAGGCAATAAATGTATGTTTACCGACGATTTACTAAAGAGTTTCCCTCGCTTTCAGACCGGTCGAGACAAACGGGAGTGCCTTGTGCACAGTGTGCAAAGCAGGCACATATGTCTCAGTGTCCAATGGAGGTGCAAGGAATCTGAAAAGCCACCTGGACACCTAAAAAGTAAAGATAGTCTATTGACATGTTTGTTTGTTTTTGGTACATTTTGAGTTATTTTTGCTACACAAGAGGTATTTTTTGTTAATTAGCTCATTTGTTAATTTATTTTTACCAATATTCTACAGAACAGACATTTTTTCGTTAATTGCTGAGGCTGAGTATCATGTGTTATTGGCAGTTGAGAGTTATTGTTAACTTTTATTGTTAATTGAGGGATGTTTAGATGACACATTATTTTTTCATTGTGCTATTCATTCATTACAGGAATTGTTAAGCATTTTTAATAAATACATTTTGAATAAAATTATCATTTGTTATTGGAGTTATTGCTGTTGACTTTTACTAAAAAACAAATTTTAATAAATCGACTGTAATTATCATGTTATTGTAGGATTACGTCTATGTTAAGTGAGTGCATGCCAGATATGTCTATGCATGGGAACAGAGATTAGATTTACTATATATTTATAGCATAAAATAGTTCTTAATTACAAACTCAGCAGCTTTAGATGCAGGGTGGTAGATTATAAAGTAATCGTATATCTACTATAAAGTAATTATCTCTGTAATAACTACAGTAAGTTGTGTTTATAGAACACTTATCATTATAATTTACAAGTTTGTTTTATTACTTTATATGCAGCAATGTTTCACAATAAATTGTTTATTGATAACGAATTACTTTACTTTGAATTATTACTGGCTGTGGGTTTTATTTAAACATATTGTCATTAAAGTTTTACAATATTTATAGCATTTTTATAAACTGCTAATAATAAAAAGCAAAGTGACCATAGGGATGGATGGGCTATTAATTTAAAGGAATAGTACACCCAAAACATGATTAGCCTTCATTTTCTACTACACCCCATGCTGAACAACACTCTGGAGTACTTTTTTGATATCTCAAATGCATCTGGAGATCTGGGAGGCTTCTTGCCGTCTGCTGACATTCAAATAATGGAGGTCTATGGCACTCTGGACAGGCAGAAAGGTCCATAAAAAGTCCACAAAAACGTGCCAATATTCCTCCATACTGCTCTCGTCCAATGTATTCCAAGTGTCCTGAGTGGGTAGCATCCAGAATTTACCTCAAAACGAAGTCATTTAGAATGTTTTTTAGAGCATAAACAGTAGTGTATAGGATTTCCTGAAAGCGCTGTTTCGGCGACGTCTACGTAAAGGAAAGCCGGCAGACCAAACCAGATGAAAGTGCGCATTCAGCTCGGCAGAGAACTCATGCTCTTCCTCAACACTGAAGTCCTCAGACATTTTTCTTTTACGTTGTTTCTTTCTTTTGCACAGGTAAACAGCACATTTCTTCTTCTACGCTTGCATTATCGGTGCAGAGCAGACGCTGAATGCGCACTTTCATCTGGTTTGGTCTGCCGCTTCCGTGAAGCGCCATGAACGCCAGCGGGGCGCTGCCGCTTTCAGGAAATCCTATACACTACTGTTTATGCTCTAAAAACATTCTAAATGACTTCGCTTTCGAGTAAATTCTGGATGCTACCCACTCAGGACACTTGGAATACATTGGCAGCAGCAGTATGGAGGAATATTGACACGTTTTTTGTGGACTTTTATGGACCTTTCTGCCTCGGGCCACCATAGACCTCCATTATTTGAATGTCAGCAGACTGCAAGAAGCCTCCCAGATTCCTTCCAGATGCATTTGAGATATCAAAAAGTACTCCAGAGTGTTGTTCAGCATGGGGTGAGTAGAAAAATGAAGGCTAATCATGTTTTGGGTGTACTATTCTCTTTAATTCACAAAACAATCACAATAAAAAAAAAAAAACACAATTATTAAATCTCAGAGGCACTTAATTTTGGTCAAGTTGCATCTAACAAGACTAAGAAGCTATTTTTTTCATTTCAGCACTTTATGGGGTGGTTCTGTTTAAACTTAATTTGCTGCCGCAAAAAAGCAAAGACACCCAGATGCATCCATGCAGGTAGAAGTTAGTACTTTTCCTGACAAAGCTTACAGTAAAGTTCTGCAACAACAGACTTCAGACAAGTTTTCAAAGTAATGAAAAACTGAAACCCTGGAGTGAAACTTCTACACGCTTATAGTTAGTGCCAAAGAAAATCAGAATAAAATCACAAATGCAACATTGGTTAAAAATAATCACAATTTATATTTTTTGTAAAATGGTTCAGTCCTAGTGACCATCAGAGCTCAGAAACAATCACCTCAGATTAGTTCAATTAACCAAATGCTTTCTGAACCTGATGCCTTCTGCACAAGGGTGTAACTTTGTGTTGAAAGTTGGTGGGGACGGCTCATAAGGAAAGGGAGCTACCTGCGCGACGCCTTTTTTGTTGTTGGAAAGGATAAAGCCAAAAAAATGCAAATAACATTTATCAATTTAATGCTTACAGTTGAAAACATAACTGTTACAATATTCACTTATATATTTTGTGCAAAAAATATCACATAAATCTAAACAGACAGTACAAATCAAAAGAAATCAAATAAATATATCAATTTTGTAGAACATTTATTGACAGTCAATTTTGGGTCACTTTTTAAAATTAATTTACTTTTAAACCAGGACTCGGACAAGATCTTATGGGACCTTAAGCAGAATATGATTAAGCAACTCCGTCTTTCTGTCAAGAACATCCACCAGCAGGGTATCCAGGGGGGGATTTACCATTAGGCAATACTAGGCAGTTACCCAGGGCCCCAAGTTCCTGGGGCCCCATAAAACTCTGTTTCCATGTATGGTTAATACAACTAATCCTTATTTGTGCTCATTAATTATGTTTTTGATAAAAATCCTTTGGCTAAAATGCCATCAGAACGCTAATAAATAGAGAGGAAAAAGGGACAAGAAGAGAGGGACAAAACCTAGAACAAATAATGGATGTCTATTCTATTAACATTTCTCTATCTGTAGAATGGGTCTGTTTTATGGGTTTTCTTCTCAGGGGGCCCCCTGCCTGTCTTTGCCTAGGGCCCCAAATTTCCTAAACCCGCCCCTGAGGGTATCAATACTGATTTGATAGAATCTGGGAGAGCGGACTATGTTCAACCATCCATTTTCTTTAACCTTATCCCTCAGTGGGATCAGGAGGTGCTGGTGCATATCTCTAGCCACGTTCTGGGTGAGAGGTGGGATCACCCTGGACAGGTCACCAGTCTGTCGCAGTATGTTCAACCAGCTTAAAAGTAATCAGTAATCAGATTTATTATTTGCACTTTTACTAAGTGAACTTTCTAACTCCCTTAAATCTGAAATTCCAATGCCAAAATTGTTTAAATCTTTTATCTTTGGACCCCCTGCAGAGTGACGTCACACCTGCAAGATCCTATCCTTACCTTCCTGCTAGATTGCAAAAAGCAGCTTGCTCATGAGTTGTCAACATAACACGCTAAATCTTAAATGTACATATAAAAGAAAAAGGGGCGCAGTGCTTGCTACTGAATGGCAACACTATCAAAGTCAGGAAAAAGTTTTAAGTAAAGCCGGGATTAAAACAGTAGCTACAAGAAGCTTCAAATAAAAGGTGTTCTTTATGTTCAACCTAAACACCAACTCCGATAGACCATCAGTAGAGCAGGTGTTTAAATTAATCAATCACTGCTGCTTAAAAGCTTATAGCAGTGAAAGCTAATATACCACAGCCATCACTTAATAAACGCAAAATAAACTCTAAAAATCGAAAACTGTAATGGACTGAAAGTCCTGTTTTTATGTGGGAAATTATTTGCGTGTGTTTTAGTATAAGTCTGATATATTGGCGCTGTTGTCTGTTTCTATGGCAACGATACTGAATGTAGTGTAGCCTAGAGACCTGCATGGGTCGAGTTTTACCAACCCGCACCCGCCTCAACCCGTTAGGATGACTACCGAACCCGACCACGTCACCCGCCGGATATCTTCAATTCAAATGTTATGGGGGAGGGGCGGAGGGGGGTGTGATGGGGAGAAAGCGAGAGGCAACAGATTCTTTTTTCTGAGTTTTTGTCGGGGTTTGTGGACGGTGAGCAGCTGGGAGAACTTTTTTTTTTTTCTTTCTGAGGAGCGGCATGAATGGGGTTTTAATCAGATATACACAGCACCGAAAGCAAAATACGTGTATAAAATATTGGTGGGGACATGTCCCCCTACCGGTCAAGATTGGTGGGGACATGTCCACACCAGTCCTTAAGGAAGTTACGCCTATGCTTCTGCATCAGCCTAACCTAAACCAGCAGAGCTGGGTACTACATCCATTTATTATAGTAACTTTATTTAAAATGTCATTTTATGTGTAGTTTTGCAGTATTTTACTTTTACTGGAGTGAAATAATGATGAAGCATCGTTGCTCTTTAGTAAAGTTTCTGGTTCCTCTGCCCATCATTAGTCATTTCACTCAATGAAGAACAAGCTTGTCTTGAACTAAAATGCTGCAGAGAGACAAACACCTTCAGTTCATGTTTAGCTGAGACTCATTTTTAGGACCTGAGCTTCTTTGTTTTAATCTGATTTTATTTGCTGCTTCTGTTCAGTCATTTGAAGCCAAGTGAACAGACAGTAAACAGAGTCTGGAAACTGGAAGAAACTAAACCTGTTCTGATCATTACATGCTAGAAGAATCAGGTTCAAAAGTTTTACAATAAAAAACTTTACCTGAAATAGGTTAAACTGTATTTGTTATATTTTTTGTATTTAATTCTTTAAACAATATAATTTAAATATTCTATGTTTCTTAACATCATTTAGCAAATACTAAATCAGACGTTCTGATCACTGAGTTACTTCTGACCAAACACTTTTTTCCTCTTTAATCATTTCTTAGATTATTCCTTTTTCCTGTGATTTGGGTGAAACTGTGTCTGAGTGACGCTGCTCTGATTGAGATCAACTTTTAGGTCCTTCATCCTCCTCTAGAACTCAGAAGGTAGCAGTCATGAAGGTTGGGCTTAAACTGCAGATTTCTAAAGCTCTTTCATTTGTGCTTCAGCACAGAAAGACAAACCATTTATTTAAAGATTTACATTTTCAGGCAGGATTTTACCAAAAGTTTGATTCAGATTTTTATTAGATTCCCAACTTAAAGGAGACAGCCACATGTTTAACTCCTCCAGCCCAGTTAGTTGTTCTCTCCCACTCGCCCGCTCTGGTTCCAACCTTCAGCTGTACTGGTTTCCAGCTGGTTTCCAGGTCTGACAATGCAGCATTTAACTAAACTGCTGGGAAGGAAAGCAGCAACCTCTGCACAGCCTCTGAGCTCCTTTGCTTCCTGAAGTTGTCATCAACGTTCAGAAGCTTGACTGATGTTTATGCGCATTGTTTTCATATTGCTTGAATCTGAGAACTGCATCAAATGCAACGCACCGGACTGAAGTTGCGACAGGAAGCCCGGGCCACAGGCGGCTACGCTCTACTCCTGACAGACATCCCAAGGCTCCCGGAAGTTCCGGGAAACTCCCCGATATCGATAGTTGTTCACGGATGCCTGCTAGTCGGATAAATTATCCCGGATTGTAGACAATTCAATGTTCAACGATAATCTCCCTGAAATTAGTTTTTGGAACTTGGGATGTCTGCCCTTCTATTCATTCTAGCTGATCTGAATCGTTCAATTCCTAGAGCGAGATCATCTGTGGTAGCAGCACTAGACTTCTTCCAGGCATGTGAGGAAAACTAGCAGCAGTTCAGCGGACAGGAGGAATGAATGGTAGCCGGCGCATGGATGACATCATACACACGCTGCTTTGTTTAAAAAAAATATATAATATATAAAAATCTAACTGTGGATGTCTGGGGGACAGTGATTGGCCTCCATTTTCTGAATGCTGGCGTACCATAAAGAATAAATGATGAACAGTTTAGTTTGTGCCTTCAAGTCGTTGCCCATAGTAGGAAGACGTTACTGGATATAACCTAACGGAATATCTTCAGAACGGCTCCAAATGACACTAAACTCAGATGGGTGAGTAGAAGTTTGTTTTCTTCAGACCGTCGTCTGTTCTCTGCTTTGCCTAAAGACGCCGTAAGTTTAACTATTTAACTTTGTTTCATAGTAAAAGTTGAAGTTTAGTCGTTTAACAGTCTGTTTCTGCTTCCTGTGGTTTTTAGAAAACATTCTGCTTTTATTCCAGATCAAAGTTTAAATTTTACTGTAAATGAAGGAAAATCTCCAGGATTACTAGATTATTTTCTGAAACAGTCAACATGAGGAGCAGATGATGTTTGTTCTTCACTGTAAAAATTGCTTCTTTTTCAGGTCTTTAGATCAAACTTTCATTTTCTCCTTTAAAGTCAATCAACAAGCAGAGCAGCTGCTTCCTGAGGAGCCTTTCATAATAAGAGCATCAATATTATTGTAGCGGTTAAACGGTGCTGTTATGTGTTTCCCATGAGGCTTAGCGGCAGAAAAGAGAGCCAAACCGTGAGTGAAAAGGCTATCTGTCCGAATGAGAAGACCTGTGTGTTCCGCATTAAAGTTGTTAATGTTCTGGCTATCTGACTCCGTATGTCTCTTCACTGGGATCTCAACGGAGGTTACATTGGTGTCAGAAGTGGGATAGCCGAAAATGACATCCCTACAGAACATTGAACGGCTGCTAGCTGAACTGGAAGAAGAACTCACTTTCACAGAGGGGCAGCCTAGCTTGGAGAGACGGAAAAGAAAAAGCAAATTGCCTTTGTCAAGGCAGGTGGAACGAAGCACGGAGGAACACGGCGCAAGGAACACTCGAACCAGCAGCAGCCGACCAGACGGAGGGAGTGCTAGCAGCCGACCAGACGGTGCGAGCGCTGTCCGCGGGCGGCCTTTGTCAAGGCTGGTAAGTGCCCGCTTCCCTGCTTCCCCACCTACCATCAGAAGACAAGAGTCGGAGAGGATTGCTGGGGAGGAGGTTTCCCAACGGCGTCACCCCCCAACTCTACCCAAGCTCCCTCGTTATAATGGGGAGACAGCCCTGGATGGTTACCTTGTCCAGGTTGAGATGGCTGCTGAACTGGGTAGCTGGTCCCCAGAGGAAACGGCACTTCAAGTCGCCTTGAGCTTAGAGGGGGGTGCCCTACAAGTGCTGTCTGACCTACGACCAGAAGAACGCCACACTTGGCCGTTGATCCAGGAAGCTCTTAGGAGGCGCTTTGGCAGGAGGATTTATGCTGAGCATGCAAGGGAACAGCTGATTAATCGCCGGCTCCTGGATGGTGAGTCCCTAGGCTCTTATGCAGCTGACATTCTGCTACAAACTCGACAAGGTTACCCTGATCTGGAGAAAGCGATACAGGAGAAACTTGCCCTCCAGGCCTTCATTAGGGGACTTCGCCCAGCCAGACTTCGTGAACATATCTGTGTCCACTCTCATAACAGCTGGGCAGCGGTGCTGGAGGAGGCAGAGAGGGTAGAGCCTATTCTAAGCGTCAAGAATACCGCTCCAGGGGTGAGGCTGTATGCAACACAAGCTTGTACTGAGAGTGATGACGAGGATAACCTGAGACAAGCAACGGCTGTCCAACCGCGAGCACCAACCAGGGGGCGGCGACGAAGAGGAGCAGAGTGCTACCGTTGTGGAGAGCAGGGGCATCTGGCTCGTGATTGTCCAGCTCCAGCTCCACGTAAAAGAGACCTACAGCCTCCTTTAAACTGACTGGGGGTGGTACCAGAGGGGGCCTGCCACCACCAGAATACACCCCTACTACTGAAAATGCAATGCGATTGGGACGACTAGGCAGCCCACATGGACTATATGTGAACATTAGGCTCAATGGTGTTGCCCTCTGTGCTCTGATAGACACTGGCTCCACGGCCTCCTTGGTTCGACCGGGCATACTGCCTGGGACTGAGGCACCAAGTCCTAGAGGATGGTCCCTAACCAAGAAATACATCACCACGGCCACTGGGGAGCGCTCAAGGATGAAAGGCTGGCGGGTCCTTGATGTGGAGGTGGAGAGTCAGAAAAGTCAACACATGTTTTGGCTGGCGAAAATCCAGGACCCCTGTATTATTGGATTGGACTTGCTGGCGGTGTGGGGGGGCATCATAGATGTTACTTCAGCCACGCTCCTAGTGGGCCACAAAGCTGTTCAACTTCACTCCCAACGTCAAGAGAGGGTGCGACAGGTTAATGCACCAACAATGTCAGAAGACCACAGCAGGGCCCCACAAAGAACACTGGATGACTTGGTGGGGATGGAGGAGGCCCATGCAGAACCGCCATCAGAGGAGACAAGGCAGGCTGTACGGGAGCTGTGCCTGCGGAGCTGTGGAGGACTGGGTCAGGAGCAGAGTGAATGGTTACAGGGCCTGCTGGAGGCCTACATTGATATTTTTGCTGCCAAGGATGAGGAGTGTACTCATACTAATCTGGTACAGCACAACATCGAAACTGGAGAAACGAGACCCATCCGTCTGCGGCCCCACCGTCTGCCTTTTTCAAGGCGGGCCGTGGCAGAGAAGAAGATCGAAGAGATACTAAAGGCTGATGTCATAGAGCCCTCCAATAGCCCCTGGGCCGCACCGGTAGTGCTGGTGGGAAAGAAAGACAAAGACTGGCGGTTCTGTGTTGACTACCGACAACTGAATGAAAACACTCGCAAGGACTCCTACCCCCTCCCACGCATTGACGATACGCTGGACTACATTGCTGGGTCCAGTTGGTTCAGTTCCCTAGACCTTCGCAGCGGCTATTGGCAAGTGGAACTGTCTCCAGAAGCTTGCCCAAAGACAGCATTCACCATTGGGCAGGGACTGTGGCAATTTAAGGTGATGCCTTTCGGTCTCTGCAATGCTCCAGCTACCTTTGAATGCCTCATGGAAAAGGTGTTGGCTCGTATTCCACGAAGCCGCTGTGTGGTCTACCTGGATGACCTTCTGGTGCATGCCGACAGTTTTGAGACTGCACTGGCCAACCTCCAGGAAGTGTTTGATGCCATTCGCCAGGCTAACCTGTGACTTTACCCACGGAAGTGTCACCTGCTCCGGAGAGAGACCACCTTTCTGGGCCACGTCATCAGTGCAGCCGGAGTATCCACAGACCCGGACAAGATCAGTACAGTGAGGGATTGGCCAGAGCCTCGTGACACTAAGGAGCTGCGTAGCTTTTTGGGGCTAGCCTCCTATTACCGGAGATTTGTGAAGGACTTTGCCACTCTCGCCAGTCCCCTGCATCGGCTGACCCAAAAAGGACAAACATTCCACTGGGATGAAGACTGTGCTACTGCCTTCTCTGCACTCAGAATGGCACTGGTGGGGGCCCCAGTACTGCAGTATCCTGACCCAAACCAACCCTTCATTCTGGATACTGATGCGATAGAGTGCATTGGGGCAGTGCTCAACAAGGGGAGAACGCTGTTGCTTATTACAGCCGCACCTCAGCCGGGCAGAGAAAGGAACTACTGTGTCACCCGACGTGGAGCTGCTGGCTGTTGTCCAGGGGTTCAACACTTCCGCCACTACCTCTATGGGAGGAAGTTTCTTCTTTCACAGACTGACCATGCATCCCCTGACCTGGTTTGCTGAATTTCAAAGAGCCAGAGGGGCAACTAGCACGGTTAGAGGCACTGCAGGATTACAACTTCCAAATTGTTCACCGGCAGGTCGGCTTCATGGCAATGTTGATGCCCTGTCACGCCGCCATGCACAGGAACTGACTGTAAGCAATGTCAACGGGTGGAAGGAGGTGGGTCAATGGACCCCGGTGACCGCGGGTTCTACAAGTCGTCAGCAACAACCCACAACATCCTAGGTGTCTTAGGGTGACCGGCGGCTCCAGGATGGTGTGAAGTTATGGGGCCGTAACAACCGCGGAGGAACAAGATCGGACCCTGTTCTCGCCGGGTCAGGCAGTGGGTGGAGGCTGGCCAGCCGCACACCTGGGAGGTGATAGCAGCTCTAGATCCAAAGACTGCCAAGCACTGTACTCCCAGTGGTCCACCATTTGCTGCCACAGTGGGCTCCCTTTATCGACAGTGTGGCAAGCCCCAGCAGCACAGCTGACGCTCTTCAGCTGCTGGTGCTCAAAACAGTTGCGGTGGCCAAGGTGCTCCAGATGGTCCATGGTTCTGTGGGGGCAGGCCACTTTGAGTCGCTAAGATGCAACGCCCCGTCGAGATTCCATTGGGTCTGCCGCCGCCAAGATGTGGAGCTCCATGTCCATTGTTGTGATGTTTGCACAGCAAAGAAAGGGCCAACCCAAGCGGCTCACATGCCCCTTGCAGCAGTACCAGGTGGGTGCTCAATGGAACAAGTGGGTGTGGGATGTACTAAATTTCCTGTGACAGAAAAGAGGAACCGCTTACATCCTAGTTGCCATGGACTATTTCACTCAAGGGGCGGAGGGTATGCCATCCCTGACCAGGAGCTGCCACCACCACGGCTGAAAGACTGGTGAGCGAGATGTTCTGTTGATGGTGCCCCTGAGGAGCTGCACAGTGATCAGGGCGTTGGGCCAGGACCGAGCTACATCTGTGATTTAAAGCAGCGTCTACAGGGTTGCTCATGAACTGGCTCGAGTGCCTAACCAAGAGCCAGGACTCAAGCAGAAGCGGGGCCTATGATTGGCGCTGTCAGGGGAAGAACTTTTGAGCCTGGGGACAAGGTTTGGGTGTTTTGCCCTGAACGGAAAAAGGACTGTCCCCAAAGCTCACCAGTCAGTGGGCTGGACCATCTGTGTTGATTCACAGACTTTCTGATGTGGTGTACCGGTGCTAAGCCAAGAAGAGGGGCCGGTTGGTGGTTCTTCGGGATAAAACGGTCTCCATACCAGTTGCAAACCTGCGCGGTTGGCGAGCTGGAGACGGATCCTCCGCCAGTGGTTTCTCCTACTTCAAGTTGTTCAGGGTGGAGTTCCGCTGCTCACTCCCAGACAACAGTGCCTTCCCAAACATTTAGAGACTTTATAGTTAATCCAGAATGGACTAAGAGTTCTGTTGTTGTTCAATGTTGTGGTTCATTTCACGAGGCATTCCTGGTTGCTGACAGCAACCGCCTGAGGGGGCAATGTAGCGTTAAACGGTGCTGTTACAGTGGGCGCTTGGTTGGAAATGGACACTTCATCACACTCCGCTGTTTCACATATTGTGTGAAAAACATGTGGACTACTATAGCCACTCAGGTGGCAGTCTGAGTCCATTTCAAGGCCCCATGAGTCAGGAGTAGATAGGTCAATTAGCAAACTGGGATGCATATTACGTTCCGGGCTGTTGGTGTAGAGGGAGTGGTGTGCAGCTTGAAGGTTGAGGGTTCAATCCCAGCTATGGATGAATATTTTAAATTTTTAAATCACTTTTTATTACATTAGACCATAGGGATTATCATTCTACATTTTATCTTACTGTATATATACAGGTCTATTATATTGCATTTTATAGCCACAGTGTTTAGATATTTTATAATTGTATTTACCCTATTCCATATTATATGTGTCATGGTTCATGCAGGTTTGTGAATGAGAGATGGTGCGGCTCGGCTCATGGCCCACGCGTGAAGCAGCAGATATGCAGCCCAGATGAGGAATTACCGCAGGAGTTTAAGACTTTATTACCCTGTCAAGGAGTTTGGTCACGTTGATCGCTGTGCTTCCAAAGCTGCAGTAAACAAGTTTCAGATCAGAGTCTGAGACGGAGTGGATTTTCAACCCTGTCCCATCCCTCTCCAATTCAGAATGACGGATCGCTGCTCCAAAACTTCTTTCACTCTTCTTTCTTTTTGAGCTCGGGAGAAAACCTTCCACTCCGGAAGCAGTGATGGTTTTGGGTCGTGGTAGTTTTTGACTCCGCGATTATAGTATAGGCTTCAAGGAAAAAACTACATTTTGGCGGCGCCGCGTCAGTACTGGATTTTTTTTCTTTTCTATTTAATTTTATTTTTTGGCATCGATCCTAGTTTTTTTTTGTTATTATTGGTTTGTTCCTCGCCTCCCGTCTGCTCCCCCAAGTAGCTTAATACTGTACCGTCCCCAATCACGCGGATCGCTACTAATACTGACTCCCATCCCACAATATTTCAATGTCTTTTTTAAATTTTTTGACAACATGATCATTAGACGGGTAAAACTTATGAATTATTTTTAAATGATATTGCTTTAATTTTGGTGGTCAGCAAATATCGGTTGGGTAAGAGCCAGACCTTTAGGAGGATGGGGGCCCCTGGGCTGGAGTCAGGATGGGGGCCCCTGGGCTAGAGTGTCAGTCAAATAAAAATGATATAGGTATATGTATTGTATGTGTGTCCAATTTTGGTTGAGAGGATAAATAACATGCAAATACCAGAAGAAATTGCTCCAAAGACTTTGGTATAATCTATAGGAGACACACGAATTTTGTATTCTTCTAGAAACTCTTTATAAGATAGAGTAAAGAGGACCCTCTTTGTTAAATAATTGGTCAACCAAAACAATGTTATTATTAAACCAATAATCAATAAATAAGGATTTATGTTTAAACAATATGTCTTTATTGTTAGATTTGTTAGAACAGACCTCTTCACTCTGCTCCACTCTCCCCATGCTCACACAATACGTCACGCAACCAGGAACAATAAAGGCTGGACCTTTTTTATGCAAAATGTTAAGGATGCATACACCTCTGCCCTCCTCGCTGGGTCGCTCAGATCACAACCTTGTCTACCTGCCCCCATTACATTCCACTGGTGAGAAGGACAATTGCACAGTCAGTGAAATTTTGGTCGGATGACGCCACTGAGGAGCTGAGGGATTGTTTCAGCACCACAGACTGGAGCATGTTCCAATGGTGAGGACATCAACAGCCTGACTGAATGCATCACTGACTACATGACCTTCTGTGTGGGAGAGAGCATTGTGCCTACACCAAGTTTGCAGATGAGTTAAACAGCTTCTTCACCCGGTTTGACTCCCTCACACTGGTCCCCTCCCTGCCCCTCAACTCTCCACACACACCTCCAACCACCAGCCCCCAAGAGACCTTTCCCCCACCGCCGCCACTCCCACCAACCCCCGACCATCCACACCTCTAGTCGTGCCTTTCCCCCCACCTCACAGTAACACCAATGCGGGAGAAGGCAGCTGAGGAGGTTGAAACAGAAAAGGCCTCGGGACCAGACGGGCCTCCCCAGGCTGCTGAGGACCTGTGCAGATGAACTCTGTCAGATCCCTCAGCAACCTGTACAACCTGAGCCTCGCCTGGGGGTGGTCCCCACCCTGTGGAAGACCTCCTGTGTGGTTCGGTTCCCAATCAGCCGGATTGGGCAGTGGTTCTAGAGGAAACTTTATTTGGAAAATTTCTGAAATGTTTTGCATTTCTGGCCTCTAACTCAATATCTTTGATTCAGTATATATTATCTCTAAAAATGTAAAGCCAAACACTTCAAACAGAAATCTATGGAGGTCCTAAAAATATTCAATCCCTAAAATATGCGTCGGATTGGAGCAGTGGTTCAAACTTATTTGGAGAAATTCCTGAAATTTTTGGCCTCCAATATTAGCAATCTTTTAACTTCAAATTATCTCCAATAAAGAGCTAAACACTTCAATTTTCATGTCATTCTAACATTCCCACATATGTCCAATGTGAAAGATTATGAGGATATGAGCTTAATTGTTGTGAAAATCTTTTATTTAAAGTCTAAAAAGCAGCTTTGTTTCCAACACAGTGCTATTTAAACAATGCATAGCCGAGGATCTAATTTGTCATATTGATAACATGTCGGGTTTAGATTATGAACAAATTAAAAACAAATATGACCCCATATACTCTATATTTATTATCTAATTATGTACAGCATTATAAAACAAAATTACAAGCAGGGTTTATCAATACAGAAGATCAACAACTGCCTTGCTCTTTTCTCCGCGACACTTGCATTGTATAGTGAGAAGTGGTTTTCACAGAGATCTCACCATACTCACTGCACTAAATATTAATATTAAGAAATATTTACAAATTCTACAATGTCTAATAAGGCATCATTATGAATGTCAGTGATGGTTACAATGGCTGCGTCTCAATTCGCAGGCTGCCTACTTCGGAGTGTATGTATGTCTGTATATGTATGTGTGTTTAGGGAAATTACATCTTTCATTTATTATATTCATGTTAATTTACACTTTGAGTAAGCTTGAAAAAGTAATCTCCAGGTTACCATTCCAAAGTCTTTTTCTGTAGAATTTCATCAATCCATCCAAATCATCAAACATTCCTTTTTTCTATGAGGTATTAGGACAGAGGCCGTCTTTTGCCCCACCTGTCCTAATTGCCTCCATCCCTGAGGACACACCAGGGCTAGATGCTGCAGAGGCTGAGCAGCACACAGATGAGCTTGGGAGTCTTCTGACTGCGAGTGGGACATCATCTGGGGGGTGGGGGGTGCCTCTCTCCACTGTTCACCACATCGTCCATCAGGGTTTGCAGGGCTGACCCAATCGACGGCATCCATGTTACTAAAAAAGTTTAAAAAGACGCAGAAAATAATGACTTTACTAAAACTGTTTTCATAACCCTGAAATGAGAACAGCTAAAATGTGATTCTACTTGCCATCTAAATGTAAAAGTGGTCGGGTAGACCCTCCTCCAGAGCAGACACCTCGGCAGACAGCTGGTCCCTCCATGGAGCACCACTGACTGCTTTCAACACGTTCTCCCCCTCCTTATCCACTGGCATGTTATCCTCTGGGGCCGTGATGTCACCGGACAGGACAGCTAATGCCGTTATGACCTGTAGAAAAAAATAGACAAAAATATTTACTTTTATTCAGTCATCTATCTTTTTTTCTCTATCTTTATTACATGATTTATTAGAATATAAATTGTACTTGATCTAGATCCACTATTTAACTTATTTTTTCCTTTTTATATTTAGATTTTTTACCTGTATTATGTTTTTTATATATATAATTGCAAATAAAATCAGGTAGTAAGGGGATAACAATTTAGACAAAAAATGATTTATTTCTCAACAGTTTGGTTCTCAACACAACATTAGTGATAGTGAAAGTAGTGATTTAAGTCAGTTATTTACAGGGTTTGTACACATTTAACTATTCAATTCAAATGACTAAAGTTACAAACAAATAAATTACAAACCTACAAATAAATATAAAATTTGATATTTAAACATATTCATCAATCTGCTGACAAGCGTTTATTTAATAACTGGTATACAGTGATGGGCACTAGCGCCGCTACATGTAGCGAAGCTATTAGTTTAACTACATTTTCCAGTAGCTTGACCGTAGCGTCGCTGCTTTATTTATCAAGTAACTTTCCAGTAGTGAC
>JAGKQL010000028.1:17742536-17789321 GCA_018398635.1 Cyprinodon brontotheroides | reverse complement strand
CCACAGGCCAAAATAGTTAGCTTTCATCTCACTGTGAAAGAGCATTTTGGCCTCAAAGGTGAATATTTCTTATAATATCTCTCTCTCATAGTCCTTTTTTCTTTCTATTTAAATATTTCATCATTTTAGTTGACATATTATTGAAATCTCTGTCCAAATTGTCATGGCATTTGTTAGAAAAATGTATTTCTTATCATTTTATTTCTTTTTTGTTTTTGTTTTGTTTTTTTTTTTTGTTTTTTTTGCAGTGTCCTTGTCTTGCATTGTGGCAATAATAATAATTGTCTTGATGCCAAAAGGAGCCCAACAGATTTTACTTTCACAAGTGTAGCTGTATGGCAATTGCCATACTGCTCCACTTGTTTCATGCATATAAATAGCTTTATTATAATTATGCAGGGAGTTTTACAGTTTATATGGACACTGCAATGTTAGTAGAGCAGAAAAACAGAAGAAGAAAAAGGAAAAAGAAAAGATGGAAGAAAGAAGAGATAGAAAGGAGACAATGACAAAACATTTTCAGTCTGCCTCATCACCTGTAACGAGATGTAAAAAGAACAGCACAACCAAAAGACATGGTACGAGATATACAATAAAGCAACACCTTGAAACTATCGCTGAAGTAATATTATTAAGTCTGACATGTACTCTGTGTTACCTGAAGATATGAATGTTTGTGTGGAAGTGAATCTCTAAGTACCTGAAGCCTAGCACCTGTAGTTGTTTGTGAGGGTGAACTTGTGCATGTAAAGTTTTACCACATAGAAAAATGCTCAATAGTGGTTGTGGGAGAGCCGGAGAGGCACACCCCCCAGAGCACTGAGTCCAGCCACCGGAGACCAAGCCCCAGACACCCAAAGGGACCCCAAGAGTGAAGGCACCAAGGGAGGGGCCAGCCCCGGAAATCAGACCCCCACCAAGGGAGGAGGAGAGACAGCCCCGGCTAGGCCCCCAGCCACTGCCCGTGGCGGAGTCCGGCGGGCTCGCCGCAGCCGGCCACCCCTGAAGTAGGCCCGGGCACCGCAACACCGCCCCCTGGCACGCACTCGACCAAAACGCCCCAGCCCCACAGAGCACCAAACACGCCGCCCCCGCACCAAGCCCCGCCAACCGACCGCCGCAACACCCACCGCCGTAATCGCACTACACCCAGGAAAACACACAGGTGCATGGGTCACAGGCTCACGCGCCGCGCCGCCCATGCGATCCGCCGCCAACCGCCGTGAGCGCGCTGACCCCCCAAAACGCCCCCTGGCCAAAAAGCGCAGCCCCACCCCACCGGGCAAGTCCATGACAGCTGCGTAATGCAATACAACCGCTGCCGCGACAGAATCAACCCAAGAGCAGAAAAGCCGCACGGCGCGAAAAACGGCAAGAAGAGCACAATCAAGCAGCGCCCAACCACCTCCCCACCCAGCAGCCCGAGGGGCAGCACAGCGCCAGAGCGGAGCTTAAACCACACCGCTTCCCCACCGTGATCGCGAAGCCAAAGCAGCACAGCCACGCCCCGCCAGCCACCCCTCGCACGCCTCGGGCAAGCTTTATTTTATTTCGCTACAGGCATCTGGCCAAGGAATGTAAAGTATTGTTCTGAATGAGGAGAGCAAATATTTATCTCAGGGCCTGGAATTATCCAGCTATGCAGCTGTAGGTGACTGATAACTTCTGACCCCTCCTGGTAACTTTTGACCACTCCTGTAATTCCTTTGAAGTCCAATAATAAAAGCAGCAGAAAAGAGAGGTTTGGGCAGAGTTGAGTACAGACTTTTCAAGGGGTCTCACCCTCGTGGGGGAAAAAAAAGTATTCAGCTATTCATCCTAGTTAAATAAACGGAGATCGATGGATTTCACTCAGTCGGCACATTTATTAAAATCTTTGTGTAAAGAGAGAACAGTCATCATGGCACAGCATTCTGCTCTGTTCTGATCTGGGCAGGGTTCGTTCCCCCCTAGTTACAACAATCGAAAGCAGTCAGAGTCATAACAAATTACACACACTTTGCTTAACAGTAACATGTTATGAATAAACCTTGAGAAAGAATCTGGATTGTTATGGGAAGAAGCTATGTCTGGTCTACAAACAACATTCTGCAGGGAATGGTGTGGCCTTGAGAGAGAAACAGACTGAGTGAAAACTTTTATAGTGAGTAAATATGAATATTAATATATAATGAGAGAAAGATATAAATTTTCCCACAACAGTCCACCCTTTCGATTATAAAAGGATATTATCCTTGTGTAATCGATATCATAAAAAAAGGAAAATTTATGAATATAAAAAACTTAAGAAACTAAAATTATGAGTATATGTGAAGAAAGCTAAAATCTAAGACACTACAGTAGAAATATAAAAAAAATCATAAGAAGAAAAATAATGATAATTAAAAAATAATGAATCAAAAATCCACAACTGCATTAAATCGGTGGACAATGTTAAATGATTATAATAGATGGAAAAATTATGGAAAGGATTATGATAGCTAAAATATGTTGCCAATAAATAGAGCCCTGGAATCACATCTTAGATTGGCAAAAACTATTTACTGTTTTTCCCCATTATGATACTTTTCATGGTAAAATATCTATTTGCTGAAAAATGTAAATGTACCCCGGATTCTTATCATTATCGAAATTACCCTTTTTGTTTCCCTGGAAAGAAGAAAAGTTCAAATCAGTCCAAAACAATAGACCCCTTCATGTCTACAAACTGTTAAGTCAAATTATTAATATGAATTTAAGTTAAAAGTAAAAAGCCGTCAATCTCTATGCAAAATGTTAAAATCATAACACAAAGTTGTTTCACGCAGATGCCTGAACGTTCAGCTCTTCAGAATCAGGGTCAGTCAAAGACACACATTGAAAAGTTGGAGGATTTAATCTCAGCGCTCCTCTTTCCCAATGGTAGCTGAGACCTGATCATCAGAGTTCATTCTCTAATCCAGAAATCTCTGCCAATACTAACCATCAGCCATCAGGGTGATTCATCTAACACTTGGACTTTTCTTGATAATTTGAACTGGAAAAGTAATATCAAACACTTAGATACTAAAAATGTTAATCTTTGATTAAAATGCAACACATCACAACACATTTCCCTTCTCATTCATGTTGTATGATTAAAAATCAAAAAGCCAAAGCTGATGTCAGACATCTTCAGGGTGGGCTGTCTTTCATCTTTCTTGTTGATGTTGGTCCCTTATACAGGCTTACATTTTGAACGTTGCTCCAGAGAACAGCTGGTCCTCAACACATCAGGTGGACTACTTGATGTGCCAATTAACCAATCAGAGGGGATTATTCTGCCCCTTTATTCTGGATTTGTTTCCTGGTTCCTCCTGCAGATGAGCTCCGATGAGTTTCTGATCACTTTTTTATTGACTCTCAGCCACACCTCCTCCTGCTGGAAGGATGGAAGGATGGCTGAGATGGTCCTTGCATCAGGGTCTCCAGGCACCTTGGTCCGTCTGTAAAGCCTTCTGACTAAGGGGAAAAAAAGGTCTTGTAGGTCATTTTAATGTGTCACCTGTCAGTCCCAGTCTGGCCAGAGGTCAGTGGTCTGGCCCGTTCTGTGGTCCAGGAACGGGTCGACCCGTCATGAGCTCATGGGGAGGAAAACTGGGAGTCAAAGTTACCAACATGCTGAATTAAAGGAGCTGAGGGAAGGAAAGATCAGATGTTATCTTACCCTTTCACAAACAATAGTAGATCAAAATAATTTCATGTAGCTTAAAGAACTTTAGATTAAATTTGAACTTTAAACTTTGTCACAAATCATTGAATTATTCCATAATTTCAAACTTACCCAGTAAATGTACTTCCTTAGTGTTCGGTACCCTTATCACTTCTGCACCTGCAGAAATCCAACAAGCTTCTCCTCAGCAGAGGAGGGAGGGGGACAGTGTGTGTCAGTGGGCTGCAGCAATGTAAACAAGGGGAGACGCTGCAGCACAGCCTTCTCTGCTGCTTCCACCCGACATGATGTGTGTGGAAGAAGAATATATAGGCTTTCCACCGGAGCTTCAAGAACGATGTTTCCAAGGCAAAGCAAAATCAAAGAACCTGCAGTGTCATATTTCATGAGGTGAAGAAACACCAAACCAGGGTGCAAGAAGCTGAACCATCAACAAACATCAACAAAGCTGGTTTTTCCCAAACGACATCAGACAGTCAGGTTGAGGTGTTCAAACTTCATCCAGAAGTCTAAAGTATCAGCCGTTTCTTTAGGTTGTTTATTTTATTCTGCTCTCAATTATCAACCCAGGATTCCCATGGACTGTTCCAGATGGAAAAATAAAACAACATCTATATGGATCCTTATGAGTTTAGCTGTTTTTTTTCTTGTTTTATCTTCTTTTCACCCTTTTCTTCATCAGAACAAATAAAATATGTTTCTGTTGAAGAAAAACAACAATTTTCAAGTCAATTTTAACCCCCAGATATATCTGAGCTATGGATCCATTGAGAATAGGTCATTTTAAAGGTCTCCACCATTCAAATGTAATGTAGGAATTAAATCCTGTTATTTATATCTCTATATCATTGTAATCATGATTATTAATGTTATCATTATTATTATCGTAAAATTATTTCAATTGAGTCATTTGAACACCGTATGGTATTAACCAATAATTATGTTAAATAAATTTGCATATTTATTCCAGATCAACTTAAGATAGATTTACTTCTAAAGAATTGTAAATATTGTAAAAGCAAATTCAATCAGCCTAATTTATACAAGCTATTTGTGCTATACACACATATAGATTTATTTTTACCCTTAAAGTTTAATCTAAATCTTAAAGAATTAAGGTTAACAAATTAAACTTTAGCATTTAGCTTTTAAATAATGACACAGGTCCTGATTATTTGAAGAAATGCCCAATTATTGTTAAAACAAGCATAATCTGTTCATTTGATTTAATTTTTTTTTTTAAATCTGTCTCATTAAACTTTTTATTTGTTGTGATATTTGGAACCATTATGTCAATCTCCCCTTTATTACCAATTCAAACGGCTGCATTATCTTTAACACATTTAACCTCCTGCTTTGTTTTGAAAAACAGGTTGGGAAAAGAATGAGCCACAGAAACTAGAAACTGTCCTTATTTTACAGTTTAACCTAATTATTCCCTCATTTTCTATTTTACCAAGACAAAAACAACCAAACTATCATTTTCACAAATGGACAACATACAATAGTTAGAGTGGATCCACAGACACTACAGACAACATATATAAGACAAACAGATAAGACAAACAAAACACAAACAAATGGCCATAACATAAATGATTAAACGTGGAATTGCATTTTGCAAACCTTAATGTGTGTCAGGCGTTTTTTCATGGGGGGGCCCTTAGCCTGCCCATCTTTACCGAACCTCCTGTAACTGGGTCCTTGCGGGTAAAATGGACGCCTCAGTCTATTTATATTTTGCCCAGGTACTTTAACTCTAGTCAATAAGCAAAATCAGTTACTATTCCGCTAGCAGCGAAGCCAACCATTTATAACTTTTTATGTCAGGTGCTATTTCAGTCCTAATTTGAAAGTTAGATGTTTTTCATTTTTTATCATCCTAGATTTAAATCCATTAAGCAGGTTTTGTTTTATTTTATTTTTAAAAACATACTTTGTTTTAAAAATGTGCCAAAAATTGTTATTAATATTTCACTCTCTCAGGAAAATATGCCACTTTGATTCAAATCTTTCAGGAATTAATTATTTATTTTTGAAAATCTATAATATTAGTTAATAAACTCATAGCTTTTATATATTTTTGCATTTTCCCAAACTACATCCCATATATTTGGCAAACTGTAAGGTTTTATTTATTTTAAACACTTAAGGATGAAAAATTTCTTGATTTCATTGTTTATATGTTTTAAATGATATAAGTAAAATAATAATATTTTTGGAGGAAAGGAAAATCAATTTTATCTTAGTTTTTCATTTAGTGAAATCTAATTCAGATTAAACTGACACATAAAGAACATCTATAAGTTGCTGTTTTGTTTACATTTTCATAAGTCAGAGCAACCATCAGCTTTTCTCTGTCTTAGTCAGAACCTCAGACATTCATGGCACAGGGACAAAGCAACAACCACAAAATCATGAAGAGATGAAGCTAATCTCTCCGAGTGGCTGCTGTGGAAATAGAGAATTTGGTTTGTGACTAAAACCTGTGCGCATTTCACAACTACTGTGTCAGACCATGTTTGGACCCTTTTCTCTCTCTGGATTTGCCTAAGTTTTCATCTCCAGGTCCGTCCATAACATTATGGAACATGGTGACAGCAGGAAATGAACAAAACGAGACCTGTCCTGTTTTTAAACAACCACAGGCCTGATAATAAACGTTTTGTTTTCCAGTCCTGAAGCCGACATAGGAAAAGACAGTTGCTGCTGAGTTTTTCTCTTTTAAAAAGATAATTTTGGTTTAGATACTTAAGGTTGGTTCTAATTTGATCAGAAGTTACACTAAAAGAGTCATGTGGTTTGAGTAAGCCAACCAAGCCGTCCACTACCATTATCACCCTCATTAGACATTTTCCCATAGATAAAGTCATGTCAGTCAGAAAGTCTGTCAGCAAGCATTTTCTTCATTGCAAGATGCAGAAAGGAATCTAATAAGAGAAAGTTATCAAACTTTTCTTGAATAGTTGGAAGTCTATGGAAATGGAAAATGAAATAAAATAAAAGGAAAGAAAAGAAAATATATAATCGATCACTTTACCCTTTACTGATTGCTGCCAAAAGGCGGTTTCAGTCCTGGAGCTCCACCACCTCAGTCAAAAAAGGTCAGCCACTTCTCAAACCAAAAAAATTATTCACTAATTAAAAAAATAAAAATAATAATAATTGCACCGGAGAGAAGGAAAGCCTTATGTTGGTCGCACCTCCTCCTTATTTCCCCACCCAAAAAAAAAAAAAAAAAATTCCCCAGTGTCTCTGTCCTCATGGTTTTTGCACACACACACATTGTGAAGCAGGTTGCAGCTCAGGTGAGCTATTAGGGTCAGGGGTTCAGAGCAGATGAAAATCCTTTTGTGTTGCTTTCCCCAGATTTTAACCCATCATTTCCATCCGGTTGCTGTGTCGGTGTGTGTGTGTGCCTTGGGGGGTGGGGGGAGATTGATGCTTGAAGCAGGCTGCCTTCTCTCCGGCAGGGCTGATGGGAGGGGTGCATCTCCTCCAGGTCTGAATTCAACAAGCAGCGACTCCGATCAGAGTCTCCATGTTTGGGAAAGGGCAGGGAGTAAAAAAAACATTAGTTTAAGTTTCAATATTTCAAATGAATAATAATAAAAAAAAAAATAAAATAAAGTTGTTCATCTTTACCATAAAAAAGAAGAAGCCTTTTCAGGAAAGGAATGTTGTCTCGTCAGTCGCCCCACTTCATCCTTCAGTCACTTTAAGTCACGTTTCCCCTCTCGTCACAAACTTTTCTCATCTAATTTTCTTAAATTTGCTTTTATCATCAACCTTACTTTTCTCTATTTAATTTTGTATGTTTTCTTTATTTAATTTCAGGTTAATTCCTCCATTTTATTCTATTTTAAGTTTTTTCAGGTTTTAAACTTTTAATTTGACCTTATTTTATGCCCTACTTACTTTTTTTTTCTCTAATAATTTAATAGTTTTTTATTTTTAGCTATGAGTTATTAACTTCCTGTTAAAATTGAGAGAGTTTTGTTTCTTTAAAAGCACCATTGAAATTAAAATTCATTATTATAACTTAGTATAGTGTAAGTTTAATATAAGGTTTAAACACTCTTTTTTGACTTCTTATTTTAACCCGTTTCATTTTGAAGCTGAGAGTTTCTTTGAACTCTCCTTTTAACCATCCATCATTTCAAACTGTTTTTTCTTCTCTTTTTCTTTTTCCATTTTTTGTTTTTTGTTTTTTGGTTTTGTCAAAATCTGTAAATTTCTTACCTTACCTTCTTTTTTAGCCTCTAACTTCTCATGATATTTGTTTATCTCATCTTTAACATTTTTGTTTATTGCAACATTAAAAGAACCCATCTTACTTGCAATTGATCAAAAATTTCTCCTTGGGCAGTTGACAATTCCCTGGAACCTTGCCTTTTGTTCTACTACCATACTGTAGAACTGCAAAACCTTTCCCATTATCTACAGGTAATTTACCGGTTTCCAATATGCACCCCATTCCTATGGTGCCAACCTGGATAACTGGGGGATCCCACTCTAGATTACCGACGTCTCAGTAAAATTAAATGCCTTCTGGTGGCACCTACAACCTTCCTCTCACCCTTGGAGAGAGCCTCACGTTCCTATGCGAGGTCTTTTGGTTCCCAGGTGGAACAAAAACCTGAATTGCCTTTCTGCTCCCCAAAAAGGAAAATGATCTGTTATTTCATACGTATAATCTTTAGTATTGTAACCTCCGTTGAGATCCCAGTGAAGAGACACACAGAGTCAGATAGCCAGAACATTAACAACTTTAATGCGGAACACACAGGTCTTCTCATTCAGACAGATAGCCTTTTCACTCACGGTTTGGCTCTCTTTTCTGCCGCTAAGCCTCATGGGAAACACATAACACATAACAGCACCGTTTAACCGCTACATTGCCCCCCCTCAGACGGTTAGCTGTCCCAGCAACCAGGAATGCCTACGTGAAATGAACCACAACATTGAACAACAACAGAACTCTTAGTCCATTACGGATTAACTATAAAGTCTCTAAATCGTGCAGGAAGGCACTGTTGTCTGGGGTGAGCACGCCGGAACTCACCCTGAACAACTTGAGGCGTAGGAGAAACCACTGGCGGAGGGTCCGTCTCCGGCTCACCAACTGCAGGCTTGCCTGGCTGGTATGGGGCCAAGCGGTCCCGGTGAAGAACCACCAGCCGGCCCCTCTTGCGAAGCCGCACCCGGTACACCACATCAGAAAGTCTGTGAATCACCACAGATGGTCCAGCCCACTGGCTGGTGAGCTTTGGGGACAGTCCTTTTTTCCGTTCAGGGCAAAACACCCAAACCTTGTCCCCAGGCTCAAAGTTCTTCCCCTGGCAGCGCGAATCATAGGCCCGCTTCTGCTTGAGTCCGGCTGCGGTTAGGCACTCCCGAGCCAGTTCATGAGCAACCTGTAGACGCTGCTTTAAATCACAGATGTAGCTCAGTCCTGGCCCAACGGGTTGCTCCGCTCCGGGGGGTGGCCCAAACACCAAGTCCACTGGGGTGCGTAGTTCATGGCCAAACATCAGCAAGGCAGGGGTGCAGTGAGTGGACTCCTGGACCGCTGTCCGGTAGGCCCACAAGATGACAGGCAGGTGTAGATCCCAGTCATGTTGCCGTTTATCCACCAGAATAGCCAGCTGGGTGGACAAGGTCCGGTTGAACCGCTCAACCAGCCCATCGCTTTGAGGGTGAAGTGGTGTGGTTCGTGTCTTCTTGATGCCAAGCCTCCGGCAGACCTCCCCAAACACCTCCGCCTCAAAGTTCCGGCCCTGATCACTGTGCAGCTCCTCAGGGGCACCGAACCGACAGAACATCTCGCTCACCAGTCTTTCAGCCGTGGTGGCAGCGCTCTGGTCGGGGATGGCATATGCCTCCGGCCACTTAGTGAAATAGTCCATGGCAACTAGGATGTAGCGGTTCCCTCTTTCTGTCACAGGAAATGGGCCCAGTACATCCACACCCACTCGTTCCATTGGAGCACCCACCTGGTACTGCTGCAAGGGGGCATGTGAGCGCTGGGTTGGCCCTTTCTTTGCTGTGCAAGCATCACAACAATGGACATGGAGCTCCACATCTTGGCGGCAGCCGGGCCAATGGAATCTCGACCGGAGGCGTTGCAGCGTCTTAGCGACTCCAAAGTGGCCTGCCCCCACAGAACCATGGACCATCTGGAGCACCTTGGCCCGCAACTGTTTGGGCACCAGCAACTGAAGAACGTCGCGCTGTGCTGCTGGGGCTTGCCACTGTCGATAAAGG
Source organism: Cyprinodon brontotheroides (assembly GCA_018398635.1). Lineage (NCBI taxonomy): Eukaryota > Metazoa > Chordata > Actinopteri > Cyprinodontiformes > Cyprinodontidae > Cyprinodon > Cyprinodon brontotheroides. The sequence goes on along the minus strand of JAGKQL010000028.1, from coordinate 17,779,363 downwards.
AGCCCACTGTGGCAGCAAATGGTGGACCACTGGGAGTACAGTGCCTTAGTCTCTGGATCTAGAGCTGCTATCACCTCCCAGGTGGGCCGCTGGCCAGCCTCCACCCACTGCCTGACCCGAGCGAGAACAGGGTCCCGATCTTGCTCCTCCCGCAGTTGTTCGGCCCCCATAACTTCCACACCATCCATAGACCCTTCGGTCACCCTAAGACACCTAGGATGTTGTGGGTTGTTGCTGACGACTTGTAGAGCCACGGTCTGGGGGTCCATTGACCCACCTCCTTCCACCCGTTGACATTGCTTACAGTCAGTTCCTATTGCACACGGCCGGCGTGACAGGGCATCAGCATTGCCATGAAGCCGACCAGCCCGATGAACAATTTGGAAGTTGTAATCCTGCAGTGCCTCTAACCACCGTGCTAGTTGCCCCTCTGGCTCTTTGAAATTCAGCAACCAGGTCAGGGATGCATGGTCAGTGCGAAGAAGAAACTTCCTCCCATAGAGGTAGTGGCGGAAGTGTCGAACCCCCTGGACAACAGCCAGCAGCTCCCGTCGGGTGACACAGTAGTTCCTTTCTGCCCGGCTGAGGGTGCGGCTGTAATAAGCAACCACCCGTTCTTCTGTGTCTCCCCCTTGTGAGAGCACTGCCCCAATGCCTCTATCACTGGCATCAGTATCCAGAATGAAGGGTTGGTTTGGGTCAGGATACTGCAGTACTGGGGCCCCCACCAGTGCCATCCTGAGTGCAGAGAAGGCAGTAGCACAGCCTTCATCCCAGTGGAATGTTTGTCCTTTTTGGGTCAGCCGATGCAGGGGACTGGCGAGAGTGGCAAAGTCCTTCACAAATCTCCGGTAATAGGAGGCTAGCCCCAAAAAGCTACGCAGCTCCTTAGTGTCACGAGGCTCTGGCCAATCCCTCACTGTACTGACCTTGTCCGGGTCTGTGGATACTCCGGCTGCACTGATGACGTGGCCCAGAAAGGTGGTCTCTCTCCGGAGCAGGTGACACTTCCGTGGGTGAAGTCGCAGGTTAGCCTGGCGAATGGCATCAAACACTTCCTGGAGGTTGGCCAGTGCAGTCTCAAAACTGTCGGCATGCACCAGAAGGTCATCCAGGTAGACCACACAGCGGCTTCGTGGAATACGAGCCAACACCTTTTCCATGAGGCGTTCAAAGGTAGCTGGAGCATTGCAGAGACCGAAAGGCATCACCTTAAATTGCCACAGTCCCTGCCCAATGGTGAATGCTGTCTTTGGGCGAGCTTCTGGAGACAGTTCCACTTGCCAATAGCCGCTGCGAAGGTCTAGGGAACTGAACCAACTGGACCCAGCAATGTAGTCCAGCGTATCGTCAATGCGTGGGAGGGGGTAGGAGTCCTTGCGGGTGTTTTCATTCAGTCGTCGGTAGTCAACACAGAACCGCCAGTCTTTGTCTTTCTTTCCCACCAGCACTACCGGTGCGGCCCAGGGGCTATTGGAGGGCTCTATGACATCAGCCTTTAGCATCTCTTCGATCTTCTTCTCTGCCACGGCCCGCCTTGAAAAAGGCAGACGGTGGGGCCGCAGACGGATGGGTCTCGTTTCTCCAGTGTCGATGTCGTGCTGTACCAGATTAGTACGAGTACACTCCTCATCCTTGGCAGCAAAAATGTCAATGTAGGCCTCCAGCAGGCCCTGTAACCGTTCACTCTGCTCCTGACCCAGTCCTCCACAGCTCCGCAGGCACAGCTCCCGTACAGCCTGCCTTGTCTCCTCTGATGGCGGTTCTGCATGGGCCTCCTCCGTCCCCACCAAGTCATCCAGTGGTCTTTGTGGGGCCCTGCTGTGGTCTTCTGACATTGTTGGTGCATTAACCTGTCGCACCCTCTCTTGACATTGGGAGTGAAGTTGAACAGCTTTGTGGCCCACTCGGAGCGTGGCTGAAGTAACATCTATGATGCCCCCCCACACCGCCAGCAAGTCCAATCCAATAATACAGGGGTCCTGGATTTTCGCCAGCCAAAACATGTGTTGACTTTTCTGACTCTCCACCTCCACATCAAGGACCCGCCAGCCTTTCATCCTTGAGCGCTCCCCAGTGGCCGTGGTGATGTATTTCTTGGTTAGGGACCATCCTCTAGGACTTGGTGCCTCAGTCCCAGGCAGTATGCCCGGTCGAACCAAGGAGGCCGTGGAGCCAGTGTCTATCAGAGCACAGAGGGCAACACCATTGAGCCTAATGTTCACATATAGTCCATGTGGGCTGCCTAGTCGTCCCAATCGCATTGCATTTTCAGTAGTAGGGGTGTATTCTGGTGGTGGCAGGCCCCCTCTGGTACCACCCCCAATCAGTTTAAAGGAGGCTGTAGGTCTCTTTTACGTGGAGCTGGAGCTGGACAATCACGAGCCAGATGCCCCAGCTCTCCACAACGGTAGCACTCTGCTCCTCTTCGTCGCCGCCCCCCGGTTGGTGCTCGCGGTTGGACAGCCGTTGCTTGTCTCAGGTTATCCTCGTCATCACTCTCAGTACAAGCTTGTGTTGCATACAGCCTCACCCCTGGAGCGGTATTCTTGACGCTTAGAATAGGCTCTACCCTCTCTGCCTCCTCCAGCACCGCTGCCCAGCTGTTATGAGAGTGGACACAGATATGTTCGCGAAGTCTGGCTGGGCGAAGTCCCCTAATGAAGGCCTGGAGGGCAAGTTTCTCCTGTATCGCTTTCTCCAGATCAGGGTAACCTTGTCGAGTTTGTAGCAGAATGTCAGCTGCATAAGAGCCTAGGGACTCACCATCCAGGCGCCGGCGATTAATCAGCTGTTCCCTTGCATGCTCAGCATAAATCCTCCTGCCAAAGCGCCTCCGAAGAGCTTCCTGGATCAACGGCCAAGTGTGGCGTTCTTCTGGTCGTAGGTCAGACAGCACTTGTAGGGCACCCCCCTCTAAGCTCAAGGCGACTTGAAGTGCCGTTTCCTCTGGGGACCAGCTACCCAGTTCAGCAGCCATCTCAACCTGGACAAGGTAACCATCCAGGGCTGTCTCCCCATTATAACGAGGGAGCTTGGGTAGAGTTGGGGGGTGACGCCGTTGGGAAACCTCCTCCCCAGCAATCCTCTCCGACTCTTGTCTTCTGATGGTAGGTGGGGAAGCAGGGAAGCGGGCACTTACCAGCCTTGACAAAGGCCGCCCGCGGACAGCGCTCGCACCGTCTGGTCGGCTGCTAGCACTCCCTCCGTCTGGTCGGCTGCTGCTGGTTCGAGTGTTCCCCGCGCTTTGGTCCTCCGTGCTTCGTTCCACCTGCCTTGACAAAGGCAATTTGCTTTTTCTTTTCCGTCTCTCCAAGCTAGGCTGCCCCTCTGTGAAAGTGAGTTCTTCTTCCAGTTCGGCTATCAGCCGTTCAATGTTCTGTAGGGATGTCATTTTCAGCTATCCCACTTCTGACACCAATGTAACCTCCGTTGAGATCCCAGTGAAGAGACACACGGAGTCAGATAGCCAGAACATTAACAACTTTAATGCGGAACACACAGGTCTTCTCATTCAGACAGATAGCCTTTTCACTCACGGTTTGGCTCTCTTTTCTGCCGCTAAGCCTCATGGGAAACACATAACACATAACAGCACCGTTTAACCGCTACAGTATTATACAAATTTCAGTACATTAAAATGATTAACCTATTAATTAGTTTCTTGCTAGATTATAGTTTTAATAGAGAAGAAGAGGACTTTGTTTGAACAAATTTTCCAGAATTTGATTTCTAATTATCTTTAAATCTGTAAACAACCTGTTGTTTTGTGATTTAGTTTTTGAAATCTAATCTAAATTGTGCCGACAAAAGATTCATCTCACCGTCTCAAAAAAAAATGGTTCGTTTTGATCCTCCTGCTGACCTCCAGGGACCTCGATGTCAGAAGTCCTCACTCCCTTAACCTTCTAACCGGGTATTGAGGCTGGAAGACTGCTTCCTCCAGGCGGTACCTGACACTTCTGACAATCGCTGTCCTTGGAAAAAATCAGTCAAAGATCCTGCCGACAACGCCAAATTGTCGTGGGAAAAAACTATTCAGCTATTCATCCTAGTTAAATAAACGGAGATCGATGGATTTCACTCAGTCGGCACATTTATTAAAAATCTTTGCAAAGAGAGAACAGTCATCATGGCACAGCATTCTGCTCTTGTTCTGATCTGGGCAGGGTTCGTTCCCCCTAGTTACAAAACAATCGAAAGCAGTCAGAGTCATAACAAATTACACACACTTTGCTTAACAGTAACATGTTATGAATAAACCTTGAGAAAGAATCTGACTTGTTATGGGAAGAAGTTATGCGGTCTGGTCTACAAACAACATTCTGCAGGGAATGGTGTGGCCTTGAGAGAGAAAAACAGACTAAGTGAAAACTTTTATAGTGAGTAAATATGAATATTAATATATAATGAGAGAAAGATATAAATTTTCCCACAACACTAACCCTTGGTCTTTTCTGCAGAAAAGAAACGAACACTTGCTCTGTTTGGTTTTTATTTCTAGTGTCATGATGGGTTTAAGGTTCTTAGCCCACATGCAGAACACAACGGAGGCTGGGTAAAAGTTTAACAGAGTTTATTGAATGTTTTACAAAACACAAGATTATGTACTGGGTCAGGAACTGGTCCGGGACTGGTTCACTGAAGTCTGCAGAGATGATAGTTTGATTAGGAAGACAGGCAGATTAGTTATGAGTCTTTGATAATTCAGGATTGTACCTTTGACTGGAGTCCGGCTTCTCTTTGAGAGAGAGGGGAACCTGCTTGGGTCCAGAGACTGTTTGTTCAAGTTAGAGTTCTAGAGCAGCTGCAGCGCTCTAGCTTCTGACTTTGAATGGCAAGACCTTGATCAGAGTTTCCAGCTCTTCCTCACTAAGAGCAAAGTAGGGGAATCCAGCATAGGAATCTTCCGGTTGGCTCACCAGGGCAGATTTGGCAGGTGTTAAGCTCATCCAGAGCTTTCAGGCTAGACACAGGTTTCCTGTGAGGCGAAAACAGATGAGAGTTAGAATCTGATCTCTCTCAAGAGACAACTAAGATTCTTCAAGTTTCCAAGGCTCAGGTGCTAACCAAACTAGGTCAACACTGCGGCATCGTGAAGTCGAAGCTCGGGTCTGGCAGCTGGTTATACAGGGAGAGGTCTCCCTGATGAGAAAGATGCGTTCTTCAGGTGTGCTGGAAGACTCCAGCTCCAGGAGACCCACGGCGCACTCTGCTGGAGGGAAGGTGGTACAGCTCCAGATGCCAACATCTAGGACAATAAGTGGTTATGATTATTAACCCCTATCAGTGTTACAAGGCAATTGTATAGGTAGGTTCTGTGTTTATTTTTTCTTATATCAGACCCTTATGAAGTTAAATCTACTTTAACCCCCCCCCAAAAAAAGAAATTAAGAAATAAATAAACAGCTATAAAAAAAAAAATAAAGCCAAAATTGCCAAAGTAGAAAGATGAATGTTTTGGTTCTTTGCTTTTTTTTGGAGCAATGAAGATTTCATTGATCTGTGTGTAATGCAGAATTCATAGTAGATCAGGAAGTGTTTGCTTCGGGATGGAAACCTTGCATATCTAAAACCATTCCTTTATTGGACATTTTGTTAGCTTGTCTGTCTGCTATATTGACCAATATGATGTGTGTGAACTAGATCTGTTATTTTCGCAAATTTTGTGAGACATTTTTTTATAAAGTAGAGCATTAATTCATAAAAACGTTTCTTTGAATTGTAAAAAATCAGTGTTCTGCCTAACAGAAATGATGATCTGCACGGCAGCATTCTATACCCAGCAACTGTGAGTATCTAGAGAAGAGCTATCAGTCTGGTAGAGAATCTGGTTGCTACTCGAAATTCTAAAGGTTAAGTGTTTTATAAATTGGATTAAAAAAACTCACTAAAACTAGACTAAAACCTTTTTGAGTTTTTGTCGACTGAAACCAACTAAAACTATCACATATAGTAATGACTAAAATGTGACTAAAACTGATAATAGTCTCATCCTGAAGACTAAAACTAAGACTAAATCCTAAGATAAGCTGGGCCAGATACAATGCTGCAGAGAACAAATACAGAATAAAAAATAAGATAAGTAAAGAAGCAAAAGAGCAAACAGAAAAGTGACTTACTGAAACTGGGACTACTCTGTTTACATGTTAACTAAGGTCTTTATTTCCTTTACTAGATGGGCTTCAGGCTGAGGAGAAAAGAGCAGGGTCTCCATCATCCAGCTGTGTTTCTATGAAGAGTGACCGGTCCAAAGATCATCCTTTTTCAGTAATGATCCTGGAGCAGCAGTGTGAGTCTTCCGCTACTAGATGCTATAATCATGTTTAAACATGATAAACCTGCTTCCCTAGGCTCTGGTCTGGTTAACTTCCCGACCTGCGACGGCCAGTCGGATCTCTCCTTTCTGTGTTTCCATGGTAACAGGAGTACGAGGCTTCACCAACATCCAGGAGGAGGAGTACTTCAGGAAGAGGTTCAGTAATGGAGAGCTGTCCATCCACCAAACAATCCTACAAACTCAACTGGATTCTGTTACTGTGATTCACTGATCTGCCTGTCAGACTCTGTTCCCTATCAGCTGAGGAACCAACAGAACATATTCCTCAGAGTTTAGGCTGGATAGAATCAGCTTCCTGCTCTACAGGACATGTTATGTTTTGCTAAGAATGTCCCCCTTTGCTTACCGTATATTATTCTGGGAAGAATGGGTAACACGGATGTTGTTGTTGTTAGCCTGTGAAGCTAATTAAAGTTACGCCGAGCATACTCCTGCCTCCGGAGCCGTTATTGCCTTTATGAAGTGGGATAAAATATAACAAGTGGCGACAAGGATAGTACGAATCTACGCCGGCAAGTTACGAGACATTCACCGTCTTTTACGGGGAGAGGATGCTGGATTATGTTCTCCAATTCATCTTCCGAGGAGGAAATATTCGGCGCCCCGGAGCCAGAGCAACCCAACGCTGAGCAGCTCATGGAGCCCAGTACTAATACGAGCAGTCCGAATCAACCTGAAGTAAGGGAAACAACCCCAGCAATGGCGGGAGTTATTGGCAATATTGGCCCCTTTGACAAAAATGTTGAACAATGGAGCTCATACGCCGAACATTTTGATTACTTTTTCCAGGCTAACGGCATTGCTAATCACAAAATGGTGCCCACATTCCTGGCTGTGATGGGACCTAAAACTTTCAATCTATTACATGACTTACTTCAACCCACAAAGCCTGGGGAAAGACATATGCTGAAATCGCGAAGGTTTTGTCAGACCATTTTTCACCCAAGCCATTATTAACGCTGAGAGGTTCAGGTTTTCATAAACGTGATCAAGAAGAAGGAGAGTTGGTGTCCGTGTTTGTTGCGGCACTGAGAAAATTGGCGGAATATTGCGAATTCGGTAACGTAAGCTAAATGACAAGTTGAGAGACAAGCTGGTGTGCTGCCTTAAAGATCAAGCAGCGCAAAAGAGATTGCTAGCCACTAAAAATTTAACATTGGACAAAGCTACTCAGCATTAGCATTGAAAACAGACAAGACTACAAAAAAGGGAAGAAAAAAAGGCCAGTTCATACAGTAAAACAAGATGAACGGTCTAGTGAGTCGGATGAAGAGTTGGAGGTGAATGTACATACAATGAAAATAAATAAAGTGGATGCTGATGACGAGGGTTATTGGGCAAGGCCCCTGCTAGAAGGTCACCCCGTAAAAATGCAGATTGACACTGGATCCAAAGCATCCATTGTCTCAAAAAGGGTGTATAAAAGTCACCTACAACACTTGGCTTTGATGTCACTGTCCAAAGCGACAACCAGGTGAGGACCCTCCCTCTCTATGTAGCTAAGGGGGACTGTCCTTCCATCTTAGGCCGGGTCTGGTTGGAGAACCTAAAAGTAAATTGGCAAACAGTGAAGATGCTGTCTCCAAGCTCCAGTGAGCTAGCAGCTCTTTTACAGAGGAACCAAGACGTATTCAAAAGCGAGCTAGGCCTCATAAAAGACATCACTGCTAAGCTTAGTTTCAAAGCAGAGGCGAGACTGAAATTTCTTAAAGCCAGATCGGTGCTGTATGCCATACGCTCTAAGGTGGAAGCTGAACTTGATACCTTTGTTACTAGTGGCATGCTGGAGCCAGTTGCTATTAGTGAGTGGGCTACGCCTATTGTTCCGGTGCCTAAAAGAAATGGGGACATCCGCATCTGTGGAGATTTCAAAGTGACGCTAGATCCTGTGCTAGCTCCTGAACAATATCCCTTTAAATCTTTTTGCTGGACTGAGTCATGGACAGAAATTTAGCAAAATAGATTTAAATCAGGCCTATTTGCAGATGTGCGTCGAAGAAGAGTCCCGAGAACTCCTCACTATAACAACACAAAAAGGCCTATTCAGATCCTTTCGGCATCACGTCAGCACCGGCCCATTTTCAGCGTGCCATGGACCAGATCCTCAGTGGTCTCCCTGGTGTACAATGCTACCTCGATGACATTTTGTGCACCGGAGCCACTGATGAAGAACATCTGCGCAATCTGGATGCAGTCCTCCAGCGGTTACAGGGCTACGGCCTCAGAGGGCGTAAGGATAAATGTGAATTTTTTAAGCCCTCAGTTGAGTATTTGGGGCATGTTATCGATGCTAAAGGATTACACACCACCCCGTCCAAGAGCCGTGCCATTGCTAATGCACTTCCATCCCAAAGTGTGGGTCAGCTATGCTCCTTCCTTGGATTACTCAACTATTATGGCCGGTTCATACCCAACTTAGCAACCATATTAAAGCCCCTGCACAGCCTTCTCTGCAAAGGAAAAGCCTGGAACTGGAGTGAGGCATGCCAGAAGGCCTTTCAGGAGGCAAAAGATACGTTGCTGAAGTTGGGGGTGCTCACACATTTTGACCCCTCCTTACCCATACAACTCGCTTGTGATGCTTCGCCCTATGGAGTGGGAGCGGTCAGTTCCCACATACTGCCTAATGGGGAAGAAAAACCTATCGCCTTTGCCTCACGAACATTGAACAAAGCAGAGTCTAATTATGCACAAATAGAGAGAGAGGCCCTGAGCATTATCTTTGGGGTGCTGCGTTTCCACCATTATCTGTATGGACGGCGGTTCACTCTCCTTACTGATCACAGGACCCTCACTACAATCCTGGGACCACATTGAGGCATACCGTCATTGGCTGATAGCCGAATGCAGTGCTGGGCCATGCTGTTATCAGCTCATTCATATGAGATCGAATATCGCAAGGCAGACCAACACCAAAATGCTGATGGGTTATCCAGGCTTCCACTACCTGTTACCAAACCAGAAACCAACTGTGAAGAGGTTTTCTACTTCAGCCAGGTGGAAGGGGCACCTGTCACAGCTGCACAGGTAAAGAGGGCAACGCGCACTGATCCGGTGTTGACAGGGGTCACAGATATGATGACAAAGGGCCATTTCGTCAGCGATGCTCCAGGTTTTCATCTTTACCTGTCCAGGAAAACGGAACTATCGATACAGTCGGGGTGTTTGCTGTGGGGAAGGAGGGTGGTCATTCCACCAACACTACACAAGACAATTCTGCAACAATTACATGCCGGCCATAGTGGATTCATGTGCATGAAGGAATTGGCAAGGAGTTTCTTTTGGTGGCCAGGAGTGGACAGAGAAATCGAGAACGTAGCAAAGTGCTGCCACACATGCCAGAGGGCCCAAAACATTCCACCGCACAGCAGGCCTCTACACCCCTGGAAGTTTCCCTGAAGAACCATGGCAGCTTAATACACGTAGATTTTGGCGGGACCAATTCAATTCAATTCAGTTTATTTATATAGCGCCATATTCACAACACATGTCATCTCAAGGCACCCTTACAGTTCAACCAGATCATACAGTGAAATTGGATACAAAGTTCTCTAAGGAAAACCAGTTGATTGTATCGATTCATTGACTCAAATACAATCCCTCACACTAAGCATGCTTGTAGCGACAGTGGAGAGGAAAAAACTCCCTTTGAACAGGAAGAAACCTCCAGCAGAACCAGGCTCAGTGTGAGCTGCCATCTGCCGAGGCCGACTGGGGTTCAAGGAGACGGAAGCAGAGACATAAAAAGCAGCTGTAAAAGGCGGCCCCGTCCAGGAAACATTACACAGCCAGGCAGACGAAGCTCCAAGGCAGCTTCCCATGCCAGAGGACTGTTAAGAGAGCACATCCACTCCAGTCACGGGTCAGAGAAACAGGACCACACTGGAAAACAGGCCGATCTCCAACATCTATAAACAAGAGTGTTGATGGAAGCAGCACAGCTGATGTTTCTTTCCAGGATGACGTCACAGCCAAACAGGAACAGACGAGGCAAAGCTACTCTGAGGAAAAGCAGAGAGAGCAGAAGGTTAGAGATTGAACTAACAGATTCTGCAGAATAGGAGAATAGAGAGAGAATGAAGCAGAATGATGAAATGGGGGTCCCTATGTCCTCCAGAAGTCTAAGCCTATAGCAGCTTAACTATAGAGATAGCTCAGGATAACCTGAGCCACCCTAACTATAAGCTTTATCAAAAAGAAAAGTTTTAAGCCTAGCCTTAAAAGTAGACAGGGTGTCTGCCTCACGGACTAAAATTGGTAGTTGCTTCCACAGGAGAGGAGCCTGATAACTAAAAGATCTGCCTCCCATTCTATTTTTAGAAATTCTAAGAACCACTAGTAAACCTGCAGATTGAGAGTGCGAAGTGCTCTGTTAGGAACATAAGGAACAATCAGATCTCTGATATAAGATGGAGCTTGGCCATTTAAGGCTTTATAAGTGAGAAGGAGGATTTTAAATTTCTATTCTTGATTTAACAAGAAGCCAATGAAGAGAAGTCAGGATAGGAGAGATGTGATCTCTCTTTTTAATTTTCATCAGAACTCTGGCTGCAGCATTTTGGATCAGCTGAAGGCTTTTTAACTACAGTTTGTGGACTTCCTGATAGTAAAGAATTACAATAGTCCAGCCTTGAAGTAACAAATGCATGGACTAGTTTCTCAGCATCACCCCTGGACAAGGAGATTTCTAATTTTTGCAATATTCCTCAGATGAAAGAAGGAAATTCTAGAAAACTCTTTGATATGGGATTTAAATGACAGGTCCTGATCAAAAATAACACCAAAGATTTTTTACTTTATTATCTGAAATCAGTTTAATCCCATCCAAATGAAGTGACTGGCTAATCAGCTTCTTTTTCAAAGACTCTGGTCCAAAGACTATAACTTCTGTTTTGTCTGCATTCAGAAGCAGAAAGTTAAGAGTCATCCAGGTTTTTATGTCTTCAAGACATGCCTGTAATTTATGTAAAGGGTTAGCTTCATCTGGATTTATAGACAAGATATAGCTGAGTATCATCAGCATAACAGTGGAAATTAATCCCATGCTGTCTAATAACTCTACCAATTGGGAGCATGTATAAAGTAAAGAGAATTGGTCCTAGCACTGATCCCTGTGGTACTCCACAGGTAACCTTTGAGCATGTTGAAGATCTATCATTAACATGAACAAACTGAATTCGATCAGATAGATAAGATTTAAACCAGTCTAGTGCTGTTCCTTTAATTCCAACAAAATATTCAAGTCTTTCTAAAAGAATATTATGATCAACTGGATCAAATGCAGCACTTAGATCCAACAGGACGAGCACAGATACAAGTCCATTATCTGAGGCCATGAGAATATCATTAGTGACTTTCACCAGAGCTGTTTCAGTGCTATGATGAGCTCTAAAGCCAGACTGAAACTCTTCAAAAGTTCATTATGGTGTAAGTGATCGCAAAACTTGTTTGGCAACTACTTTCTCAAGAATTTTGGATAAGAAAGGAAGATTGGATATAGGTCTGTAATTGACCAAGTCATCTGGGTCAAGAGACGGTTTCTTAAGCAGAGGTTTAATTACAGCAACCTTAAAAGCTTTAGGTACATATCCCTGTAACAGAGATAGATTAATCACATCTAAAATGGAGGAGCAGATCAAAGGGAATACCTCCTTAAATAACCTGGTTGGAACTGGATCTAACATACAAGTTGAAGGCTTAGATGAAGACAATAATTTTGCTAATTCAGAAAGTTCAACTGGATCAAAGCAGTCTAAACCCGGTTCAGATTCCATGACTACCTCAGGTACAATCGCGGATAGAGGAGTGCTTATGATCTTATTTTTAATAAGATCAATCTTATTTATAAAGAATCCCATAAAATCATTGCTGCTAAGAGCAGGTGGAATGGACGGTTCAACAGAGCTATGGCTCTGGGTGAGTTTGGCAACTGTATTAAAAAGAAATCTAGGATTATTCTTATTCTCCTCTATTAATGAGGAGAAGTATGCTGCTCTTGCTTTACAAAGGGTCCTCTTATACAGCAGTAAACCATTTTTCCAGACTAGGAAGGACTCCTGCAGGCCTGTGGAGCGATATTTTCTCTCCAGTTTCCTAGCATTTTGCTTCAAAGTACGCAGCTCTGCATTAAACCAAGGGAGCAAGCTTTCTATTTTAATGGTTTTCATTTTCAGAGGACAGGGTTGTGAGGAAATACTATTATTTCTTCACATTCTATGCCGTATGTCAGCACAAGATCCAAAGTATGAAGATGAGAATGTGTGGGACTATTCACATTTTGAACAAAGCCAATAGTGTCTAAGATAGCATTAAAGGCTGCTCTTAAGCTATCGCCTTCAATGTCAGCATGGATGTTAAAATCTCCCACTATGATGACCCTGTCAGTATTTAATACCAAATCAGAAAGGAACTCTGAAAAACTCATCTAAAAATTCAGAGTAAGGACCTGGTGGACGATACAAAGTTACAAAAAGAAGAGGTTTTCTTGCCTTGAAATTTGGATCAGGGAAATGAAGGGTTAAATGTTCAAAAGAGTTGTAGGTATTAACTGTTTTGGGAGTAATCAGTAAGTCAGACTGGAAGATTGTTGCTACTCCTCCTCCTCGCCCAGAACTTCTGGGTATGTGAAAATTTAAGTAGCTTGAAGGAGTTGCCTCATTTATGCTCACATAATCCTCTTGCTGCAGCCAGGTTTCTGTAAGGCAACACAAGTCAATGTGATTATCACAAATCAAGTCATTAACTAGCAGACTTTTAGAGGAAAGAGATCTTATGTTAAACAGACCGCATTTAATTGTTTTAACTTTTTCCCCAATTGGAGTTATTTTGATTTTAATTAGATTATCATGATTTACTCCTTTGGGAATATTTGCTAATTTATTAGATTTTGGTCGTGGGCAAGACACTGTCTGGATGGAGTAAAGAGTGGGTAACAGTAGAGAAGCTGCAGAGATGTGTGTTAAACTACAACTCTGCTTCCTGGTCTGCACCATGGGTGGTCAGGGTTTTGGGTAGTTGTTAGGTTTTATTATTTATACATCATGTGCACTGTTAATTTGTTAGTCAGATTAGACAGAGCAGAAGGCCTTCCTTCACATTGTGGATGTCGTGGTGTGTACGGAGGTCATCTAATCAAGACAGCCTTCGTGTCTTTAAGAATACTCAGGATATGGGCACATCTTGGAGCCGGACTGATAGGAGAGAGCTACTGTATCTGTAACCCTGAGACAGAGAGGCAACCTGCATGGAGTTCAAGACATGGATGGCGTGTCAGTTTCTGATACGGACAGCTAAGCATCCACATGATGCAACACATAGACTCACAAGGTATAAGAAGCAGGTGATGACCTTGTTCGGGGCTCAAACTTTGCCGGACGCTTGCGGACGTGATTTTTGAGACCACAGCTGTGCATAGCTCGAAGCATTTTTCTCTGTCCTGTAACGACCTGATCTGGAATAAACTCTGTTACTTTTTTACTCCTTTACTTAGTCCAAGGGGACAAATCCTTCTCACTTTAACAAATTGGTGTTTCCGCCCGTGACCTGGAAGCAAAACAACAGAGCCACCGATGGAAAAAGCTCCACAGCCTGCGGCCGAAACAACTGATAAGGTGAGGAGATTCCTTATTACAAAATATCTCCAGTGTTTTTACTGTTAAAACACTTTGGCTGTGTTGTGATTTTCTGAAGTGAGCTGAAGCTTTTTATGCAAAAGAGGACAGAGAAATTGCTCAGAGTGATTTTTAGTTTTTTGTTTTTTGCGGTTTTTGTTTTGTTGTATTTGTTGTTTTTTACATTTTTTACACATTAAAAAACACAAAAAAAAGAAAGAAAAAAAAAGGAGAGAGAGAGAGGAAGAAAGTCGTGCGTTCTGCTGTGGGTAGAGGTTGAAAGTCCGACTGAAGGAACCCTGCGCAAACACCTTCAAAAATTATACTGCTCACTAGGATAAGTTGGTTGGAGAGCCCAACGGTTTCTGCATGCAGAAAGGGACGGTGATTTTATTCCCGGTCTGCCTGCAGACACGAAAGATGCACTTCTGAAAACAGACGCACAGACAGAAACCAGTCACATAGCCGGCTAGAGTTTGCCAGTATACCTCCCATAAGGACATTTACGAAAAACCGAGACTGGTGGCGGGGATCAGGTTGAAACGGACCTTTGGGGGCATTTTTTTCTCTTTCCTTCTCTTCTCTTATAAAAGGAAAAGAGAGAGACGATAAAATGAATCCCCATAAAACATATTAGGCTGATGCCCGAATTAGGCAACTTGTTTGTCTAATCCTAAAAGTTGGTGGAGTGAACTAGGCGGAACTATATCTAAATCTTTTTCTTTTCTCTAAATTTCCTTTCTTTTTTTCCTTTTCACTGACGGACGTATTTCTTTGACGGACGCACTTCCTTAGCAGAAAAGCGGCTCACTGTAGCTTATAGGTAAAAAGTTTAAAGCACCGAGGGATCTCACGTTAGACGTCGAGGTCAAATTATATACACAGTGTGAGCAAAAGGTGTGATTTATATTCTGGATGCTGTTTATTCAATGGTCTTGGGTGTAAAATAGTTGTCCTATTATGCATATAAACAGATTATCAAGAAATATGATCTGGTCTAGCATTTCTATCAGAAAGTGTTTGGGTTTGGTTGTCTTTCGTATTGTTATGAAAATGTTGTCGATGTTTCTGTGATTTTTGGAGGTGAACCTTGGAAAGGAAAGCTTAAAATATAAGAGGTTGATATATTTACAATTTACGATGTCTTGAAATTAACATTTTAAAGGTAAGAAGATCAATTAGTACATTTTCAGTGCTGTAAACCCCAACCCCCAGCCCAACATTGAGCTCCAGAAGGTGGATCACACAGAGCAGCCCTTCACTTAGAGGCAGGAGAGAAAAGAAAAAGAAGACACAGAGAGACTGAGTGCACACAGGGCCGATCACAGCAGAGGCAGGGCCCAGGAGTCTAGAAGCAGTTTTTACCTTAAAGACATCTACCAATTACTACACTAGAATGGTATTGTAATCTGCATTTAGAGTGACTGATTCAGGAGCTTATATTTGAAAATGTTAGACCACACAAGCTAAGTTTGTCAAACTGTAGCAAAGTGAATATAAATTAAACACTGATCACTGAGGATACTCTAAGGTGGATTAAATGGATCTTTACTCAGTCAACTGTTCAGAATAGAGTGGGTTACATCAAATAGATAAATTAGGAAGGTTGAGTTCAGTGGATAAAAAGAGAGGCAGACAGCAGTAGATGAAATGGAGGGTGAGTTTGATAGAGAAGGGGAGAAATGGGCAAAGAAGATCGAAGTGCGGGTTCAGTAAGAATTAGAGAAAGGAAGTCAATGCAGCAATACTAGGGAGGCCGGGATCCCACTATTTGTTTAGTTATGGAGGTAGTTTTTGAGAAATTTCCAGCAGCAGTGATAGATATTTTGATTGAGGGCAGTAACTGTCCTTTTATGGTTGATACGGGGGCCAGATACAGCACCCTGAATCTTTATGTGCCCACCTGCCAAAAAACTACACAGGTAATGGGATTTTCAGGAGAAAAACAAAACATACCACTTTTTCAGAACCCCTTAGAGGTGTTCTCATATTTGAAAATTCAAACATGTCATTTTTGGGGGACGCTTAGAATTAAAAATCATTGGGTGTGAAAACTTATTTTGGTGTCTAACGTGAGCAAATAAATCTTAGGTTTCCATAAATGTGCACATATAGTTTAACAAGGATCCTAAAATGAGGCTGAAAAGCACTGGTGCAGAGGTCTTAAGACCGGACTGGTGAAAAGATTATGATTTTTGTTTAAATTGGGAAAAAATCCTCTAAGAAGATAAATCTAAATTGATACTGATGGATTAAACAAACTTTATGTGGCCAATGTCTGTCTGTCTGTCCTAAATGTGGAATGCATGTGAGGTAGAATGTGTGTGGTGAAGTTGGGAATGATTAAGAATATTTTTTGATGTGACATTAACATGATTTGCATTTTTACAGGATTGAGAAGGAGCACTGGGGGCATAACAGAAGGGTAATCGTATCAAACATGTTGCTCAGGGGCCCCACCTATGAGAGGCCCTGACAAGACCAGAGCAGGTTGCTGTTGTAAGGTGTGAGGTAATTTTTGGGTGTGGAGTGCAGCTGAGATACTGTAGATTAATAGATTATAGATTAGAAAAATAATTAAATATATAAGTAATTATCCAGAAAGAAGCAGAATGGGTGTTTTTACTTTTTGGGAAACTAAAATCTCAGACGAGGGCATTACATGATTTTAATTTAAAGGTAGTTTCATTTTCAATCATTAGAATTGCATTAGAGATTGATTAGTTTCATTTTTCTCTCATTAGGATTTTATTAGAGATTGATTAGGGACAGGATAAATCACACTTCGAGCTGGAACTGGACACAGCATATGGCCAAGATACCCGCAGGAGCTCAGCAGATTAGCGGGGTCAACTTTTATAAACAAGGCTGGAGAGTTAAGAACAATTTCGGTGTGACCTGACCCTGGGTTTTTCAGCCTTCAGTTTTTATCCATAATTATTTTTATCTGTGTATAATGCCGTTTGGAAACTGCCTAAGCACGAACTGATTAATTTGCATCTCTAATCATTACTAACACTAACACTTTTCACTGTTCATCTGGGCCTTACCTTCTTTGCATGACTTGTTAAATTCTACTAACTTTACAAATTTCTGTGAATGAAGTGATTAACTATTGACTAATTGATGAACTTTTTGATTGCTTTTTCCTGGTAACAAACCAGAGGGGTCATTTACTTTTTCCCTGCTTGTAGAGAGTGACAGTGCGGCTGTCAGGGAGCAGGCATGATTATTCAGAGGCCCATTTAAGGAGGATCAGGAGATCGTTTTGCTTAAACATGTTCCTTTTTTCTTTTTCAGGCTGTGTTTGTAACAATCCTTAAATGTTAACATTTTTTCTTCCAGGACAGGCTGACAAAAGTCTCATCCTTCATTGTGTTTTGTTTAAGATGTGCATTAACCCTTATTTTCCCAACAGCTGCAGAAGTTCTGGCATGTGAAATGGACAACTTGGCTGAGAGTGACTAGAGCAAGAGAGAGAGGGGGTTCAGATAGTTGAAAACTTTTTGATAGGAGGATTTGAATAGGTTCGAACTGACTGGACTGACTTGGTTAGTAACTGGACTGGATCGGAACCATGGATTAGGACATGAGAGAGATGGTGTGAGAACGCAGCATGCCAGAGACAGGGTGTAGAGATTGTGGCTGCATGTTTTGTTCCCGGCTGAAGGCCATTCTGGTGAGCTCTGAGTTTGTTTTAATTCCTCTCTGGTTCTGATATGACCTATGAGGTACAGATGGATGTGGTGGTTTGAAGCTCACAGACTTTTGTTGGGGTGGAACATTAAGAGCAGTCATGCTGACAGAGGCATTTAACGAATGACAAGATGAACCAACAACTATTTGGAGAAGTCGGAGGCACCACTGGGGTTTTTGTTGTCTTACATGTTTGTCGTTGTTTGTGTCTGTATGTTTGTTTGTTTTCTGTTTTCTGTTTGTTTACTAACATCTTAGCCTTTATGAAAAAAAAAAAAAAAAGACGTGGCACGCATGTTAAATTTTTTGAATAGTTTTGACTACACTACGGATGGGAATGTTTCAAAATGAACAATGGATCTTTTTTGTTTGGAGAGACATTGGACACTTTCTTTCTTGAGTCACAGGATGGATTAACCTACAAGGGGCACAGAGACTAACTTTGCTCCTAAACTACAGAAGGAGGGATGGTTTGCAGCTGCTGAGATGCGAACATTAAGGAAATGACTGGATGCCCACTGCTTCAGATGAGAAAAGAACACTGGCAGTGATGGGTTGATGGAAGGTCATGGGATCATCGGACAAGACGGATGAAAAAAAAAATAAGTGAACTGACACACCAGATTTCTTATTCACAATGAAAAATTATGGGCAACTTATTTTAAACCGGTTTATTAATACAGATCTATGAATAATATTTTTGCTTTACGGGGATCAACAGGTAGATGTAATATCTTTCTGAACAACGCGGCAGTAGTTTGGGGATTATTATTATTATTGCTTTATTTATTTATTTTCTTAAAGAGAAATATCAGAAGCGATGGCAACAACATAGAATATAAATTATAGGAGTAACTTTACCGACAGATTTTAAATGGTCTGCTAAATTTTCTTTATATCATCAGGGGGTGGGGTATTCTTACATAGAGGAATAAAAAAGAGGATTTAGAGATGTTTTACTATGTGATAAATTAGACTGGGTTTTTTGATAAATAGTTTGGTCAGTTATTAATTAGCATAATATTATTAAAGGGACAACAAGTTGAAACTTTAACTTTTGGGAATGGTAAAGTTGCATCAACAGAATGCAATTTAGGGGAAATTATAACATTTTAGGAGCAAATGTTTAAAGCAAATGATGGTTTCTTTCAATATAAGCAATAACGATGAAGACTTATAGTGTTAATGAGCTTATGGCGATTCAATATCAGGCCCAGGGACTAAAACTTCACCATTTATTTTTTCTTTTTATTTTATTTTATTTGTTTTGATTAATTTTATTTGGGGTTTTTTGTTTGGTTTTTTACTGCGAGCAGAGTTATAAATAGCATTTGAGGGGCTATATACAATTTGGGGGATGGGTAACCATACTTTTAATGCATGAAGCAATAAGAACACCTGACTTTACTTCACTAGAGCTGCAATTAATACTTTAGAGGGGATGCACACTTTAGTGTTTAGTTTATTTGAGATAACACATATGAGAAGAGATTATGTTTCCTGCACATTTTTGGATCTGGTCAGGGGTCCAGATATGACAACTATTGACTGGTTCTGGGGATGTTGGAACAGATTTTCTTTTTTCTTGTTTTTATTTTGTTCTTTGTTTTTGTTTTGTTTTGTTTGTTTTTTCTCATCGGAGCACTGCTTTTTGGAGAATATTTTAAATGGACTATAGCTGGACACTTTGCATAGAGGGGGTGCAGTCGAATTCAACACCTTCAGGAACTGTGTACTGCTGAGTTTTGGGAACGCAGCAGCAAGTCAGAGTACAATCCTGTGCTCTGAGCAGATGAACAATTCAATATGACATTTCCTCTTGAAGGGAGGAACACCTTTGACGCACTGTTTCCTTCTACCTCTATGTGATACTGCTGATGACACAGGTAAAGACTTATCCTTCAGGGGGTGTGGGGACACATGGCCCCAAGACTCTTATGGTTCAAAGCTGCTGTGGTAACAGAGGGAAACCTGATGGACTTGTCCGAACATCGAACTTTTTTGCATGTTGGAGAGGATCACTGCTCCAAGAAACACTTTTTCTTCCAAACCAGTAGCGGGATGGCTCCTGACCAGTTTCCCACATATAGATCCACTCACATAGACACACACACATACTGTCACGTAACAACACGCCCACACACGGTTAACGACTGGAAGAACACACAAGGGTCCACATGGGAATGAGGTTTTCTTTCATGCACTAACATTCACGGATACAAGGTCTGGTGGGGGAGTTTTTAATAGGGGGAATCTGCGCCAAGCTGGGTTTTTTCCTTAGAGATTAAAGAACTTCTAATAATTTTCTGGGGAGGGTGTAGCAGTAAACTAAAATGCAGTTACAAGTTTAGACGAAACTAAAACTTAATATGCTATGATGTAGAAATGGTTTTAAAATTCATTTATTTAATCCATGAATTGAGTGTTACAATGTGTAAAAAAGGGTTAAATGTTTTCTAAATATTTACAGGTTCCTTGAATTAGATTATATTAGTTGCAGTGATTTTGAGCTTATATGAACAAAAATGATGAGCTGAAACATCCATAGGATGTTCAGGCTGAATACATACTGGTATAAATAACTTTCAACTGCCAGGCATTGAAAGGTAGGTTATGTTAAATGTTTAATGTTTTTGGGGATTTCTTTTTTATTTATTTTTATTTTTTGTTTTTTTGAATAGACACTGAAATAATCTGCTGAAAAAACACAGAGTCCATGGATAATTAATTTAAATGTTGTCAGTTTTATGGTGATTTAAGGGATAAGGGAAAGTAATTGTGGATAAGAATATCTGGTTGTGACTGCACTTAGATTTTGAGTGAATAAAGAATTGCTCATTGAAGACATTGTTTATCGTGATAAGAACACTGACTGCACTCTCTGTGTGTCGAAGGATCCCGGAGGAAAGGGTTGATGAACTGTGATGAGAACAGCCCATGAGAACCACCACATGGATTCAGCATCTATCTGCCATTGGACTGCATGGAGACCAAAGTGGCCGTGGAGGAGGCCATACGAGACTCTGATTGATTAATTAGATTGATGAGTGATAGAGACACTGAAAGAATCCATCATCATCAGTGATATTCATCATTTGTTTTTAACTCGGACCAGGATAATTCTTTATTTTACCTAATTGTGATGTATATGTTTTGATTTATTTTGATTTGGTTTTGATGAAAATCATGGAAACATTTTGCTCCAGACCCACCAAGATCACGTTTTATGCCACTTTTTCTTTGATGTAGGAAGACTCTGAACCTTACAGGTTCTTTAAGTAGTTGGTAATGGTAATTATCAGATTCAAAACGGGGTTTTCTTGCTCAGATTGGCCGAGAGTGGGATTTCCCCGGGGTCACCCCGGTTTTTACTACCTTTTAGAGAGGGTAGCGTTTTCCGGTGGAGAACGGCCCAACCTGTCCTGTGATGTCCCCTACTGTGACTGAATGATTGGTAAAGTTGGATAGATGGTTTATCCATGAGGAGCGGTCACATTTAGGAGGCCTCCAGGTGGGAGTGAGAGTAGATGAATTTGGCCTTATTAGATTTATAGGCTTAGGTTATCTAGTCTAAGGTAACTTAAAATAATGTGCGCATAGGAAACTAAAACAGCTTTCCTTTAATTAGATGACACCCAAATTGTAGTTAAATGCTGAAACTGTGGTCTTGAGTGAGAACATTTGGTCTGTGAAGCTTTGATTGTGATTACTTTTGATCCCTAATTAATGATACATGACTAATTATAGATGCTCTCTGGGTCACCCGGTCCTTCAAAGATGTGTCGCTTCTTGTGTTTTTAAGTTACCTGTAAAAACGGTAACTTATCAGGGGGAGTTGTTAGGTTTTATTATTTATACATCATGTGCACTGTTAATTTGTTAGTCAGATTAGACAGAGCAGAAGGCCTTCCTTCACATTGTGGATGTCACGGTGTGTACGGAGGTCATCTAATCAAGACAGCCTTCGTGTCTCTAAGAGTACACAGGATATGGGCACATCTTGGAGCCGGTCTGATAGGAGAGCTGCTGTATCTGTAACCCTGAGACAGAGAGGCAACCTGCATGGAGTTCAAGACATGGATGGCGTGTCAGTTTCTGATACGGACAGCTAAGCATCCACATGATGCAACACATAGACTCACAAGGTATAAGAAGCAGGTGATGACCTTGTTCGGGGCTCAAACTTTGCCGGACGCTTGCGGACGTGATTTTTGAGACCACAGCTGTGCATAGCTCTAAGCATTTTTCTCTGTCCTGTAACGACCTGATCTGGAATAAACTCTGTTACTTTTTTACTCCTGTTTTTATAGTCCTTTTTATATATGGTTTTAACGAGTTTGAGTTAAGAGTAGTAAATAACTTGCACCGGCCCCGGGGCGCCAGTACAGCCTTCTGGCCCCCGGCAAACATTTGACTATGGTCCCTGGTGTCTCTAATGCCACGTTTCTGACTATGGAGCTGCCAATCACCAGAGTGGGCTTCTCAGTGGGTGTGTCACTGAGTGGGGAAAACCGGTTAGAAACGTGAACGGGTTGGTGGTGACCAGTGGGCAGAGATCCACGACTACGCTTTCTGCGTACAGTTACCCAATAAGCCTGGCTGCTCAGGCACTGCTGGAGGACAGCTACGTGGGGGGCCTACTTTAACTCCTGGATGTTCAACAGCCTGAAGCCTGGATTCTAACTCTGACACCCTCGCCTCCAAAGCTACAAAAATACTACACTTATTACACATCCCATTTATCACTAAAGGAGGCAGAGGAATAACTGAACATCTGACACAGAGAGCAGGAGAGAGAGAGGAGAGGAAGAAGGAAGAAGAGTTGGAAAAGAGTCAAGGGAGGGAGAGAGAGAAGCCATAGCAATGCTAAGCTAGCGCTAGCCTAGGCTAGCTACTCGCTTGCTATCAGAAATAAAACCGTGTGAAACTGACAAGTGCTTAGTAGAAAAGTGCAGCAGAAGGTGCTATGTTTTAAAGTAGTCAGTTAGAGTTACTTAGATACAGAGATATCACAGAGAAAATAACTTAACTTCAGATGGAGTTCCTCTGGACAGCTGCAACAGCTGCAAACTCAGTTAATCCAAACAGGAAGTGAAAGGGCAGATACTACTGGTTGCCGTGGACGGCCACAGCAAATGGCCTGAAGTGGCAGTCATGAAATCCACCACGGCAATCAAAACAATTGAGAAGTTAGGGGAAATGTTCAGCCGTTTTGGTTGTCCCATGCAGTTGATAATGGGCCTCAGCTGTTGTCAGAATTAAAGACTGCTTTCTTGCAGGCAAATGGTATGCAGCACATCAAATCGGCCCCTTTTCATCCAGCTAATAATGGGTTAGCTGAAAGGTTTGTCCAAACCCTGAAACACGCACTGAAGACCTCTGAGGGGCAGGGCTCTTTTCACCAGCGGCTGCACCGGTTTCTGTTAAATTACAGAAGTACCCCCCACACCACCACCAAGGCCTCTCCAGCATCCCTGATGTTCAAGAGGGATCTGCGTACTCACTTTGATCTACTTAAGCCCACTGCTGTAAAACACACTGTTCAGAAGCAACAAGAGAAAGAGATCCAGCAACGCCGGCAGACCAAAGAAAGAAACTTCTCTGCGGGTGACCATGTGCTTGCCAGAAACTACAGTGCTGGTCCACAGTGGGTGCCAGCAACCATTGTGGCACAGACTGGTCCGGTCTCATACACCCTTCAGACGGCTGATGGTCGCGTGTGGAGAAGGCATGTCGATCGACTCATACAGAGCGCAGCACCAGCACCAACACTGCCACCCATGGTTGACTGTGGGGAGGTCCTGCAGGATGATGGGTTGGACACTGTGGCAGCGCCTGGGGGTAGCCCTGTTTTGGAAGAGGCTGTACCTGCTCCTCTGCCAGAGGGGCAGATGGGGTCATTGCCCCCACACCCGGTGGTACAAACTGAGTTCACGAAAGGCAGTCTACCTGAGCCTCCCTGTGAGCGGCGATATCCAGAAAGAGAGCGAAGGCCTCCCAAATGCATGGACTTATGAAATCTTTAGCACGGCACCCCCAAACATCTGGGTCAGAATAACACCCAGGGGGGCCGCAACGGGTGCGGCAGTCTACCCTCACCCGTAGGTTTTGTTTGTGTATGCTTGTGCATTTGTTAAAAAAAAAAAAAAGAAAAAAAAGGGGGCTTATATAGTTTATACAGATTCGGTTACAGCCCCATGTTACTGTCATTTTATTATTTTTGTTGATATATAATTTTGATTTATGACACCTTGTGTTATAGGGACTTCTATTCTAAGAGGGGAGGAAATGTTATGTTTTGCTAAGAATGTCCCCCTTTGCTTACCGTAGATTATTCTGGGAAGAATGGGTAACCCGGATGTTGTTGTTGTTAGCCTGTGAAGCTAAAAAAAGTTACGTCGAGCATACTCCTGCCTCCGGAGCCGTTATTGCCTTTATGAAGTGGGATAAAATATAACAGGACAGATCAAAGCACAACTAGTTTGGATTTCAATTTGCCCTCATAGTGACAAGATGGAGAGAAGAAGAGTTAAACAAAGTTATCCTCTCTGATGAATCTGACTGATTCAGTCATGATCTGCTGGACCTACAGCAGAGTTTTCTTTATTAATATCAGTGTTTTTATTAACCCAGAGAAGCCGTTTGAAGAGGACAAGAAAAGTTCCTCTATAAATTAAGTTTTATTGATTGATTGTTAGATTTTGCCTCCAAAACACCTTGGCAGCGTTTTAACCTGCTTATTGTATCCACCTAGCTTCAAATATGCTGAAATCTATTTGATGCCATGTTCTATAGTTGGCTTTGGATGAGTTTTCTCTTGTTTAACACAAACAATGTTAAGTTGTTTTAGTATTTTTAGGTCTTATGTTCCATCTTGTGCTCCATATTTAGTTTTCCTGGGCTTATTTCCCAGAATGATAAATATTGGTCATATCTGAAGCCATTGCTGCTGTTTATACTGGTTCTAAGGACAGAAAGTTTCAGACCTGGAAAAGCAGAATCTAATATGAGGTAAAGAGGAGACATCAGGGATGGAGGAGGAAGGAAAATGAACATTAAGTAATCTGTAAGCTGTATGTATGAAATCTTCATCTGCAGAAATGTGGCTGTTACAGTTTTCCAGAGGTGGATCATCCAGGTCCAGAAAGTAAAAGCCCTGCCTTGTTTTCCTTCATCCTGTTCACTTAACCAGGTGATCAGCCCCTCTGCTGATTAGTCTGCATGATGGAGATGGAAATGCAAATGTTTGGAACTGATCTCTGTACAGACTTTTTACTTTCTCCACTTGTATTATCAACCTCTGCAGTTATCCAACCATGAGGGAAGAAGCAGAATAAAGACATGAGTCACACACAGAGCTTCTTGGAACAAACTCTGGTTTCTAATGACGCCAATACTTATTATATGACTTATTTATACCCCCTACCTAAGAGTGGAACTGGAATAGAATAGAATAGAATAGAAAGAGAATAGAATAGAATAGAATAGAATAGAATAGAATAGAATAGAATAGAATCCTGCAAACCAGACATCATCCACCCAGGTTCTGGTCCTCTCTGTGGTGGACCTTCATGAACATCTTCAGCTTCAGTAGGACAGTAAAGGAACCATCTGTGTTCAACCCAACAACCTATTGGGTTTGCTGAACTGGTTCTGTTTTCAGTCTTTTAGGCTAAATGCATTAAAACTGAACATCTCCTTAAAACCGGAGGTAATTTTGATGCATGAAAAAAAATGTGCAGAAAGCAACCTGCTACTCTGCTGCTTTTCCAAGTAGAGGAAGGAAAGTCTGAGAGACAGAAACCTGGATTTCCTCTGACAATAGATCACTGATTAGAGGATAGATATTTCTATTTACACAATGGAATCATTCAAACAATCTTCTAAATTATCAAATCAGTCCCACGTCATTTTCAGTCTTTAAAAACATCCAATCCAGTCTCTGAGAGAGAAATGCCATTTAAATGTGAGCTCTAGCCTCTCCAATGAGCTCTGTGTGCAACAGGTGAGGAACAGGATCCAGATGAGATGCAGGACACCTCCTCATAGAAGAAAGTTCAGTTTAATAGACACAGTCTGAACCAGGAACACCATGAGACGATGAGGTGTTCTGTTGGGATCCTCAGGCTTGCCCACCAGAGGGCGCCGAGGATCCCCTTCTCTTACACTTGATCTGGAGATTACCCTCTGTCTCCAGCAGAGTGCGCCGTGGGTCTTCTGGAGCTGGAACCTTCCTGCACACCTGTTGCTAATCCTCTCATCAGAAGACCCTCTCCCTTTATAAGCTCCTGCCTGACCTTGCTTCCGATAATGCCCACGCAGTGTTGATCTTAGTTGGTTTAGCTTCCTGAGCCTCTCTGTTACAGAAGAATCTTTGTTTCTCAGGGTGAGGTCAGATTCTAATCTCTTCCTTGTAGCATGAATCCTGGTCTTCGTGGGGAAGCTCTGGATGGGTTTAACCTCCTGTCTCTTCGCAAGTGAGGCTCTGGATGAGCTTAACCTCCTGTCTCCTCGTGAAGCTCTGGATGAGCTTAACCTCCTGTCTGCTTCGCGGGAAGCTCTGGAAGAGCTGTCTCTCGTGGCAACCTGTCTCTGGCCTGTTACAGCTCTGGGAGAGCTGCATCACAGAAACCAGTTTCAAGCCTGAAGCTCTAGGAGACCTAAACTGCTAATCTGCCCATGGTGAGCCAACCCAAGATTCCTACGTGGTTGAAACCTGAAGACTTCTGTGTGGAGTTTTCCCTGGAGGTTCCTACGATGGAATCAATGTTTCTGAGAGTCCTTCGTGTTTTCCCTACTGTTGTTTCTCTGCAGTGAGCTGGAAGCTCTCCAAATCTAGGACTGCACACGCTAAGCCTGAAGCTAGAAGCTTAGCCTCTCATGAACTCTGAACCAACAGTCTCAGTCCCAGTACAATCTCCAGTGAACCTGCTCCCCAGTCTGAACCAGTTCCATGTTTGTGCTTAAATAAACCCTTTTGGACTTTTACCCAGTTTCCCCGTGTGTGTTCTGCATTTTGGGCTGTACTCCCAGAACCCATCATGACAGGTTCAGACATATATAGGACTGCCACAGGGAACAAACAGGAACTTAAAGGCATGCAGGGGCAATTACAGACCTATGGACAGCTGGATAAATGAAGGAGGGAGAAACCAATCAGAGGAAGAACAGGGAAAACAAAGAAACACAGAACATGGACCATGACAGTTTCTCTGCTAGATTAGAGCATATCCTCTATTTTCCTTCATTAATGCTGGAAAATGCTGAGGAAACCTTTTTCTTTCTCTCTGCCTCTTCTGGAGCTGCTGATTTTTGTGGCAGAAGGTCCAATAGAACTGGTCCAATGAGGACAATGGTGACATGATGCTAAAGAGTTTATGTTGCTGAAAGCTGCTGCCGGTTTCTGTCAGCATTTCTTCATCTTCTCTGCTTTGGGATTCAGATCCTGACAGTGAACAGATACTCAACACAAAACAGAGGCAGAAAGATGCTGTCTGACAATTGAACAAGGTTCTAGTTCTGAGGATGGGGCAGATCGTTTAGCATCAGATCAAGTGAAGGAAGAGACTTTCTAATGATAACACTGTTATGTTTAGAAGCCAGGACGAGGTAGAAGCTCACGTAGGCAAAGAACTCTTAACAGCTTTTTATTAAGAGCTTGTTCAGCAGAACAGTAACATCAGGTCTTCTTCTTTTTCTATCCCACTTCTACTTCTCTTTTTATTCTCTACTCGTACACCACCTAGTGGTAGACACAACATTCCCCCCTTACTTGAAAAGCTTGCATGTACCTGTGTATCATAAGACTTAACATTAACCTTATTTAACAGTTTGTATGTAATAAGTATAACTTTAGCTGAAATCAAAGAAGGTGGTTACTAAACTAAGCAACAAAACCAATCAAATATATTTAGCAACCCTGTACTTTTAACATTTGGAGATACTAAGAAACAGAATTGTCAATGTAGCCATTGAAAAATAAAATCCAGGTGTTTGAAACATTTTGTACCATGAGAATTAGTTCACCTGTACCCAAAGCATGTAACACAGTCATTTATGTATCCATTTACTCATTTTTTAGCCTGTTTTCATCCTCCTGCTGTGCAGTAGTTCTGATGGAGATACTCCAGTTGTGTTTTGTGGTGTTGCACTGTAGTTCTGTAAGAAATCAGTCACTGTGGTTTTCCAGTCTTTATGCATGTGTTCTGCGGTTAGTATTGTCTCCTTAAGAACTCTGTTCCATCTTTCAGCAGCACCATTGTACTGTGGATGGTACACACTTGTACGAAGATGAGATATTCCCCTCTCTGAGAAAATCTGCAAAAGAACTGGAAAGAAACTGTGGCCCATTATCAGTCACTATGTAATCAGGGTTCCCCTCTCTGCTGAAAATAGAGCGCAGGAATGTGATAACAACATCAGTCATTACAGCATGAGCAAATGCTACTTCTGGCCATTTACTGTAATAGTCCACTAATGTTATAGTGAATCTACATGAAGAAGCAGCAGTTTCGAAGGGACCCACAATGTCCAGAGCAACTTTCTCCCACGGTCTGTTCAGCAGTTCAAAGGTTGTAGAGGAGCAGGAGCACTTTGAGCAGATTTGTCATTCATTTGGCATGTCGTACATGTAAAAATAACTGACTGAACCATCTTGTCCAGGTCACGAAGTCTCTGTTTTGTGCGTACAACTCCTTGATGCATTTCATGTGCCAGGTGAATGACAGTAGCACGTAAAGCAACAGGAACAATGTGTTGATGTTCACCTCTCATGACCAGATCCTGAGATGCAGAAAGTTCATTCCTGATGTGGAAGTATGGCATTAAGACAGGGTCCACATCCTTCTTGCATTTTGGCCAGCCTTTCTCTATCTGTCCACGGAGAAGTGTGAGTTTAGGGCATTGGGAGGAAGCAGAAGTGAACTCAGCAACAGACAGAGCTGACACCACGGCTGCAGCCATGTCAGGTTCATCAATTAGGGTAGAGTCCATAGGAAGTGGTAGCCGTGACAAACAGTCTGCAGCCTGGTTTTGTGATCCAGGCCTGTACTCCAAATCATAGGTGAAGCACAGCAAACGTGCAGACCAGCATGCGACCCTCATTCCAGCACGCCCACTGCCTTTGGTAGCAAGTAATGTCGTCAGTGTTTGACGATCAGTCTTTAGCGTGAAATGTCGGCCCCAGAGATAAGACCTCCACTTTTCCACAGCCCACACACAAGCAAGAGCCTCCTTTTCTACTGTGGAGTATTTCTGTTCTGCAGAGGTCATCGATGAGATGCAAATGCTACAGTTCGTTCAACATCATCTGGGTGTATTTGGGTCAACACACCACCCAGGCCATAATCTGAAGCGTCTGTGGTGACAATGGTTGGGAGGGATGTGTCAAAAAGAGCCAAAACCAGACTGTTCAGTAAAAGATCCTTTAATTCCCTAAAGCTTTGATCAGCCCTTTCAGTCTATACGAAACCAGATGTTAGAGTGATAACTATCCTGTGTTTCAACCAGAAGGGTCATAAACTTTTATGACCTCCTGTAGGTCATGAGGCAGAATCACACGGCTGTATGACTTCCATCCAGCTAGTTGGTCAATTCACACTATCTTGTTACCTGCATCCTCCCAGGCCCGCCTGTTTGATGTCATAAACTGTTAATAAAAGGCTTTGCTATGAAGGGATCTGTGTGAGAAGGTGATGGCTTTCCGAGCCAGCATCTTCTCTCCACCTGGCACACGCTGACGCCACAAAACCCTGTCTCTGTGTTGATCTTTTCCTTTTAATCTTTAAACTCACATTTCTCTGAATTAAAACCCAACATTTTTGGTGCCGAAAACCGGGGAGTCAAGATCCAATTGTCCAGGACCGCATGCGGGACCAAGGCCAAGAAATCTGTCAACAGCCGTCCACCCTTTGCCGATGGAGCCAATAGGTTGGTCTAGCCCTGCCCTGGACATCCTGGTGACGACTCAAGCTGAGGACTGATCTGCACAGAAACGGTACGCCTAAAGTTTTTTATCAACAGTTGGTCTGGGACCACGTGAAAGCTATAACTAGTTGTAGTTGCAAGAATATTTGACGAAACCAAGTTTTGTTGTACAGGTCTGGGACCTGGGTATTCTGTCGCGCTTGGGTCTGGAACCCTCTGTGTTCAAGCTATAACTAGTTGTAGTTGCAAGAATATTTGACGAGAAACCAAGTTTTGTGTACAGGTATGGGACCTGGGTATTCTGTGCATTCGAGTCTGGGACTCTATGTTGGTTAAAAATAAAAAATATTAGGCCTTAGAATAGGTGTGTGTGACTGTGTGAAAGTGTGTGAGGAAACAATCAAACCGCTGTGTTCTGTTGTTTCATACTAAAACAGCAGGAATTAATACAGTATAACTCTTGTGGATGCAGAGGCAAGAATTTCTCACCTGAAAAGGTAGAAGCAGAAATTACCACAACAGTTTTTGGGTGCTGTCCTGCTGAAATAAACATCCAGTGCATAGAATACCCTAGGTGTTTGTACTGGACTAAATTCTTTAAAAATGGGACAAGGTAGTAGTAAGAAGGAAATGCCAGGTGATGTTAGATGGATGGTGGCATGTTGTGGTGGTGACCCAGAGTTTGCCAGAAAGTGGATTGAGAAGGAGGACTGGGATGGAATGTTGAGAGTTGAGCCGCTGACAAAGATTCAGCAGAAGGTGGAGATGAAGTTGGTGTATAAATCAAAAAGAAAACAAGCTAAATACAGAAA
This sequence comes from Cyprinodon brontotheroides, assembly GCA_018398635.1. Taxonomy (NCBI): domain Eukaryota; kingdom Metazoa; phylum Chordata; class Actinopteri; order Cyprinodontiformes; family Cyprinodontidae; genus Cyprinodon; species Cyprinodon brontotheroides. The sequence goes on along the minus strand of JAGKQL010000028.1, from coordinate 17,748,980 downwards.
AGAATTAGAAGAGTTAAATAAGTGGATTATGCAAGCAAAAAAATAGGGAAAGCCAAATACAACAGAAGAAGGATAGAAAGACAGCTACAATTGCTGCTGTAAAAGTTAAAGCTGATGAAGAAACTGTTGTATCCCGTATGCTTCCTCAATATCCTGACCCTAATCAAATTCAAGAGGGTGATGATAGGGGTTCAAGCAGTGGCATCAGCTGCGCAGGAAGGTGGAGATAAACCCCATCACGGTGAATATGAACACAGCCCTGCCACTGTTCCTCCTCCAGTGGCCCCACCATCGCGGTGGTGATATTGGAGGAGCAGGAGCAGGCCCCCGGTCCGTGTCGTCCTCTGTGGATGGTATGTGGAACTCAGTGCCCCTGACCCTTGTGGGCATGAGTTGGGAGGATCAGGGGGCATGTGAAGCTTGATTCGAAGTGTTACAGGGATGATTATCAAGTGGAGGCTTGTGGAAGGGGCCCATCTGCCCCTATTTATCCAAGATTGGCTGAATTAAAAAAACAAGAACAGGACCAAGATCCTGGGGGGGGCATGCGCTTTTACGGTGTTGGAGGTGGCCAAACCTCATTGTGGTCAACGCACGGGACCCCAAGATGGTGACCCACTGGATTGTGGACCCACTGTTTTTGTGTGTGGGCCATGGACAGATGCAGAGATGCGGACTGCCTGTCAAGGTTTACCTCCAGCCAGACAGAACCCAGTTAAATGGTCCGAGGATGTTAAAAATAGATTGAAAAAATTCATGGCAGAAACAGGAAAGCCATGGCCAGAAAAAGAACAAGATGATGAGTATGAGTTAACTGAGCGGATGCTGAAGCTTTTCAGCGACAAAACTGTTCGGACAGAAAACATGTAATCCTGCCTAGTGCTCCTTTTGTTTCCCCACAGGAAGGCCTGAAGCCTTAAGAATTCGAGTGCTGATTAAAAATCATCAAAAGGAAAAACTTGGAAAGCTCCGAAGGTGGGAAGGACCCCTACATAGTGCAACTAACAGCCCCCACCACTGTGAAGATCCAGGAGAGAAACACTTGGATCCACCAGAGTCATTGTAAACTGATTAAAAATTTTTCCACAGCAAGAAGCCCAATTACCTTCACAGGAACCCCATAACTAAGGTGAGGGATCTGTGGTGAAGTCCAGCTTCAAAGGGGTTTGGTTTTTTTAGGACCACTCGTCTCAAGCGCTGGTGAAGGAAACAACCTAACCCAGTCCTTTAGAGTCCTAGTTAATGGGTGTTTCAAAGGAAGAGCAGGATGATTTTTGATGGATGGTGGCAGCATTCCAAGCGCGTTGCTGAAGATTTAAACAAAACAGACTGTTATGTTTGTACTCATATTCCTACTCCTATGAATACAATATGAATTGAAAGATGCTGATGTTTTTATGTATAAGAGGAGGGAAATGTTAGAGTGATAACTATCCTGTGTTTAAACCAGAAGGGTCATAAACTTTTATGACCTCCTGTAGGTCATGAGGCAGAATCACACGGCTGTGTGACTTCCATCCAGCCAGTTGGTCAATTCACACTATCTTGTTACTTGCATCCTCCCAGGCCCGCCTGTTTGATGTCATAAACTGTTAATAAAAGGCTTTGCTATGAAGGGATCTGTGTGAGAATGATGATTTTTCCGAGCCAGCATCTTCTCTCCACCGTGGCACACGCTGACGTCACAAAACCCTGTCTCTGTGTTGATCTTTTCCTTTTAATCTTTTAAACTCACATTTCTCTGGATTAAAACCCAACGCCAGAGTCAGCAGTTTCTCTCAGCACAGCCCGCATTGGTTCCACTAATGTGGCAAAATTAGGGAAAAACTTGCTGTAGCAGGAGATCAAACCAAGGAAGGAGCTCAGAGACTGTAGGTCATGTGGTGGTGGTGCATCACGTACAGCTGCACTATGAGCTGGATCAGGAAGGATGCCATCTTTGGAAATGATGTGACCAAGAAACTTGAGGCTGGACTGTCTAAATGCACATTTTTGCATGTTGAGTGTCAGGCCTGCCTCCGTAAGACGCTGGAGCACAGCATGCAGTCGTTTGTCATGTTCTTGTAGAGAAGATCCTGAAACAATTACATCATCCAAGTAACTGTGCACACCAGGCAGTCCTTTAACCACAGTTTCCATCATTTTTTGGAATGCAGATGGAGCGGAGGCCAATCCGTAGGGAACACGACAGTAACGGAAAAGCCCTTTGTGTGTAATAAAAGCTGTGAGATCCCTACTGTTCTCATGTAGCAGGAGCTGATGGTATGCAGATGCCAGATCTATGGTGTAGAAAAAAACTGGCACGCCCTGAGCTCACTTAAAAGCTCATCCATGTGGGGCAAAGGGTGACTGTCAGCAACAATAGCTTTATTAGGTTCCCTTAAGTCAACACACAATCTTGGTCTGCCCTCTTTCCTCGTTGTGACCACAATAGGCGAATTCCAGGGAGAAGCATCAGTGCGTTTGATAATTCCCTCCTTTAACAGCAAATCCAGTTCCTCCAACACTGCGTCTCATACTGCAAATGGAAGGCGGCAACATTTTTGCCGAACTGGAACTGCAACCTCACGTACTTTAACTTTGTGCACAAACCCAGCAACACAGCCAATAGAAGCAGAGTTTGTTTTTGTCAGCAACACAAAAGAAGCATGTTCAGGGGTTGGAGCACAGGTTGAATCGGAGCTAAATGTCCATTTCAGTGCTTTTATCAGGTCCATTCCGAGTAAGGCAGATTCGCCTTTAACTACATACAGAGAAGCAGGAGCAGCGTGGTCATGAAGGGTAACTGTGGCTTCCAAACATCCTATTACAGGAATATCCTCTTTCAAGTAAGTAACTAAATTTCACCTGGGGTGCAGTGAGAGTACACTCAAAAAAATGTCTGTTGTACAGAGTCTCTGGTATGATAGAAACTGAGGATCCCGTATCAATCAGTAATTCACAATCAGCTGACTCGCCCGACGCAGCTTTAATGTTCACATTGCAAAACAGTCTATCAGTAGTGTTAACTTCATTTGTAACTTCATTTGCGGTTAACATGAGCACAACCACTTCAGGAATTACTTCCCCAACTTGTTTAGCTGAGCGGCAAACTTTAGAAAAGTGTCCAGTCTTACCACAGCTGTTGCATTTTGCCGCGGCTGCAGGACAGTTTCTTGCATTCGCCAGGTGATTTGTAGATCCACAGCGATAACAGGTGCGCGCTGTTTGCCGCGCGGGGCGCATGTGGTTATTTTTAAAAGCAGCTTGGCGGTTTTTGTCCTTGCGTTAAGTAGGTCCATGCTGGGCAACCGTGTGAACAGCTGTAGCTCCACAGAGGAGTTTGGACGACTGAAGAGGGTGTTCCATTTGACATGCCAGCGTGACAGCGCTGTCCAGCGTTAAAGAGCCTTCCAGTAAAAGCCTGTTTCTCACCTCCGGTGCATACACCTACTCAATCAGCTGATCCCGCAGCATCTCGTCCTCCATGATTCCATAAGCACATGGGATAGCCAACTCACATAAAGCAGCCACGTATTGAGACACAGTCTCATCCGCCCTCTGCGTTCTCTGTTGGAATTGGTATCTTGCCACGACAACATTCCCCTTCGGTGTAAACTGTAGTTCCAACACCTTCATAGCGTCATTGTATGAAGTGCAAGGTGTAAAATAAACATTGTCCTTCGAAGCTAAGTGCATGAATTATTAGAGCACAACGTCTAGCATCGGACCAGGAATTGCCAGTAGCATGAATAGCCGTTAAGTAGTTCTCAAACATTTTCCGCCACATGGAAAACGGGACCGTAGGTTCTCCACTGCAGGGTAGGAACGGCGCAGGCATGGGTACTTGGCCAATTGTTATGTTTAGAAGCCAGGATGAGGTAGAAGCTCACGTTGGCAAAGAACTCTTAACAGCTTTTTATTAAGAACTTGTTCAGCAAAACAGTAACATCAGGTCTTCTCCTTTTTCTATCCCACTTCTTCTACTCCTCTTTTCATTCTCTACTTGTACACCACATAGTGGTAGACACAACAAACACCTCCTAATGTTCCAGATGGTTTGGTTCCAGCTTCTTCTCTAAATCAGGTTTTTTCCTTCAGTCGTCTTTTCTCCTCTGTTCCAGCAGATGCAGGTCTGCAGGAGGTTCTAGAGGAACATAAGATCAGTCTGAGGAGGAGATGTGAACGTGTGGCTGAAGTGTTAGGAATCTAGTTTGTGTGGGTTGATTTGTGTTTGTCTCTCCCTCCACCACCAGGTGGTGCCCTGTCCTCGTTGGCCCTCTTGCACACCTGCGGCTCGTTGGTTCATCACTGGGGAGTATTTCAGCCGTTGACTGCCACTACCTCGAGAGTTTGCCAGTTTTGGGTACTCTAGCAAAGCCGAGATTAGCTGAGTCTAACCTGAGCTTTGTTTTCTCTGAGATTAATTTTGTTGTTTTGTCTTTACCATTTGGCAGAAAGCCTTCCCGCAGAGTGGGAGTTTGGCCTTTTCCCCCTGGAATGATCTTTGTGTTCATACTGAGCTGGGGAAAACTTCCACACGACCCGTTCAAGTTCCGTCGGAATTCTAAGTGGCAATCCGCTCTAATTACTCCTCAGGGTCCAACTCTACCGACCTGTCCGGGATTCAAGGATTAGATTGAGACCCCCTCCAACGTGAGTCCCGCTTCCTCAATTTTTCAAGATATCATTTCAGTTTCTTACGGCCATTGAACTAACCGCTGTGAACTTCCCTTCCACTTCTAGATCCGGTTCTTCATAGTTCAAGATTCTACTTCCTGTGATTCTCATCAATAAACCTGTCAAACTTTCGCTTGGTTTTCTGAGTGGTTTTCTGCATGTGGGTCAGATCACTTAAAAGCATCATGACATGAAGGAAGTGATGAAACAGGAAGTAGAACCCTCCTCAACAGGATCTACACTGATCTCTCAACTTTATACATGAGGTGAAGCAGCTGGAAAGAGCTTCCAAGATCCAGAACCTCCATGAATCTCCACTCGGGTGTCACAACATCTTGAAAGATCTTCCCTGAACAACATTGAGCCATTAGAGTGGTTCTGACCAACGGCGTCGCTAGTGTTGGAAAAACCTTTTCGGTGCAGAAGTTCATTCTGGACTGGGCATAGGGCTTGGAGAACCAAGATGTCAGTGTGGTGGTCCTGCTTTCCTTCAGGGAGCTGAACCTGATCAGAGATCAGCAGCACAGTCTTCTCATGCTGCTCGATGTTTTCCATCCAACCCTCCAGAAGCTCCCAGCAGAGAAGCTGGCTGTCTGGAAGCCTCTCTTTGTCTTTGACGGCCTGGATGAAAGCAGATTTTCTCTGGATCACTGCTTCGGTTCTTGAGAACTTGTTGACCACAGCGCAGAGAGGAGAGTTGCCTGAGACCATGTACTCACACTTCCTGCTGGTCCAGACCAGAAGGAAGAAGAACAAGTACCATGATGGACATGAGACAAGTCCACAGGAGCTGGAGGAGGCTGACAGGGAAGTTCTTCTGAAGCTGGGGAGGCTGGCCTTGGAACATCTGTGTTGGGATCCTCAGGCTTGCCCACCAGAGGGCGCCGCGAGGATCCTCTTCTGCTCTCTTTGCCTTTCTTTTTAGGGCTGGAGTCACTGTTAAGGTTTCTGAGATTACCCTCTGCCTCCAGCAGAGTGCGCGCCGGGTCCTCCTGAGCTGAGCCTCCCACACACCTGTGGCTGATCTACTCATCAGGAGGACCACAGTATTTAAGCTGCCTTCAAACCTTGATTCCACACCGCAGTGTTGATCTTAGCTGGTTAGCAAATCCTGGAGCTTCTGTTACCGGAAGAATCTTGGTTATCTCTAGTGTGAGATCAGATTCTAACTCTTCCTCGCTTCTGCCTCACAGGAATCTTGTCTCCTTTCTCAGTGAAGCTCTGGATGAGCTTTTTAACCTCTGTCTCCTCGCGGAGCTCTGGATGAGCTTAACCTCCTTGCTCCCCTCGCGGAAGCCCTGGAAGAGCTGCCTCACTGGTAACCTGTTTCTGGCCTGCAGCTCTGGGAGAGCTGCATCACAGGAAACCTGCTCCAGCCAGAAGCCTCCAGGTGAGCCAAACTTCGCTATCTGCCCTGGGTGAGCCAACCCGGCATTTCCTACGTGGATGAAGCGCTTCCGATGACTTCCTCCGTGGAGTTTCCCTAGAGGTTCCCATGTGGATTTTCCCCTGTTGTTCCCTGCAGTGAGCTGGAAGCTCAATCTGAAGAATCCTTTGTGTAATTCCCCTGTTGGTCTCTGCAGTGAGCTGGAATCTCAGATCTAGGCCAGCCTTGCTAAGCATTTAGCTAGATGCTTAGCCTCACATGAACTCAGCTAACCAGCCATCTCCCGTTCCCTGCACAGACCCCAGTGTACCAGCCCCCCGCCTGAACTGTTCCAGTTAATATCCATGTGCTTGTGTCCTTTAATAAACTCTTTTGGACTTTTACCCGAGTCTCCGTGT
>JAGKQL010000028.1:17731769-17742036 GCA_018398635.1 Cyprinodon brontotheroides | reverse complement strand
TCCTTCCTTCCTTCCTTCCTTCCTTCCTTCCTTCCTTCCTTCCTTCCTTCCTTCCCTTCCTTCCATCCATCCATCCATCCATCCATCAAATCTCAACTTCTCAACAATCTCAACAATCTCAACTTTATTTAGCTTAACTTGTAGAGTTAATTGATTCATTCTGTTTATAATATATAAATCCACTATATAAAAACATATATAAAACCACTTAAACATTTAATATTTCTTGTTAAAAGTAGTAGTAGTAGTTGTGATAGTGTTATCATACAACTACTATTAAATACTTTCCATATGATAATGCATATGTGTATTTTTTTTAATAAAAAAGCATATTGTTATGCAATAAATACAAGTACTTGTGATAATGTTCTATTCCCTGAAAAAATAGTCTCAATGGTTACATTTTTTTAATTTACTATATTAAAAACTATATAACTGCATAAATAGATTTCATTTTAAGAATCTTTGGACATATATACAATAAGTCTCTAAAAGGGAACATTATAAAACCATGTTACAAGGAGTGTTAAATGAACCAAAAAGTCATTGGATTCATATTTAAAATGTCATATAGTAATGTCCTCTAAATCCCTGCTGAAGACATGCTTATTAACTGGCAGGATGGTCAGTGGCGATCTGTTGGTGCCGTCGTCATTTGTATCCGGGTTGAAAAAGGGAAAAATGGCCTCAGTGAAGTGGTACTCTGTGAATGAGTAGATGTGTGACCGTGTCTCTGCATTGTAAAAGGACACAGTCCCATCTTCATAATCCAGGAACACACCAACGACCTGTGGCCTCTGGCTAGGATACAGCAGCTTCGCCTCTCCTCCGCAGGCCCAGTACTCAGTTCCTTTCCTCAGACAGATAGCCCAGAATCCGTCCTCTGGGCTCAGAGTGACCACGCCTTTCCTTTTGACAGATGCCCGAGCCACACCCAGGTCCCACGCTGTCTTATCTCCCACCTGCACCTCCCAGTACCGCCTCCCTGTGGTAAAACCCTACAGAGACAAGAATAAAGGGTCTGAAGCCATTTTTATGTTTGATTTGCTAAATAAAATTAAATAAATAAAACATGTGAAGGAGTATTACAAAACATTTTAGGGTCATCCTTTCAGAAATATTTGAAAATACACAGAGATTAGCTCAAAATAGCACTTTTAGTCTTTTAGCATTTTGGTTGAAGTTATTAAGAGCCGTTGTGGAGGATCTAAAGAGTCCCAGGTCACAGAGATGGGCCCCACCCTAAACAGCGAGGCATAAAACCCAACCTTTATTACCATAAGGGCGAGGACACATGGAGCTCTGTCAAACCGCTCAGGGAGATCTGCCACATTTTGCATTCTGTTTCCATCCTGCACCTGCCTCCCATCCTCTGACAGAACCAGCCATGGGTTGGCTGTCTTTGGGTCCAGAAGGACATCAGCTTGTTGGACAAAAAGAGAACACAGCAGAGGAACCTTTATTTTGTTATTGCTCATATCAGCCATTGTTATGTCTGTGTTTCCAGGCTGTTGATAGTGTTAAACACGTAGTACTTGTCACTCCTTACACTTATTTGTCTCTCTGGTAAAGATGTGTAAAATTATAAGCTAAACATTTCATTTAAACTCAACATTCAGTTCTTTTGAAATGAAACATTTTCCAATGGATAGACAAAAATAAAATTGAGAATTGTAAATAATTGAGGAACTTCTTTAAAGATTTTAATGTGAAAGAAATTGAATAACTAATAAAGACTTTCTCACCCGGAGGTATAAAAACTATTTAACTCAAACCCCAATTACAGCCACTCTTCAAAACAGGAATTAGAATCAAGCATTTTATGAAGTTTGATGTATTTTACATCATTCTATGTAATGTGATGTGGTGCTTGAAAAATCTAACTCCCATAACCCATCCATGACATAAAGGCAGGGATTGGCCTAATTAAAAAGTAAAAAAAATGAAACAACTACAGTAAAACCTGGATTTACTTTAAGAATTTAAAACATCTTTAATCGGTTTTCCAACGAATTAGCAAAGCTGTGTAGTTTGGATGTACAGGAAAGGCTTTGATCGTTCCATGTAAGCTAGTCAAGATTTTTATATATCCATTCTTACAATGTTATAAAGGTCAACAGAAATTAAGTTTATAAAAAAAACAAAAAACAAATAATGGAGAGATAATGCAAAAATAATCTGAAAGTCCCCTAAGTTTTACCTTCATACTGCTGGACCTTTTTGTGCTCTGAAAGACAACAGGAACACAGTAATTGAGTAAAATTGAAATTGTGATAAATGAAGATAATGGCCTAATGATTTTTTCCATCTTGACAGACCTTTAAAGGACAGTTTTTCAATCTGTAATTTCAGCTGCTCTTGAATGCCAGCGACTGCTCTCCTTATGGTCCCCAAGCAAGTGTCTGAATAGACGAGGATGTTTAAGGAGTCGTCTTTAGACACAGCAGAGCTCACAGATGGAAAACTCTAAGACCAAGGATTCAAAATAAAAAGTACAGATCAGATTATAAGATTATGTAATTTTGCCTTAGGTCTAACTTCAGGAGTGCTGATAAATATTCCCAACTCTATCTGATGGTGATGGGATTATTTCTCAATCCACCCATTTTTCAGTTTGTATCTCCCCAAATTGTATAAAGACTTTATCTCTATCCCTACATCCCTGAGCTTTATGGAAGCAAATCGTTACCATATTTCAGATGAAAAAGCATTTTCAGAAATGCTTTTTCAAGTGTGCCGGCCGGAAACTGGTTGAATTGGATTCTACCTGCTCAGCTAATTCTAAAAGTGTTTGTACAATTTGAGGGAGTGCCATGACCTGTGAGGCTAAAGACCCGGCAATTCAACCAGTTTCCTGCCGCTCAGAATGCTTTTTCGTTTTCGAGTTATGGACAGTATTTTGCTGGCAGACCAATTTTAAAACTAAAAAGCAATGTCCGGCTGTGTTTTCTCTTTGATTATGGCATAAAATGTGCAGTCTTAAAAAAGAAGAAAATGCAAATACAAATAGGATGATTGGATTACTAATTTCATTTATGAGTCAAATAATGCAATTACTTTCTAAAATGAAAAAGCATTTCTTGAAATGCTTTTTCATTTTCAAATTTTACATTTCAAATTGAATTTTGGTATGTGATTTGCTGGGGTACGTTTTGAAAAAGTAAATCTCAAATGTCTTTTTCTTTTTCATTTTAAATAAGTAAAAGGATGAGCAGTGTTAAAGGAGAAAATGAAAATGCAAATAGGATGATTGATTAATAATTTCATTTATGAGTCAAACAATGAAGCCACATTCTTGGAAATCAAAAAGCATTTCTTAAAATGCTTTCTCATTTTGAAAAATATGAAGTAACGATTTAGCTTCCATAGAAGCCCGGATCAATTGACTGATGAAATAATAATGAAAACCTGATTGAACCAAAACAGATATTATCCTTTAGAGATATGCTCACACTGCAATGATGATTTGCTGAAAATAAATTTATTTGACTTTTATCTAATGATTGGTATAATAGGATATGAAATGTTCCACTGGTGGGTATAAAATATGTCATATGAAGATAAATAAAATGTCAGATATGAAATAAAGAATCGATCTGTTCTTATTATGACCTGCACAACATGAAGGTCATCCTCATGGTGCAACAGCACCTCCAGTTCTCCTCTTCTCCTCTGCAGCTCAGAGATTTCTGATTCCAGGTCCAGAATCAGCCTCTTCGCCCTCACTTCTGCTACCATCTGCTTCTTCTTGATCACCTCCACCAGCTCCACTTGGCTTCTCTCCACGCTGCGAAGCAGAGCTGAGAAAATCTGCACACTTTCCTCAATGTCCCTCTTTGAGTTTTCCTGCGAGTGAGGAGGAGAAACTAAAAATGAGGGGAAACTATAGCGTATAATTAGGAAAAACAGATGAGGATTGCATATTTTGAAAAGTTATCCTTACTCTTCCCAATGTGTGATATCATAGCTTCATAACTCAAGTCTATTGCAAGACAGGCTTATATTTTCCTGAATCAACTCACTTTGCCAAGATCAAGATTGTGCTTGATCTCCTCCAGCTTCTGCAGCCTCTCCTGGATCATCTGCTGAACTTCACCTTGGATAAGTTTTATCTGAACCTGAAGAACAATGATCAAAGCTTTAAAGTAAAGTAAACCCTAAACTGAGGATGTCAGACTCTTGACAGTCACCTTCTTTTCTTTACTCTCTCGTTCCACTGGAACCGTGTCACGGCAGCGGTGATCGGTTTTGATGCACTGCAGACAAACACACTCCTGGTGACTCCTACAGAACAACTCCAGGAGCTTCTGGTGGCTCCTACACACCCTGCTCTCCAGCATGGCAACAGGCTCAATCAGTGTGTGATTCTTCAGCACCCCAGCTCTCAGGTGAGGCTCCAGGTGGGCCTCGCAATAAGAGGTCAGACACACCAGGCAGGACCTCAAGGCCTTGGTTTGCTTTCCTACGCACACGTCACAGCTAACAGTCTTCCCCACCACACCGTTCTGCCTCCTGGCTCGGATCTGCTCCGACATTTCTTTGGCGAAAGAGTTTTCGCAGAGCTCGGGACACATTTCGTACACTGTGTGACACTTGGGGCAGTTGATAGAGCATCTTCCATCCCAGTGAGAGGTGATGCAGGTGTGGCAGAAGCTGTGGCCACAGGGGATGGAGACTGGCTCCAAAAACACATCCTGACAGATGGAGCACTGAAACTGCTCTTCAGACAGAAAAAAGTCATGGGAAGTCATCACCTCAGAAGGGAAAAACAGAACCATGATGTTAACTAAAACAGATAATACTATATCAGATCAAAACATTGCAAGTGTATAAAATGTATAAAGAGTATTTAATCAAAAACTTTACATCTCTAGTACTGTTTCCTATTTTTACCTTACTTGATTTACTGTATTAAAGTGTTGGGAAACATCTATAAAACTAACTTAAACCCTACTTTTTTCCACAGCTTTTTTTCCCCCACACCTTGAACCATGCAGGTTATATGAAGGTGCGGCTTTTATGTGGATTTTTCCCAACTACCAGGGAGTGGAAGTCATAGTTCGAAATCAAAGACGAAGCGGCTTATATTAATTTAGCACAAGCGCCTGCTAGCAGCAGGCACAACGCAGTACAAATGTACAAAATTCACAAAATTTGAGATTTATTTGTCGAACCGGTGAAGATACTGTGTGCAGGATCTGCAGAGGTACACTCTATAACACGAGGTGGATTGGTGGCCTCAGTTTTCTAACCTACAGCCACTGGATCCTTTGTGTGGCCCACATGCCATGTACAGCATCTTTAAAGTACCAGACATTATGGAGACATCCACTGCTCCACTTAAAATTTTTTTCAGATTTGACTTGCCTTCAAATATCAGATTTAGATACTCCAATGTCTGCCTGTTCTAAAAGTACCAGGTTCCTAAACAGTCTGGTGGGAAGTGTGCACACAGTTATAATAGATATATTAGAACTTTAACTTAGTGAAATGATTATGAAACGAACAACTTCAATGCATGTTGAAAGCAGGAACAAAGAGTTTGTCTTTTGCATAATTATGCTGTTGTGCCTTACAATGTGGAACTGTACCAGTACCTCCGTCCCCAAAATAGCCTCACAACAGGATGGTACCACTACTGTGCCAAGCAGTTTAATACAAAGAGCTTTTGTTGAATACCTTGACTGCTCCATGTCGGTACCATTATTTCTTCATTGCTCAATATTTATGCAAATATTTCAACAGATACAAATCAAGCCTAATAGCAAAGTTGAGATGGTAAAGAAAAATAAGGAGGGGCACTTATTTTATTTTTCTGTAGTTCAGAGTGGCTTTTCCAAATAAGAAAGACACCCGCCTGGAATGGGAGGAGGGGCAGCAGCACCTAGATGCAAAAATGGCATATGGTATAAGCCTGTTGGGAACCGGCTAATGCCAGTTGGTAACTTGTTTTAAGCCAGTTGCTAAAAGGCATATTCCATTTGGAAACTGATTTATGCCAGTTGCTAACTGGCATATGCCGATTGGGCAACTGGCACGGACCATATTCCAAATGGCATAAGCTGGTTCCCCACTGGAATATACCATTTTTTTTTTTTACTTGCATGCCAGAAACCACTTTGGGCTCTCGCTGTCACTCAGGAGGAGGGTGTGGAAATTGTCTAATTCATTATTTTTTTTTACGTTTTCAGCTATAGCCCTAGCTATCCCAAGTTTCTTTTTCCTCAGCTCAACATTTCTCTGCCCCTGAAACATTATTAAAAATGACCAGTTCAATTACATCTGACCCATTTGATCATTAGCTTGAATCAAATCAGGAACCCTTGTTGGCCAAAGTCCACCTGCCTGGACACATGACTCAGTACCTCACCTTCTGTTTCGGTTCTGTTTCAAACAAAACACAAAAACATGAAACACCAGCAATTTCCCACCTTCCCATTCAGTATATCATATCAATCCACAAACCCTTGAACTGCTACAAAAAAAGATGTAACCCTCATCTGAAAGAGCCAGTTTGTGGTTCCATAATTTATTCTCCTTCTGCATTAATCTCCATGGTGAAAAACTAAAATCAAACCAACATTAATGGTAGATTACAGTGTTTATTTCTGGCGATTTACTCTGTCTAAGTCTTGTCCTACCTTTTTTCCCTGAATGTGAAAGATGACCTCGGCTCGAGCAAACACTGGGCATTGTGGTTGTTAAACCAAAGTCCTTCCTATTTAGCTCTTACCACTCCCTGTGGGAATTTTTTTTCATGTCACTGTGTTGTGGGAGGGGTAACGTCAGCATTGGGAGCAGTATTGATTTGTTTTGTAAAATATTTCCTGTATTTCTATGAAGATATTTTAACTGGTTTGAACAAGATAGAAGTGACACCAGTTTTTCCACTTTAAAATTCAACAAAATGTCATTTATTAAGAAGATAGATATAATGATAGATAGATAAACTGAACAGACAGTAATTACATTTCAATATTTGATAACAAATAGCAGTTCTGCACATCTCATGGCTGAACAGATGTAACCTTGATGGAAAACTGAGGCAACAACCCATGCTGAAGGAACCACTGTTAAAACAGGAAAACCACAGGTCAGGAAATAAGGAAAACTGATATTTATGAAACAAAATAAAATGAAAAAACAATATACTCTTACCTCTGCAAGTAAAGCTTGTATTTCTGAGTCTGACAATCTACCATAGGTCTTTAGATTCATATCCAAGGCAACGATGTAATCTAGAAAAAGAAACGTAATGATCTAATTATAACACTTAACCTATTATGTGTTCTATAGAAACAGATTTGTAAACACGGAGTCTTTGCCAGTGAGGTGCATAAACTTCTTTATGAATGAAGTTCACATTTCTGAGAAGTTTATTCTAAATAATGCTACCTTTGAAATGGAGAATTAGAAGGAAACTTATATTGACATCATTTTAACTGTGGGGTTAAGCTCTAACCTTGGATATTATCAGATTTACAATGTTTAATTAAGGCTTTTTGTAATTAATAATCAATGCGAAATGGAGCAAAGGTAAAGGCAGCAGCTTTCAACTCCTCTCGACGTTTTGTGAGCCAGTGACTACAAGAATAACAATGTTTGCTTAGTTTGATATTGACAAAAGAAAAGTGGCAAATTGGGAGAGTAATAAAGGGGTAAAAAGATCCACAGTCAAAACTATAATTAAGTCATATTATAGTAATGAAGGAGAGCAATCATTTTGGAAATATTCCATTTTAGAAGCAGTTTCTGCAGGGAAAGATAATGTCCTTTTAACTCTATAAGAGAAAAAATTATGCCACCTTAACCCTAAACATGGATCATTACCATTAATTGATCTTAATAGTTTAGAACTATGGTGTGATAAATATGTTTAGACCCTAATGAACGAGCAGTATCTCAAAGCGAAGCTTTTGTCTTTCAAAATACATAGGCAGTTAACTATGAATGTGAATACATTTATTTTGGCTGGAATGAACTGAAATATTAGCTACTATTTTAGGAGGATGAAGCTGGAAAACTCTGTTCTTATCTTTCCTGACAATATTATGAAGTTTGCACAGTTACTGTTTTAACTAAAATAAAAATGATCAACTAAACATTAAACAAAGTAAAATTATGAAAGTGTATTGGCTGTTACTTACTTGGTCCTAAAGGTAGACGAGTTTGGGACAAGAGAAAAAGGGAAAAATAGAAATTATTTAATTACTTAATTCAAAAACTATAAATCAATTGACAGGACATTGTATCAACAAAGCAAACAATCCCACCAGTAGTAGCATTGATGCTGACTCCATTGCTTCTGACATTCTCAAACACAGAGAAGAGGGTGAATGTGTATTTAGCTCCAGCAGTCAGAGGTGAGACTGTGTGAGTTAATGGTCCATCTCTGTCTGTTGCTCCAATGTTTGTCTCTGTGCCATTAAACTGGAGAACAAAGCTGGTGTTGTTGTTGATTTTATCCCACTGCAGAGTGATACTGGTCTCATCTTGGCTTAATGGTCTAAAGTTGCTTGGATTTTGAGGAGCTGATGGAGCAAAGAGAAATAAAAAGCAGTCAAGTAATTAAAGGTAGAAAAAATGTTGCCTCCTCCTCTTGAACTTTTTCCAAATTGTTTGAAAATGACAGAAAAAGTTTCAGAAACTTGCCAAAATTACGGTCAAGAAAATAAGCTTCATAATCAACATAGCAACAGATTCACACAATAAATGACTAGTCTCTTTCAGAGCAAAAAATGCACTGTATCTGCTGAGGTAGAGTCAAATTAGAATAAACAAATATCAAAAGAAATTTCCTTTCTGTTCCTAGAAGGCTGTAGCCATTTGATTATCGTTTAAACTCATAAAGTCTAGTCCTCTCTGCACCTGACCCCTACTCTGCGGGTGTTGGGTCCACATGAGCGTGGGTCCACGTCATCTGTTTGAGCTGGGCCAGGCTGGGCCCCATAGGCAAAGGCCACCAGGCGCTCGCATACGAGCCCCAACCCCATGCCTGGCTCCAGGGTGGGGCTGCGCCATACCGGGCAACTCTTTCCATAATGGTCTTCTGAGCTGCTCTTAGTCTGACCCGTCACCTAGGACCTTTTGCCATGGGAGACCCTACCAGGGGCATAACTTCCCAGACAACAAAGCTCCTAGGATCATTCGGACAGTCAAAAAACTCCACCACGTTAAGGTGGCAGATTGCGGGGGTTTTAAAGTAAACAACCCCCGTAATTTACACAAAATAAAAAAAAAAAACTAATTAAAGGGTGGAAGTGAAGACTAGCCAGTCAAACAAAATAAAGGAATTAAGAAAGTGTGCTGGATAAAGATGAAAATAAATAGTGATGAGAATAAAGATGGAATTAGAATTGCTTTTACGGTACTTACCAGGAAACACTAGAGAGATAAGACTAACTACGGTAGTTTGAGAAAAAAAAAAAAAGTTTGCAAGAAATGTTGTGGAATCATTAACTTAGGCCTCGTTTAGCCATGCTATCTCTCTTCTTCTTTTAAATTAAGCTGCTTCTTGGACAATATCAACAACTTCTAAAATATAACTGATAATTGGAATCAAGTAGTCACCTCATTTAGATGTATCATCCTTCAAGAATCAAGCCAAGAAAAATAGCAGTTTTTTATAAAATACAGAGCAGCGTAACCTGTGAGCATTACTGTTCAACTTCGTTGAAAATATTTTATCTGTGTGTTACAGATGATGATGATTATAAATGCACATAGACATGGGGCTTATAATGCATGAAATGCAATCTTAATTACCAAATAATTTGAGACATAAAGCTCAGCAATTCTGGTTGATCTAATCTCAAGTTACATTGCAAATATAGAGATTGATGAATTTTCAAAGTGAACAATGCAAGAACTGTTCAATTCAATTTAAGAAAGCTTTATTCTTTAGTATTTCTTACTAGCAATGAAGTAAAATATCTCACCAGTGACAGCCAAAAGCTGTACTCCTCTGCTCCTGACATTCTCAAACACCGTGGTGAGGAGGAATGTGTATTTAGTTCCAGCAGTCAGAGATGAGAGTGTGTGAGTTACTGGTCCATCTCCATGTGGCGCATTAATGAATATTGCCGCACCATTGAAGAAGAGAACATAGCTGTAGTTGTTGTTCCTTTTATCCCACTGCAGAGTGATGCTGCTCTCATTTTGTGATGAGGAGCTAAAGCCCTCTGCATTTTCAGGAGCTAAAATTAAATTAGATGAAAATAGATTTGTTAGTTTGTGTTAAGTATTTGATTATTAGCCTGAGTGTTTT
>JAGKQL010000028.1:17667441-17728186 GCA_018398635.1 Cyprinodon brontotheroides | reverse complement strand
TAGCTCAGGGACCCAGAGTGGCAGTCTGTGTGAGTGGGTTTCAAACTCACAACCTCAGGATTCCAAGCCCTATGCCCTAACCACTAGGCCACCACTCCCCACTGCATTCATAGAATCAGACCAGCCTTAACCCACTTCAGCATTTAGTCCCTTTATCATCTTATTTTGAAACACATTGGGACTTTTTGATAAACATAAAGCATCAAGAGGCGAACTTCCCAACCAGACTGACAATGGTGAGCAGATCCATGATTCAGTTTCTGGAAATATTGGAAGATAAATAAAAAGAGGCTCCAAAAGAAGACAAGACCCAGAGCTGAAGCAGGTCAGACAGGGGAGGCTGCAGGACACAGAGAAAAAGGCTCCCCTCCTCCTCCTCCACTGAGAGCAAGTCAGCTTTCATTGGAGGAGGAGCCTCAACAGCTGAACAGTTAGATGCTGATCCTACAGCATCAATAACAAATATCCACGTTGGTCTGGAGGGAGCTGCCATTCAATGGGCATGAACCCCAGAGCTGAATACTAAATGGGTGATGTGTCTAAATCAGCAACACTGCTGCCCTCTATAGGAGGGAATGAGGAAGGTCAACTATCCCTCTATCTCCCCTCTTCCAAAGGAACACTATACAGCATTTTCAGTTAATTAATGTGTTCCATAACGTTTTGGATGATTAAATAGGTCATTTCAGGTTGAACAAAGGTATTCTAGAGTCGCCCGTGTGGTGGTCTGTGGGGGAAATACTGCACTTGCAATTGCAGGAGCACCGACCCGGACCCACAGGCTCAGAAGTCTCGCGGAGAGTCAGTCTTGCTTTTTACGGCAAGAACTGCTACACTTCCAGTTAAAAGTATTCTCCGTAAGCTAGCACAGTGGCAATCTTTGGTGCAGTTATGCTACCGCCACACAGCAAAAGCAGCAAAATCGCATCTGCTGCTTCCTTTTTGCTGCTTGTACCAGTTAGTTCTGACCCAGCGGCTGAAGCAGCTTTCCTGCTCTGGCCGCGCAGTGCAAAAGTGTGTCTGACGCGCGCTGGCGCTGGCTTCACTATCCTTTCTCTCTGCCTTGCAGCTATATTTGCTGTGATCAGTGGGAATAAAGTAGTTTTAATATGTTTTAAGTGAGAAAATACACCTGAAAACGTAATCAGTGCCGGCCAGTTCATTCAGATTATTATCCTGCTCTTCAATATTTTTCTGTCGGAGCCGCCAGACCCCCACATACCAGGGATGCGCCGACAGTATGGATCCCTTCATCAGCAGCGGTTCACCGCTGCAGCTGGTAGGTGTTTTTCATCTAAATAATCCAAACTGCATATTCTGCCGCAGATTTCTGCATTTTAAGTTAATTTAGGCGCCAATAAACTGTTTAAGAGGAGTGATCATCAGCGCTGTGTCTCTCTCTCTGCGTCTAGATGATTACCCGACGCTTTTCTGCTTCAGCTGCTCAGACGTTAAGCTGGCGCCTGCAGCTCAAAACGTGCAAGGGACCTTTTTGCTGGCGCCTTGACGCGCGTCAACCATTGACTTTGCATGTAAACTCGCTGCTTCTGTCGCGCCAGCTACGTCCAGTGTGAACGCAGCATTAGTCATTCGCTGCTAAGCTCAAAACAACAACCGCGCCTGGCTTGACGGAGAAGCCAGGAGAACAGCTGAGCATATTTACGACAGTGCACTTTTACTTTCGCCCTCTGGGGAGCCTCGCTGGAAAATCAACACCCGTTGCATAGTGTACCTTTAAAGGAAATATACACTATATACTTGTTATAAGAATAAAATTATAGAGGAAAAAAATATTAATATTTAGTTTCAGCAATAAACAATAAATCAATAAAACAAAAAAGAAATTACTAAATTTAATATAAAATGTTTTTCTTCATTATGTTTTTAAAGTAGCTAAAAGATGAGAAAAGCTTTTCACTGACGATCATTAAGCTTCTGAGTTATTTAGAAAAACCTTTATTTGAATCTTTGATCATCTAATAAACAAACATTTTTAAACTCAGAGAATCTTAGAAACTGATTAAATAGATTTTGTTTATCTCTGTCAAATGGTCAGATCCTAAAAACATATTTGATAATTTTAAATTATTAATGAGAGATTTCCCAAACATGAGATAAACATTGTGATTCTTTATTCAGATTGGAGGACTGCAGTTTCTTAGAGATCAGCTGGGCTTCTCTGGGCTCAGCTCTGAAGTCTAATCCATCCCATCTGACAGAACTGGACCTGAGCTTCACCAACCTGGACCCTGGAATGAAGGAGCTCAGTGGGTTTTTGCAGTCTCTCCTCTCCAAACTACAGACATCGAGGTCAGATGTCGTATATTTGTTTATTCTAATAACATTAAAGTGCAAATCTCAGTGTGAAGGTCAATCAGTGAGCTAGTAAAGGATCAATAGGCTGATGATTAGAAGAGCAGGTTATGACTCTCAGAAGGAGGACAGACATGTTTAGAAAATAAAGACCTCAGTTTGTCTGAAACTCCCCAACATACGGAGTGACTACTGGTCTGGGTCTGGGTTTGGGTTCTGCTGGAGTCCTGTTTGGGTTTCTGTCTGCTTTGAGGAAAGCCCAGTTAGGAGAAGCACATTGCTCTAGGGCCCGTCTGGTGTGTGATTTCTTCTAAGCTGCATCCTGTTGGATCAGCTCACATCTTTCTATTCTTTATCCAGATTGATGGACTGCGGTTTGTCAAAGATCAGCTGTTCTGCTCTGGTCTCAGCTCTGAAGTCAAACCCCTCACATCTGGAAAACCTGGACCTGAGTTGGAACAACCTGAAGGAGTCAGATGTTCAGCAGCTGCAGGATCTTGTAGAGAGTCCAGACTACTAACTTAAGTATCTGTAAGTAGATGGTTGTAGTGACTCCAGCTGCTCCACAGCTGCTCTGAACAGGACTGAAGTCCCTGCTGCTCCTAATCCTGGATGTGCTGCATCACTGACTGTCTGATATTGTTTTTCTCTTTGGAACAATAAAGATGAAATTCAAACTAAGCTCCATTTAGTGGCTCCATAGAGGTTTGATCTGAATCTGATCAAACTGTAAAGTAACCCAGAAATCTGAAATAAAGCTCAATTCCAAAGTTTTCAGGCTGCATGTTTGCTTCATCGTGATGCAGTTTTTGGATGCTTTTGATTGTGTTCCAGATGTTTCTGCAGATGTTTGGGCAGAAACAAGATGGAATTCAAGATAATAAGCGTTAGGGAAGTACAGGTGTGCTGGTCGCTCTGCTACTTTACACATTTTTTGTAAAGTCCACACTGCCAGTAAAAAACTGCTATACTAAGAACACAATTTTTAATAACATTTTAAACAACTGATTGACAAAGAGGCATTGGGCGCAAACAAAACAAGCAAGATCAATGGCGTTTTTGGGTATGGAGAGTACACCTTGGCTGTTACTTGCCGTTTCAAATCGCTACCACCAAAGGAAAAAACGCAAAAGAAACGCCTTGTAAGAAATCAAGAAACAATGCAATGATAATATGCCTTGCCTACTTTTGTGGGTGACATCCACCAGTGTCCAGGTCCAACAACACAGAGCAAACCTTCCAATGCGACTAACGCTACCTGTGGCTCCAGTGCATCCCCCAGCGCGTGCTCCCATGTGGTGTCTGCAGGGATCCGCCGTTGGCTCAGGTGAACCTGCATCGACCTGAGATGGACGATAAGATTGGTTCCTCTGCGGATGGTTGTTTGGATCTGCAGCGTGATTCCTGGGGAGGCAGCGGTTCCGCGTCTGTGGTATAACATCAGCCGCCGTTGTCAACCCTGAGCTTGGTAGTGCTTCTGCGGGCGCTCGAGTCCAGACGGGTCCGCATTTTCCGTGGTTCACTGGGGGACATCCTGCAGTGACAGATACGTGGGATGTCAACAACATAACGGAGAACCAACGGAGAAAGTCCTTGTGCAACCGGGCGAGTGAGCACCGCCAACATCCATAAACGCTACACAGTAAATAAAAAGCGATACGCATGAACCGGAAATGGAAGGTCGTTCACACTGTAAATAATGCACGATAATCTGGGATCATAAAGTCCAACCAAACCGGTCTCTTTGGCAGGCATTTAAATATCCAAAGCTTAAAATCAAAAGCGAACAAATTATCCACATGATGACGAATCAAATCTGGATTATTTCTGCCTATCCAAAACTTGGCTGCATAATACCCCTACTGCTGCTTGCAGTTCGGGGTATGTCTCCTACAGGAGAGATAGAGCTGACGGCAAAGGGGAGGGGTAATGATGTATGTGAGAGATAACATACAGTGCAGTGAAATCCAGTGAAAAACTCCAACTGATTTAGAATGTGTTGGAGTAAATTTATCTCTTGCACCTCAGATGTCTCTCACATTAATAGTCCTATATCGACCACCATCTGCAAAGATAGACTTTTATGATAAATTCAAAGAAATTTTAAAGCAGTGTGATTTCAAAAAGGAGGTTATAGTGATGGGTGATTTCAATCTACATTGGGACAGTTACAGTACAAGGAAAAAACTTCAGCAAATTATGGATGGATTTAATTTTGTCCAGATGGTTAAAGGACCGACACGGATTACAAACACTTGTAGCACTAAAATTGACTTAATCTTTACCAATCATCCTGAACGGATCACAAAATCATACAATATGTTGACTGGTCTCTCAGATCATAACATGGTGCTGATAACAAGAAAGTTAACCAGACAGCGATTCTCAGCCTATTCCGGAAAGAAGGAGTTCATTGGCATTCCAAGGAACAAACAGGAACAATTTCACACTGCAATAAGAAATATGAACTGGGACATTTTACTATTGGATAATGAACTAGAAATAATTAGTCAGAAATTCACTGAATGCTTACAGACAAAAATTAATGAATTTGCAGTGACAATTAAACACAAAAGCAGAAAGTGTTCTCTTCCCTGGCTCAGTGACGACATCAAACAATTAATGAAAGACAGAGATAATGCCCTTAAAAAAGCCAATAAGTCCAAACTATCTTGTGAGAGACAAAAATTTGTTTCATTACGGAATAAAGTGACAAGACAACTACGAAAAGCAAAGGCAGACTTTTTTATCACAATTATTAAAAACTGTCATGGAAACCCAAAAGCTATTTGGGAACAGATTAATAAATTAACAGGTAAAACTGTTTCCAGTAACAATTTAATACAGTTGAAGAACAATGGCATGCTTTTGCAGGATCAGTCTGATGTGGCACAGACACTAAATGAATATTTTGTTGATTCTGTTGAGACCATAGTCAAAAGTTTTCCTGTGAAATATAACAACATACCTGCCATTAGTTCAGAATTGTTAATTGAGCCCCCACTAAATCCAACATCTGTATCCATATCCGATGTGGAAAAGGCAATTAAACAGCTTAAGTATTCAAGAGCAAAAGACGTGTATGGGATGGACACACACATGTTAAAACGAATAGGTCAGTCAATTATTGGTCCACTAACACATATCATTAATATGTCACTAGACCAAGGGAAATTTCCTGAGCCATGGAAATTTGCTAGCGTCATTCCCATATTTAAAGGTGGCAACTCTCTTCTGACATCTAATTATCGACCTATCAGCATTTTGCCAACAGTATCTAAAGTTTTTGAAAAACTGGTTGCTAAACAAATCATTAATCATCTTAATTGCAGCTCTTTTCCTTTACACTCAATGCAGTTTGGATTTAGGGTTAATCATTCTACAGAGACGGCAACAAGTTATTTTCTGGAAAAGGTTAAATCCAATATGGACAAAGGAAGGATAGTGGGAGCAATTTTTTAGACTGTAAAAGCTTTTTGATGTAAGCAGTTAATCATTCCATTTACTGTACAAACTCAGTACATTTAATTTTTCCCCAAATTTATTAGCCTATTTCAGTACCGCTACCTTCATCTCGCTTCAAAGTGTGTGTAATTGACTACTCACAATTCCACCCTTACTATTATCAACTGGTGTTCCACAGGGATCAATTGTAGGAATCAATTTTTCAGTCTATATATTAATGATTTACCATCTGTGCAAGAACTGTGACACTTCTTGATGCAGACTACAGCCATCTTGGCTTATGGAAAAACTGGCCGCAGTGGTGTCGCCAAAACCAACTGTGAGCTTCAAGGTCACTGATTCAACCTGGTTTGAGTGTCCGTCTCTGCAAATTGAACATATCTAAAACAGTTACCATTTTTCAAAAACAACCTCATAAAATATGAACCTGAAATTTTAATATTCGAGAAAGATTACAGGCCGCCACTGAATATAAATATTTAGGTTTACATATATAGATTCTATCCTCACCTCCAAAACTCATATCCAAAGGTTCGCGGGGTTGTAGGATTAAGTTTAGCTTCAGCAACCAGATTCAATAGAGATTTTCTTTCAACTGAAGCTGCTAAATCATATTTTTTTCCCATGATTTTATCCCATATAACATATTGTCTAATAAGTTGATCCAATACTCACTCTACTACAATAAAACCATTAGGAAACATTATATAAACAAGCATTAAAAATACTGATAAAAACCTTACCACTACCACCATAGTATTCTGAGGAAATAGTTACTTACATGGAACAATCTTATCAACTAAAACATCTGTTTAATTTATAAAATCAGACATGGTTTAGCACCACCTCCACTATGTGTGACTTTGTACAGTTCAGATCCAGTGAGATCAAGTGCAACCAGGAGGGGCAGTGAGGGAAGACTGCATCATCCTCTGGAGAAAACAGCCTTTGTCAGGCTGTTTTCTCGACAAAGCATCTCCAGCAATGGAACCTGTGCGCCAGGGAAACCATCAGGGAGCCTCTTTGTCGTTTCTCTTCAAATTCCAAAAGAATGCAAAAAAAATGAAACACATAGGAAGGCGTACGAGGCACTGGGTTTTAATATCTCTTTAATATCACGGCTGGGGGACTACCAATGAAATTAGCACTCCTTAGCTAACTGGGGTATATTTACATTGTTTTAATGTTTATTAATGTACACTGTCCCCTTTCAAATAAACAATAAATGAAATTAATTAAATGAAATGCTCATCTGATCTGTTGCTGCAAACAGCTCAGTGAAGAAATTATGGTTTCTTCAATCAGAGGATGAAGCTTTTCTTCAGGATTATTAATNAGCTACTATTTACAAGAGCAAGGACAGAAGGACCTATAGTAGAGAAAGCTTCTTTAAATAATTGGGGTGAAATAACATCATCTGGAGAACCAGTTGGCCTTAAGTGACTAACCACCTCCTGCAATAATTGCAAGTTCCAGATTGCAGACAGCAAGAAACATTAATATCTCCCACTTCTCCCCAACAGTAAAATTTGGCGTTACGGGACAAAATGTCTTCCATGGCGTCCACATCACCTACTGCAACTACTCAAGTGATAAGGTTTTGTTTACATAAGGAAAAGTATATTTAATACCTGCCATCTATTGTTCAGTACCGTCTCAGTTCATCTCTCTCAACTTGCCGTAGTTACTTTTGGAAGCGTAATGGGCGTTCACCCAATCGCTAGTTTGTTGGCTCTAGCGGCTGCCGTGGCAGCAAGATGTCTGCCTCCAGCTGGCTGCGAGACCGGCTCTATGTAGTTAGAAATAGCGGAATTCCCAAACAGCGCCAAATATTAAGTTAGAAGGCTGAGCTGCGTGAGGTGATGATAAATAGCATAGTTATGTATATCATAATTTACATTTCTGACTGTATATCCCTGTAATTAGTACACACTGTAGCTTTAAGTGACTAACAACCTCCTGCAATAATTGCAAGTTCACACATTCAAAGCTGTGGAAAACACCAGAACAAGGCAACGCAACTGAAGGATCATCAGAAGAGGGGATAATCTGGGCCCTAATAGAAGCAACTTTCTCATCAACAAAGTGTCAGAAGTTTTCACATGCAGCAGGTGAGGTCTCCATAAAGCCACTATGTCAATCATTTAGAACAGAGTTCATCATTTTAAATAGGATAGCAGGATTCTGACTATTTGATACAATCAAACCCGACAGGTATTTTCTTTGGCTGCCTTTTGCAATCCTTTGATAACGGCGCCAACATTCCTTTAATATTTGGAGGTTTGCGTTCTGCTCTGCGGCAGTCTCTCCTGGCAGTGACCTCATTTAACCAGGGTTCACGCTTGGATTTTGGAAGTCTGATTTTTAGAGGTGCCACCAAATCCAAGGCTGCTTTACTGGTAGAATAAAACCAGTTGCTGAGTTCCTCACTGTTATTTCCCACAGCCTCTGGAATGGTTCAGTTCTGATTATATATTTAATAAATAGATATAAAGTGAAAATATTGCGTTTTGAAACACATGAACGCTGCAGCCCAAAAACAGGATTTAGGATTTAGTTCTGCTTCTAGTCCAGACATTTCTAGAATCACAGATCAAGGTGTAGCTCCTATAGCAGTCCATTCACAGCTATGTTTTTATCCTTCTGTTTTAAATCTATGATCATAAATAAGTCTGCATGTAGTTTGATGCATTTTTCATGAGTTTATCAACTAAGACTGAAAATGGCCAGATTGAATGAATGGAATTAAAAACATTCCAAGGGAGCACGCTGCTGATCCCACCTAGAAGTTCTGACCTTTGACCTCTTTTGGGATCTGGAGATCTGTCCATCTTTCTCCAGCAGAGGGAGCCCTAGGTCTCCTGGAGCTGAAGCTGGCCTGCAGCTGATTTGCTCATTAGGGAGATCAGCATATAAGCAGCGGCAGGACTACTCTTCAGTGCCAGAGTGTTAAGCCAGTTATGGAAGAATCTAACTGAGACCTGGAGCTCTGGAAGAGCAACTCACCTGAAACCTGCCTGCCTGCTCTCAGCAACAAACCTGAAGATCAAACTGTCTGGATCTGCTTACCATCTCTTCAAGAAGCAACTTGGAGAAGCTCTGAACGCTCATAAGCCTGAAGCTAGGTTCTGCCATCGATCAGTCTCTAGACCCTCCTGGTTCCCTCCCTCTGCCGCTCAGCCTGAATCTCTGAACAGGTACCGATCTGCACATTCTCTCAGCTACATGAGCATTAGCTGCCTGGCTAACCTAACTGTCCCTCTCTGTAGAGAGCCTTGTTTGACCAGTCCCGGATCTGATTCCAGTATCTGTCAACTAACCTTGTGCTTATCTTTAATAAACTGTTAAACTTTTACTCTGACTCCGTGGTGTTCTGCATGTGGGTTAGAAACCTAAACCCCAACATGACACTCCCCTCCTTTTGAATGGACAGAGTCAAAGATTTTCCTTAAGGTTAATGATTAATAACTCTGCTTGAATCATAAAACAGTTAACTGGGAAGAGAAGAATAGAAGTAAAACATTATTAGTGATCAAAGGTTTATTTGACAGAATGTGACTGAATTATATTTTTAACAAACATAAAATGTGCTGTTAAATTCAATTCAATTCAATTCTAGTTTATTTATATAGCGCCAAATTCACAACACATGTCATCTCAAGGCACTTTACAGTTCAACCAGATCATACAGTCAAATTGATACAAAGTTTTTCTATCTAAGGAAAACCAGTTGGATTGCATTGACTCATGGACTCAAATACAATCCCCACACACTAAAGCATGCTTGTAGCGACAGTGGAGAGGAAAACTCCCTTTTAACAGGAAGAAACCTCCAGCAGAACCAGGCTCAGTGTGGCCGCCATCTGCCGAGGCCTGACTGGGGAGTTCAAGAAGGAGACAGAAGCAGAATACAAAAAGCTGCTTTGGCGGCCCGTCCAGGAAACACACACAGCCAGGCAGACGAGCTTCCAAGCTAGCTCCCATGCCAGAGGACGAAGAGAGCACATCCACTCAGTCACGGTCAGAGAAACAGGACCACACTGGAAAACAGGCCGATCTCCAACATCTATAAAACAAGGGTGTTGATGGAAGCAGCACAGCTGATATTTCTTTCCAGGATGACGTCACAGCCAAACAGGAACAGACGAGGCAAAAGCTACTCTGAGGAAAAGCAGAGAGCAGAAGGTTAGAGATTGAACTAACAGATTCTGCAGAATAGGAGAACAGAGAGAGAATGAAGCAGAATGATGAAATGGGGGTCCCTATGTCCCTCCAAGAAGTTTAAGCCTATAGCAGCATAACTATAGAGAGATAGCTCAGGGATAACCTGAGCCACCCCAGTCCTATAAGCTTTATCAAAAGAAAAAGAAAGTTTTAAGCCTAGCCTTTAAAAGTAGACAGGGTGTCTGTCTCATACCCAGGACTAAAAACTGGTTAGTTGGTTCCCACAGCGAGAGGAGCCTGATAACTAAAAAGATCTGCCTCCCATTCTACTTTTAGAAATTCTAGGAACCACTAGTAAACCTGCAGATTTGAGAGCTTAAGTAGCTCTGTTAGGAAACATAACATAACAATCAGATCTCTGATATAAGATGGAGCTCGGCCATTTAAGGCTTTATATGTGAGAATGAGGATTTTAAATTCTATTCAATTGATTTAACAGGAAGCCAATGAAGAGAAGCTAGGATAGGCTAGATATGATCTCTTTTAATTTTCATTAGGAACTCTGGCTGCAGCATTTTGGATCAGCTGGAAGGCTTTTAACTACAGTTTGTGTGTGGACTTCCTGATAGTAGATTAGCAATAGTCCAGCCTTGAAGTAACAAATGCATGCACTAGTTTCTCAGCATCACCCCTGGACAGTGATATTTCTAATTTTTGCAATGTTCCTCAGATGAAAGAAGGAAATTTAGAAACCTCTTTGATATGGGATTTAAATGACAGGTCCTGATCAAAAAATAACACCAAGATTTTTTACTTTATTATCTGAAATCAGTTTAATCCCATCCAAATGAAGAGTGACTGGCTAATCAGTTTCTTTTTTCAGAGACTCTGGTCCAAAGACTATAACTTCTGTTTTGTCTGCATTCAGAAGCAGAAAGTTAAGAGTCATCCAGGTTTTTTATGTCTTCAAGACATGCCTGTAATCTATGTAATGGGTTAGTTTCATCTGGATTTATAGGAGCAGAGATATAGCTGGGTATCATCAGCATAATATGGGAAATTAATCCCATGCTGTCTAATAATTCTACCAATTGGGAGCATGTATAAAGTAAAGAGAATTGGTCCTAGCACTGATCCCTGTGGTACTCCACAGGTAACCTTTAAGCTCCACAGTTGAAGATCTATCATTAACATGAACAAACTGAATTCGATCAGATAGATAAGATTTGAACCAGTCTAGTGCTGTTCCTTTAATTCCAACACAAAATATTCAAGTCTTTCTAAAAGAATATTATGGTCAACTGTATCCAAATGCAGCACTAAGATCCAACAGGACGAGCACAGATACAAGTCCATTATCTGAGGCCATGAGAATATCATTGGTGACTTCTTTCACCAGAGCTGTTTCAGTGCTATGATGAGCTCTAAAGCCAGACTGAAACTCTTCAAAAAAGTTCATTATGGTGGAAGTGATCGCAAACTTGTTTGGCAACTACTTTCTCAAAATTTTGGATAAGAAAGGAAGATTGGATATAGGTCTACAAATTGACCAAGTAATCTGGGTCAAGAGACGGTTTCTTAAGCAGAGGTTTAATTACAGCAACCTTAAAAGCTTTAGGTACATATCCCTGTAACAGAGATAGATTAATCACATCTAAAATGGAGGAGGAGATCAAAGGGAATACCTCCTTAAATAACCTGGTTGGAACTGGATCTAACATACAAGTTGAAGGCTTAGATGAAGACAATATTTTTGCTAATTCAGAGAGTTCAACTGGATCAAAGCAGTCTAAACCCGGTTCAGATTCCATGACTACCTCAGGTACAATCGCTGGACAGAGGAGTGCTTATGATCTTATTTTTAATAAGATCAATCTTATTTTATAAAGAATCCCATAAAAATCATTGCTGCTAAGAGCAGGTGGAATGGACGGTTCAACAGAGCTATGGCTCTGGGTGAGTTTGGCAACTGTATTAAAAAGAAATCTAGGATTATTCTTATTCTCCTCTATTAATGAGGAGAAGTATTCTGCTCTTGCTTTACAAAGGGTCCTCTTATACAGCAGTAAACCATTTTTCCAGACTAGAAAGGACTCCCGCAGGCCTGTGGAGCGATATTTTCTCTCCAGTTTCCTAGCATTTTGCTTCAAAGTACACAAGCTCTGCATTAAACCAAGGAGCAAGCTTTCTATTTTTAACGGTTTTCATTTTCAAAGGAGCTGCGTTGTCTAAGGCAATACGCAGAGAACTAGCAACCCCATCAACAAAATCATCAACCTGTGAAGGGGAATAAGCTAAGCTTTTGCACTCTGCAGCACTGCTCAGTGACACAGAGGAGAGAGAAAGTGAAGCAGATAAATGTCATCATTCGTCTCTCTGCCCTACTTTTTTAAACTCTATTCCTTAATCTCTATCTCTCTAAAGAGTTGCTCCACTGGGGAGAGTAGATCAACCTGGTGTAACACATACAGTGAAATGACATTAATGACTGAGTTATCAAAGGGCTCCTACTTAACCAGAGACTAATGCTAATTGTTAGCATACACCTATAGGCTGATAAATTACCAAAGGGTCTAATCTAAAATCTCATATAAGGAGTGAAATCAATCCAACAGAGTCAGTTCCACTTTTTTCTGCTTTTATTCATCAATCATCACATCTTACATTCACACTTCTGATGAAACTTTCAGACAAAACCAACATGAAGAAGAACTGAAGGGAAAAACAGACTTTAATTTTCCTGTTGATCAGTTTTCCAGGTGGGAATGTTTGCATGAAGGCCTTAAATTGTTGATGAAACAGGAAGAGGAACCAGTCTGGCTCCATGAGGACCACCATGACAGAAACATTTCTGCCATTTAATGAGAGCAGAAGCTGAAAATGAGCAGAAACAGAGAAGCAGGAGGAGCTGCAGGAAATAATCCAGCTGAGAACTGAACTGTTGACTTCCTGCTGAGGACGTTTCCAAGCTCACCTCTCCACCAGCAGGACTTCACCTCCAGACTCAGTCAGGTTGGAGCTTCTTCACCAACACATTCATCCCATCAACCATCAGCCTGATGAACAGGACAGATGATCAGAGGAGCAGAGTTTATACCTCCATCATTACGATAGGGACTGAAGATTGGGTAGAGTTTCTGAGTGAAGCAGCAGCCAGTAAAGGAGTAGATCAGAGCTGCAGCATCGACATCATAGAAGGAGACCAGACCCTCCTCATAATCCACAAACACCCCCACCTTCTGAGGACCAGACTGGAGATGGAGACGGACTGAAGGTTCAGCATTAGCATAGAACTCATTGCTATTTATCAACCCAACAGTCCATAAACCATCCTGAGGACTCACTGTGATGCATCCCTTCCTGTCTATGGACTCTCTGGCTACTCCTAACATCCAGTCAGTCTTTCCTTTAACCTGAACCTCAAAGTAAAATCTGCCTGAAGAGAAACTCTGACGTCCTAAAACAGAAATATAGTCAGAAAATCTCTTTGGGTTTTCTGGAAGGTTCTTCCAAACGTCTCCATGTTTGACCTGTTTTCCATCATCAGACAGGATGAGGTTAGGATGAGCTGTATCAGGATCCAGAGTCACATCCACTGCAGACTGCTGGACCCTCTTCAGCTTCAGCTTCATCTTCTTCATGTCCTCCCTGATCTTCTCCTCCAGCTGAGCCACAGCTCTCTCCACAGTCCCCTCATATGATGGTGGATGAACTCTGACCTCTGTCCAGCTCTTGGTGGGTGGAGCAGCTTTCAGGGAGGAGAAGCTTTGGAGGAGGTGGAGGTGGTCTTCAGACTGGGAGAGCTGCTCCACCTCAGAGCTCCTCTTCATCAGCTCAGAGATGTCCTGTTCCAGATCTTTGATGAGGTCTTCAGCCTGTTTCTCTGCAGTTTTCTGTTTGTCTTCGATCTCCTTGATGAGCTCCTTCAGGCCTCTCTCAGCAGACTCCTTCAGAGCAGTGAAGACCTCAACACCTTCTGCTTTCTCTCTGTCTGCAGCATCTTTACTGATCTTCAGCTTCTCTTTGATCTCCTGGATCTTCACTCGTCTCTCCTGGATCATCTCCTGAACTTCAGCCTCTGTCTTCCTCAGCTCTGCCTTCTTTCCTTCAAATTCTTCTCTCAGAGGAACAAACTGGTGGTTCTTGTGGTCCAGAACAGGACAGAGCGAGCAGACACATGTCTGGTCGGTCCTACAGAACAGCTCCAGAGGTTTATCGTGCTGCAGACACATCCTGTCCTCCAGGTTCTCCACAGGCTCCATCAGCTGATGTTTCTTCAGACGTGGAGCTGTCAGATGAGGCTCCAGGTGAGCCTGACAGAAGGAGGCCAGACACACCAGGCAGGACTTCAGGGCCTTCAGTTTGGTTCCAGTGCAGACGTCACAGAGAACTTCTGCTTTGGCAGCTTGTTGCTCTGAGCTGCTGCTGCTGATGGCTTCCTGCTGAGCTTCACGTCTGAACTGAGCAACCATCTCTTTGATGAAGGTGTTGATTTCCAGCTCAGGTCTGGTCTTGAACTCCTTCTTGCATAAAGGACACTGACATCTTTCATTTCCATCCCAGTGCTGAGTGATGCAGGCTTTGCAGAAGTTGTGTCCACAGGGTGTGCTGACTGGATCAGTGAAGACATCCAGACAGATGGAGCACAGGAACGGATCCTCAGAGCGCAGGCTGCTGCCAGAAGACATGTCTGAACTCTGAGGACAGATCAGGGAAAACAACAGTTCAAACTATGGCTTTAAAGTTGCTCAATGTTCAACGTCTTCACAATCCTTCATTTTCTTCCCCTTCAGATGATCTGAGTCCAGAAGAAAAGTCTCCAGCTTCCTGTTTGTTGTAGAAGCTGTTAGTAGAAACCCAGTCAGAGTGTTTTCTGCTGCACTCACCAGGATCACAGTCTGTTGCTGAGAAGGAAAAATGAACTGAGTTGGTCTTCAGGAGGAAACAGGGAGGTTTTTCTCTACGGCAGCTCAGGCTTCACTTTGACAAAGCTTTACTTTCATTTCTGGGAAGTGACGTTTGAAACTGCTGACTCAGTGTAGCTCCTCCCATTCCCTTTGAAACAGGCGGGTTCATCCATGTGACGTAAACATGTTGGATATGAAGCCTTTTCCTTTCATTTGATCCTTTAAATCCTCAGAAGAACCGAGTTCAACCTAAAAACACAAACTTTTTAGTCCCGTAAACATCAGTCAGAGCCAGTTCATCCAGTCACATTCTGCTCCTCTCATCAACGTGATTCAGCTGCTTCTTTAGCTCCATCCTCTGCTGCCATCTGCTGGACAAAAGGAGAAGCTCCTGTGGAGGTTGGAAATCTTTCACATCATGGCTTCCATCAATCACCTGGATTTACATTTATTTCATTATTCAGCTTTAGCATCATTTTACTAAGTTTTAGGAGGGATTTTGGAGAAAAACTAATAAATTTGATTATATTTAGATAAATGTTATGATGGAGAATCAGTTTCATTATGGAGAAGAAAAAATAAGGAGGAGAAGATTTATGACAACAAACTCTGGATTATTTTACATAGTCTTAGAAGAAAAATTATCATATTAAAAAGTTACACATTTGTAACAACAAATTCATATTTGCTATTTTTAAAGGTCAAATTTCAATGTTTGTTTGTGTTTCTGTTCTGTAATGCATTTAAACCTTCTCGGCCCAGATGAAACACTCTCCTCTGAAGAAGTATTAAAAATCAAATCATCATTTCACAGTTAACCAGATTTTTAAAAAGATAAATCCTTGCTGAACCTTCTTAGTTCCCAAACATGTTGAAAACACAAACCCAACAACATAGAAACTAGATCAGACGTTCACGGTTAGGGTTGAGTTAATTCCCTTTATCACTACAGTGCAGTTTGACAACAATCATGGCCTCAATGATTTTTATTGAACAAGCTGATGAAGTTTATTTACAGAAATATAATTGATTTCACATCAACACTTTCTGATTCCATCCTAGTGATTAAACAATGCAGTCTAATTCAGTTTAAGACAAACTGGGACCACCTAACTCTGGACATTGGTCCACAGAGTCATCCACTTCCTCAGGGAGTAAAACTGCCTCCAGTTTCCACAACATCCAAATCAGTCTGAGTGAAACTCGCCTGTGTTTCTGCAAACCAGCAGTGTTGATCTGTGGCTCGTCTCTGATTGGCCCATAAAGTCAGTGAGGTCTGTCCAGCCTCTTCATCCAGTGCTTTCCAGGCGGCCATGCAGGGTATTGTGGCCTTGCACCATCAGAGACCCTTAGCTTAGCACTCATCAATGTCCTAATAAAGCAGTCCATCCCCTTAGATTCCCCTCCTTAGACACACCTTGTGCTCCTTCCCTGCAGCAGCCATTAGTGGGGGTAGGGGTGGGGCTTGGACCGTTGGACCTGCTGTGGGGAAGGGCAACATGCTAGATAGAGGGGTTTCCACCTGTCCTTGCATCTGCCCTTTAGGTGAGCTAGCCCCACCTTGTTTGTTCCAGGGCTGGACCTTGGAGCTGCTGGATGGTCCAAAGAACCAACCCTGATATGGTTTGGTCTGCCACAGGTAGATCATTGGCAAAGTTCTCCACGATGGTCATCCACAGCCCAGCTGAAAATCCTCACCTTCAATTTAATACCGTTTCATTTTTTTGTGGGTAGTGTTTACCATAAATCAGTTATTTGTTATTTAAAGCCATATATGTAGAGAACACAGCCTTTCTTTAGTGAAATCTCAATGAAACTGAAATATGTAGACTGTTGTCAAAAATTTTGATTTCTCTTCTATTATATATTAATTTATCCTATTTTACTCGCTATAAAAAAGTTTTCACTCAGTTTCTCTCTCAAGGCCATTCTCTGCAAGGATGGTGTTTATAGACCGAACAGAGCTTCTTCCCATAACAATCCAGATTCTTTCTCAAAGGTTTATTCATAACATGTTACTGTTAAGCAAAGTGTTTGTAATTTGTTTTGACTTTGACTACTTTCATTGTTGTAAGTAAGGAGCGGACTATCCAGATCAAGAACAGGGCCCGGAAGCCTGCTATGCCATTAGGGGCTGTATGATGATCTGTTCTCTCTTTACAGATATGAATAAATGTGCGACTGAGGTGAAATCCAAAGCCGATCTCCGTTTATTTTTAAATTTCAAAAACTAAATTACAAAACAACAGGTTGTTAACAGATTTGAAGATTACTAGAAAACAAATAGGGGAGAGTGGGGTAAGATGAGCCATTTTTTACTTATGTTGTTCTGGACGTAAGGGAAAATGACACAGAAATAGAATG
Source organism: Cyprinodon brontotheroides (assembly GCA_018398635.1). Lineage (NCBI taxonomy): Eukaryota > Metazoa > Chordata > Actinopteri > Cyprinodontiformes > Cyprinodontidae > Cyprinodon > Cyprinodon brontotheroides. The sequence goes on along the minus strand of JAGKQL010000028.1, from coordinate 17,710,973 downwards.
AAAACATATTATTTTATTTTAGGATGTCTCCTATCAAATGAAATTATCAGAATGCATCTCTGACAAAGCTGCCCAAAATAATGACTTCTCAAAAAAAAGTGCTCCTGTGGCTCAACTTGCCCCAGGTTAGGGGTAAGTTGAACCAAGTAAGTGGGTAAATTGAGCCATCTTGGGGTAAACTGACCCTCTAGGTTTTAAAATGTAAACATGAGCATATTGTGCTAACAAACAGTTTGAAAAGTTTTGATCTACTGAGAACAAACCACCAGTTAGTTTCAAAACCATTTAATCAAAAGAACTATTCAATATTCCAACTGTCAAGGTTGCAGAGGAACATGAACTGTTGCTCCCTCCTTGCAGTTCCTCCAACCTTTTGAGGTTGAGGTAGCTTCTTCAGCACATCACTCCGTGGGAAAGATGCCTCATCATTTTTCTTGAATGCAAAGGTGGGTTTCTTACTGCCAGTGATCCCTCGGATTCTTCTCAGAAATCTGGCACTCACTTTGTTTCCTGCAAGGCTGTCAACCAAGCCAATGTAATGGTGGCTTCTGCATTTGGATGCAAATTTTACGATGACAAAGTCACCAACTACCAGATCTGAGACATCTGGTTCACTTCTTTCATCACTGGAACTCTCGTGCTCAGAAGTGAGAGATGGTGCGCGTGCAATAAAACTCTCCTCAGACCAATCGTCTACTGCGATTTTCTTCTGGGTTTGTTTCCTCTTCAGCATTCCTTTGGTGCCAATGCAAAAATAAGTTTTGCCTTGTTGTTTATTTTGCCTTTCTTTATGGGCACTTTCGATTGCCTCCATTTTCAGGGGTATAAGTCAGGATTCTTGCGCTGAACTACGTGGTCGATTTGTTTGTTCTTCCTGGGGTTCTGACTTCCAGGTAAGGGTAGAATGTCATTAGGAGATACGATAACCAGCATGGTTGGGGTGTGAAATTGTGTCAGCTTGGTGAAGCGCATGCGTGTTTAGGGCCTGGTGACGCTAGCTCAGCAGATGCGAAGTTGAAACCACAGTTGCATCACATATCTGCAGGCTGCTGCTCCAGGTTCGGCGGGTTGACACCATGGATCCCTCAAACTCTGAAGGCAGAAAAGAAATCACTGTTGTAAGGACCTCAAACGCAGTGGATCTGAATGGATGAGGAGCTGGTTTGGGTGTCAAATTTGACGATGAGGCCAGCTCACCCAACTACCAGATCTGAGACATCTGGTTCACTTCTTTCATCACTTGGAACTCATCGTGCCATCGAGATAGGAGCTGTAATAGGTCTTAAATGGACCATAAAATTCCTTAACCAATCGTTACAGGCAAAGGAAATGTGTGAGGTGTAATTGTGAGCATACACAAGATAAATTGGTTTTGCTATCTCCAAAGCCTACTGAGTTATGTTGGCTTCTTGCACTATCCAAGATCAGCAGCAGTGGCAGGTCAGGGGAACACTTTCTCTGCTGAACCAGTTGCTCAAGGAACTCAGGAATGTTGTCTTCATTGATCCAGCCTGATCTGGTGGATGTACCAGTTGACCCTGGCATTGCTCCTGTAATGAAGTGGTCTTTGTATCTAACCCTTGGGAAGATAAACATGGGTGGGACTGCATTACCACTCGCATTGACTGCACAGACCAGTCACCAGTTCGCCTCTTTCTGCAGATGTGATGGCGCCCACTTGTTTCTTTCCTTTTTCTGTTACGACCTGCTTTGGTGTCTGAACTGTTGTTACTCCTGTTTCATCAACATTATATATCATGTTTGGAGGGAATTTATGCCTGTAAATGCTTCTTTATGTATCTCCTCAATGTTGACCTGTCAATATTTCTCTCTTTTGCCACTGATCTGATGGACTTTCCAGCCTTGACATCATTGGCTGCTCTTTCCAGCGCTTCAAGGGGTGTTGAGCCCCAGTTTGTTTTTCTCTTGTAGGTTCTTGGCATGATCCCTGTTCTACAATGGTAAACATTTGACAAACCAGTTGAGTATACTCAAAGAAATACTATTTTATACGTCTGAGAGTGCTTGCTTTGTGGTGGGGTAAGTTGAACCATTTGCTCAATTTACCCCATAGCCTTTGGCTCACTTTGCCCCATAGCCACCATTTTGGAAAAAATGGGCTAGCTTAGAAATTCAGGCTAATCTTTAGTGAAGTGATTCACATGATTTTATACGTAAGAAAATCACCAACAAGTATAATATATAATTTTAGACCCAGATAAATTTGCTTTGATATAACAGTCATTTTACCTGATATGCTGTAAATTTACTTAAACAAGCAAAAAACAGTTTCTTGTGTAAAAAAGTACTTACCCCTTCTCCCATGTGCTTGTCTTTATCACAGCAAGATGGAAATGATTGGTGCTTCCTGAATTTATGGTCACATGACAAAACATGTGAACGGTTATCTAGATACAAGGGGTGGGTCAACTTACCCACTGGCTCATCTTACCCCACTCTCCCCTACTGGAAAATTAGCTCAAACAAAGTCCTCTTCTTCTCCATAAAAATAATCAAATAAATAAATGTAATCTAGCAAAAAAAAAAAACGAACTAAATTAAAGATTAATAGGTTAATAATTTTAATGCACTAAAATTTGGATAATACTAAAGAATCTACATATAAAATAAAAGATAACTTTTCTTTTTGGGGAAAAGAAAGACAATTCGGGTTATTTTTCGTCCTGTGAACCAAAAGACTTCGCATAGGAATGTGAGGCTCTCTCTAAGGGAGGAAAAAAATAAAAGAAAAAGAAAAAAATGGTTTAAAATGATGGACGGATGAGAGGAGAGTTCAAAGAAACTCTCAGCTCCAGAGAGAAATGGGTTAAAATAAGGCAGAGTTTAAACCTAATACTAAACATCTTTACACTGTATTATATATTAAACTTTCACTATAATAAGTTATAATAATGAATTTTAATTTCAATGGCGTGCTTTTAAATAATCTATAAAATTAAATCTCTAAAACCTTACAGGAAATTAATAACTCATAGCTAAAAAAGAAAAGTAAAATGTCATGGTCTTGGTTCTGTTGTGCTTTACTTTGCTCCATGTTTTCCTGGAGTTTTATTGGTTTAATTCTCTATTTTGTTATAATTTTCTCGAATTTATTTTAGTTCTCAGGTTTTTCTGTCGCCCTTATTCCTCAAGCCCTATGTGTGTGTGTTCCTTTCCCCTGGCTCCCTCGTTGTCGTCTCCTCACACCTGCTCCTTATCTGCAACGTTAGCCCTGCCTTCTTCTTCTTATGAGGTTTTATGGCGTTGGCAAACTTGTGAGAAGTGCATTACTGCCACCAACTGATATGGAAAGGTAAAGCAAGGAAACGAGGAAAGCGATTCACTGGGCGGAAACAAGATAAACAAAACAAACAAACAAAAAAAAAACTGTGTAACTTAATCCAACATAATAAATACTAAATCACGTTTGCCCTTATTATTTTATTTTTATTTTTAAGTCAACGTCACTCTGCCAGTTTCTGATGATCCTATCGGTTTTCCCATCATGCTTCCAAACATCTCCCAGTTCCAAATCTTTAAGTTCCAGAGGGCTTTCATTTTCTACTGCAGCCTTCACTATTGTTTTGATTTTTTCGTTTTGTCTTGTCGCGTCTGTGCTACAATTAATCACTTCCACCATGAATAGAACAAAATTTGTCTTTTTAACAATTAGTGAGTCTTCTTCAATTTTCGGACATTTCTCCAGGGGTTTGGAATTTGCTGTGTGTTGAACTGTAGCTTTGGGTTTTTCTAACTGAAGCTTCAGCATAGGTTATTCCGAGCTCAAATTAATTTTTTTTATTTCCTCAGACCTTTTGCTCACTTCACAGCCACAATAAGCAGCAGTATGTTCTCCACCACAGTTACAGCATTTTATTTTAGCTTCTTTTCCACAATTTCCATACTCATTTTCTCCTGCACACCTTCCACACATCTGTTTCCCTTTACAAACTGCTGCTATGTGTCCAAATGTTTGGCAATTGAACCTCAAAGGTGGAGGATTGTAGATTTTGACATTATAGCTTATGTAACCAATAAATACTTTGCTGGGTAATTGCTCTTCCTCTAATTTAATTATCACAGATAAACTGTCAGATCTGTCTCTGTTTCTTGTTGTTTTTAATGTTAGTGTTATCTCTTAGTCTTATATGTTGTCTGTAGTGTCTGTGGATCCACTCTACCTATTGTATGTTGTCCATTTGTGATATGATAGTTTAGTTATTTTTGTCTTAGGAAAATAGAAATGAGTGAATAATTAAGGTTAAACTGCAAAATAAGGACAGTTTCTAGTTTCTCATTCTTCCCCCTCACCTGTTTTCAAAACAAAGCAGGAGTTAAATGTGTTAAAGATAATGCACAGCTGTTTAAATAGGTAATAAAGGGGATTGATAAAAGGTTAAAATATCACAACAAATAAAGTTTATTGAAACAGATTTTAAAAAATTAAATCAAATGAACAGATTTTGTTTGATGATATAAATAACAGGATTTAATTCCTACATTAAGATGAATGGTGGAGACTTTAAAATGATCTATTCTCAATGAATCCATAGCTCAGATATATCTGGAGGTTAAATTGACTGAAACTTTGTATGGGTTTTTCTTCAACAGAACATATTTTATTTGTTCTGATGAAGAAAAGGGTGGAAAGAAGATAAAACAAGAAGAGAAAACAGCAAAGCTAAACTCATAAGGATCCATATAGATGCTGTTTATTTTTCCATCTGGAACAGTCCATGTGGAATTTGGGTTGGTAATTGAGAGCAGAATAAATAAACAACCTAAATAAAATACTAAATTATGACTAAACCAGTAAAGTAAATAAATAAGGGAATAAAATGGCCTTATAAAGGAAAATGATCTATTAAGGTAATTCTTAGCAGCAGAGGACAGAAACGACTGCTAGACTTCTGGATGAAGTTTGAACACCTCAGCCTGACTGTCTGATGTGCGTTTGGGAAAACCAGCTTTGTTGATGTTTGTTGATGGTTCAGCTTCTTGCACCCTTGGTTTGGTGTTTCTTCACTTAATGAAACTCTTGTTTCTGGTTCTTTGATTTTGCTTCGCCTTGGAAACGTTGTTCTTGAAATCGGATGGAAAGCCTATATTCTTCTTCCACACACATCATGTCTGGTGGAAGCAGCAGAGAAGGCTGTGCTTGTTTACATTGCTGCAGCCCACTGACACACACAGTCCTCTGCTGAGGAGAAGTTTGTTTGGATTTCTGCAGGTGCAGAAGTGATAAGGGTACCGAATATAAAGAAGTACATTTACTGGGTAAGTTTGAAATTATGGAATAATTCAATGATTTGTGACAAAGTTATTTTAATCTAAAGTTCTTTAAGCTACATGAACTTATTTTATCTACTATTGTTTGTGAAAGGGTAAGATAACATCTGATCTTTCCTTCCCTCAGCTCCTTTAATTCAGCATGTTGGTAACTTTGACTCCCAGTTTTCCTCCACGCAGGCTCATGATGGAGTCGAGGCCGTTCACTGGATACAGAGCGGAGCAGACCACTGACCTCTGGCCAGACTGGGACTGAGCGGTGACACATTAAAATGACCTACAAGAGACCCCTTAGAGAAGGCTTTACAGAGGGACCAAGGGGCCTGGAGACCCTGATGGAGGACCATCACAGCCATCCTTCCATCCTTCAGCAGGAGGAGGTGTGGCTCAAAGTCATCAAAAGAATTCGGGTGGTATTACAGCTGGTCTGGCTATCACGCCGGTCAGCATCAGAGCGATCAGCTCTCTCTGGAGTAAACAAAGGCATTGTGTCCAGGTGGGAGCGGCATGATAAAAACAACACAAAAAAGCACAAAAACTCTCTGAGAACGACCTCGTTATAAAGGGACAACACTTCACAGAGTTACCATGAAAAAACAAGAACAATCAAAAAAGATAAAACTAAGAAAGTTAAAAAGCAACTTGAAGCAGTGTATCTGCAGCATGCTGCTTTTTGCACATGCGCACTTCACAGGCTTTAGGTAGAGGGGGTGACTCAAACTTTAACTTTGAGGGACGGCAGCAGAATACACCATAAAATGTTCAGATTCTTAGGTCAGAGGTGTCGAGGTCTTCAGAGAGATCTTCCTATCATCTCAGGCTGTCTGCTAGCTGATTAGTAACTGGTTTGTTGTTTATTGACTAGAGTTAAATTACCTGTGCATAAATAGACCGAGAAGCAACCATTTTACCGCTGACCCAGTTTTGTTAAGTTTTGTCTTGGCAAAACTACCATTACTTCTCAACAGGTGGCGCTGTAGCTTAGTTGGTCAAAGTGCCTGTCTTTTCAAGAGAAGATTGTGGATTCAACTCCCAGCAGTGTCTGTCTACCTAGTTGTGCAAACCTCTCTGATGTATTTACACTGCAAAAAATGGAAATATAAATGAGTAACTTTGCTTAAATTAAGTGCATTTTTCTTGAATAGAGAAGGTAATTAAGATACTTTGCCAATGGAACAAGACAATTTACATTTAAAATAAGAAAAAAAATTGCTTTGTCTTTTTTCAAGTGCATATTATCTAATTATCTTCTTTTAGGAATAATAATTTTCATTCCATTGGCAAATCATCTTATTTATCTACTCAAATTAAGGGCAAGTACACTCAATTTAAGAATCATTTTACTTAATTCTAGATGTTTTTTGCAGTGTAGTAACTAGAGGTCATGATGCCATTTTTTGGCCTTGGACCTGGCTGTGCAGGATCGGCTGATATCGATACCATCTGTTTGAAATAAATGTGTGTGTGTGTACAGTCATGGCCAAAACTATTGAGAATGACACAAATAAAATATTTTCACATGCTCTGCTGCCCTCTGGTTTTCATGTGTGTAGGTCATTTGGGGTCATCACATACAGAAATACAATTGCAGTCATATTATGATTAACAAAAGCTTTTAATGACGGCTAGAATGAGTTAATGCAGCAAGTCAATATTTGCAGTGTTGACCCATCTTCTTCAGGACCTCTGCAATTCTCCGTGACATGCTCTCAATCAACTTCTGGACCAAATCCTGACTGATAGTGTCCATTCTTGCACAATCAATGTTTGCATTGCAAATTCCCAGGTTTTCGTTTGTCCACCCGTCTCTTGATGATTGACTACAAGTTTTCAATGGGATTAAGATCAGGGAGTTTCCAGGCCATGGACCCAACATGTCTCTGTTTTGTTCCCTGAGCCAGTTAGATATCACCTTTGCTTTATGGCAAGGTGCTCCATCATGCTGGAAAAGGCATTGTTCATCACCAAACTGCTCTTGGACGGTTGGGAGAAGTTGCTCTTGGAGGACATTCTGGTACCGTTCTTTAATCACGGCTGTTTTTTAGGTCAGACTGTGAGAGAGCCGACTCCCTTGGCTGAGAAGCAACCCCACACATGAATGGTTTCAGGATGCTTTACAGTTGGCATGACACAAGACTGGTGGTAGCGCTCACCTCGTCTTCTCCCAACAAGCTGTTTTCCAGATGTCCCAAACAATGGGAAAGGGGATTGATCAGAGAAAATGACTTTCCCCCAGTCCTCAGCAGTCCACTCCCTGTACCTTTAGCAGAATATCAGTCTGTCCCTGATGTTTTTCCTGGAGAGAAGTGGCTTCTTTGCTGCCCTCCTTGAGACCAGGCCTTGCTCCAAGAGTCTCCGCCTCACAGTGCGTGCAGATGCACTCACACCTGCCTGCTGCCATTCCTGAGCAAGCTCTGCACTGCTGGTAGCCCGATCCCGCAGCTGAAACACTTTTAAGAGACGGTCCTGGCGCTTGCTGGTCTTTCTTGGGCGCCCTGGAGCCTTTTTGGCAACAATGGAACCTCTCTCCTTGAAGTTCTTGATGATGCGATAGATTGTTGACTGAGGTGCAATCTTTCTAGCTGCGATTCTCTTTCCTGTTCGGCCATTTTTGTGCAGTGCAATGATGACTGCATGTGTTTCTTTAGAGATAACCATGGTTCACAGCAGAGAAACAATGATGCCAAGCACCAGCCTCTTTTTAAAGTGTCCAGTGGTGTCATTCTGACTGAATCCTGACAGATTGATCTCCAGCCCTGTCCTCATCACCACCCACACCTGTCTTAATGGAGCAATCACTAAAACCATGTTAGCTGCTCCTTTTAAGGCAGGGCTGCAATGACGTTGAAATGTGTTTGGGGTGTTAAAGTTCATTTTCTAGGCAAATATTGACTTTGCAATTAATTGCTGTTACTCTGATCACTCTTTATAACATTCTGGAGTATATGCAAATTGTCGTTATAAAAACTGAAGCAGTAGACTTTGGAAATATTAACATTTCAATCATTCTCAAAACATTTGGCCATGGCTGTATATATGAAGAACTGCATACTACTTGGATGTAAAATAATTGCCATCATGGCTTCATCAAGTTGCTGCCTATGTTTGGCTGAAGCAGGAAAAAGACTAAAACAAAAAGAATTTGTTGGGATATGGAGGTTTGTCCACTTTCTCCCACCAGAGGGCGTACGAGATCTCCTGGAGCCTGAGCCGACCACACACACCTCTCTCCCATCTGCTCATCAGGGAGATCTGAACTTAAGGAGTGTGGAGGGTTTCACCCAGTGCCAGAGTGCAGCTTGCCAGTAACGGTTAGCAAGCCTGAGCCAACCTGCCTGTCTGTGATCTCTGACTTTTGTGAACTAAACCTGATCCCGCTTTTTCTCTGCTTCCCAGGTTGATCCTGCCTGAATCCCTGAAACTCTGGAGAGTTTATCTGCCGGTGATCTGTCTGCTCATTCTCAGTAGGACTCTGGAGAGCAGCCTCTGTCAAGTATCTGCCTGCCCGCTCTCAGAAGATTACTGGAAGGAAACTCAATCTGTGATCTGCCTGCACTCTGTAATCTCTGCCTCCACCTCTGCCCTCAGCCTGCCGACAACCTCTGGATACTCAAGGTCCCCCCTCAGCTGCTCAGCTCTGCGTCCACTCCCTGAACAGGTACTGACCTGAACACTCTCAACCTGCAAAACACCTGGACCTCCACTAATCTCTCTGTCCCCCTCAGCAGTGAACCCACTCGGTGACCAGTCAAGCCCCCTCTTGGATCTGATCAAACTTTGTACATTTATTGTAAATAAATCTTTGAACTTTTCTTCTGCCTCCGAGTGTTCTGCATGTGGGTTAGACACATTAATCCGAACATGACATAATCCAGTAGAACTTTTTTAAGCATTTTGTGGCTTTTAATGCCTCACAATCAAACACTTTTATGTTAAACTACTAAACAGATGTTTATCTTATCCCAATTACAAAGAGTATAAACAATATACATGGTTGATATTTGCCCTTTACCTTTGTTAGGTCACATTTATAACTTATTATTTAAAACATAATAAAGAAAATCAATTAAAATCAAGATGTAAGTAGAAACAAATTTACAAGTGAAGCAAGGTTTTTTCAAAACTACAGAACATAGAGTAAACATATCAGTCAAGACAACGCATCAGCTCCATTGAACACATGGCCTTTAGCCACTAGCCTATACAACACACGAGGGGCAGAGCTTTACTGTGTGTGTTGGAGATATACTTTTTGCACTTGATGCATGCATATTGTGTTTTCCTGTCCATCTTGGGTCCACACACTTAGCACCGCTGTCCTCTCTTTCCAAATATATGAAAAAAAGTGCTTATTAGTGAAATCCATCAATCTCTGTTTATTTAACTGGGGTGAATGGCTGAATACTTCTTTCCCACTACAAGCTCAACACAATAAATGTATGTGTGGAGGTATCTGTTTGACTATGATCAGAGCTTGATTGAAACTTTCATCTGTTGTTAGAATACACATCCAATTAGGCATGTTTCCACTGAACCAGATATAGTTTGAATAAATAACATATATGCCCACAATATTGTATAAATCAGTAAAAACCGGATTTCCTTTTAAATATTTTGGATTTATACACATTGTGTGTTATTTATTGTTGTTGTTTTCTACTGAAATAGAAATAAAGAAATAAAGGAACTTTGAGCCTTAAAGCTTGCATAAACTCCTCTGCTTTACCTATTGAGGCTCCACCCACCATAACAGGTAAAACTCCAACTGTTTCAAGGAAGCAGTTCACCTGTGTCTTTGCGTGCTCTTCTTTGTCAACACCAGACTGTTTGACCAGACTGTAAGTTGTCTTTTAAAACTTTTTTTCAGGGACTTTCATGTCATTTTTAAAGACTTATTAAGAGGATTATTAGATTATTGATGATATCTAGATGCATAAAGACGAGAATATCCTTCATGCTGAGATAATTGCTATTTAAAAAATCAATCCGGATTCTAAAAATCTTTTTAAAAGGTTCGGCCGTTTCTCTGCTAAAATTACGACGGTCCAATGTCTGACAATGTCTCTTTAGATTCTTCATCTCATTAGACCATCTAGAAATGTGTTTCTGCCACTTTAAAGCTGGGTTGATTTGTTTAACAATAACTTTAGAGTTTTTTTGGGTGTGTCTCCAGCCTTTTTTTTTAATGGCAGCTGTAAGATATCTACTGTTTAAAGAGCAACCGAATAGCTGACGGAGGGTCAAAGTTTAACTTTAACTTCAACATCTTGAAAAAATCCAATATTTTTTCAAATACTGTACTGGATTGAAAAAAAGAAAAGACAAAAAAAAATCCATTAATAAAACAAAAAAGGATTACGGTAACACTAATCAGAAGCACAGATAAAAAAACAAAAAACAAAGAATAAACATGCTGATTTTAAACATGAGTCTTTTTCATTAATTATATGAACTACATAAAATATAGTTACAAACTACTGAAAGAGGACAAATCCACTGTTGTTTCTTTTTAAGGGTGCAAATAATGCCAAAAATAACTTTAATCTGCCTGATCAATATATATATATATAGATATATATATATATATATTCTTTATTATAATAGAATTCAACTCTTTATCATCATTACATACACTGTCAGCGCGTACAACCCTACGTAATTTAACGCTCTGCATTTAAGCCATCCCCTTTGGGAGCAGTGGCCTGCCATTGTGTGGCACCAGGGGAGCAGTGTGGGGTTAAGGGTCTTGCTCAGGGACACAGAGTGGAAGTCTCTGGGAGTGGAGCTTGAACCCAGAACCTCTGGGGCTGCCAACTGCAATGCCAGTAGGCCACCACTCCCTTTGTAGATTATTTCCTACAAAGTGGACATTAACTGTTAAACTGTGTTCTAAAATGTCCGGTCGCTGTTTGAAACTGTGTTTCATCTCTATATAAAAGAACCAGGACATCACTGTAAAACAGGCCAAGCTCTAACATCCATAAACAAAGGTGTTGATGGCAGCAGCACACCAGATATTCTTCTCCGGAATGGAGTCACAGGCAAACAGGAAAATACCAAATGATACTACTATGACGAGAAAAAGCAGAGAGAGCATAACGTTAGAGATTGAACTAACAGATTCTGCAGAGTGGCAGAATAGAAATAGAATGAAGTAGAATGATGAAATGGGGGTCCCTTTATGTCCTCCAGCAGTCTGGGTTTGCAGCAGCAGCAGAACTATAGAGATAGAATGAAGCAGAATGATGGTAAAGGGGTCCCTATGTCCTCCAGCAGCAGTCTAAGCCTCATAGCAGCATACAACTATAGAGATAGAATGAAGCAGAATGATGGAAAAAGGGTCCCTATGTCCCTCCTCCAGCAGTCTAAGCCTATAGCAGCAGAACTATAGAGATAGAATGAAGCAGAATGATGAAAAGGGGTCCCATATGTCCCTCCAGCAGTCTAAGCCTCATAGCAGCAGAACTATAGAGATAGAATGAAGCAGAATGATGAAAAAAGGGAGTCCCTATGTCCTCCAGCAGTCTAAGCCTATAGCAGCAGAACTATAGAGATAGCTCAGGATAACCTGAGCCACCTTAACTATAAGCTTTATCAAAAGGAAAGTTTTAAGCCTAGCCTTAAAAGTAGACAAGGTGTCTGCCTCACGGACTAAAACTGGTAGTTGGTTCCACAGGAGAGGAGCCTGATAACTAAAAGATCTGCTTCATTCTACTTTTATCTTTGTTCATTTGTACATTTTACGCCGTGTGTTTAACAACTGAACCGCCACAATATCCAGCGGTTTTGGTCTTTCAAAATTAGAAATGAGGGTCAATGTCAAAAACATTCTTTAGTTGGTTAAATTAATAATAATATGCTATCAAATACACTTTTAATTAAAACAGCCCACATCAGAGTTTGACAAGGTAGGGTTTTGGTAATAGACTGAACATAATGAACATTCTGTGTCAAGTCTGGGATGTGATGATAGGCGATCTAGGCAGTTTGCTAAGCTGCTGTAACCACGCTGCTTGGTCTGGTGCTATTCAGACTTGCTGTGGTCAGGGTGATCTTGGCTACACCATAAAAGCTTGATCTTTTTCGGACTCTAGTTGCGTCCAACACAATATATTCCCTCATTTTAAAGTAGGAGGGGGGCATTGGAATCTTTCACGGCTTGCTTGATATTGTCAACAAGGGGGGTGAGGTTGCTTAAGGACCCAAAAGCCAAGATGAGTGAGACAGAGATAAGTTCATGTGGATTAAATGCAAACTGAGGCAAACATCCAAAACAGAAAATTACTGAGAACATAAAAAAACAGCAAACTTAAGGGAAAACTCATGTGGAGAGCCACAGACGAGGAAGCAACAAGAAACCAGAAATGAGGAACCGCAGAGGTGGAGTATGTAAAGGGAACAGAAACAATGAAGCACTAATGAGCTGAATATGGAGCAAGTGTGAACGGAACTAACTAGAAGGAAGCCAAGGGGAAAGCAAATAAGCACAAGGGGGCAGCAGAGAGTAACTAAAGACTGCTTGAATATAATGGAAAATAAACCGAAGAGCAACAAAACAGATTAACTGATAACTGAAAACTAAAGATCTCAGAGTCCAAAAAAGGGAAGAACCATAACTGATATACTCTGTGTTGTATTTATGGAGCAAAAAAAATAAGAAAAAAACAGTTACATCTGGAATAGACTGCCATACGCTGGAAAATGTGCATGATTCTCCTCAAGCCAGGGAATTCACTGTACGATATTTTCAACTGTTGTATCCAGCTACAGTCCAAACCGTACAAAGAAACCGCAGGGTTTAGGAGTTCACAGCTCACGATGTATGTTCCCCACTCACACCAGCTCTGATGCATGCATCTACCTGCTCACACTATACATCCAAAAACTACACGCCTGACTCAGCGCCAAGAGATGGGCCCCTCCCCTTTATCATCTGCCTCCTTCCCCTTGGCAATATCTTCCACAAAGTCTTCTGTTCCGCCCACCTCCCTCACAGATTGCATCTCTGAAATAAAAGCCTGGTTTAGTGAACTACTTCCTTCAATTAAACATTCATAAAACAGAAATTCTCCTTATTGGAACTAAATACACTCTTTCTAAAACTGACAGTTTCCCATTTATTTTTGACAGCTCCTCGAGTTTGCTGTCCCCTTAGAGTTAAGAGTCTGGGTGTCATCCTCTATAGCACCCTATCCTTTCAATCCCATATCAATAACATTACCCAGTCTGCCTACTTCCACTTGAAGCATCAACCGCCTCTGTCCTTCCCTTACTCCTCCCACTGCTGCCATCCTGGTACCAGCCTCGTCACGTCCAACTGGACTATTGTAACTCTCTCCTCTTTGGCCTTCCTCAAAAATCGCCCCATAAACTACAACTGGTCCAGAACTCAGCTGCCTGCATTAAGAACTCCCTCTACCCACCACATCACCCTGGTTCTCGTACAGCTCTACCACCATTACTTAGAAACACGGACCCACTTCTCCAACTCATCTATTTAAACTTGCCTTGTCTCTTTAATATTAATCTCCCTGCCCCTGCCTTTGCATTTTTTATATAATTTAAATGCTTGTGTCTTGACTTTGTTTCTCCCGTTATGTTTTTATCTTTTGTACGATGGCCTTGAGTGTCCAGAAAGGTGCCTTTGATATAAAATGTCTTATTATTATTGTTAGAAGCGCTGTGTGGTCATCCAGACTAATCTGATGTTGTTTGTTGAGGAAATTCCTGGGATAAGATAAGATCTGAATCCAGAAAGCAACCAAAAGACAGCAGATATCTTACAAAGGTGCAGAAGTGAACTTTGACCTTTTATTGTCCTGCTCCTTTAACAAAACCACCTGATGTTTACAGTGAATATGTGATTTTACATGGGGGAGGATTGCTGCACCAGAGACTATCTAGTTCCAACAACCAATCAGATCACAGTTCCTTGATCACTCACAAGGTCCAACAGTCAAAGGTTCCTTTCATTTAAAGTCACAATTACAACCATGAGAAGTTGGTCTCAGTCTGACATGGTCTGCCTAAACAAGAGAAACATCTATGCTGCAGAATAGATCATAAAAGTATGAAAACACATGAACATGTCAGAAATGTTGACATAATGGTTTAATTTCCAATAAACGATGACCAGAGATGATTGATGTGTGCTTCCTCTGTAGATTCAGCAGAATGGATCAGTGTGAGGATAAAGAGGAGGGCGGGGCTGACTCTGACATGACTTTATGTGAGGAACATGAGCTCCACAGCGCCGATCAGAGGTAAGATCACCCTCTGTCTCTGCCCTCAGCTCTTTTCACTCAGCGTTCACATTAAATCAGGTGGTGGTGAAGCTGAGGCTGTTCCTCTTTAGGGCATCAGCTGGCATGATTAGAGGAAACTCTGGTATCAGTGGATTCTTCCAAACCTTAGATCAGCTTTCCAGAACCATCCAGCCTGTTGGTTAGAGGTCTGGGTTCCTGCAGGACGGATATAGAACAAACATCTGCTGCATTTGTTCAGCGTTATTCTTCCTAGAAAGGATGTTTAGAGAATTATAGAAAAAACTGTTCATTCACTGATTTTAGACAATCCGATTTTTCAAACCGAAAACAACAATATGTGGCCAGAACCTAAAATAATGTTTTTTTTTTTTCCTTTTCATTCAGTATTCCTCATAGACCAGAACCAGATCCAGAACCCAGCTGTGTGTCCATCAACAGTGGCCAATCAATAGATCATCTGATTAATTTCAAAGCTTCCAAATATCCATCCTCAGACAGGTGAGCTGGCTCGAACTGTGGTAACCATGGTAACAGAGTCAGTATGAATTGCTTTTTCCTCTAATGAGGGTTTTAGTTCATTTTTGTCCTGCATTTCTATGTTCATGTGTGAAGCAGCGAATGTTGGTTCTCTCCAGAGCCCCCGCTGTGAAGGTGGAAGGATGGATGTTGTCGTAGACCTCCGGGTTCCTCCTTCCAATTTTTGGGCCTTTAAGCCAGTAGTCTATCTGAAAAAAGAGAATGGGGAGGGTTTGATTTCCCTTTAAGCATACATAATATAGTCTATTAACCTAAAGCTATATGCATGGTCTGTTTGTTCCATGTCAGGTATGGCGGTCATTGACTTTCATCAAGGCACCTTACAGTAGAACTGCAGTCAGTCCCTGGACTGGCATGGCTATCACTGCCCCTACATAGTTAGCATGGCTATCACTGCTGCTACATAGTTAGCATGGCTACTATCACTGCCCCTACAGAGTTAGCATGGCTATCACTGCCCCTACAGAGTTAGCATGGCTATCACTGCCCCTACATTGTTAGCATGTTAGGTCCCCTTACACTGCCCCTACATAGTTGGGGCACCTACAGTGGCAGTGATAGCTTACAGTGGCTTGGAATGTAGGAGTTTGTCCTGAAGTCGAAGGATTGAAGGTTCAAGCCCCGGCTCTGACTTTCAGTGTCGTTGTGTCCTTGGGCAAGACACTTAACCTGCATTCTCTACTGGTGGTGGCCAGATGGCCCGGTGGCGCCAGTGTACGGCAGCCTTGCTTCTGTCAGTGAGCCCTAGGGTAGCTGTGGCTACAGTGTAGCTTGCCACCACCCTACAGAGTTAGCATGGCTAGCACTGCCCCTACAGAGTTAGCATGGCTATCACAGCCTCTATGTAGTTAGGGAATAATTTCACACTATGAGAATTGGTAGTACACTTCTTTAATTTGATTTATTTTGCTCAGGGTGCATATAAGTCCACAGCCCAATATATGTTGAAAGGGCAATATTATTGTCATTACTGTTAATATATAGTAGAAATTTTACACATTCAGTAATAAAATGTATCAGAGGATGGTATGAGGGGGGTGGTGATTTAATAAGGGGGACAATTTTTTTAAGAAGGGGGAATCATCCCCCCCTCATTCCTTCTTTTTTCGAGTCCTGCTTGAAGCTGTAGCCTAGCTGTCATGTTTAGTGAATGTTGTAGTGTTCTTGTGAAATTTAATAAAGAAGTAACAATACAGAATCCATAGTCCAGAACAGATCGAAAGAAACTCAGGAACTAAAGAACTAATTCGATTTTGAATGATAAGAGGAGTTCTTGGAAGTTACATGTTTGATGATGAGAACCGTCAGAGAGGAACAACTTGGACTTTGAGCCACATTAGTTTTGTGTCATGTTTGGTTTAAGGTTTCTAACCCACATGGAGAACACACGGACTCAAGGGGAAAAGTTCAAATGTTTATTGAAACAACACAGAGAATGAAGAACTGATCCAAGGGGTTATTAGATCCAGGACTGGTCACGACTGGGTTCACTGCAGAGGGGGACAGAGTGGTTAGCTAAAGTCCAGGTAATTTGCAGAGTTAGAGAGTACAGGTCAGTACCTGATCTGGAGTTGAGCAGAGCGGCAGAGAGGGGGAACCAGGAGGGTCCAGAGGCTGTCGGCAGGCTGAGGGCTTGGCGGAGGCAGAGCTTCTTCTGAGAGCGGGCAGGCAGGTCTTTGACAGGTTTGATTCTCCAGGGTTCTTCAGAGATCAGACTGACAGATTTCCAGCAGAGAAACTCTTCCAGGTTTCAGGTAGGTTCAACCTGGGAAGCAGAGAGGACAAAACAGATTAGGTTCAGGTTCAGGCTTTCTGAGAGTCAGAGATTCAGACAGGCAGGTTGGCTCAGGCTTGCTAACCATAACCATATCTCCATTTCCTTCTCTTATCCACTAGTTTTTCCCTTGGTCATTCCTTATTTTGCAGTCATTATTTTTATTCCTCATTAAGCTTATTTTAGTTCTTTCTAGTTACCTTTAGATCCTGTTGTTTCTCCCAGGTTATTCTTTAATGCCCCCTAGTGTCCTTTCCTTTCCTCTTAGCTCCATCTATTTACTTCCTTTTAGACCTGCCATTGTTTTTGTCTGCCACATATACACCTCCTGTTCAGTTACTCATTCCTGGATCCTCATCATTCTTTAGGTTTATTTCTCTCTAGTGTCTCCAAATTTTATAGTCCCTTCCTGAGTTTTTAGTTGAGCTGTTCCGGACTATGGATTCTGTAATTGTGCTTCCTCATAAAATTTAGCAAGAAATCATCTCTGCTCTTCAGCTCTGCAACAAAATCCACAAACCCTGTTGTTGATCCTGAAAAGTTGGCTGGTATGTTGACAGAACCGAAAAGAATGTGTTATTTCTCTCTTTTTAATCAGTATTTCTGAGGGAAAAGAACCAGAACCCAGCTGTGTGTCCATCCAGAGTGACCAGTCAATAGATCATCTGATTCAATTTAAAGCTTCTAGATCTCCATCCACAGACAGGTGAGCTGGTTCTAAGTGCTGTAACCATGGAAATGAGTTTTTACTCTAAGGAGGGTTTCAGTTCTTTTTGACCTGCAGTTCTATGTTCATATGTAAAGCGATGGATGTTGGTTCTCTCCTGAACCACTGCTGTGAAAGTGGAAGGACGGGTGTTGTCCTCCTGGAAGCTGCTGTATCATTTTTGAAAGCTACCATCTTGGAGCTTATGTTTACATTTATGTTAATGAGAACATTGACTATCTTGTTTTTAACGATGCAGTCCAGTTCTAAACCAGACCTAGTCTGGATGGTTCCTCCGTCCTATTTTAGGGCCTTGAAGCTGTAGCCTAGCTAGTTTAGTGGATGTTGTTATGGATTGTAAAGGAAGAAAATATTCTAAAATAGTTAACTTTGGAAAAAGGTTGGCTTTTCATTCTTCCTTTCCCAGGTCCACTCGGCGAGCTGCGTGTGGCCACAATGAAAACCAGCATTGCGTGTTGACATCACAGAATTACAGAGTTTAATCCAATATAAGACAATGCATAAACTTACACCAGAAACTGCAGAACAACGGAGACATACATTCAATTACCTGACATAAATGGAGAGAAGGAAAGAAAGCAAAGACGCACAAAGACATCTTTGGAGAGTTGCAAGAGCAAATCTGATTTGTTACTTCTATGTAGAAAGCTTTAACCTCTTGTATTTCATTTATTCAAATAAGGCTGGCTTTTGCTCCTCCAACCAGGAGCTATCTCTGACACTCAGAAAAACTTAGAGCTTCCCCTAATTTACGGCAAACATCTGGCTAAAGAAAACATGAGATAAACCCTCACAGAATAGCTGTTGGAATGCAGGGGCCTCTTTCCTGCCGTAAATTCTCATGAACAAACTTAAATTCAGTATTTTGGTTCAAGGAAAGGTTATCTTCACAAACTTGTTCAAAATTAAGAAATATGTTCAAAATGAGAGTGTTCAACATACCTTTTACACATGCCATAAGATTAACTGTATTAAAAACTAAAAATTATCATTTTTCTTCAACAGGATCGAAATGCAGAGTAGAAGAGGCAGATATGATTTCTTGCTAAATTTGATGAAGTACAAATAGAGAATCCATAGTCAAGAACCAACCAACAAGAAACTCAAAAGGAAATAAACTAGGAGACATACAGGAGGAATAAACAAATTATATCCAATTGGTGATATTTTAATATTTACAACCAGGACTAAGATAATATATTAAGAGCTTTGGAAGAAACTGTTTTTTTTGGGGGGGGATAGAACATTTTCTTCACTTTTTATCCTAACCTGATACCCAGTGGCACCAAAGCAGCATCTCTCCATGCCACAGCTAAAAATAAGCACGGCACTCACTGCTGCTAACCAAGCCCTCATCAAGGAGATCATCCTTTGTTCCAATTCCAATTAAATGTAACATTGAGTCACATCTGTCTCCTATCACAAGAAGGACTTTTGGTGTACAAATTTCACAGAGATACAGGGTCAGAAATTAGCTACTGTATGACAGTACAAGTACAGGCATACATTTTGTTCAACAATGTTGTTATATATGCATTTTTTGAGCCCTGTGGTACTCCACATGTAACCTTTGAGCATGAGGAAGATCTGTCATTAACGTGAACAAACTGAAATCGATCAGATAGATCAGATTTAAACCAGTCTAGTGCTGTTCCTTTAATTCCAACAAAATATTCAAGTCTTTCTAAAAGAATATTATGATCAACTGGATCAAATGCAGCACTGAGATCCAACAGGACGAGCACAGACACAAGTCCATTATCTGAGGCCATGAGAATATCATTAGTGACTTTCACCAGAGCTGTTTTTCAGTGCTATGATGAGCTCTAAAAGCCAGACTGAAACTCTTCAAAAAGTTCATTATGGTGCAAGTGATCGCACACTTGTTTGGCAACTATTTTCTCAATAATTTTAGATCAGAAAGGAAGATTGGATATAGGTCTATAATTGACCAAGTCATCTGGGTCAAGAAACTGTTTCTTAAGCAGAGGTTTAATTCCAGCAACCTTAAAAGCTTTGGGTACATATCCCTGTAACAGAGATAGATTAATCACATCTAAAATGGAGGACGAGATCAAAGGGAATACCTCCTTAAATAACCTGGTTGGAACTGGATCTAACATACAAATTGAAGGCTTAGATGAAGACAATAGTTTTGCTAACTATGAAAGTTCAACTGGATCAAAGCAGTCTAAACCCTCGTTCAGATTCCATGACTACCTTAGATACAGTTGCGGATAGAGGAGTGCTAATGATCTTATTTTTGATAAGATCAATCTTATTTATAAAGAATCCCATAAAATAATTTGTGCTAAGAGCAGATAGAATGGACGGTTCAACAGAGCTATGGCTCTGGGTGAGTTTGGCAACTGTATTAAAAAGATTTTTCATTTTCAAAGGAGCTCTCTTGTCTAAGGCAGTACGCAGAGAACTAGCAATCCCATCAACAAAAGCATCAACCTGTGAAGGGGTATAAAACTAAGCTTTTTGCACTCTGCAGCACTGCTCAAAATATATAACTGCACTATCTGATAATGATCTGCTAAAGTGAAACCTTCTTTTGAAGGAGGAGAATTCTGTTAAAGTAATCCTGAAGGTTGGACAGGGTTGTGAGGAAATACTGTTATTTCTTCCATTTTTCCTTTTTCCCCATCAATCCATCCATTATCTGACACGCTTGTCCCGAGTGCGGTTGCGAGGAGTGCTGGTGCCTATCTCCAGCAGTCAATGGGCGAGAGGCGGGGTACAACCTGGACAGGTCGCCAGTCCATCGCAGCTTTTTTCCCCAATTGGAGTTATTTCAGTTTTAATTAGATTATCATGATTTACTCCTTTGGGAATCTTTGCTAATTTATTAGTTTTTGGTTGTAGGCAAGACACTGTTTGGATGGAGTAATGAGTGGGTAACAGTAGAAAAGCTGCAGAGACATGTGTTAAACTATGACTCTGCTTCCTGGTCTGCACCCTGGGTGGTCAGGGTCAGAACAATTCTGCATACTACAGTGTTGTACAGGACAGGTTGAAAAGAAGCAAAGGTTTTGTATCAAAATGCTGCAGACTCTAACTTTTATCGTTAGATGTGAATGTGTTGAACACATTTTGCCCAACGAGCAAAAAATGGTTGAAAAGACAGCACACCTTTTTTCTTAAAATAACAGCATTTTTTCTTATACTGAAGAAGTAAATTTGATACTTTGCCGATAGAACCAGGCAATTTACATTTAAAATCAGAAAAAACCTGCTCCAAATAATGGTAAATACACTTAATTTAAGAAATGTTTAGATCTAGAACGTTTTTGCAGTGCATGTTTTTTGCCCATACAATGTCTAAATTAGGTTGAAAAGAAAAGGTGAAAAGCCGTGATTTTCAGATGGTGGAAAATGCATTGAAAGATGGGTTTGTAACGTCAATTATGGAAATAATGTGGGACATAATCAGACCGACCACACAGGCCAGTTTTCAACAATGATTTTTGGACTGAATGAAGATTATGTAAGGATTCAGAACAGAGAACCCAGTATTCAATGTGAGACAGACAGTGGAATTATTCAAAAAGCATTTATTTAAAACCATTTGGACTAACAGCAGCTACCGCGTCTATTACAGGAAACTCTGCAGGAGATTAACACAGGTTAGTGACCATGATCATCTGATGGTGGATGATTCTCCATGTGAGTCAATAACCTGGTTTAACAGTTCAGTCCGTACAAGGTAGGATCCAGCTGGTGCGGCTGCCAACAAGATGCTGCAGGCGCTGCCCAGAGTGTTCCAGATGAGGAGAACATTGTAAATGTCTGAAGCCAGGTCAAGCAAAATAGATCAGAACAGGAACAGACTCAGAGATCCAAGATTCCAAAGACAGTTCAGGCAAACCCGTTCAGATGGGAACAGGGAGGGTTAGAGGTTGAGTGGCAGAACAGGATCAGGTACTCAGAAACACTAAGGTAATACAAAAAACACTCTCACCACTGGCTAGAGACAATAAGATAATCTAGCCCTGATTAAATGCAAGCAACAACAACAACAACAACAATAATAATAATAATAATAATAATAATAATAATAATAATAGAGACAGGAGCAGGTGGATCAGATGAGAGGTAATGAGCTACTGAGCAGCAGTGGCGGATCTAGACTTTTATCCTTGGGGTAGCAAGGGGGTGGCCGAGTGTATTTTAGGGGGGCAATGGTTTATACTTAAAAATAACAAAGTTTATGCACTAGCCTAATGTCGCAGCAGAAAACACCAACCGTCTGTAAGCAATCGAGTGCTGTATACCTGTTCATGTCAAGTTTAAATTATTATTCACTATCATTTATTTCTACATGCACTTACAGATGTTGGTCCTGTCTTATGTTCTTCTTTGACATGTCATGAGTAATGACTTATCATTCTTGTGTTATACTCTATATGTACACACACACACACACACACACACACACACACACACACACACACACACACACACACACACACACACTTCTCTCAACATCAAACTTCCAGGGGCTACAGATGAAAGCCAACTAGTCTGTGGTTATCTTTGGTGCATAATTTACAAGTTAATTAAGGCTTATTGACCTTTCTTATATAAACCTTGTAAGCAGTAATTTGCAATCATATTTAAGTAGCCACATACTAAGCAGACAAAAGGTGCAATTTTGAGTACAAATTGTAGTTTATTTATGCACAAAATGAATATGGTGCATTCTTCAACTCTCTGATAACAGAAACACAGATGAAAGATCCCACTCACCCAGCATACAAACTGTTTTCCTTACTACAATCAGGGAAGCACATCTTCAGGCTCTGGTTGCTCTGGGTCTGGGTCGTCGTCCTGCTCAGAAGCCTCAGAGCCTTCCTCAGAAGGAACTATATTGTGAAACAATAATAACAATGAAAATAATATAAATAAATAATGTTAATGTACTGACTGAACTTGGGATGTCTGACTTGCTCTGACCTGATGATGGTGGGCTGTGTTGTGCCTGACACTCCTCTGTAATGGTTCCAGGTTGGGACCTGTCATCATCTCGGTCCACTCTCACACCTACATAGTAGAAAAATATTTATTTAATAGTATGATCAAAATAAACAACCATTGTCTAAAACTGAACATACAACAATAACCAACATTCATAATAATGTTTAACATAACTTAAAATGACTGAACTGAACATCTGAAATAATGTTAAATATAATTTAAAATAACTGAACATGTGACTGCTTCTGTATGTTCAAACCTGGCGATGATGACAGGCTGGATTCTGCCGAACTTTCCTGACTAGTCCCAGGATGAGGGCTGCTGATCTGTTCTAAGCCTGATCTGTTTCTCTTAAAGTAGTTATAAATCGTGCCTCCCTGTCTTTTCATTCTCAACCGGAAAAAAAACGTTTTGTTACTTATCAAAGCAAAATGCAACATTTCGTGTCCAAAATGATGCACAAGGAAATTAAGGAATACAGACTACATTTTTACAGCCTAGAAATATCAGAACACAACAATAAGACATGTCTAGTGACTGCAATCTATCCATTCAATTAAGGTTTCAGCCTGCCACAACTTTACTGGCTAACTACATCGGTCGTGAATTATCTACGACTAGTAATGCCTTTCATGACATGGGCAAACGGTTCTGATCAAAGATATTGCTGGTTTCATAATTCAAAAGGTTCTAGACACGGACATTAAAAAAATGAAATAGTTTCCGTTCTCGTCAGCAGTATTTTTAGCAGACGTGGGCATGAAATCACAGAAATTGACACTGAAACGCATCAATATCACCCACCTGCACCTGTCTGTTTACAGCCAGGCAAGTTTCTAGCCGCCCTTCGTGAAAAGCAAGGGCTTGTCCTTATCATTCTGATTTATGAAACGGACATCAATTGAACAGAGGATGATCCTCATTGACTGAACTTATCAAACTCTTAGTTATTGAGCTTCTTTTATGAATATAATCTGTGGTCGTGCAGCCTACTCACCGATATGCGTCAGTCGGTCCAAACGAGAATAAAATCCATCTCGAGAGCGCGCAGCCTTTTCCCAAAGAATGTTGTTTGTTAACTAATGTTATGCTTTTTGCACTCGGTGGCTCCACAGCCGCTTTAGTTCTTCTTCTTTCACCCTAGATTCACGACTGGAAAGGGGCTGCATAGTGCTTGCTGCATTGCGCCATCTACTGTACAGGAAGAACATCGCAGTCAAAGACTTCAAACGTGCAACTGTTTTAGCGGTGCCGTCAATCAGCTGGGGTGGCAGTTGGGGTAGCCAATCAGATTTCGGGGGAGTCAATTGCTCCCGTAGCCACCCCTATAGATCCGCCCCTGCTGAGCAGAGTTAGACAGGTGAATGGAATGAGCAATTAAGCCGGTCATCAGTGCCAAGATCATGACAGATTATGAGGGACCAACCAAATATAGCATAAAAACCAAGATCTAAATGAGGTCTGCTGTTTGAGGTGTTGAATGTTTTAGTTCATATTAGACATAATTTACCATTGCAGAAAATTCTTGATCTTTAACTTTCTCAGATGGTGAGAACAGATAATAGTATTTTTTTTTTTACATCATTACTGCGTGAGCTGCTATTTCTGACTTTGACCAAGAGAAGGGACACCCTACAGTCCTACAAGGAGAAAAATGTGTTGCTGACTTTGAGTGTGTCTCTTTGAACAGCAGGAATGTGAAATAATTGTCCCTGTCTCTTCTGCAGAGTGGACCTGGACTACCAGTTTTCCAGTGGTCTTCCTGCCCAGCAGAACCCAACTCAGATAGACTCCATATTTATGGTCTGTACATGTCAGTCTTTCAAACATTGTAGTGTGGAGTATATATGGGAGACAGAAACAATAGGATGACTAATAGGGAGCAGGTGTTGACAGAGGTAACTAGAAGGAGCTAAGGGGAAAGAAAAGGGCACTAGGTGGCTGCAGAGAATAACCTGGGTCTCTGATTTCAGTCTGATAAGTCCTTCATACTTAACTCTGTTCCAGCTGCTGGAGGATGAAATTATCTCTTTTGTGAAAAATGAGATGAAAAGGATACGGAGGCTTCTTAGTCCAGAAAAGCCAGAAAGATCAAAGAGTCAAAGAGAAGATGTGGAGGTCTTAGAAGGTGATGATGAAAAGGAGCAGTGGAGGAGCAGGGAGGCTCTGATGGGGATAGCACTGAACATCCTGAGGAAGCTAAACCAGGAGAAGCTGGCGGATCATTTGGAGAGCGGTAAGAAAATCTCTATGTGGAGAAGAAATTATATCATATTTATTCATTAATTTATCAAAAGATTTCACAGAATTCAGTTCTGATTTTACTTTTTGATTCAATTTAGAACATCTTGCTGCAGTTTGTCAACATGAACTTAAATCTTCCCTGAAAAAAAAGTTCCAGTGTGTTTTTGAGGGGATCGCTAAAGCAGGAAGTCCAACCCTTCTGAACCAGATCTACACAGAGCTCTACATCACAGAGGGGGGGACTGGGGGGGTCAATGATGAACATGAGGTCAGACAGATTGAAGCAGCATCCAGGAAACCAAACAGACCAGAAACAACAATCAGACCAGAAGACATCTTTAAAGTCCCACCTGGAAGAGATCAACCAATCAGAACAGTGATGACTAAGGGAGTGGCTGGCATTGGGAAAACAGTCTTAACCCAGAAGTTCACTCTGGAGTGGGCTGAAGGCAAAGCCCACCAGAACATCCAGTTCATATTTCCATTCACCTTCAGAGAGCTAAATGTGATGAAAGAGAAAAAGTTCAGCTTGGTGGAACTTGTTCATCACTTCTTCACTGAAACCAAAGAAATCTGCAGCTTTGATCACTTCCAGGTTCTGTTCATCTTTGATGGTCTGGATGAGAGTCGACTTCCTCTGGACTTCCAGAACAAGGAGATCCTGACTGATGTTACAGAGTCCACCTCAGTGGATGTTCTGCTGATAAACCTCATCAGGGGGAAACTGCTTCCCTCTGCTCTCCTCTGGATAACCACACGACCTGCTGCAGCCAATCAGATCCCTCCTGAGTGTGTTGACATGGTGACAGAGGTCAGAGGGTTCAATGACCCACAGAAGGAGGAGTACTTCAGGAAGAGATTCAGAGATGAGGAGCAGGCCAGCATGATCATCTCCCATATCAAGGCGTCAAGAAGCCTCTACATCATGTGTCACATCCCCGTCTTCTGCTGGATCACTGCTACTTATCTAGAGACTGTACTGGAGACCAGAGAGGGAGGTCAGCTACCTGACACCCTGACTGAGATGTATATCCACTTCCTATTGGTTCAGATCAAAGTAAAGACGGCCAAATATGATGGAGGAGGTAAAGCAGATACCAAATGGAATCTAGAGAACAAGAAAATTATTGAGGCATTAGGAAAACTGGCTTTTGATCAGCTGCAGAAAGGAAACCTGATCTTCTATGAATCAGACCTGGCAGAGTGTGGCATCGATATCAGAGCGGCCTCAGTTTACTCAGGAGTGTTCACACAGATCTTTAGAGAGGAGAGAGGACTGTACCAGCAGAAGGTGTTCTGCTTCGTCCATCTGAGTGTTCAAGAGTTTCTGGCTGCTCTTCACGTTCATCTGACATTCACCAACTATGGTGTCAACCTCATGGAACAAGATCAACCACAGACTTATTTCTTTTTTACAATATTCAGCAAATCAAAACCAACACCTAAACCTCTCCATCAGAGTGCTATTGACAAGGCCCTGCAGAGCCCAAACGGACACCTGGACTTGTTCCTCCGATTCCTCCTGGGACTTTCAGTACAGACCAATCAAAGTCTCCTACAAGGTCTGCTGACACAAGCACAAAGTAGCTCCCAGACCAATCAGGAAACAGTTCAGTACATCATGAAGAAGATCAGCGAGAATGTGTCTGCAGAGAAAAGCCTCAATCTGTTCCACTGTCTGAATGAACTGAAGGATCGTTCTGTGGTCCAGAAGATCAAACAGTTTCTGAGTTCAGGAAGTGTCTCCACAAATAAACTGTCTCCTGCCCAGTTTTCAGCTCTTGGTTTCATCTTAGTATCATCAGGAGATGATCTGGATGTGTTTAACATTAATAAATACTCTGCTTTAGAAGAGGCTCTTCTGAGGCTCCTGCCAGTGGTTAAAGCCTCCAACAAAGCTGTGTAAGGACATAAATAGTGTCTGCGTTCATTTCTGATTCAATTCAATTCATTCAAATTCAGTTATACTGTATTAATCCCCAAAGGGAAATTTAGTTTTGGTACAGCCCGTTCAAGAAGATTAAACATAGAGAAAGACATTTCACAGACATTACACATGTGGAGACGAGGTGTCATAAAAAACACTCCCCTTATTGAAAGAAAAGCAAAAGATAAGGATCACAATAGGTCAGAAAAAAAATCTTCTTTCATACTTTATCCTTAGCAGAATAAAGTTTGAGACTGCAAAAACCCAGCACATTAGCAAACACAGATGACATCTTGAAGGCAGTATGAGCATCAAAGAGGATGAGAGGTGTGTCTCATATCTGAGCATCAATGTGTGTAAGTCCATGAGGCACTGTTCTCTGGGTCTGTCCTTGACAGATGTAACAGTTCATCATTCAACACATAAAGCATTTTACACAGATGTCTTCAGGGCAGGGAGGATGGCATAGGGCAGAGCTTCATATTTACATTTCCTCCCAAAAGACTTGAGAACATAAAGGCCTCTTGAGGCCAGTGGGGAGCTGAATTGAAGATAGAGACAGATTGTTTAGGTCAGGCTGGCTGGTAATTTTTTCTGCCAGGCTTCGGAGTTTTTACTTCAAGATTCAAGCTTAAAACTTTCTCCAAGTGCTATAGAGCGTACAGATAAACCTAGTATTCTAGGTGAGACAGTCAGTAGGAAAGTTAAAAAATGTTTATTAAAATAAACAAAACTATGGAGCTGAAGACTGCAGCGGCTGCAGGGGGGGGGCTTAAACCCATCTCTGACTCTCCAGTTTCACATCTCAGTCCATTTCCTTGGAAAAGGGTGTGATCCAGGCCGATGGGCTGCCAACCAGACGCGGCGTGCGCCGCCACGCGTGTCCCAGATGCTACAGCCCCGGAGAATAAGCAGGACACCGGGTCTGACCCGGCAGGAACAGTCCAGGGATACAGGAGTCCTCAGCTGAGCAGAAGTTCCGGCCCAAACAGGAACAGAAGGATACAGGCTTCCAGGAATCCACAGAGCGTGAAGGCTGGTTCAGAGACAGACGGGTCCAGAAACCCTGCCCAGACGGACACGCACAGTTGCAGACAGGCAGTCCCAGTTGCAGAGAGGCAGGCACAGATGCAGACGGGCAGGCCCAGTTGCAGACAGGCAGGCATAGATGCAGACAGGCAGGCTTAGCGAATGCAGATGGGCAGGCTCAGTAGTTGAGGGAACAGAGACAAGATGTAGTACCAATACATGTTTAATCTGGATCTTTAATAAATCAAGATTGACATAAGAATGGTTACCCCACCATGTAGCTAGTCCTGGGGTTGCTGTCAGCAAGCGCCTGGTGGTCACCCCAGAGTGCCCCACCACCTGCAGGGAGACTCATGACGGACCATTGCAAAGAGGATCGGGTAGAAGCCTCAGGGACCCGATCCACCACCACCACTTAAAATGGCTCTTGGGACATCTTGTGAAAGTAGTATGTATTAATCATCAGATGTTATTTATATTCAATTGTGGGTTAGAGCAGTGGGCTTGTGCTCTGAGAAGGTTGCAAGTACCCGGTTCGTTCCCCACAGCCTCTCGGTCCCTGTGCAAAGCCCTTAAACACCACCCTGCTCCCCGGGCGCCGCACAATGGCAGCCCACTGCTCCCCAAGGGGATGCCCCAAGTGGAGAGAGTGAATTTCTCCCATTGTGGCACACACAAAGGTATTTACGTTGACCCTGCTACCTTCCCCCTTTTTCAACTCCCAAAGAAATGCTGGGTTAGTTTTTCTTTTAACCCAACCGCTACGCTTAGCATGTTGGGTGAGATTTAATCTCTTTCCTGTTTTTAGGGTGTGCGTTTTTCCTCCACTGTCGCTACAAGCACATGTGCTTTAGTGTGAGAGGGATTGCTCTTCGAAGTCAATGAGTCAATGTAATCAACTGGTTTCTTTAGACAGAAAACTTTGAATTAATTTTGACTGAGATGACACATGTGTTGCGAATTGGCACTATATAAAACAAGCAGGACTGATTTAATTAATTGGGTTTTTTCTAATAAATTGTTATTATGAAAACCCAATTCAGGTTATTACTGTTGGGCATGGAGTTATGAGCTGTTGAGTTGTAATTTCTATAATGTTTGGAATAAGCAACGAAATACTGCATCCTGAAGCACAGTAGCTTGGTTATATTAACCCAGCATTTCTCCAATATTTACCATTGAGATATATTTTTTTTAAGCTTTTACGGCACTAGCAGCTCTTTTTTTTTGTACAAACATGCAGCAAAGGACCACTGGTTTGATTCAAACCATGTACAGAACTAAGACCTCCGTAGATGGGTCATGCGCTTTAACCACTGCAACACCGAAGCACATCCAACCTAATAACGGCCTTGAACATTTATGTATTGATTTGTGGAATGATTTACCCTGTTGGTCATCAATCAGAGTAAGGTAACGGTGAGAAACATGCAGACTTCCCTTTTAAATATATTTGTGTGACAGTTCATCTCAGCATTGCCAGTATATGCCTACGTTTATGCTGTATAGCTTAATCTCAATCCCAATTTTTTGGTTCCCATGTTTTTAAACTCTGCGTACTCCACATACTGTGTTCACCTATTGGGTCATCCGGCAATCCGGGGACCGGCCACCAGGGCCTCTGTCCTGAGATTATTGAAAGTGAGTGTTATGTGTGAATGTGCGTCCTCTTTTTTTTTATCTTTTTATGTTCCTCAAAAAGAATGTCCTTTGTCCTTATCGACAGAGGTGTCAAGTAACGAAGTACAAATACTTCATTACTCTACTTAAGTACACTTTTTAGGTATCTGTACTTTACTGTATTACTTATTTTTCTTCCTACTTCTGACTTCTACTCATTATATTTTCACACAGTATCTGTACTTTCTATTCCTGAAATCACACTAGCCCATTTAGTTCCTGCTTCGGATCCGGCACCCAACTCCGCACCCGGACCAGACTATCCCCAGTAAAAGCCCCCAGGGGATGGGAACAACATGTCCCGCACAGGCCACCCACAGTGGGAAAGTTTAAAGCATTTATTTAACAAACAGGTGGGCGGGGCTGCTTGTCTGCTGTGGGGCGGATCTCTGCAGGGATTGGAGAATACAGCTCAGTGACTGGATGAGGAGCTGAATACGACTTGGAGCAAAGTCACAGTTCAGAGAGAGTGAGCGGAGCGGACGCCAGCTGACGCCGAGCAACAACAGAGTCCAGAAGGGAAATACAAGTCCGAAGTCAGGAGACAGTTCCAGGTTCAGAAGCCGGTAGAATCCAGGACCAGATGCGACAAACAGAGCAGACAGGGGCAAGACAAAACTCGAGATCCACAGGACAGAAACTGGTCAAAATCAAAGAATCAGACAGACTAAAGATTGACAGGAAACATCTCACCAAAACACAGGAATAACTTGGCGCTGATGGGAGGCAAACACACAACTTTAATAGTAGAGGAACCAGGTGGAAATGATCGGCGATAATCAGCCGCAGAACCAATTAGACAGGGGAGCAAGGAGCAAAGGAAAAAACCAAACCATCAGCGCCAAGATCATGACAGAACCTTTAGTTAGTTCTCTCAGTAGAGACGACTTCATGCCTGTACTGATATACCTGTCTAAATTCGGGTCAATATTGTGTTTGACCACATGAGTAGGTTTCATGCAATGAGCCAGAGGGCTGTTCCAGAGAGCCAGAGGAAAATGCACTGGAAGTCCCATGACTAAAAAGCAGTATCTGTTTACCCTTAAATCAATATAGCCAATAGCCACCCAGGCTCTCCTTCAAGGCATGTCTAACAAGAACTGTGTGGCGTGAAAGAGGAAAATAACCCTGACAGTCATGAATAAGTGATTTTTAGTTTATTAACATTTTCTCTCTGTCTCCTCAGACTGTGTGGATGTAACCTCTCAGAAAGAAGCTGTGATGCTCTGTCCTCAGTTCTCAGCTCCCAGTCCTCCAGTCTCATAGAACTGGACCTGACTTCCAACAACCTGCAGGATTCAGGAGTGAAGATATTATCTGCTGGACTAGAGAGTTCAAACTGCAAAGTAGAAGCTCTCAGGTAAATATTCTAATTCCTATTTCTTAGTCGTGTCAGAGAGCTCCTTAAATAGCGTATGAATTGCTGCTACTGTAAGGAGAGGCCTTCCACTCCTCACTTACAGACAAGTAGGCAAGGAGTGGACAGGGGTTGACCCGTTGCTCGGCCCTCTAAGAGCTGCGATCATTTCATAAAATAGTAGAAAAATGAATGCAATAATTAACACACATGCAGTTGCATTCTGTGCTATCTGAAGTTGTGATAAGGAAGTCAGTGAGACACTATAATATATAAACTAAGGTAAAGTTTTCAAAGCATTTTCTTAAAAAAATCATGGATCAGTGTTTAAGACAGACTGTGCTTAAAAACCTGTCAAAATTGAGACTAGTGTCCATCGTTAGCATCATTATTACCCCTTCCCACTGGCCAAAAAAGATGTTGAACCCGGGAACAATCTGCTTTGAGTGGCACTGGGTGCAGCTCACTTGCATGTGTCTTACCAGGTTAAACAACTTGCCAAGCGATCCGTGTTAAAATCTCCTCTGCTCTGACACAGCTCTGTGGGAACACCACAGCAGGTTTTACCCCTAAATTAGGTGATACCACTGAATGCAACTTATGGACATCAACACACCTTATCAGTCGCTTCTGAAACAAGGCTGTTTACGCCGATGAAGATTCTCAGTCATCCAAGTCATAGTCATTCCGTAAAAGTAAAAAAAAACAATCCACTGGACTTGGTTTCCAAGGTTTGAAGACGTTTCGCTACCTCTCCAGGAGGCTTTCTCAATTTAAATGTCTGGATCCACAGTGAGTTTGAGTCTTTATATAGACAAGGCCTTGTATTGCTTGGAAACATGGAAATGGTAACTGAGGAGTGGGTCGTTTGGTTCCATTGTTAGCCTGTAATGCCTGAAACCTGTCTATGATTCTGAGGCCCCCGCCCACACGAAGTCAAAACGAACACAAAACGCTGATATTTTCCAAAAAACGCTGTCGTAAAGACGGAGACGTAAAATAAATGTGAGCCGCCCACACTAATGCATGAAAACGCTGCAAAATGTATGCCAGGCCTGTAAGTGGCGCTTATGGTGCCAAAGCAAAAAAATAAGCGACCTAAATGTTGGGCATGTGCACTAATATTTATACATGGTTGCCCTCTGGGTCCATTTTCGCGGTTAAGTGAAATTCAGGTGCTGAACCATGTCGCCGATATTGCTCTGTTCTTCCTGGAGATATTCCAGAAGAAGAAGAAGATTCTGTTGTAAGCCCGACAGCAGGGTGAGTAGCATTAGCAACGGCGCCATTGTTGTTGTGATACTGTGTCGCCAGATGCGTGTGTAGAGGCGACGCTATGACGCATGCGCGTAAAAAAATATGCGGTTAGGGGCGTAAAGATGGAAACGCTGAAAACGGCGCGCTTTCAAATCTTCCCACTCTGAAGGCTGAATAAAAAGATCGTTTACAGACCCCTGAAACGCCTTCGCGTGTGGATGAGAGGCTGGTTTGGTGAAAAATTTGTGCGCTTAGGCCAGGGCTCAGCTTCCAGGTGGACGGGGGCCTGAGGGTCAGTCATTAAAGGGGGCGCATTGTCGCTAAAGGGGATTGTCTCGTGTAATACCTGAAACCTGTCTATAATTAAGGGTCGGTCGTTAAGGAGGTATTGTTCACCGGCTGAAGTGGGGAGGTACTTTGTTCCTCTGTGATGAGTGGGGGGTGTGTGATATCTGGAAGGGATCCTCTCTATAACTGAATTGTAAGTTTTTTGAAGCTGAATCTGAGTCCACCACCTCTGTATAAGAGGTGAGAAAGCTGGAGGGGAAGCGAAATATCTTCAAAACCTTGGAAACCAAGTCAAGTGGATTGTTTTTTCTAGTTTTACTTGAACTCTGCTTTACATTCGATAAACATGGAGCAGCTCTGGTGAGAGGGATTCAGACAGATAATAAAGCAAAACAATAAAGCATGCTGACTACATCCTGGCTTCCTTCTATGATACTCTCCATTATTTACTTTCCTGATTTCTGTTGCACTGGTGACATTATCAACGCTAATCCAGCATGATGGTATCACCAGACATGCAGCCACCGGGGATCAGCTTCCAGCGAGGGGTTAGACCAGCTTTTTTGCCAATGGGAAGGGAGCCAAATGCTGATTATTAGCCGGTCAATCCAAGTTTGAAAACCACAGGATAACCCGCTAATTTAAATGGGAAAGAGGATTATGTTTTATGGGCTCATCCAGAGGGCAACGCTCTACAAAGGACAATCTCTTATGACTTTGCTCTTTTTGATTCTGTTTGAGTTTTCTTTTTTTTGTTTCTCTTCCTCGTCTCCGGCTCCCCACATGAGTTTTCCCTGATTTTTTCTGGGGGGTGTCTTTGTATTTTGCATTTTTGGATTTCTTTCTCAGTTTTTTTTTTCAATTAACCAACAAGAATTCATCTCTGCTTCACTCATCTCTGCATTTGGGTACTCAAGCAACCTCACCCCCCTAGTTGACACAATCGAAAAGAACCCAGTGGAACTTCAACCCAAAGACTATGTCTTACTAAGGCATTCTTACTCCCATGTGATCGTAAATTGAAAGTTGGTTAGGTCCCCTGCTTATCAGATACTGACATGATAGGCGTACATTCTCATCATTTATTGATGCTAGGATGCATTATATTTTGTGGCAGAAACTAGTGAAAATTGTCCAAATTCTACTGCAAACTACAAAATTAACAATAACCCATTCTTACCTTTTTACTAACCCATAAAACTGAACAAAGTATAAATTTTACCATAGAGTCAGAAAAGCTCCCGAAAATAACTTTATACACTAAGATTTATGTTGCAGGTCATGTCACTTGCTACAATGTCAACAATCTGAGCTATCTCTATAGTTATGCTGTTATGGGCTTAGACTGCTGGAGGACATAGGGACCCCTTTTTCATCATTCTGCTTCATTCTATCTCTATAGTTATGCTGCTATAGGCTTAGACTGCTGGAGGACATAGGGTCCGCTCTTTCATCATTCTATCTCTATTCTCCCACTCTGCAGAATCTGTTAGTTCAATCTCTAACGCTCTGCTCTCTCTTTTTTTCTCATAGTAGCTTCATCTGGTCTGTTCCTGTTTGGCTGTGACTCCATCCTGGAGAGAAATATCAGCTGTGCTGCTGCCATCAACACCTTTGTTTCTAGATGTTGGAGTTTGGCCTGTTTTCCAGTGTAGTCCTGTTTCTCTGACTGTGACTAACTGGATGTGCTCTCTTCATCCTCTGACATGGGAGCTGGCTCGGAGCTCGCCTGCCTGGCTGTGTGTTTCTTGGACGGGGCCGCCTGTGGAGCTGGTTGACAGTTGCCTTTTTGTATCAATGCTTCTTTTCTATATGTCTGCTTCTGTCTCCTTGAACCCCAGTGGGCCTCTCAAGCAGATGGCCGCCACACTGAGCCTGGTTCTGATGAAGGTTCCTTCCTGTTCAAAGGGAGTTTTTCCTCTCCACTGT
The DNA here is from genome assembly GCA_018398635.1 of Cyprinodon brontotheroides. Lineage (NCBI taxonomy): Eukaryota > Metazoa > Chordata > Actinopteri > Cyprinodontiformes > Cyprinodontidae > Cyprinodon > Cyprinodon brontotheroides. The sequence continues at coordinate 17,676,686 of JAGKQL010000028.1, read as the reverse complement.
CGCTACAAGCATACTTAGTGTGAGGGATTGCTGAAGAGTCAATGAGTCGATGCAATCAACTGGTTTTCCTTAGATAGAAAACTCTGAATCAATCTGACTGGATGATCTGGTGAACTGGAAAGTGCCCTGAGATGACATGATGTAAATTGAATCTGCTATGCACGCTGCTAGTGTTGCTTCTTTGTGGCTTTAACCATGACTGCAGAGAACATCCTTTCTTTCAGGATGCATGTAATATAAACCTGGTAGTCATGGATGGATGATAAGATGCATAATACTTTTTTTTTGCTCTCTATCTCCTCAGATTGAGTTACTGTAACCTCTCACAAAGAAGCTGTGAAGCTCTGTCCTTAGTTCTAAGCTCCCAGACCTCCAGTTTGAGAGAACTGGACGTGAGTAACAACAACCTACAGGATTCAGGAGTGAAGCTTCTCTCTGTGGGACTGGAGAGTCCAAACTGCAAATTAGAATCTCTCAGGTACACTGTCATTAATGTTGGGACCAGGACCTTATTTTAGGAAACCAAGATAAAGGATTAAGTAAGAAACCTTGGTGTCATGATTGATGACTAGCTGACCTATAAAGATCATGTTACCTCAGTTTTTGAATCTTGACGCTTCTCACTACCAAACATAAGAAAGACTTAAAAGATCAGATCCGACATTGAAAGCAAAGATTTAGACCTTTGCCCAGTAGTGGGAGTGAATGATCAAACAGAAATGTGACATCAACAGGGCATGCTTTGGTGGTGCAGTGGTTAGCGCACATGATCCATGTATGGAGGCCTTAGTCCTCGACGTGGGGGACACGAGTTCGATTCTGGACTATGGTCCTTTCCCGCATGTCTCTCCCCAGCTCTCATTCCCCCTTTCCTGTCAGCCTACTGTACCTAAAAACGAGCCACTAGTGCCATAAAAACTCAGAAAAAAACTAAGTGAGATGGCACATATTACTATATCTGTTTCAGCTGTTCCTTTTTTAGGTTAGTAGTTTTTCATTTTAGAAAATTTACAACTGACTCATTAAAATATGTTTTCAGGTAAGATAAGTAATTATGGAACATATTTTAAACTGTAGGACTTTAGTTGTTTGCTAAATTCTGTGTTCAACTTTATGGTCCCATTTAGAGAACTGCAGACCTGCATTTAGCTTAATTACTTACAACTGGTTACCTATAGCTTCACCTGCAAAGCCTGGCTTGATGCTTGTAGAACGGATTAGTATGATTTCAGAGGCTGTGTCCTCAAAGGACCCGTCTGCCTGAACTGGATCCTTGGAGGTCTGTTTAAATAAGGAGGCTATAAGAGATTTGGCTATGGATTCAAACAGGTCCAGACTTCTCCAGCAGTCACTGCCCTCACTAAGCGTACGCCCCGGTCGACCTACTAATTTACGTGATACCATTGAACACAACGTACGGACAACAACTACCCACACCAGTTGCTTCTGATCTAACAAGCAGAAACAACAGGGTGTACATTAAATAAGGAGCAGCTCTGGTGAGAGAGATTAAGACAGATAATAGAGAGAAACAATAAAACATACTGACTATGCCCTAGCTTCCTTCCATGCTGCTCTCCATTGTTTACTTTCCTGATTTCTGTCACACTCATGACATCATCAGTGCTAACCCAGCGTGATGGTATCACCAGACACAAAGTGGCGCGAGAGATGGAGGCTACACAGCTACCAGCGAGGGGTTAGACCCAGCGTTTATAGACAGTGTGAAGGGAGCCAAATGCCAATTGTTAGTGGGTCGAGCCATGTTTGAAAAACACGCTAGCCTGCTATTGTGAGTGGAAAAAAGGCTCAAGTTTCAGCTTAAGCTCAGATAAAGGTAGAGACTGCGCTCTGCTGTGCTTTGCTACTGTAAAAAAAAGGAATTACACATTATGATTAACAATCATTGCCAACGGAAACTTGTTTATAAACTTATTCAATCTGTTTGAATCTGATAATATCAGTCCATCGTGAAAAGATAAATATATAATATAATATAATATATAAAATAACAAAAAATTTAGTAGATTACCATGCATTTTTATGTCTTATCACTAACAGAACAAAATGTCTTCGACTGTATGATTTGATTTAATCATCTCTGAAAGATGCATCAAGATGACATTAGAATATAAAATGCTATATAAATAATTTTAAATTAAATGAACTAAACAAAAACATTTTTGCCTATGTTGTATTTCAATAACCTGTTATGCATGTAAGCATCCTCCACTTTTACCCACTGATAATGCACCGTTAAGGACTTGGGTTCTGCCTTACCTTTCCCTTCTTCGATTCACGTGTTGAATTGTGTCTTTGCAGCTTGTCAGACTGTCTGATCTCAGGGGAAGGATGCGCTTCTCTGGTCTCTGCTCTGAGTTGCAACCCCTCCCATCTGAAAGACTTAGACCTGAGCTACAATCATCCAGGAGACGTAGGAGTAAAGCAGCTGTCCGCTGGACTGGAGGATCCACTCTGGGGCCTAAAAGCTCTCAGGTAGGAAGATAAGTTCTTATAGATGAAGAAGAGGAGAAGTGGATTTTTATCCATTCTGAAAGAAAGCAGTAGCTATCTTTATTAAATACCTGGGCTGATTTTAATGATGATAGCAGTTGATTTCAGTAAAATAAATTATATTGTTCAATTTAATTCAGTTGTAATAACATTAGAAAAATTCAGGTCAAAGGTAAAAGCAAAAAGTTTGTAGTAACTCACCGCCTTTAACAAGTTGTTGTAGATGTGGATGACTGTAGGCAGGAAGGAACTCAGAGCCTCTGGGACCCAAGGACATTGCTTTAACCACTAGGCTACCACTCCCCCAATGGAGTGTGGTTAGTCTCCACTAATGGAGACATTAGGCTTCGTCCTGACAAAAACATTTTGTTTAGCCTATCACGTTTTTTTAAATTGGACAATTTTAAGAAAACATAAGAACCATCAGCAGCCTCCCATAAATCCTGTCTTTACAACCAATTTGTTGCTAGGTGGGCTGATATTGGTCTAATGGAGCTTGTTTTCCTTTATCTTCCTGTACGTCCCCTTTTGCTTTCTCTCTGCAAACTTTTAAATCATCTTGCTTTTATGCTGCCATCTTGCTTTACATCATGTGGGAAAATCTCCCGTTCTCCTTTAAGGATTCAGTGTGTTTCTGTAAGTTGATAATGAGGGATTTCCTTTCTACTCTCTGCTTTAGACTTTCCTGTGTTTGAAGAGATGAGCACTTCGCATGTTGTAATTACCACCTATCAAATCCCAGGTTTCTGTCTGCTCGTAACTCTATTTTATTTCTAATCATTTTTACAAATGGACATCTCTAAAGAAGGGACGTTCTCTTTCTGGGTGTATAGAGTGTTTGAGAACAATGTAATTCCTATGTCTGCATGCTGAAACAAACTGATGGTCTGACCTTCATGTTTTTAGCGTGGAGCCTGCTGGAGTCCAATGGTTGACACCGGGTCTCAGGAAATGTAAGGGTTTCACATTTTATTCATGATGTCAAAGCAACTTTTACTGAACCATCCTAAAGGCACACTGTGTAACTTTTAGCCAGAGGGTGCGCTAGACCTATAACTGCCCATATTTTGCTTCTACTGAAGATCTGTCATGGTCCCTTGTTTTCTGACCCACATGCAGAATGTGCCGCGGAGACAGGTAGGGCAGGTTTAAGATGTTTTATTAAACAAACCAAAGAATACATGCAGAGTTTCTTCAGGGTGTCTGGAAAGAAAGGGAGTGTGAGGCACATTAAAACAGATAGCAAGAGTTAATGGGAGTTTGGTTATGTCCCCTAAAAAGCAGTTGCGCCTTGGCGCTTCCCCACTGGTTCTTTTCCTGGGATCAAGTAACTTACTACTCTTAACTCAAACTGGGTAAAACCATATAAAAAAAGGACTAAAAAAAGGAGTAAAGAAGTAACAGAGCTTATTCCAGATCAGGTTCCTACAGGACAGAGAAAATTTTGAGCTGCACAGCTGTGGGCTCAGAAAAATCACGTCCGCGAGCGTCCGGCAAAGAATGAGCCCCGAACAAGGTCTACTTCTCCTTCTAATAGCTCATGACTCTATGTGTTGGATCATGTGGATGTTTAGCTGTCCGTATCAGAAACTGACACGCCATCCACGCCCAATTATTACAGATAGCTCTCTTCTATTAGACCAGCTCCAAGATGTGCCCATAACCTGTGTATCTTTAAAAGACAAGAAAGCTGTCCTATTTAGATGACCTCCTTACACACAGTGACATCCACAATGTGAAGGAAGGCCATCTACTCTCTATCTGGCTAACAAAGTAACAATGCACATTATGTATAAAAGAATAAACCTAACAGTAGGATGAGAATGACAGCATTAAAAGGGTTACTACGTGAGACGTGAATGATCTACCAGGGGGAGATGGCAGGGCTGTGGAGATCCTTGAGCAAGAGATTCAAGAGCTGTCAGCGGGGAAGGTTGCTGCCAAGCGGGAGGAGGCTGGTCGGTGGAGGGTTGGTGGGAAGTGACGGCTGGGCGTTCCGCTGATTGAGCGCTGGCATGACGACTTGAATCTCTGAGTGGCTGCGGATCGGACCAGAGGCTGATCGGCATAGATCTGCAGGGCTGTCAATTCTCAACCATTGGACACAAGACTCCCGCATCTCACTGTCTTCACGCGCTCTCACTCCATACCCCCAATTTTTCCACGCTAAGATATGACGGACATTAACACTCTTTTCTTTATATATAAAAAGAATCAGCTTAAAATGTCATAATGCGAACTCTTGGACTCGTAAGTAGGCACAAACACGGAGAGAAGCAAATTTAAACTGTTTATTTTCAGGGACATGCAAAGGAGAGCAGAGTAAGGAAAGAGCTGCGGGATCTGGGACTGAGAGAGGTACTGGAAGGGAAAATAAGTTTGTAAATGGGGATGGATGGATTATGGAAAGTTGCTTAAAGTGGTTTAATTCAGCTTACAGTGAGTCGGAGTCCATGAAGCCCAGTCTTAGCTGGTTGGAAGTAGATATTGGGGTTTGAGAGTGGAGACACTGGTCTTTAAGGGTGTTTGGAGATGAGGGTGGACAGGTTTGAGCCAGGGGTTCTGAAGGCCAAGTTGGTGAGCCTGAGGAAGGAGCAGGACAGAAGCCTTGGGGGAGGTAGATCCAACAGGAGTCTTTGGTAGAGTGGATCCTGCAGCAGAGAAGTAAAAATCAGGTTCAGACAAAGGAACCAACAGGAAGGGGAAAAGGAAAATGCTGAAATTTCACAAAGTTAGCTTGTTACCACTCAATAACCATCTGCCGGCTGCTTGAGGGAGCCAGCTCCTCCTTAAAGGCCACCACCGATTGATGTAATGGAACCCAGCTTGGCTCAATTAGCCTGCCACCCTGTGAGAGGAAAGGGAAAAGACACACAGCCACTCCACCCAGCTCTGGAAACCTGACATAGAGACACTACAATATACTAAAGACAGAGGGGGACTAGATTTACCCAACTTCCAAAACTACTACTTAGCAAATAGATTACAATACATCTCTAAATGGATAAAACAATCCCTTAGATGAGCCCTGGATAGACACAGAACAGGAAATATGCAGGAATATCATAATTTCAGATTTGCCTCTAATAGCTCTAATATAAATCTATAATATAGCTCTAATATCAAATGGCATTCATGTTTCAAAAAATATTAACATCAGTTCTTCCCTGACAGCATGGTGGGAGTTTCTTTAAATGATGAAGTCATCACTTTTCCCGTGCAAGTCGTGATGCTTTTAAGGGATCTGACCCACCTGCAGAAAACCACTCAGAGAACCAAGGGAAAAGTTTAACAGGTTTATTGAAGAGGACAACAGGAGGTGGAATCTTGAACTCAGAGAGAGCTGTTGAACCAGAACTAGAAGTGGAAGGGAAGTTCACAGCGGTTAGATCAATGGCCGCGTAGGAAACCGAATAGAGTTCTTGAGCATGGAGGAAAAAGGGACTCAGGTAGGAAGGGATCTCAGTCAAAGCCTTGAATTCAGAATGTTTGAGTTTTCCAGAGGGAGGAGCAACTTGTTGGAGGGCGGACAGATTGGTGGAGTGGAACCTGAGGAGTATGAGAGCCCCGACTGCCACTTTCTGACTGTACTTGAACGTATCGTGTGGAACTTTTCCCCAGCTTAGTGTGAACACAAAATATCCTTCCTGGGGGAGAAGGCCAAAACTTCCAGATAGCGGGAAGACTTCCTGCCAAAAGGCAAAGACAAAAACACGGGTTAATCTCAGAGAAACGAAGCTCAGGATAGACTTATGGAAGCTCATTGGTAGAATTCCCTTTATGACAGAAATAAGGCAGCGATTCACACCATCATCATCCGGAGGGGGGAAACATTTATTTACAAAACCAAATTCATACAGTTGTCTTAAACACTTCATACATTCAGCTATGCTATGTCCTCACATTCGTTATTTCCCCCAACCTTCAGTCGATTCAGGCTTGCATTTATAGTTTCCACATCGCATTACGTAACTGCACATGCACAGGAATATCACGTCGAAAAGCTTACTGGAATTCACGTGCGGCTGGTCTGATGCCAAAGTCACTGCGACCCTCAAGAAGTGCTTCTTCTACAGAGTATGCCTCTCTGTTTCTTGCCAAACCCCCTCATGCAGCCTTGGAGACCATGGTGTTACTAAGACTCAAAACTGACCTTTAAGTTTTGTTGCTAAGTAAGTATAGGGCCATGTTGTAGGATATATTCTGATTTCTGATATATAAGACAATAAAACTGCTTCTACAGACTCAGCTAATCACGGCTTGGCTAGAGTACCCAAAACTGGCACACACTCTGGCATCGAGGTAGTGGCAGTCAACGGCTCAAATACTCCCCAGTGATGAACCAATGAGTCGCAGTTGTGCAGGAGGACCAACGAGGATAATGCGCCACCTGGTGGTGGAGGGGGAGACAAACACAAAACAACCCACACAAACTGGATTCCTAACAGTGCAGTCATACACCCATCTGGAATAATCCTGATATTCTACAAAATAATAAAAAAAATACACTTTCCATATGGGAAGAATAGACTTTGATTTAGACCGATTTTATTTTGTCATTTTGTACACACAAGTGTAAACAAAAAGAAGTTTTGTTAAGTACAGCTCTCTAGACTATTTCATTTATTAAAGTGCATCCTTGATAAGTTAGGCAGCAGTTAGGAAACATTGTGATTAAAAACAGTTATGTAAACACATGACTGTATAGTTACAGTTCTAACATTCAGTTTTTTGTTTGTTTCTTTGTTTTATAACCCATTTTACAAAACATTCATCAGTGTGATGGCGGTGGGGAAGAAGCTGCTGCAGAACCTGCTGGTCCTGCATTGAATGCTGTGAAGCCTCTTCCCAGAGGGCAGCAGGGAGAACAGTCCATGGTGGGGGTGGGGGTCATTGATGATGTCACTGGCTCGACACGCAGCGCTGGGATGAAATGTCTTTAATGTTCTCACCACTCTTCTCACTTTCTTCCAGTCTGAGCTTTAACGGAGTTTATCACATTTGCTAAATTAAATATGCAGTATGGCATTAACGATAATAAATTCTTAGAATATGAACAAATTAAATCTATAATTAGAAACAAATTTAAGCATATTAATGGTGGTTTACAAATTCCACCCCGATGGGGTACACAGACCCCGGGGGTCAGACTCACCAGGTACCCCACTATGACCACCCCCCAGAGCTCCAGGACCCAGGGACCCCTGAACCAGCCCCCCTGTTCTACTTACTTTGCAGTGTCCATATAATCTGTAAAACTCCCTGCATAATTATAATAAAGCTATTTCTATGCATAAATCAAGTGTGAAAGTAAAATCTATTGGACTGTTTTTGGCAACAAGACAATTATTCTTATTGCTACATCGCCAGGCAGGACACAGTTAAAAAAAACAACAACATAAGACTCTTTAGGTCACAAAGTCCACGGTGTGCCTTTAAAACGGATGCAATCACAAGTCATCATCAAAGTCTCAATGAATCAATAATTTGCAGCTCGGTGGTGTTTGTTCTCTCCATCAGATTCCTGTCGGCTCACAATTGACACAAACACCATGAACAGAAACCTGAAACTGTCTGAAGACCAGAGGAAGTTCAAAATAGTGAAGAAACTTCAGTCGTATCCTGATCATCCAGACAGATTTGATTGTCATCAGCTGCTGTGTAGAAACGCTCTGACCGGTCGATGTTACTGGGAGTTTGAGTGGGGAGGGGAACTTTATGTGTCAGTGAGTTACAGAAGAATCGGGAGGAGAGGAGACAGGAAAGACTGTTTGTTTGGAGTTAATGATCTGTCATGGAGTCTGCTCTGCTCTGATGTTTATGGTTATTCTGTCTGTCACGATAACAAGCAAACATTCGTCTACTACTCCTCCTCCTCTGTTTCTGACAGAGTCGCAGTGTATGTGGACTGTCCTGCTGGGATTCTGTCCTTCTACAGAGTCTCCTCTGACTCACTGGTCCACCTTTACACCTTCAACACCACATTTACTGAGCCTCTGTATCCTGGGTTTGGCTTTGTTCTCTCAAAACCCAATTCCTCTGTGGTTTTGTGCTGACTTGAGTCCAAATAGTCTCCTGTCCAAAAAAAACACACATGTTGCTTTCTATTTGTCTGTCTGTTTCTCTCAAAAAACTAATTTTTTGATTTGTGGTTTTATCATTTTAACTCTTTTGAATAGTATATTGAAATTAAATGTACTTTTTAAATACCTTTTCAGGAGACTTTAACAATCATTCACCCAATTAGCACAGCAATTTACACATTAATGATGCCTTCAAAACTTCTTCTTTTTTCAATCTTTAAAGGAAAAATCTGCTCACAATCAATACAAACTTCTAAAATAAAATAATTGCTGTCTGTGGTTCTACAGTAGGCTATGGTGTAATTGAGCAATATATGAAAAAAAAGAACTATGAACTAGTTCGTTTTTTGGAATTGTGAACTAATATTACGGGTTTTTTCTCTGGCCAGAAGTTCGATGGCAAATCCTCCCTCTTCAAGTTGGCGATCCAACGACCAACCCGTCCGTGGAGGATCAGGAATCAGAAAGGTGGAATAACTCTTTTTTCTCACTTTTACCCGATGTATTCCAGCATCCAGCTGCCATGCACGTGGGCATTGTCAGTTTCACTATAGCTCTGGTGAATTTCAATGGTGAAGTCCTCTGGAAATCTTCAATAATCGTTGTTGATTGCAGATGTGTCTAGTAGTTCCCATTGATTTAGCTTGG
>JAGKQL010000028.1:17613203-17647435 GCA_018398635.1 Cyprinodon brontotheroides | reverse complement strand
TGAATATTTTCTTAATGCTACATCTTGACATATTTGGAACTAAATACAGAAAATCTAAAAAAAAATAAAATTAAAAAAGAGAGTTTGTTAAGCATAAATGATAAAACATTTAAAAAAAAATTCTTAAAACATTTAAATTCATGGTAGCCATCTGATGATCCAGATTATTTTTAAATAAAGTTTCAGACATTCATGATTGAACAAAATATAATGCATATTTTCAATATTTAAGACACCATACCTGGCAAGATCAACATAGCTCTGCCGGCAGATTCTCTGAGCTTCGGTCCAATTTGATAACGTCATAACAAGAACAAATACTGGTGTTCCATTTACTGTACCTGTAAAAATTCACACAAAATAGGAAATCCATACAAATATATGAAAAAAACTATTTGTAAAACTTTGTGTTGAAACGATATCAATTCTTACAATTCCATCTGAAAAACTCACATGAAGAGAAAAGACAATTATAAGAAATTTATTGATACAACTTCCTGGTCTTTGTTGCTCAGACCTTGGCAGGAAATATAGCACTTAATTTTGATAGATATGTATGAACAGGAGCAAAGAATAGGGCTGTTTCCCCCACAGGCCTGAAACTGGTGGTGGAGTGGAGATTAAGTTGGTCAGTCTGTAGACTACTGGTTAGCGAGACGGTATTTTGAGCTTTAAGGGGAGATCCACTGGACTGGATGAGCTGATATTAGAGCTTCACTCAGGACCTGGAAGATGGAAGTCCAGTTTGGATAACACAGGTTGAGATAACCTGTCCACGATGAACAAGCATGAAGCAACAGTGGAGAGGAAAAACGACCCTTTGGGAAGTAATCTTCTGGCAGAACCCGCCTCTACGCGGACCGGTTGAAATGAGGCGCTGAATGCAGTAAGATTCCGGGAGTAATGAAACTCTGATGAAGTTTTAGCTAAGATGGCAGAGGTGGGTTGAAACAGGGCCATCTGAATGAAGTCACGCAGGAGCAAACAAGTTGCAAATTGGAGGCCTTTAAAGATGAACTTTGGATGCTGATTGGCTTTCGTGGAGGTGTGGTTAAAGGTTGATTGGCTGTGTCGTAGGTGGATGTAGGAGAGAAGTTACTTCAGTTAAACTTCTGCCTAGGCTCCATTTCTAAACAAATTAGTTCACACTTCCTTTGTAAAACAATTGTATCACTACACTGTAGTTGAATCACAAATCGAAACCCACATGAGAGACTTTTCAGATAAAACAGAAGTAATTTAGCTTGATCAAATAATGAATCATTAATCTTAGTTTCGGTCTGGTAATATAAATTGAAAGTTTAACTCATGCGTACTGCAGGTAAGATACACAAAAAAAAAATCCCATCTCATGTATTTTATGCATAATGTTCTACATTTTTTTGCCTTATTATACTGTACATTAAACATAATAGTCATTGTACGTGCAGTATTGTATAGATATTAAGACAGACAGTGATTTGGGTTATCATGTTTTAATTAATCGAACCCTTGTACACAATCTGCTGAAAATTTCTCCCTCCAACCATTGGTAAACGGCTGCTGTGTGAATTTGTTATCTTTGAAATATTTTGTCTATGTTCTTTGCTATATACATTGGTGTGTTTTTTATGGTCTGCAGAACAAGAACCTGCTCTGTAACATCAATTAAAATATGTTAAGTGAGGCCCAATTTCTTTTTGGCAAGTAAAGATCGAAGACTGATATGAAGGGGGAAGTCAAGGCTCATTGTATTGCTAAATATGAAGGGCTTTGATCAATGCCCAAGTTTGTGTCCATTAATGACCAGTGTGTCACATAGAGATCATAAATAGGTCATGAAAGATGTAACATAGTTGTAACAAAAATATAGCTTACAAATTAATTCCTTTGTTACTGTCTAATGTTTTTTTTTCTAAACGTACTACTTAAACCAATATATTTCAAATATACATATCTGCACAGAAAAAGAAAAAAAAAGCACAAATTGAAAAAGAAACTTACCATTGTAGCACACAGATGATTTTTCAAGGTTACAGGGGATATCATTCCATTTGCCCAGGTTATTTCCAAGAAGTACAGCACAATTTTGTTGTCCATATTTGTTGTTGGGCTGATCGGTATTCCAATTTCTAAAGGTTGATTCTCCTTCCCTATAAGTGCTGCTGTCATTCAGGGACCATTTCCAGCTATTCACCAAGTCGTCATAAAGACCTATCCAAGCCAAACCTGTTCAAAAACATGTTCTCTTTTTTTAGTTAGTTGCCAGATGCTTAAATGCATTTTGAGCTTCTTACACTCACAAATATTATTGATTTTTCTTTTTATAGGTAAATTATTAAAATTACCTGCATAGTTTGAGGTTATGCTGCTTACAGCAATGACATCATCGGTGTTTTCCAAAGTGGCCAGGTCAGTATAGTTATTTCTGCAGACACTCTGTGCATTTGTCCAGTTAAGAGTGAGATTAACAAACTTGTATTGACGAATTTCAGCAGAGCCAGAATGAAGTAGTGCTCCTTTTGACAAAGTGGGAAGATAACAATATAATGTGATATAAAGTGCTTTTAAGGAAAAGAGAGATCTAAAGTTTACAGCTTCTTTCAGAGCATAAACTATTTGTGCGTCATTATTAATTTTCCACATGCATCCCTTTAACTTCTACCCTGTTTGAACTGTCCTTCCCCTTTTGAATTTAGCATTAGAAGGACTCAGAGTGTAAATAACTTTTGCAAAGGTTTCTGCAATGAATGGACAGAATCAGGAGACAAGATAATTCAGCCAACTAACAGTAAGCATTCAAAGATTTCATTTGAAAATAAATGGGCAAGAGTAGGTAACTTGAGCCTCTCATTCAATCTGGGTCAGTAGCCTGCACAGTCATGTGAAAGACTGCTGCCTTCACAGTTGTCTTGTAGACGATCCTTTGAATTCTCCACAAAGGTCATTGTTAAAAAAGCTTGTTGTTTACCAAGTTGTGTATTCAAAGCATATTCATAAAAAGATTGAATGGGATGTGTATGTATATGTTCATGCACCACCTTTTGAATTGTCTTGCAAGTTGCTAATGAAATGTACTATATGAATAACCTGGACTTGCCTTCTTAAAGGTATATTCTGGGTGGATCATCAATAATTGTTATCATTCTGGTGATATGTTTATGTAAGGCTGTCCTATGTGCTTGTCTTGTTAGCTATATTTTTCTGCGCATGGGCATTGTTAGGCTTATATTTATGGTGAGCTACGTATTCAGACAGTCATTGAAGCTCACCTTTCCCCCTGTGGTTCTTTGAAAATGGCTAAGGGTGGTAAGAGAAAAATTGTCTACTAAGTGTATCAGAAGAAAAGAAAGGCCTCAGAAGAGGCGGCTGTATCATCGGAATGCTTTGCGCGGAGAGCTCGCCTCGCAAAGCATTATGGGATTTGTTGTCACAGTGGCCCGCTGTCGCCACAGGCTGTCACTACCCAACAGCGGCGACTAATAACAAAGATGGCGAAGGCACCGCGTAGTGGAGGAGGGTTTACATAACCAACGGTTCACAAAAAGCACTCATTATCTGTCCAATCTGTAAGTTAACTGTGTTCGCTATGAAGTCTACTATATAGACACCGCTCTATATAGTGATTGAGGGATTAAGGGTTTAGAACTGAAGATTGGGCACAGTCTGCTTGTATAAATTATGAGAATAGGAACTTGTGCACAAGGAGAGATGGGCTCATTTGATATTTTAATAAACTGTTTAAACATCAATTGTTGCATCTGGTTGAAATCTGGGTCTTCTGTTAACACAACCAATTTATTTCATATATTATTTGTAATTTTAAATTAGTTTAAAAAGCACCAATGTATAAAAATATGTGCATAGCTTTATTAGCAAAGGCCTCAAGAGATTCAGCTCCATCCTCAGTGATTTATTTACAAAATTCTGTTTCGGTGCCTAATAGTTTCAGGCCATCCCCTATTGTACTGTCCCTGTCTAGCCACCGCTACAAAAATTTCCTGGAAGCATCACTGCTGTCAGATTTTTGACCAAATTCTTGTTCCAGTGGTGTCAAAAGTACTCACATTTTTTATTTAACTAGATGTATAGATAACGCAGTTTAAAAGCACTCTGGTAAAAGTTGAAATATCAACTTGACCTCTTTACTCAAGTAAAAGTGAAAAAGTATGTGCTCCAAAAACTACTTAAAGTATAAAGTAACCTTTAAAAAAACAGCCAGATGCCACTATATGAATTGAAAGCTCAATTTTTCGACTATTTTGAAAAATTCTTTGAGATAGCACCAAAGATGAACGGAGGTCTTGTTGGTCTCCTCCTCCATCTCCCAATACGCTCTCGCCTGTGTCCAACCTTTCAGACATTTCGACATATTTTTTTGAATCCTACATTGTAGCATGTAAGACAATTCACATTTACAGTTTGAATAACACCTGCTTCCTTTGGTGTCAGCATAAATTTGATGAATAGCTAACCAATGATTGTTTGCGTTATATGACTCATCCAATTACACTAGTTTTCACTAGATATAGATTGCTCCAATGATCTGCATTGGATGCCGCACATGATGTGAAATAAATATTTATAAACATTAAACCGAAGCCAAGAGTAACGAGTAACGTTTGTTTTAAAAAATGTAAGGAATAGAAAAATACAGATATTTGTGTGAAAATGTAAAAAGTAAAAGTCAGAAGTAGTAAGAAAAATAAGTAATGGAGTAAAGTATAGATACCTAAAAGGTGTACTTAAGTACAGTAACAAAGTATTTGTACTTTTCTACTTCTTTGCTCAGTTTTAAATTCTGGTTTATTAAAACAAGCATTAGGACGCCATTGCGAAGTTAAGAGTAGCTGGCATGGAGATGAGTACATCGGGTTTTATAGGGTATATATATATATATATATATATATATATATATATATATATATATATATATATATATATATAAGTATATATATTTATTTATTTTTCCTTTAAAAATGTCCAATGCTTTTGACAGAATGCATTATGACGCTATTGTCTCAGACTTGTCATTTTCTAAAACCTAGCAGTTATTATTTGTTGAAATATGTTTATGTATTGTTAAAAGGGTACAGTTTTCAACATTCGATTCTATGACATTAACGAATATGAAGACTGCTCTGTTCAAATATTTTAATTAGTTAACCAGTGAATCATGTAATATATATATATATTTTATTTGTTAATTCTATTTATTTAAAAGAAGGAATTCTTTATGGTATTTATTATAATCTGGGATTGACTATAAAGAGGAATTTGGCTTAATGCTGGACCTATTTTTTACATGCCAAGTCACTATTTAACTGAAAGCTACCCACTAGGCCTTTGAGCCATAGAATCTGGAAGTTGAAGTGCTCAGTGTTGTCAACTCCATTGTTAAACTGTTGCTTTTATTGTGCTTTAAATTTTTTTTTTTCTAATTCATGTAAAGCACTTTGAATTGTTCATGTACTGAGTTGTGCTATACAAATAAACTTGCCTTGCCTTGAGAATTGGCTCTCCTATCAGGTGCTAAAAGACATCATCACCCAGTATGCAAATTTCATTATATTCAGCTGCAGGAAATTCTTAATTCCTTTGATTTCATTTTTGTTTTGTCAAAGCAAGCTAAAGGATCGACTTGCTCCACACTCACAAGGACAGAGTTTGCTGCTTTTATGTGTTGCCGCCAAAGTCAGCATTAATACAGAAATAAGTTTCCAGATTTGGGACAAGGCGCGGTTTTGAAATAAAGGTGCTACACAAATGTGTAGTTAAAATTATATTCTATAAATAACAGTTTATTTGACAATAATGGTTTGTCCTGTATAATGTGAATAATATTTCCAACTATAAAGTCCCTTCTGCACTATTTTCCAACCTGATCTTCTCTGACTGATTTAATTAGGTCCTTTGGTAAATAGCCCCTTACTTTAAATATTTATTGCATCTTGATTGCAGCATCACTTTAATTTGAAATCAAATGATTTTATTGCAACAACTGGCTCTGTTGGTAGAGAATGAACATCATGTAAAGAAAAGTCCTAAAGAATGTGTCATGTGTTTGTTTGCTTTGTGTATTGTCCCCATCCTCTGCCCTGTCAAACTGCTGTTTGATTAAAATCTTGCATGGTAAGAAAAAAAATATTTCTTTATATTAAAAAAAATAGGTGAAAACACATTTTTTATATAACTTACACACTTGTGTCTAACCAGTATTTTGTTTATAATAATCTACATAGAACTTTTTCCCTTCAGTAAACTACATATTGAATTTTTGAATATTCAGTATTTTAATGAATTTTAGAGCTCGGATCACATTAGTTCAATCTCTTCTAAAATTTGAAATCAAGATAACATTCCACAATTCATTTTCACATCCAGTCCTACAGTAGTTTCCTATTCTGCAGAAATTGAAGTCCTATGTATTAAAAGGCCCTTTAAGGGAAAAAAGAAAGACATAAACAGTACCTGTTAACATGATGAAGATCAAGTTATCCATGGTTTAAACCTTGAGAAAAGAGATATACATATAAATATCCAACAAAAGTTAGTATTAGACATTTTACGCCGATTTAAAATAACTCTAGTGTTACTTTTAAGCAGTTATTTCACACTGGCAATTTTTGTTTCTTACCTTTGAAGAGTTTACTGATCCAAAACAATAAGCACTTCAGCATTCTATGTTCATGTCAGCAGTTAAAGTGCATTTTACCTGAATGTGCAGCTCTGTACAGTTCAGGTTCTTACAAGTGGGTGTAGTGTTCGTGTGAGAAACAAGTCAGATCAGTAATTAACATATAATTTCTTTATGTACTTTTCCTCATAGCACTGTAAAAGGAGAGAATGAGGATGTAATTATAATTTTTGTTTTTCAATTCCCATGTTACTTATTTCCTGTATTAGTCTTCCACTTGTGCAAGGTTCTTGCTCCTGAATTTAATTTCATCCTGTTGATAAAAGGGGACATAAAATAAAAGCTGATTTTAAACAATTAAAGTGTCATATGAGAATTTGTGCATAGTCATTTTTTCAAATACCCATTTGACGTCATTATCAGGTGTCTTCTCAGGAAATCATTTTTATTAGTTTCTTATGTAACAATTCAAACTAGACATTTTGTATACTTTCATTTGTTTGTACGTATATGGGAAGATTTCTAGGGCATTAGAACAAATAAACTGATGTCAATCTGCGACACTAAACTAGACTGACATGGACACCAAAAAATAATTTGTTACCTTTTTAACTTTAAATTTGTAAGTGTAAAAATATTACTAATATTCATCAACTTTTGGACTCTTTAAATAAGCAATGTTATAAACTGGCTCAACCAGTTCCACCAGTCTGATGGATGGGTAGATAGATACAACCAGAAGCAACTGTATCATAAAAGATTTTTTCTAGATAATTCCTTTGTTGTGCTCTTTAAATACTTCCTTTTAAAAACTTCCTGCCAAGAGGCAAAGACAAAACAAAGTTAAACTCAGGTTGACAAAAACTCCGCTTGATTCAGCAAACTCAGCTTGGCTAGAGTACCCTAAACTGGCAAACACTCTGGGGTCGAAGTAGTGGCAGTCAGCATCTTAAGAACACTCCGTTTAGCGAGGAAACCATCAGCAGGTGTGTGAGGGGCGGACCAGAACCAGGCGCCTCCTGGTGGAAGGGAGACAAACACAAAAGCAAAACACACACAGGAGTCCTGACATAGTGGGTATATACTGTTGTGTTTTCTTTGTATTCATTGCTCAAATGATAACCTATAATGACATTCCTCCAATGCTTCATTTGCCTATATATATATATATATATATATATATATATATATATATATATATATATATAATCATATTTAGACAACAGAATTTTACTATCAGCTAATTGGATGTAATTAACTTACACAATTGGGATCAGATGTGAAGTGCAGAAGACAACAGCTAAAATTTGATAGGGGTGTGGCTCAACTAAGAAAAATATATGAATATTTATGCTGTGACTTATTGCAGATAGACCTAGTTATTATTTCTGTTTTTGATTTCCATCACATCAAGGGCGGAGCTAGATGGGGGGCCAGAGGTGGCCATGGCCACCCTTACCCAATCACTGGCCATTTTTGATAATAGTAGGTAAGTAATGACAATGGAAAAGATGTCCCCCCCCAGAAATTTTGTCCACTAAACCTTACAGGTAAAAGCCAGTAAATTAGAATATTTTGAAAAACTTGATTTATTTCAGTAATTGCATTCAAAAGGTGTAACTTGTACATTATATTTATTCATTGCACACATACTGATGCATTTAAATGTTTATTTCATTTAATTTTGATGATTTGAAGTGGTAACAAATGAAAATCCAAAATTGTGTGTCACAAAATTAGAATATTACTTAAGGCTAATACAAAAAAGGTGTTTTTTTAGAAATGTTGGCCAACTGAAAAGTATGAAAATGAAAAATATCAGCATGTACAATACTCAATACTTGGTTGGAGCTCCTTTTGCCTCAATTACTGCATTAATGCGGCGTGGCATGGAGTCGACATGAGTTTCTGGCACTGCTCAGGTGTTATGAGAGCCCAGGTTGCTCTGATAGTGGCCTTCAACTCTTCTATGCTTTTGGGTCTGGCATTCTGCATCTTCCTTTTTTCAATACCCCACGATTTTCTATGGGGCTAAGGTCAGGGAGTTATTGGCTAATTTAGAACAGAAATACCATGGTCCGTAAAACCAGGCACGGTAGATTTTTGGGCTGTGTGCAGGCGCCAATACCTGTTGGAACCTGAAATCTCCATCTCCATAGAGCAGGTCAGCAGCAGGAAGCATGAAGTGCTCTAAAACTTGCTGGTAGACGGCCGCGTGCTTGGACCCTGATCTCTACAGGAAACAGAGTGGACCCACACCAGCAGATGACATGGCACCCCAAACCATCACCGACTGTGGAAACTTTACACTAGACTTCAGGCAACGTGGGATCCTGTGCCTTCCCGTCTTCCCCTCCAGACTCTGGGACCTCGATTTCCAAAGGAAATGCAATTTGCTTTGGTCAGAAAACATGACTTTGGACCACTCAGCAGCAGTCCAGCTCTTTTTTCCCTTAGCCCAGGTGAGACGCTTTTCGCGCCGTTTCTTGGTCAACAGTGGCTTGACACGAGGTATGCGGCAGTTGAAACCCATGTCTTTCAAGCGTCTCTTGGTGGTGAATCTTGAAGCACTGACTCCAGCAGCTGTCCACTCCTTGTGAATCTCCCCCACATTTTTGAATGGGTTTTTTTTCACAATCTTGACTAGGGCGCAGTGATCCCTATCGCTTGTACACTTTTTCTGACCACAGTTTTTCCTTCCCTTTGCCTCTCTCTATTACCGTAATGTGTTTGGACACAGAGCTCTGACAACAGCCAGCCTCTTCAATAGCAATAAACTTTTGTGTCTTTCCCTCCTTGTGCAATGTGTCGATGGTTCGCCTTTTGGACAGCTGTCAAATCTGAAGTCTTTTCCCATGTTTGTGTCGGCTTCAGAACTGGACTGAGAGACCATTTAAAGCCCTTTGCAAGTGTTTTGAGTTAATCAGCTGATTAGTTTGTGGCACCAGGTGTCTTCAAAATTGAACCCTTACACAATATTCTAATTTTGTGACACATGGAATTTGGATTTTCATTTGTTGCCACTTCAAATCATCAAAATTAAATGAAATAAACATTTGAATGCATCAGTCTGTGTGCAATGAATAAATATAATGTACAAGTTACACCTTTTGAATGCAATTACTGAAATAAATCAAGTTTTTCAAAATATTCTAATTTACTGGCTTTTACCTGTATATTTAGACAGAATGGATGTTTAAATATATGCGTCTATTTGTTAGCAAAGGCTGTAGGAAAGTATAGCTGGTCATATTTAGAAAATATGAATGCTGTGCTTGTTCCAGTGTAGATTGACCCTGAGGTTGGCCACCCCTATTAAAATTTTCTGTCTACGCCTCTGCAACACATTTTGTGCACATTTTAATTGAAATGTAGAGAATAAAGAAGTGAAACAATATAAAAAAAGAGGAAGTTATTGTTATTTGTGTGAAATTGCCTCTTGTACCTATATTTGACTCTATTGACATTTAGATGAACCACAATATTATTTGAATACCAGGAGGTACCCCTCTTTTTTTCTGCATTCATATGGTGCTAATAACTTCTTATGATTTCATTGTATTTTGGAGGCAAGTAATATTTGGTATGATGTTATTTCCTTTTCTTAGTTTTTTTTTTTTTTTTCTACATGGACCAGGTCACAATGAGCTTAGCTCTACAAAGCACACAAATCAAATGCGCTTGTATTTCCATCTTTTAACCCTCCATAACAGTATAAAGTATTATAATTCCAACAAATAAAAATAATATTTCCAAACAGGTGAGGTTATTTTTAGAAAAACGCGTGATTGCCCGAAATCTCCTCAGTGCGTTAAAGCTTCCGCTTCCGTGAGCACCTGAACGCAGCACAGCATCCTCCGCTGGTGGAGAGAGGAGGACCAGGATGAGAGGAAACAGAGGAACAGGAAGAAGTGGATGCATATCGAAAGCAAGCATGAAGAATATTCCCGGAATCTGAGCCGATCAACGGGGAGAAAAAAAAACATCTTTTCTCGGCCATTAGAGGACGACAGGAAGCGGAGGGAGGCAGCGGTGCTGAAAGGATGGAGGAGGGGAAGCAGTTCCTTTGTGGGGTGGTGGAAGGTGAGAGCGGCCGACTTCATCAATCACCTACTATAATAACATTTGATTTTAGTGTGTTTTTTTTCCTGCACGTTTTATTCTGGATGGAAATGATAGTGACGTTGCCTTTAATTAAACCGAGCATTTGCAGCTGCTGTAAGATGGGCGTGTAAGTGTTTACATATTAATAAAGGAAAAATAAGCTTGGATAAAAAGGTCTTTGGCAAATGATGATGTTGTGGGCATCAGCCAAGCCTAAAGTAGAGATCTGAAGACCAGGTGATTTAAAATGTTTAAAATATCCATCTGTTTAACCTTGCTATTGATAAAAACAGATGTGCTGATAAAAAGCAAAACTAATAAAAGCTGGGGCAGATTACTAAACTCATCTTAAACAATATTAATATCAACAAATCACATGCAAATTCAATTTAATATTTTTCACCGCATATATTATACCCTTTATAGGTTGAATAAGCTGAATGCCACACTGAAAAAAATAATGCAACAATTTTTGGCATTAACCGGATCATTTTTGGTTACTTTAACACAAATGTTTTATGTCCTACCCTGCTGACATGAAACAATTGTGTTCTCTTAGGGGCCCCGTCACTGACTCCTGGTAGGCCCTCAAGCAATTGTGGACTAGGACGTCTCTTTGCAGATGTAATGGTGCGAAAAATTCCTCTTAAACCCATCTGATACTAGGTTGCCTGACCAGACCTTATCTATACTCAAAATTATGGCAGATTTCAACAGGATGGTGAGCCGTTTAAACACAACACCAATAGCAAAGCAGACAGTGGAACTTCTAATGTTAATAATTGTGTATAGTTCATTAGATGGTTGGTAAACAATGCACTCCTATAATATGTTTCAAACCGCAATAAAGATCTTAAAAGAGCGATGTATTTGAGTATTTTATTTTTTACAATAGGACTTGGAATTATGGGTAATCAAGAGCGTAGATTAAAATCATAACCGTTACCTACAATGTGTTACTGACGATGGATACCAAAAAAAGGGACTTAAGTGGATTCCAGAAAAGAAAAAGGAAAGAAGAGCTGCTGGAAAAACGGAAAAAAACTTCCCAAAATAAACCCGTTCTTTCAAAGAACCGAAGAGGGAGAGGTGGACGTTGCTGCTATAGTGAGTAAAGATTAATACCAGGAGATAAATGGAGAGAGCATGGGTGAGGGGGGGGCTGTGAAACTCAAGGTACCCCGATAAGACTAATTTTACAGCAGAATATACTAAAGCATATCGATGTCTAGTGAAGGAGTGGAAAATCTCAGTCAGAAAACATATTTAATCTGATTCAGTTTATGATTTTAATGTACAGGTGACCAAAAACACTTATTATGTATTGTTTTTTTTCCAGTGTTACCCAGCAGCCAATTGTTCTAGCACATTTGTTTTTTTGTATTTCCTATAACCTATTTTTCTCAAACCTTACAGTGGTTTCTATATATTGTCAGTATCTTGGCTTAGCAGGGAGCATTGCACTTAGTTCTAGAAATGTCACACAGCTGCAAGTCGAAGCTTTAATGAAGAAAATCCCCAAAGGCATGCAGAGGAAAGGGGTCTGGACTGTATTTAATATAGTCTGACCCACTTACTGTACTTGCACACATGCACACACACTCCAGACGTATTCAATAACATACACAACTGGGTGGGACACTGGGGATGCTCTCATTTCTAAGAATAGAAAATGTGATGGAGTGTGAATGCAGCTAAATTATGCCTAAACCAAATACAGAAGGTATATTGCGACAAGGCGCTGGAGGTTCTCAAATATTTCTGCCTTGCTATATGTTTTGCATGGTAGTTGCATCAGCCAGTTATCAGTGAGCTGAACCTCAGGTGCTCATTCTCTATTTGGAAGGTCTTTATTTGAGATTGCAGAGGTCTCACCTCTGAACTTTGCCTTAGATTTTTCTTCTAGTTACTGAACAAAACAAACTTGTTTGTGTTTTAATGTTTTAAATTCTCAATTTTACTGCAGTTAAATCAGCCATAAAACTTGCCTTAAAATGATTTTGAAGATGCAGTGGTCTGAATTTAGCAACAAATAAAGGAATTCTAAGAAATCCCTACTTATCCATCATAGACTTGATTCTAAACTTTAATACCTTTCATAACTCAAAACATTACGGTGCATTCAAAGGATGTCTTTTGGATATAAATCAAGTTAGAATGTATCGAGGGACACAGATTTTGGTATCCTTCTTTAAGCCTCCCACAAAGGTTTGCTGGAATTGTGGCCCATTCTTCCTTAGTAATCCAGTGAGTCATGTTTTTAGGGCTTCTGAATAGGACACACATTAGCTCTACCCATATATTTTCCTACTGAGATCAGAACTTTGTAGACTGCCTTATTGTTCCTAGGTTCATTTTTAAGTAACTATAGGTCTATAGCTATAGCTTTGCAGAGTGGTGGCCTAGAGGTTAGGACTTGGATCCCAGAGGTTCTGAGTTAAAGCCCCACTTCCATGGACTGCCACTCCGGGTCCTGGAGCAAGACCCTTGACCCCCACACCGCAGGGGGTGGGTGCACAATGGCAGCCCACTGCTCCCTAAGGGGATAGGTTAAATGCAGAGATTTAATTTTGTTGCTTGGTACTCGTGACAGTGTAATGAAGATAAAAGTTGAATTCTCTTCTAGTCCTTTAGAGTAGAAGCGTCTTCTCTGACTGGAATCTGAGCCCATATCAGCAAGATTACAGGGGGGAATGTTAACATGAAACGCTCATAAAAGAACTGTATTTGTCTCATTTTTGTCACTAAGCAGTAGATCATATATCTGCTGTAATCCAGCTCAGATTAAACAGATGTGACAGAGTCGGGTTATGGGTTTGACTTGACACACTGTCTAAGTTTTCAGCCCTAAAATCGGCTAACATAATTAATGTCTAATGTCTGGGTTACTAATGGAAAGGTAAAGTCAAGAGTATTTTAGTGTGAATGTAATCATTTTATATTTTCTTTCCCACCAGGTTTTTATGGTCGACCCTGGTCTATGAATCAGAGAAAAGTTCTCTTTCAGTGGTGAGTAGATGTGTCACTCATTCTTTATGCTAAATGAAGCCTGTTGAGTATTTGTTCTCTTCATTTGAAGAAGTCCCCTCTCCCCTGAATCAAACCTTAGAAGAACCACATTTTACTGCAACTGCAGCTCTAAGTCTAACTCGAAGTTTTAGGGTTTTTTGTTTTTAAGAAATTAAAGAAGTTAAAAAATTGCTTTGACAAGCAATTTGTTTTCAATTAATGAATAGAACAAAGTTCTGCAAGATGTTGGAATTTTGAAATATGGCTTTATACCATAGCCCTGCTCAAAAATGTCTCCATTACTGCCAAATCTTTTTCTTTGTGTCCATCGGGATTAAATGGAAGGCAGTGAAATGTTACTATCCTGAAGAAATTATTTCAAAGAAGGGACAGTAGCTTTATTTCAGCGAATAACGGAAGGACAAAAAATAAAAAGAGATAAACTATTGGTCAGGGTATTCAGATACTGAATGCTGTGTACTTTTGAATGAAAAGGGCACCTTTATCCTTGAATTACATTTGTCACAGCTGAAAAAAAAAACTATGGCGCTCTCTATTGAGTGCCAAACATTTTCTCATCAGCAGTTTCCCCAGCTCATAGAGAGAAAAAAGCTGTTTGTGACTCAGCACCCTTGGCAATTCATAGACTAATTGTTACTTAAAAAAAAGAAAAATAGAATTAGTTATCAATTTTTTAAAGGGAAATAACAAAAGTAACTGAGCAATAAGGTGAGCAGTGCCTCAAACATGCTGAAAATATATGCATTATGAAGTGTGAAGGATTTCCATCTTCTCTCATTTATCATCATATTCTGCAGCACGAAGAGAACCAACTCATTCTTAACGGCAAGCTGATCTTACCTGAAAGATTAACTCTTAAATCCACATTTGGAGCTGGGAGAAAGTACCTGTAACACATTTGTTTGGGTTACATGGGTTCTTTTTGTAATTCAAATTGCAGCACATACCAAACAGTTAGGATTAGGTCATTAAAATGTTACATATTGATATTAACATGTGTTTAGAAGACATTCTGAGAACCTCCAAAACTCCACCAGCAGCTGAGAGTGTGGGCTCAAAATCTAATAATAGAGACATTTCATTTGGGACTCAAATGCGGAGTGCCAACATAGCTACTTGAGTGGTTAATAGGTTTGGCAGAGTGATACTGTGAGTGGCACAGTATCTGTGTTTACGTAATCGTATGTATTGTAGGTACGTAGGTTGGCACTTTGTGGAGGTAGCTATCATGCCATCTGCCCAGGGACCGAAGGGTGAAATGACTAAGATCGCTTCTGTGCCAGAGATGACTAGGAACATACAGAACAGAGACAAAAACAGAGAAGCTGGTTAAATGAAAGGGTCACTAAAGTAGATTTAGTTTAATCTCTACTACTACTATACATTCTATTCTCTTTATAATTCAGGAACTTGCTTTCTGTAAGTGACTCCACCTTGATATGGACAATTGTTCTGTTTTTGTTAGGATTTTTGTTGTTCTATTAGTCATTTTTCTCCTCTCTCTGCCAAACATCTTTTTGTACAGAATTATCACTGACAACAAGAACCTTTAAAACATTGAAAATGGATGTAAAAACTGTTTTTTGAAAAAGTCCATAAAGGGTTTTTATTAAGATGTTTCATTATCACTGAATGCACCAGTACTATTGGTTAAAATATTAGTGTAGCTGCTTAAGACTTAATGTTTGGCTATTTGTATTTTTTTTCTTTGCTATACAGTCTTGCTCAGTGAAATAGAATCCTAAAAATTAGATAACTTAATAGTCTTAACTCACTAAATAAAGGACATTAGGCCCTAGAAATAGCAATTACACACAAACTACCGGTAATGTTTTCAAACCTTTAGTTTTTGTCAGGATTTGGTTGAGATTTGTGGACCCAAATGTAGAGGCAGCGAGGCAGAGGTGAGTTTCTAGATGATTTAATGATGAATAAACAAGCAACTGAACAGGGAGGCAGGAAATCCAAAAATCCAAAAAAATCAAAACATGAAAAAGTCAAACAAACCAGAAACCATGGAGACATCAGGGAGAAGACTATAACAAGGAGGAAGACTCAGAGAGACGGAGTTGGAGGAAGTTTGACGAGGCACCCGCAGTGAGAGAACTCAGAGAGCCAGGGGAAAAGTTAACAGGTTTATTGAAAGGTTGACAAAAACAGAGAGAGAGATAATATGCAGGGTTTTCTCAGTGGGACTTCAGCGGTCTGGTGAACCGGAACCGGAAACCCTGAAGGGGAGATCACAAAGATCAGTTCAAGGTCCGTAGGGAAAATGACTAAGACTGGTGAAAAGCTGGAGAAGACTCACTTTAGGGGGATTCTTGGTTTCCCTTTGGTCCAGTTTGTGGGGGGATTTAATCCTGAGATGAATGAACACGTTGGAGGGCGGACAGGCAGACTTGTGTTGGGTCCAAAGGAGCAATGGAACGGACTGTGACCGGTTTTCCTGAAGTGGACTTGAACAGATCTGGTGAAGGTTTCCCCTTGCTCAGTGTGACTCAAATTATTCCTTCCAAGGGGGGTAGAAGGACCAGGCTTATCCAGTGGATCAGGAGGGCATCCTACCGGAGAACAAAGTCAAAGGCAAAGCTTAGACTCAGAGAGACAAGGCAAAGGTTAGACTCAGCTAATCTCAGTAAGGCTAGAGTACCCAATACTGGCAAACACTCTGGCGTCGAGGTGGTGACAGTCCGCAGCTCAAGTACTCCTCTGGTAATGACCCAACCAGCCGCAGGTGTGCAGGGAGGCCCAGCAAGGACAGGCCACTGCCTGATGGTAGGAAGAGGAAAAACAACCCACACAAACTGGAACCCTAACAAGGTTATTGAGTTAAACATGGTTAATATGTATTTATTTTTACCTTTAATAAATTCCTTTCTTTTACTGTGAAGAATCAGGTCAAGATTGAGAATCCATGTAATAGGGTGTCCTAATTGTTTTACATGATTGTAAAATAAAGTCAACAGAAGCAACGGCACAGTTTAGAAGATATTCAGGGAACACATTTCTGACCTCTCTATTGACATTACATTTAAATGACAGATGTTTATCAGCCTCTTAGATCAATTTAGTGAAGCTTGTTTTGTTATTTTACAGCAGTGAGACAAAAATTGTCATTTGTACATTTCTGTCAGGATGCAGCTGTGGGGGTTGAACACCTACCTGTACGGTCCCAAAGATGACCTGAAACACAGACTTCTGTGGAGGGAAGTCTATTCTCCGGAAGAAGAAGGTTTGTGTTTTCATTCTATACTTCCATCACGCTACTCACGCAACAAACCATAACTTTAGTAAGAACGCACATCTAGATCTAATAACTAAGCTTATTTGCTTGTCAAATATGAAAGAGTCTAAAACAACAGCAAGGTTTTAAGCAGATTGATGATAGCTACTCAGCAATTTCCAAACATCACAGTTTCTGTTATTTATCTTCAGTTCTGTAGGACAATTAAACATAATTTCCACATACATTTGTAGATCATCTGTCAAACATGAAACAAAATATTACGTATTCTAAAAACCTTGCAATACTCCTCTGTTGTTGTCCTCCACAGTCATTAAATATTAAACTGGCCATTTGATTTTTGAGAAAATGCATTTTGGGCCTTTTTAGCCTATCAAAATCCTTGGAAATTGTAAATGGTCTAGGCAGTGTGCAGCTGCATTGTAGTCTTGGGCAGACCCACAGAAGTCAGCCTGCTTAAACCGGCATCACTAAGCCATTCCAACCAAGCAAAAAATAAGTTGGAAATAAAATTTCAACTTATAAAGATGACATGATTTACCTCCAAACGACCTCTACATTCTGTTAAAAATTTGAAAGGTGAAAAACTGTTGAAAACTGGGTTTTTTCAACGTCTCTGATTGGACTAAAGTGGGACAAAGTCAGACTGACTGAACAAAGCCCAATTTTCACCAACTCTAAATCAAGACTATGATGGACAGACCAGACTTAGCCTTAGAACCAACATCTAAATAACGTCTGGTCTTTGGGTGGTCTGACCACCAACAGCAGACAAGATGGGGAGTCTTACCCTAAACTTAAATGGACAGAGCAGAAGAAGGAACTGGCAGCCTGGTTGGTTTGTTTGTTACCTCTTTGTAACAGTCAACCCAAGGATTCTCAGTCTTCATTAGAGCTCTACGTGTACAACATAAAGAAAGAAAACGATAATAATGTAAATATATCACACTAACTAAAATTAAATATGTATTAGAATTTTTATGATCTAGTTTTGTCTATCTCTATAGCATTTGAGGCAGTGATTAACAAGAAGAACATAAAGCAAGAAGCAATGATGGATGATTTTAAATGCCTTTGCATAATTTAAAATAATAATAGTAATAATGAAAATAATTTATGTGTGTGCGTATGAGGAGGTGGGGTGCGCAGGGGGTGGTGTTTGTAAGGTTCAACTTGTGGGCAAGGTTTCAAGTTTGCTGAAAGTGTCCTCTTATTCTTTTAACATAGGTTCTTCTCTACCATTTTATTTACCAGGCTTGGTGTATATCTCTTTACCTTTCATATTTATGAATTGTTCCTTTCCTTTACCCGCTCTTCTTCACAGCTCAGTTGCAAACTCTTATCGTGGAAGCCCAGTCCAGGGGTCTGAGTTTTGTTTATGCGCTCTCTCCTGGTCAGGACATTGTCTTCTCCTCTTCCTGCGACATGACGCTGCTCAAGCGCAAGCTGAAACAGGCTTGTTATCCTTCTTAAATTTTTTTGAAACACACCTACCTGTTCAGTCAGCCAGAGCCTAACTTGTTTTCGTTTCTTCCTCTGCCAGGTATCAGATCTAGGGTGCCAGGCATATGCCATTCTCTTTGACGACATTGATCATTCCATGTGCCAGGCTGACAGCGAGGCCTTCAGTTCCTTTGCCCATGCTCAGGTCACAGTAACTAATGAGATTTATCGCTTCTTGGGGGAGCCACCTGTCTTCCTTTTCTGCCCTACAGGTAAAGTTCAGGTCGAGTCTACATAAAACACCACCAATGAGTTTTCACAGCAGGAAACATTATTTTCTATTTCTTTCTCACTGTTAGAGTACTGTGGTTCTCTGTGCTCCCCAAGTGTGGCTGAATCTCCCTACCTGCAAACAGTTGGAGAAGACCTTCTACCTAACATAACAGTGATATGGACAGGTAAAAAAAAAAAGATGTGTAATCTTGCTGTCTCGGATGATTTTTCTCAGTTGTGGTATTAAACTAGATTAGGTTAATTGCTATGTGATTTCTCTTATCAATATTCAACACAGCTGCTGACTTGATTTATTTACCCAGGCTGCAGGAATCTTGCAGATAAAGTTGTTATGCATTTAGGAATGTTGCTAGGAGTGGCAGTTGTATTGCTGCCAAAGGCATGAGGAAGTTATGTCATGCAGGTTATGCTTTCCATTTGGGTAACTCATTAACAGGTCTTTATGTATGTTGTTCCTTGGAACATATGGTTATTAAGATGCCAAAGCAGAGTTTTTTGATTTTCCTTTAAGATCTTCAAAGTTAGCTCAGATTGTGACTTTAGATTATAAACCCAGGTGTGAATTTCATAGAAGATATTGGTTTCCTGGAGGCTTCAGGATATTAGTGTGTCTGCTTTAAACAATGAGGTGCCCCCAGGGACATAAATCAGAATTAACTTGCATATACACATATTAATTACACTCTTCCATATAATATACTGAAAACCTCACACAAACACTAGTAAAAAGCTCTATAAACTAGTGAAAACATTGACCTCTTATATAATCTACTCAAAATCTCTCATACAAAGTAGTGAGAACTGTTCATATAAACTGGTGAAAAGCTTTTACCTTTCTTACCTACTATAGAAAGCTTTCATACGCACTATTAAAAAAGCTCTCATATATACACTATTAGAGAACGCTCTCATATACACTTTATTAAGAAAGCTATCACATATACTATTTAGAGCGACTCTCATATACACTGAGAATTTACTTGCTCTCATAAAAACTATTAGAGGCGGCTCTCATATGCACTATTAGAAACGCTCTCATATACACTCACTATTAGAACATTCTCATACATATTAGAGCACTATTATAGATTAAGCTCTCATACATGCACTATTAGAACAGCTCTCATATACACTATTAGGAACAGCTATCATAAGCTTTTACTAGTAGAGCACGGCTTTCTACTAATACACTTATTAGAGAAACTCTCATAAAACTATTAAGCGGCTCTCACTTGCCACTATTAGAAGCGGCTCTCATAAGCACCCGCAATAGGGGCGAAAATATACTCACCAAACACTGTTAGAGAGCATTTCTCATAAACACTATTAGAGCGCATTTCATCGCCGCCGCTTATTAGAAGCGGCTCTCATATATACACTTTATTAGGCGCGGCTCCTCGCCAAACGCCTATTGAAATGCTCATATGCTGCTATTAGAGGCATTTCTTATGGCGCGCTTATTAGGAGGCACGGCTGCTCATATACGCCTATTGGAGAACACCTCTCATATACACACTATTAGGAAACGCTATAATATATACACTATTGAGAAACATGCGACTCTCATACAACCGCGCCTGTTAGAGCAGCTCTCATAAACACTATTAGAAGCAGCTCTCATACATACTTACCTATTAGAGAACGGCACTCTCATAAACTTTATTAGAATGCACGTATACTTATACTATTAGGAAGCGGCTGCTCATAAAGCAGCTATTAGAATGCTCTCATATACACTGGCAAAGCTCGCCGCTCATATACACTACTAGAGGGGTAATACTCATAAACACTATTAGAAGCTCTCATATGTAAACACTATTAAACGCTCTCATATACACTATTAGAAAGCTCTCGCCTGCTATAAAGCTCTCATACACACTACTGAAAAGCTATTAGTAGTTCAGTTGAAAGCGGAAGGTGTTTCAGTTAAAGCGGAAGGTGTTTTCAGTGAAACAGGAGAGGACGTCATTACACGGGAAGTTGTTTTAGCGAGGAGGTCATTCTGGCTAGCTCAGTACATTTTGTGTGCTATCTCCGGCGAAATTGTATCAAATAAAATTATTGATTCATGCTCAGCTATCCGGCTAAACAACTCACAGAAGCATGGGCATTACCGACTTTATTTTTATGTTTTAGAACGAGATCATTTACACTATTAGAAATTCTGTTCCTCATGAAAATACACTGTTATTAGAACGCATTGCATAAAACGGATCTGATCATTTAGAAGGCCTTTCATATACTTGGTTAAATAGAAGTCATTAATATACACAAAGGTTAGAATTTAGTTTTAATCAAACACTGTTGTTTAGAAAATTGGCAAAATACAAAAATAGAACGGTTTTCTTATACTGTTTTTGTGTTGTTATTTTAAACGCCAAGAGAACAAATCATTCCCAAGTTTTTCACTTCAGCCTGGGACAGAAATAAAAGTCAAGTCACCAAATAGAATTTGTATTTATAAATTACTGATATAAGAAGATGGAAGTCATATAGCAGTTCCATAATTAGAAACAAATTAATTTAGCTGCAAAATCTTAAACTGTGTTTATTCCTCCTCATCAACAACAAAACCATTAGAACGCCTGATATTTTACAATGTTTACCTTAAATTAAAGAAGGGGACCATAAACACTATTAGAATGTTTCCTCATATACACTATTAGAATGCTCTCATATACACACTATTAGAATGCTCTGTATATGTGTATATGAAAGTTTAGTAGTGTGTATGAAAGGTAAAAGCTTTTCACCAGTTTATATGAACAGTTCCTCACTACTTTGTATGAGAGCTTTGAGTAGATTATATAAGAGGTCAATGTTTTCACTAGTTTATGTGAGAGCTCACTGCCGCTGTATGAGAGATTTTTTTTACAATGTTTTTAGTAGTTTATGTGAGCTTTTTACTGAGGTTTTCAGTATATTATATGGAAGAGTATATGTTAATTCTGATTTATGTTAATATTATATGGAAGGGGTGTAATTTAATATGTGTATATGCAAGAGTTAATTCTGATTTATGTCCCTGGGAGCAACTCATACCTTGCTGCCTATATGGCCTCTAGTGTAGCTCCTCTAAGACAACATTCATCTTGACCCACTGGCTTTATGGCTTTATGATTTAAAGGAAACACTAGGAATTTTCCTACCAAGGATGAACAGAGCAATTGTTTAGAATTTCCTTTGGCTGTTGAACTTAAACTATATACTGAAGTATTATTAGTTTAATGTATTTGTCCAGCTTTTTTTCTGTTTGTTTTACTAGCTGATTTTATCCTGATTTGCTTTTTTTTCTATTTTTATTGTTCACTTTGAATTAATTCACTTTGAATTAAACAGTTGTCCTTGTACTGAAGCAATTGTCCTTGTACTAAATTGTGCTATACTAATAAACTTGCCATTCCTTTGCCTATGTGGGCATCTGCCCTCTTTCACGAGGAAACAACTTTCTCCCAAAACAGATTTATTTAAAAACTTTATACCTATGCTATAGACTCTAAAATATCTAATATATAAAGCAACCTAGTTTGGGTTATTTTCCAACCCAATGCACGTTTAGTTAGGGCCCTGTCCTACCTTGCCGATTTAGCCAGCATATGCCTGACGTCTCAGAATCTCCTAAAACACTGGCATAGCCTGAACTTTCTATGTATTTTCTCAATTTAGACTGTATGCATAGTGTATTCATAATGACTCCAGAACTTATGTTTAACAACAGCCTAACTTATGCATAATGCACTGCAGCGTAATGCCCACGAAATGATGCACAAGCATCATTTCGTGGACATTACATAGCATCAATTAAATCGCTGCTCGTGAGGGGATTTCTTTGATCCCAGTATTAACCTAGCTGCTGTTTACCACCTGCCCAAAAAAAAGAATAAATAAAAAGAAAGAAAAAAGAAAGAAAGAAAGAAAGAAGTTTTACAGTGGCAGCAGATTCAGCATCATGTCTGCTAGGAAGTTTGTTGGTCATGGCCGTGGGCATGAACACAGCAAGGAACCATCACACTCACCTTCTGGCTCACCCTATGATGGGGATCAAGTCTGGAGGAGTACTGACTGTTTCCTCCTGTGAACTCCTTTTCATACCAAAACGCCATTAAACAGTAGCTATAAGTTAGAAACATGTTCAGTGGTCATCTAAAACATGTGAGAAACGTTGATATGCTTTGGCGATAAGTTCTTAACAAGTTACACATAAGTTATTCACAAGTTACTCATAGGTTTTGGATAAGCTAGACGCCATGACTTATGAGTAACATATGTAGCGTATGTCAATGATCAAATAACTTACCTGTAACTTATGCTCCACGTATGGCATACCTTCCATATGTTGACTTATGCCAGCATTTTTCAGTGTGCTCTAGCGTGCTTCTGTGTGGGAACATCTTATACAAAATTCACCGATAACTTATCCAATATATGCCAGCATTTTTGGCAGGTTTTTTGTATGTAAGTCAAGGTGTGCCAGGGCCTTCATGTACTAATACAACCTAAGGATACTTTTCTACTACATGGTGTTTATGACTTTGAACCACCATAGTGGGTTATAGCTAAATTCAAATGTCAAACTGTTTGGTGGATCAGAGGAACCATCCTATTTGGGGCAAAGATCAAGCAAAAATCATCTCTGCAAGCTCATTCAGGAGGAGCATTTTTTGCAAGTCTGTGACTGGATGCAATCAACTGGTTTTTTGCTTGCTTAACTTTAAACCAATCTGACTGTATTTTTATATGTAATGTGCCTTGAAATGACATGTGTTGTAAATTGGGTCCACATAAATAAACTGAATTGTACTGAATTTAATTGAAGAACATCAGAGAACTGGTCTTCTCAGATATCAATCTTAACCTGCTAATAATATCTTTTAGACGTGCAAATAATAGTTTAAAGACCTCAGAAATTAGTCTATCATCAAAATGACAGACTTTCCATTTATCTTTCTCACAGGTAGCAAAGTCATTTCCAGGAAATTGTCCTTAGACTGCCTTGCTGAGTTGGAGTCAGTCCTACAGCGCCCCCCACTGATATGGGACAACCTGCACGCTAATGACTATGATACTCGACGTCTCTTTCTGGGGCCTTTCAAGGGCCGTGACCCTCACATTAGAAGCCACCTGAGGGGTCTGCTGCTCAATCCCAACTGTGAATTTGAAGCCAATTACATCCCACTGCATACTCTGGGTAGCTGGTACAGAGCTGAAAAGGATGATGCACAAGGTAACAAAATGCCCTTCTGTTTAATCAGTCTGTTTAAGCAATTCAATCAGGCATTTTGACCAACAGACTAAACTTATTTTTATTCCTGATTTTCAGACAAACTAGTTCTGTTTCTGGAATTTCCTACTTATTCTTTATGAAATACAATTAACAGTATTCAGAACATATTTTCTGTAGTTGCAACATTTAAAGTAGCTTTTTATAGTCTTAATGTGTTCCACTATCATACATTGTTACTAATTATTTATTCTATAGAGATTGAATAACACATTTTAAGTAGTCCTTCATATCTCATTTTTGCAATTTACACAGTTGTCAGGGTAAACATTAGTAAGTTGAACTAGATAGTGATCACTACATGCTTTTAAGACTGCTATTGAGTATTTTTATATCATATTGTGTTTTCTTCCTCAAGTTATAAGAACAAAATGACTTGATAAGAAAATGTTACACACACATCTCAATTTTAAACAAACAAAATATTTATAGTCAAATCAAACAAAGCAATGTCAATAAATAGCTGTTGTGTCAGGTTGTGTGGAGGTTTTAGAGGACTGAAATGATGATACAGAAGCTGAGGTGGTTACTTCTAGAGTTAATAAGCAAAGGTGGCAACTGAAGCTGAAGTCCAAAAGCAAAAAAAAGCAGAAAACCAAAATCCAGGAGATGTCAGGGAACGCACATATGAGGATTAGGAGACAAATAGGGAATAGGAGAAGAATAAAGAAAAAAAAAAACAAACAAAAAAACAGAAGCAGCTGAAAAGCATTGAGGGGGTTAAGGTTCTCCTCTATGTAGTGATGGAAAGGTGGTGGAAGAAGTAACATTCCTTTTGTGTTTGGGAGGCTCAGATGGTTTTTGTGAAAGGAAATATCACTGAAACGAGTGGAGACAACAAACAACATACATTTTAATGGCTTCAGAACAGCAATTAGAAACAGAAAAAAACTACTAGTTATTTCAAATATGCCAATTTGATATAAGTACCTTTTAGATCCAAGCAATGTGGAAGCTGGTGAAGAAGAACTGCATGATTAGTTGCGTCAAATATTCTCCAAATTTTTAAAGTGATGATCCTCTAGCCTTAATTTCAAGCAATTTAACTAAAGTTATATATTTCAGGAGAGGAATATAACTACTGTCCTGAGAGAGCATTAACTGCTGCACTTCATGACTGGATGGAAGAACTTAACCAGCCCCTGCAAGCAGGTAAGATTGTATAAACAAAAGAACTAGGTGGGTCTTTAGATCACTGTTAGTTTATATATTGCATCCCGTTATTTCAGGGGGTATCCAGTAGCACCACTTAAAGTCACCACAGAACTATGTTTGAATCAATATTTCAGGTCGGCAGGACTCAAAAGCAGACCACCGTGCCTCTGTGTCATCATCGCGTTCCAAAACACCTGACAGGTCTGACTGTCCTTCCACCTTCAGAGCCACCCACGCGGTGCCAAAACTTCCAGTCTTCCCACTTGATTCCAGCTCTCCACCCTCATCCCCACCTTTGAGTAAAGCAGATAAAGAGGGACGAGAAGGAGAGAAAAAACGGTCACAGCAACAAGGTCAACCTCTTGCAGGATCAAAGTCGGCAGCACCTTTTGGTGGGGGCCGGGCACAGCGGGAACAGCGGGCACAGGGTCGTGGACTCTGCAATGGAAAGGGGTTACTAAGTGAGGCCCAGGTGCGGCTGCTCGTTGGTCTTCATTATCTCCCCCATGAGCATGGTCCCTCAGCCCAGAAACTCCTGCAAGACCTAACCTGGCTAAAGTCAAACTGCCACCTAGTTGGTGCAAACAGCAAGAAGCCACAACCTCAGAAGGTGATTCAGGACATTTCCTTTCTCAGTAGTTATAAACGAAAGAACATCACAGATGAGCATCACTGTGTTTTCCCTGGTGTCCTCAGGTTGACGAGTGGCGTGGGAGAGCCTCCAGATTCTTATCTCTATGTGAAGACATAGGTCAGCTACACTGCAGCGTAGTGGGAGGAGCCAACAGGGCTGTGCTGTATGACCTGTACCCTTATGTGTGGGACCTGAGGAACACCGCTCTGGTGGCCAAAGCCTTCATATGCTGGCTGGGTGAGGACAGTGATAGTGGGAGGGAAAAAAGTTATTCAATAACATTGAAATATTCATATTTGATATTTTATCTTACTAGTTGTTGACTTTTTTCATATACTGCGCCACAGATATAATTCTGACTTTTATTTTCTGTGATCATTACGCTCTTCTCTAACTTCAGTATGTAATACTGAAAGTAATGCATGATGTGCTGCAACAGATAAATTAAACAAAAAGAAAGAAACACTGATAAAGTTAGATATGTCTTTAATATGATGTATGCATTTAAACATTTATACAAGAGTTTATTCCAGTTGTTTCAAAAGTAGCTCCATTTTACAATTCCTTAGCATTAAGAACAGAGTACATTACAAAGCTGTTTGATATTAACAAGCTAGAACACCTGTTGTTCAGCTGCAAGCCCTCTTAGAGTTGTTGTCATACTTGAATGACACA
Organism: Cyprinodon brontotheroides; assembly: GCA_018398635.1. Classification (NCBI taxonomy): domain Eukaryota; kingdom Metazoa; phylum Chordata; class Actinopteri; order Cyprinodontiformes; family Cyprinodontidae; genus Cyprinodon; species Cyprinodon brontotheroides. The sequence continues at coordinate 17,620,959 of JAGKQL010000028.1, read as the reverse complement.
TTCTTGTTGTTTTCCGCAGACGGGCGAGTGCTGAGTGACAGCTCAAGCCTCGGCTCCTGGAGGAACTGCTTTCACTGTGAGTAGTCTATCATTTTTCTTTTTCTCATTGTGCAGCTCGTGCAGTTAGCCACTCTTCATTCGAACTTTAATTATTATAATAATAATTAGCGCAGAAGGGACAGCGCCGTATTTCTGCTGTGAGGAACAAATATTGAAGGGTAGAAATATGAAGTGGAATACGAAAAGGTAAAAAAAAAAGCCTCATGGAAAAGTCAAACATGGTGGCGACATTTTTACGCTTAAACTGCATATTTACGCAAGTTACACATTAGTAGCACAGCCATACATCTCAATCACTGTGCTGCACATTGATTGCATTCCCCTCGGTAGTAAAGAGGACTTAGAAGCTGATAACAAATAAAGCACAAAAAAAAACATTTTATCTGGTTTGTTGGACTTTTTAACTAATGGTTTGAAAGAGGCGCCAAGAAGGCCATCTTTGTGAAAATAAAAAAGCCATTTCTCAATAGAAAGGGAGGATAGTTGTTTCAGCTTTGAAGCATTTACATTCAGTCATGGAACTCATTGCCAAGAAGTTACATAAGCACTCCCATTACAATTCAAAAGACCAATCACAAAGCCCAGACACAACAAAAGGCTCCAACAATACAGAAGAAGAAAAGTTGGCTATTTCATAAGGATCTGATTTGAAATGTGTTAAAGGGGCTAGTCCTCCATCCTGTTAACTCCAACTAGACTTTGCTCTGGTGTGAGCCAACATCATTGACTTAGACTCCTGGATAGGTGTCAAAACGTCTTCAAAGAAATTAGCAAAAGTCCAGTTGCCTGTTTTGGTTGCCGTGACCCAGATGACTTAGAATTTACACAGGCAGTTTACTTGGGTTTTACAGTGACTGCACAGCAGAGGTGTCAAAAGTATTCATGTTTATTACTCAAGTAGAGTATACATCCTACAGTTTTGTAGAAATCAACTAAAGCTTTTTACTGAAGTAAGAGTGTAAAAGTACGATTTTTAAAACTACTAAAATTATAAAAGTAAGAGTAATGCAGGACAAAAATGTTAAGGACACAAGTTTTACTCAACTAGCCTATTAAAGAAACATTTTTCAATGATTTTTGGATGATAACTTCCTTATACTTAATCTTCTTAGCTAATGGCAACAGTGTCAAATTTAAGTTTGCTTCATCTTGAAAATATTTTGGTATGTGTCGAACAAGTTGGAGCAGTATCGAGTTCAACCACAAAGAAATTTACAGTCCACATGAAACAAATTATTTTAATGATTTTTATTTTTCTTTCAGTACCAACAGGCCATAATGAAATGGAGCTTAAATGAAACAAAACTGAATCTATTTTTAAAATGTAAGGAGTAGAAATTGAAACATTTAAGAAAATAAGTATTTGAACACCCTGCGATTTTGCAAGTTTTCTGGAATCTGAAATTGTCATCGTAGGTACATGGCCACTGTGAGAGAAAAAATATAAAAAATAAAAAATCCAGAAAGCACAATATTTGATTTTTTAACTATATATTTGTATGATACAGCTGTGAATAAGTATTTTAACTCCTACCTATTAGCTAGAATTATGACCCTCAAAGACCTGTTATTGACTTGAAAATGTCCACCTCCACTTAATTTATCATCCTTAATTAGATGCACCTGTTTGTGGTAGTGAGTTGCATAAAAACACCTGTCCACCCTATACCATATATGAGAATCCAACTACTAACATGGCCAAGACCAAAGAGCTGTCAAAAGACTCTAGAGATAAAATTGTACACATCCAAAAGGCTGGATAGGATTTTGGATAAATTGGCAAGCAGCTTGGTGAAAAAAGGTCTGCTGTTGGTACAATTATAAAAAAAAAAATGGAAGAAGCTAAACAGGATTGTCAATCTCCCTCAGACTGGGGCTCCTTGCAAGATCTTATCTTGTGGGGTCTCCATGATCCTACGAAAGGTGAGAAATGAGTCCAGAACTACACGGGAGGAGCTGGTCAATGACCTGAAAAGTACTGGGACCACCGTTTCCAAGCTTATTGTTTGTAATACACCAAGATATCATAGTTTGGATTCATGCATGGCACGGAGTCCCCTGCTTATACAAGCACATGTAAAGGCCCGTCTTAAGATTGTCAGTGACCTCTTGGATGATCTAGAGATGTAATGGGAGAAAGTCATGTGGTCAGATGAGACCAAAATAGAACTTTTTGGTCATAATTCCACTAACCGGTTTTGGAGTACCATCCCAAGAACACCATAAGGGTTCTGTTTCCACTAACCTGTGATGATGAATAGACACTTTTGTCTTGGATGTGACAGGGTGTGGGAAGACCACAGGAGCAGACCAGCTGGGAGTGGACTCAGAGCCTTGGGTGTTCAAAGGGGGAGTGTCAGGGGAGGTGCAGGTAGCTTAAATGTTTTCATCCTTTTATGTCTACCTCTACTGCATAGTCTTTCCCACTTTATCTTTGTCAAATTCAGTCATGAAACTCATCCAGTTGTTGGATTTGTGTTTGTACTTTTTTAATCAGATGCTCCTACCGGTAGGCAGCAGCAGTGAACTTTTCACTCATCCCCCTCCTCTCTTTCCTACCTCTCGTCTCTACAACATCAGGCCCTATCACAGCAAAGACAAGGTAAGAGATAATTAACAATTTTTACAACTAAGCATGCATTCAACTCAAGTCATCCACTTAATATGCTTTGGTTAAATATGTAAAAAGCTGAGTTTTTTATTGCAGACTTCAGATCTCTGAATTGGTAAAGCTTTGACCTGCTGGTTGTTGGAAATACTGGTTTGTCTTTAACTAGTGATGTTATGGGATGAACCAAGTCTTCGAGGCGTGTGTTGAGTAGTGGAGGGGGCGTTTCCGCAAAGCATGTATTGAGGCTTGTTTCATTTAGGGGAGGGACCAAAATTGATGACATCCGAAGCCTCACCGTGCCATACCATGTGACGACTTTGGGAAGTGGTTCAGCTCGCCCACGAACTTCGACAGGCATTTAAACAGCCTCAGTATTTAGTCATAATGTGGGAGTTTGTAGGAGTGTTGCGGTGAGTTGGATAGAGTTTGGATAGATTCTAAGAATAGATTGGTTGTTTTTACAGCCAATCTAGGTGGTTTAAATAATTTTGGTTAGATTAAACAATAAAATGATCAGAGGCCACTGTTTCAGTTGTAATAATTAGTTTTTAATAGTATTGCTTACTGAAGTAGAGGTGCTCTTGCAAGTAGCGTCTGCTCTAACACTTAGCTCACCAATCCATTGGTTTTTCAAGACCTGGTTTAAACAATGGAAAGTAACTATACTTCTTAACCAGTGTTTTGGCCAATGTGACCAGTTTGTATTGGGTTGCCCTTTTACCAATATAGATTTTTTAAAAACACTGCCAAATTAGATTGGTTGGTTTCCCTTTTTTCCACTGCGCACGGAGCTGCCAGCGTGCTTGGACTCAAAATGAATCCCGGGATATACAAGGCTACATAGGATACACCGGACCAGTACTTCAAAACGTCTGTATCCGCTTCCTAAATAATATTTTGACACTTAATTAATTTTTTCATCCATCAGTTTTATGAAATGAAGTGTTTGAAAGGTCAACAGAACACAATCTGTTGACTGCTATGTTTAATCTAAATACGTAGTACCTTGAATAAAACAGGTTGTGTTTTTAATCTTTAAGCAGTTGTTTTCGTTTTGTTTTTATCATGTAAATAGAGGAAGAGAAAGCAAAATCTGCCTAAAGAACCTGCCTCAAAATTGGTGGCACATTTTAGGGAAAGGTTTGACGGATTCAAAATAATCTGTTTCAGCATAGGTCTTAAAAAAAGTTTTATTTCTAAAATCCAATATCAAACCGGTCAGAAATGGTAGTGATTACATTTTGATTGACATGCTTGTAGGTGGAGCTGTATCGCATGGTCCGCCAACTTCACCTGAGGACTCAAGGCGGACAAGAGTCCTCAATGGCTCACCCTGATGTCATCGGGGACAGGTTTGTCACCTTATTTATGTTAAACAGTGACAAAGATTAAGAATCAAGACTTTTATTAGTGTGATTTGCTTACACTGACCAGCTTCTTCTTTTTTAGGTTACACAAATATGATGTGTTGCAAATTTAGAAATGGCATTCTGCATACTGTGCCTCGATTGATGATTGTAGTGGTAATTTAAGTTTTCTTAAATGACCTATACAGTTGTTCTTATCTAATATCTGACACTAGGTCCACATTTTTATCTAAAGGTTTGGCTGTTGTTGGATATTTCCTTTATTTCAGACCATTATATGTATTCCTGAGAGGTGGTTCTGTTTAACAAACTCACTCACTACGCAGTGTCTGAAATTTTAAGACCAGGCTGTCTGCCACCAATACGCACGGCTTATTTTAAAATCTCTTAATTCTCTTTGTTTTTTCTTGAAACCTGAGTCAGCTAAAAACCTGGATCTCTTAATGTATAGAAATGCTGCCATGTGATTGGGTGATTTACTAATTCTGTTACCACATGACTGAACCATTTCACCTTATAAGTAGAACAATAACCTTTCTTTAATCATATATTTTCTGTTTCTTACCACCTATAGGTGTCTTGGTCCATGTCTGGCGCTGAGCCCTGAGTACAGCTTCATCTTGGAAGATGAGCTAGGCATTTGTGGCTGTGTGCTTGGCATCTTAGATGTCCGCTCCTTTGCCAAGCGATGCCAGGGCAGCTGGATTCCTGCCATGAGAGATAAATACCCACCTAAAGGGAACGGCACACACTCAAACACTCTGGTAAATATGTTGAAATTAGGTGGAGGAGCTACTTGTGTCTGTTTCATTCTAACAAACGTAGCACGCTATGGGCCGGATTTATCAAGATCCAATTTTGCGCGGCAGTGACTTGGCGCTGCAAACCGGGAATTTTAGCGCGAGGGGGCACACGGAGTGAAAAAATGCGCTCTCTGGCGCCTCCTTGTTTCCATTTCGATGTCTCCTTCTTATGCACAATAACCGCTGCCATGTGTGCGTAATTACGCATACAGACCATTTGCACCTTCTTTTGAAACGCAGTTAAATATAGAGTTAGCAAAATTGCTTTCAGTGGTTTACCACAAATCACTTTTGCGAAAAGCAAATTAATATTTTTGCTACGTTCCTCCTCCAAGCAAGACGACTTTTGCGTAAATGCCCCACATTGCATTACTCATTGCAGAAAAGTACTAAATGGATAAGAAGCGGCTTGAAGTTAATGTTTTAAAAGACCAATTCCCTATTTAGCACTGTTGAGCCAAATTCAGTTTGTGACATATTTTATACGGCGAGTGAATATTTAGGCTCAATGCTTTAATACACGCTAAAACCTTTGATAGATCCGCCCTATGTAAGCCTTTTGATCCTACCAAGAAATCAAGCGGTAATGCACACAATTGTTTTGTGTTGGCTACCTGCTGTTAACATGTAGTTGAAGCATAAATTGTGCAGACTGTGCGGTAGTAAGCTATTTTTAGCAGAGCAGAAATATAATTTGCGATTTTTGTAAGGCTTAGTGAGTCAAGGTGTATGCCAGACGTTTTGCTTTGGCATGTAATCATTTCTATGTTTCACTTGTATCAGAAGGCAGAATAATTTTTTTTTCCTTCCACATAATTATTTTAATGTTGAATGGCAGAAAATTAGAAAGGCATGTCTAACCTGTTGTGTTGCATTCCAAACTTCTGATGCACCTTACACAAAGGTGGGAAAACCCTCCGGCATAGGATCAATTTTAAGAGATTTTTTTTGAAAATCTTGATTTACATATGCCTGAACTAGCAGACAAGCTGCAGGATAATTTATACTTAACTTATACTGATGAATAGATATCAGTTACTATTAAATCATTTTTTTGTTTGCTCTTTCTAGATCAAATAATTAACTTTTTCATGGGCTTCAGTGTAATAAAGATAATTTTTACATTTTCTTTCACATATTATGCAAAATGTTGACTGATTAGTCAACATTTTGCATAATAAAATAAACAATAAAAATGTAAACCTGTATATCTTATGTATATAATTCAAGAATTGTACCGCTCTAGGGGACTGAAGACTGGAGTAGCTCTACTAGTTTTTTCTGATATTCTTGTTCAGATTTTCTTTTCTTCCTGACGTTTTTCTCCTCTGTGTGTTGTATGCTGTGTTGCTGAAAGGATTTTTGCTGACATCTTTTTATTATGTTATGATGCATTACATAACATAACAGCTGTTTAAGATCATAAAAGCTGAATTAATACTTTTAAGTACTTCTGCAAGTCCCCACATGAGTTGAAATGGAGGTGCTGACTATGCACAGCAGATGGAATTAGAACAAATAGATGGAGGAAATTCAAGGCATCGATTCCATTGCCCATTATGGGTATTGATCTTTACCAAACTAGTTTGAAGAACTCCAAGGCTTAGCAACGATCCAGGTAGATTTTCAGTAATGCAGTTTTGTGTTTTACAGAAACATTGCTGTGGGATCATATGCTAGGCAAGACATATTAAAAAGGGGGTAAAAGCAATGGAATGGGTTAGCAGTGCTTGTGAACAACAGATGGTGTGATCCAGGACATTTGGTCTCTGGATCCCAGATGTTTAAGCCTTTTTTAGTTTTCGTCCATATTATTTCCCACCAGGCAAAAATTGGCTGAAAAGATATTGAAAAGATGACATGATTTACTTCCAACGTCTGGTGATTGTGTGCATGAGTGTTAATTTGGCAACTGTTTACATTTCACCATTGTGTTTGTCAGTAGTTCACTCGTAGCTAAGCTGCAAATACAACATTCTAATGCATTTGCAGCAGTAACTGCAGATTTTAATCAGCCCTAGATAAAATACTACATGAAATGTGCTAAACATATATTGAAGATAAGATTTTAAATATTCAGTATCAGTTCCTCTTCTAGTTCCTTTGCACATGTAAATATGATAGATTTATATGCCATCCCTTGAGTGTATTATTTTGCTTTGTTTTACAATACACAGAATATCAGCATATCAGAGTGGGTTTTACCACTTTTAACCTCTGCATAATTCTATATATTCAAAAGAAAACACAGGATATATCCACATATAACAGACATATTTAGACTATATTTGGTTAAATAGGCACATATTTACCTACCGTCTTAGTTGCTGGTAATTTCAAATGCAAACCTTTTAAAAGTGGAAAAAAGTCCTAATTCCACATTCATCAGAGCCGGTGATGCTTCAAACATTGATAAACAGCATCTAGTGTGTGTAGTGCTTATAAAATCTGTATAAATCTAGCAAGAAATGCTGCTTTTCGCTTTAAACGATATGGACCCTGATGCTCACGTCAAGCATAAAAAAGAAAAAGAGTATGCATATGTTTGAATAGGATGAATGACATCTGAACAATAAAACTTAGAACAATAGTGTCCCTACTAAAGTTGAAATCAAACCTACGCTCATGCTAGAAAGTCTTGTCATCTACAGAAATAGATGGCTCTGCAGGGGTGCATCGGAAATAGACGTAGGGTGCATTGGAAAGAAGCCACGTACAGGGAGGTGGACCAGTCTGTGCCATAATGTGGAAATAATTATCTTATCATGTATGGGGATAAAAAAGCCCATTGTAGATTTCAGAAGAATTAGGTTTCAGAAGAATATGCTATTATAATTATTGGAGAAGAAGTGCAGGGGGTGGATTATATGTCATGATGGGTTCTCAAAGGAAGACCCAAATATGCAGAACACTAC
>JAGKQL010000028.1:17529036-17613193 GCA_018398635.1 Cyprinodon brontotheroides | reverse complement strand
AGGGCGGACTCTGCTGGAGAAAAGGTGAATTTCTCCAGCTCCCAACATTATAAATATATCAGTGTTCAGCTGGACTTCACTTGGCTGGAGACGCAACTATGAAGGCATCTATAAAGAGTGACAGAGCATAGCGCACATCTTAAAGAAGCTTAGTTTCTGTTTGCAGTAAAATGCCTTTATTTTCTGTAGTTTTATGTAGAGAGTGATCTTAGAGTATCTAAGCAGTAATCTGCTGAGGGCAACATCTGAGCTGTCTTAGAGATCTTTACAAACTAATCAAGCAAATAAAAAAACGAGGAGTACAAAATCATTTAATTTCTCTATAAATAAAGTGATAAAATATATTAACATTTTTAACTGATGAATGTTTCCTTTTCTCTGAGCAGGAACTGGTCCAACTGATGGAGGAGGACCAGGGTGAGTACCCAGATTCGCTCCTCTATCACTTCCCCTCCCAGCTGCGTCTGGATGCACTTCCTGAGCTGGTGGACATCAGTGTTAGCCGAACGCTGCTCACCGCCCTGCTCACTGCTCTCAAAGCCAACGGTGAGCTCACAGTTGGATGCAATGTGTTTCTAATGCTTTTTAAATTGGAATATGTTATTCTCTTTAGATATATAAAAAATGTCTTATCTTGCTGTTTTTTTAATGCCTTTAATGATTAGCAGCCTATTAAAGTGTGTATACAAGTTCAACTTTTCAGAATTTTTTCTCAGAATTTATATACATTTTTAGGGGACTTACTGTAATGCCTTAAGCCAAAACAAAGTAGCTTTGTTCTGATGTCAAAAAGAAATATTCTGGGATTTGTAGTGTCATTTTTTTTATTCTTTTGATTATTTAAAGAGCTTTTTTATGGTGAGCATAGGAAAATTAAAAAAAGTTCAATTAAAATATATTAAAAAAAAGATTTAATAATTTGAAATAAAAATGCTGGCTTTGTATTAGAATGTCTCAAGATTATTAAAGTTATAGTGGAGGATTTTTTGCAAATTTTTGAAAAGACTCGCCCTCCCCACTCAAATCAAAAGCACACGTACGACCCTGTACGCGCTCCTGAGAAGGAACTCCTAGTCGCTGCTTGCATCGGTCATACAAGCTTACTTACCAAAAGAAGGTTTGCAATTTTTCTATGTCAGACTCACTATTGGTAAGTGAAAACAGGGAAGAACACAGCCTTAGATAAACATATTACCAGGATGATTGACAATTAGGAGGGCCACTTATTTTGATGATCCACCCGGAACACCCTACACTATATCTTTAAATTCCCTGTCCATATAGCTAATTTAGATTGACAGCAAAGTAGTGTTGTGCTTTCTGCCTCACCTAACTGTAAAGCTGCTTTATCATACTTTTTTAAGCCTGTCAAAGTCAAACATAGGAATATATTGTATATACTATATATTGTATGATTAAATAATTTCTTAAGCAAGAAAAAAAACATAGTTGTTTTCTCCCAACGAAAGAAGAACACCTGTTTTGAAAATAAGGACACCTCTCCCCATGTGGGAGTTGTTCATTTCATGCCGAATCATTGCTGCGCTGAGAGCTGAATAAAGTCAGAGAATTTTTAATAGTTAAAAAAATATTCGGGATCACAACTTAGACATTTGCTACATTATGAACAGTTGCTGTCCCTGTTTAGATTAGCTGCTAAAAGAAACATATTTGGTGATATGAGGCAGCACCTTGCCACTAATGCAAAACTTAATTTTCATTTGTAAAAAGAGAATAAACATCAAATCATCATCATCAGTCATTTTCCCCCCTCAATGTTCTTCTTTTCTATGCACTCTTAATAACATTCTGCATATCACTTTGTTTGAGAAACAGAGACAATTCTTGTACTGTCTTTCTTTTATTCTGCAGCCATTGAAAACACAAGGAAAGGACTGATAGATGTTTCCTGTTTGTGCTCGTATGCAGGTTCTCAGGGTGTCTTCTGTGAGGTGCAGCCCACGGATCATCAGAGGCTGGAATTTCTAACCAAACTGGGTTTCCTGGAGATCCTCAGAGGAGAAGCCAGGAGCAGAGAGGGGGTGGTTCTCGGAAGGCTGCTCTGAGACCCACAACATATAGAAAGTCACACAAGCCATCGCTTAATAAGAAATTAAAACTCCTTTGAGATACATGAACATTGATGAGCTTCTCACATAAAGTGCATGGTTAGGTATACCACCAAAATTATTTTCTTGAGGGAGTCCTAATGCTTGTTTTAACAAAATGTTGACTTGCTGCCATTAATGTCACCTTGTTCAGTCGATCTAAAGACTCACTTCCCTAGACATAACCATTTTAAAAGTTAGAAAAAAGAACTGTTTGTGTCTCTCAAGGCTATTACACTTGTTTTCAACTGGATATTGCTTTAACAACTGGGAATTGTTTCTTGTTTGAAGCCCCATTCTGAAATTTTTAAATTGTCAACCTTTTAAGTCAACTGGTTTAAAATCTGCCAACATATTTATGACTTACCACCCCTAAAAAAAATCAAAATAGGAGAAATCATGGACTTTAACTAAAATCGGTTAGAATCTCTAAACTTATTGAGATAATGCCAAATAGAAAGCCCTTCTTCAGCTTTATGAGATATTTTAGATAACTTAAATAATTTAGATTTATTTACATAAGTGATAGAAAATATGACCTATCTGCCAAGCAATTGGAAATCTCAAAATGTTCAATAAAGCATTAAAGAGATTGATATAGATGCCATTCGGTTGCCCTCAGATAAATGGAATGCACTGCATGTTCTAAACTGACTATGGCTTATACATCACTTAAAAACAATAAGAATTGTTGCACTAAGAATTTAAAAAGTAGAGACTTGCAGGAAATAAAACTGCTTATTACCCAATGTAAAGGGTATTTAAAAAATCCTAAAGCTTGAATAGGAAGCTTGATCAGGTGATCAAAAATGTTCTGATGTCTTTACATTTTTTTTTTTACAGGCATGAACCCTAGGATAATGTAAGCCATTTATAAAATATGAAATATTCATTTAGGTTTCAAACATTTTTTAAGGAGCTGCTGATAATATTCATCTTAAAAACTGTTCCCCTTCATTTAAAGACTATATTCATGTAAAGCAAAACATGTGTTTTCTCAGTTTGTCACACCACAGAAATATGTTTTATTAATCACCTATCCAAATTTGAATGATTAAAAACACAACTAAGCATCTAAAATTAGGTCTTAAAAGTAACGGGGGAAAAAATCAGTTTCCTTATCTTTTAGATGCTGGTGCGGATCTGTTTGGGCCGCTCAAATCACATCCTATTCTATTTCATTGCAACCCTTTTAAAGGAAGAAAAATACATCGCACTTTAAGACATGCAGAAAATCCTGAAGCGCAGGAATATTGAAACTAGGGCTTAAACAATTAATCTGATTAATCAATTATTGAAATTATCGTTAACTAATTTAGCAATTGATTAATAATTAAACGAAGTATTAAGACTCTAAAATATGCCTTTTAGCTGACAGAACAACCTAGTTAGAGAAGTAATCTCAAAATTGTAAATAAATAAACATTTTAAGATAAAAAAAAAAATATGTTTTCGTCTGTCAATATGCTTTATACAAAACTCAAGTGGAAAAGTTTTAGTTTCACTTGTTTAATTTTGAAAAAAAATTATTTAAAGAAGCTTTGGCTATTCAATTATTAATAGATCAAATAAGATTAATCAATTTGCAAAATAGTCATTAGTTGCAGCCCTAATTGAAACCCCAATTTACCTTTAGTACCACCGTGTAACTTTTTTGCACTGTGGCAATTTTTTTTTACATATGTAAAGCACTACATATATGACCATTATGTGTTTAGAAAAAAAAAACTGGGGATTTCTTTTGAAACAGTCTTTAAAGTTTTTGTCATGCTTTGTTGTAAACAAGTGTTTAAAATAAGGTCACAATCTAAAATCTAAGAAATTTTATTACATTTTATAAATGTAACAATACTTTATAATTTACAAGCAGCATCTAACAACATTGGGTGCATCTCAACAAAAGGGTGAGATGCAGACCTGTTTCAGCACTCTGAAATCTTTTTTTTTTTTTTTTTTTTTTCTACTCTGGGTGAACTTAACTGCTTTCTTGGTTTTCATTTCAAAAGAAAACGAGCACAAGACAAAAAAGAAAAAAATTCTTGAGGAAAACCTGCTTAGCATCAAACTAAGGAAACACAATGTTAATAACCAGTTAGTAAGCACTAACTTTTGCATGACATTAAAAACAAGAATTTTAATGTCATGCAGGTAACAATTCTATCTTAAATTTCTAATTTAACTGGGCTTTCTAGTTGTTTTAATGTACTGTTTTTTTGTGAACTTGAAAAGTCGAGCATTTATGTTCGCGTGGAACATCCTACTGTTCAAGCTCTTGTTTACAGTTACTGATGCTTTTGACAAAAACCCTTTGGATTGTGCTCCAGACTGTTAACTTCCTACTAGTTCAGTGGAATCTATGGAAAATCGTTTAAACTATAAAAGTAATTAATAAACAGTTGTGCTTGAAAGTTTAAATAGCCTCCCAATAAAGAAAAAATATTAATTCACACCAGTAATTCAAATAACACAAAGCTGAATATATAATAATACATAAAAAATACAAAATTATTTAGTAAAATAAAATATTGATCTAGATTTTTTGTTAAAAAAAGAAGATTAATTTTACTAGAACTGATTTTTTTTCTGTCTTTAATGGGAATGTAAACTTTCAAGCACAACTGCACATGAAAAGCAGGTTATATCATTTTTATACAAAAATATGTGCACGCTCAGCTAGTTGTAGAAGCATCTGCACAGATCATGAGACACAATTCACCAAGGCTAGATAAAAAAAAAAAACAACAAACATATCGTGATTTGATGTGAACGAGATTCTCATTAATTTCATTCATTCTCATTATTGCTACTCATATTTTTGTTAGATTAGTACCTTGTATGACAACCTCAAAACCTTTCAAAGGACATTAATGTTTACTATTTTTCTAGATCAGATGAATGTTTACATGCATGAGAAACATAACTTTGTGTTGCTTTTCTACCAAGCAGGTTATTCACACTAAAACTAATGCAATGAAAACTGCAACGGTAGCCGCTTACCTGTATTAACATACATGAAGATTTTCTTTTAGGGCATTTATCCACCATTACAATTGTAAGAACACAGGGGGATTTAAGAAAAAAAAAATACATATTTGCATGTCTGAACTCATTAGAACAAGATAATAAAAAAAGTGAAAATGCAATATATTCGTGATCACTCTATAAGGTTTACACTCGATTCAGCATTTTTCTTTTTTTACGATTCATCTTCCTTATTTTATGCCACTTACAATGCTGCCTTTTACTTAAACAGTGCCAATGAGTAAAAGGTGTGACTTTAAGGCAGATGCTCCAGTGTTATTAAATCATTGAGCTGTGACAGCTGTGTAATTCTGCCTTCATTCTGAGCCCCAGCGAGGCGTAAACGGGCGTTCACACACACAGACACATACTCAAATCACCCAAAAGAAGCACAAACACAGTCACAGTCCTTAAAGCATATTGAATGTTACTTTGTTTTCTTTGTTTTTGAATGGAAACATTCTGTACACAGCTATTTGTGCAAACATTTGTTTTTTAAAGGTTCTGTTCTGTGGACTTAAAGGTACTTTTGTACTTCCGTTCTTAAAAAGAATCTTGTGAGGTGCTTTAAAATAATAAAAAGAAGGTTGTGATTGAATAACATAGATAAAGCACCATAAATAAAATGCATGATGTAAATCAAAAATAAAAGATGGTTGTGTCTGTTCAAATATTTCTGTGTTCTGGGGGGGGTGGGTATTTTCCTTATTTAAAAAAATTACGGAAAACCTTGAATAAAATTAGTAAAGTCCAATAAATAATAGCAACAGAAATTAAGTTTACTGTATGCAGTGAACAAGACTGCATAAACAGAAGCATTGCAAACAAATTATTACATTTCAATACTATTTGTTTCAATTATAAAAATGATGTCCGTATTCAGTATATGGATATTCAAAATAAAGATGATCACTTTTCTGTAAAAAAGAGAATTAAACAATGTATATTTAACAGTTATTTCCAAGCTGACACTAATTGCCTACATAGAGCTACTTGGAAAAACATTACTCCTGAATTCAGTTTGGCTTTTCGACTGACATTACTAGTTGAGATCTTTAGATATGAACTTAGATTATAAACAATCTTGTTTTAATGTGATTAAAATATATATTTTTTCTATTCAAGATACCTTTTCCATTTGCTTAAGGATAAGCACTGAGGAAAAACACAACACAGAAAAATGTGTACAATTTGTCGTTTTCTCCTGAATATCACCATATATTGCTGTAGATAAAGTAATATATACTGTAATTTGGAAATGTGTTGAGTTATACCTTATCATTTTTAATTTGGGGGCCTCCATGTTTTTTTCTTTGAACTTAGCTTTCTTCTACCAACATCCAGCACATTACTAATGAATTTCAGAGAAATGTTTTTTGTTGTTTGCTTTGTTCAAGGAAGCGCACTCTAATCTGTCTATGAATAATAAAAATAAAAAAAAATGGAGTGTCTGGATGCACTTCCTGAGCTGGTGGACATCAGTGTTAGCCGAACGCTGCTCACCGCCCTGCTCACTGCTCTCAAAGCCAATGTGAGCTCACAGTTGGATGCAATTTGTTTCCCATGTTCTTTAAATTGGAATGTTATTTTCTTTAGATATCTACAAAATGCCATATCATGCTGGATTTTTCTAATGCGTTTAAGAATCAAAAATTGCACCCCAAGTTTTCTGTCTAATTCTTCCAAATGTTCTTGTCAACGGGGGAATCAATAAGTTTGAAAGAATACCCTTTCTACATATGTAATACTTCATTAGAAAATGTTGTACTCACAATCTTGATTGCAGTATGTGGCAAATATGCACATATTGCTACATTTTCTTCAAGTAGTTGAAGCTCAAATGCTTTTTGCGAGGAAATTTCACTCGCCCTATCCTCCTGAGAAGGTTTACAGTTTTTTCCTTGCCTCAGCCATGACCAGCAGGTGGAAAAATAGTAGAGCCTTAGCTCCATGACTATATAAGAGCCTGTGGATGTAAAGTGATACGTTGTCCCAGGTCACGTTACCTAGCTGACGACGGTGAGTCTTCCCCAAACTTACACAGTTGGTATTTCAACCAACTGTGTAAGTATGGAGGGGGGACCCGCTCGTAGCATTGATAGTGTCAAGAGCAGTATATTGGCTTAAGGAGTCATTTAAAATGACTAACATGCATGTAATACTAATAAGTCTGCGGTGTGCCTTTAGTTTTCTGGCTCCTGTGAGCAGCTCCAGCGTCAGGTGGCCCCAAATAATAATAATGGATAATAATCATTTAAACCGCTGTAGGATATCCAGACAATGATTGGCATAGTAAACCCTTAAAACCACACATACTTCGTAGGGATCTTTCAATAAAATGTGTTTTTTTTTCTGATTCTGATACATATTTAAAAAATGAAATAAAAAAAAAAGTCATTAGAACATCAGATTTAATGAGCTTTGTTAGCCACAGCCGTACAATAAAGCAATAAAGAATACCATAAAATAACACATTATGACAAACAGAAAAGAGCTTGATACTATAGATTTATATTTTAGCTCTGACAATTTGTTTTTTCTTCCTTTTTTGTCAAAGCTAGTTGGTTTCTTTGATACAATTTGCTGTAATGGTACGCCACAAAAAGACCAAGTGAAAAAAGGGATGGGTTTGACTGAGTATAAACAAAGTACATTAGGTTCAAATTCTTGCATAGTGCTTTACTGCCAGCATGTGGACAGTTTAAGTAGGTGCTTACGCTGTTTTTGCCATCTTCCTTGTAGAACAGCAGATTAAAAAACAACTCAGAAATACATTTATATTTGGATTAAAACCATTTGCATTTTATCCATGATATGAAGAGTTTTAATGTGTCCTTAAACTACACATCTGTGCTCTCCCTGTCTTCAGTGTTTCCTGCTTCCCATTGGCTCCTAGAGCGCAGGTTGCGTTCAGGGGCCTTCACTTGTCCAATGGGGATGCGGTATTCTTTTAGGCTGCCAGTCAACAGCAACATAAGTGTTGCAGTAAGAGTAGCCGCCCAACTGCATGCTGGGAGACCAACCTGAGTGGGAAGAAGGGATATTTCAAAATCACTTAGTGGGATTTGGTGTATAAGTGCAATCCTTTATATATTTATATATATATATAAAAACAGTATATTAAGATGGTAATTATTGTTGTTTGATTATTTTCCTTTAAAGCAGATTTGCCTCTCGTATTTTATTGGCAACAAAGAAATTTTAGGCAGTAAAGCAAATTCAAATGTATTAAGTTCAACAATGCTGATGTTGGTTAAAAACATCACCTCTTCTTTCTGCCTTGGTATGTAGAATTTATGAGGAGAATTTTAAAATGCAAAATAAAAAAAATAAAAAATCAATTCTTTTTTTTTTTTTTTTAAAGATGAGAATAAAAATACTGAAATGAGAAGAATTCAAAAAGCACATTACCAAAGAGGGTGTACACTTACAGTTCCTAGCAGGTTGCTCAGGGCGATGTCAGAGTATGCAGAGAGAAAAGCTGCAAATAAAAAAAAAGGGTTAGTTCATCCAGATTATTTTCTACTCATTCCCACTAGGTTCTCAGTGCACAGCATTTGCTGGTTGCTCTTTATTCTTGTTACCAGTCAGAGCAGCAATTAAGGCCAATTTTCATAATGGTAGCAAATTAGTTTCATGTCAAGCTGCTCATTACTAATGTCTGCAAACTCTGTGTCTTCTGGAGTGTTCTTTCCTCTCGGATATGAGCACGGTGAAATTGGTGAAATTGGTTAAATGGTTAAATTGGTTAAATAAACATTCAGTCTAGACGAATTAATTGAATTAAACTTAGTATTAATCAAATAGTCAGATTACATGACTTCAATTAAAAGGGGTTTCAAAAAGAGGAAGACATTTTGATGGAAAATAGAAATATTAAAATATGATACTTGGTAAATGAAACCAAAAATGAAACACTTTTCCTGGGATGTAGTAATTTCGTTGTCTAATTTTGCTGTTATTCTAAAAATATTTTATTCTAATTAAATTGCTTATATTTTAGGTCATTTTAATTTGGTTTTCTTTTAATGCAGTTTTTGTTATTTGCTATGAATGTATTTAATGTTATAATTTCTTGGACTTTTCTTACCACAGTTCTTAAATTTATGCTTTTTTTCCCTTTTTTATGTGAAATTTTATTTATTTTTACTACTTTTGATTTTTCGAAATGTTTGGCTTTTCGTCATATATTTTTATTTATATGTTATTTTTGTGTCCTTGGTTCTAAATATTTATTTTTACTAATTTATTTATCAGGTTTAGAATTTTCTACTGCATATTAACTTAGTTTTTTCTGCAAATTGTTGTGATATTTTGTTGATGATAAAGTTGCACAATCAGTTTTCACTGATCTATATTAAACACAACGTATGCAGATTAAGAAGCCCATATATGTTGTATAAGCAGTTATTGATCCTACAGTATTCATGATTTCTATGCTTGCTAAGAGAATAACAAATGTAAAATACAACATGTGAAAATATTATTATAATGTAATTAAGAGGATTATATAATAGATATCCACTATTTTCAGAATAAAGTTTACATAATATTTGCTATGGAACTGTTACAAAATCGCAAGCTTTAATAACCCTTCCTATGGCTCTATGGTGCATATTTTGAATCAGAAAATAGATTATCTTCCTTACCTTTTAAAATTATATATTTTTTTAATGACAAAGATGACTAGTGCACTAATGGTGCACTAATGGTTCCTAAGAACATTTAAGAACATTTATGTGTGACTGGATGCCTGCAAAGCATTATTGATACCCATGTTGTCACGATAATATGCCTTACTGCTGTTTTGCATGTTTGCAGTCTTGTTAAATATGTTTTACCGCTTGCAATGGCAAAGAGAAAAGTCCTCCAGCTGAAGGTGAAGAAGAGTCCTCCAACAGCCATGCAGCCCAAAGAACCATTGAACCCCGATAGGCCAGAGTACAATGATTCATGACGCACTGCCATGGATAAACCTATAACACATCAACAGACAGAGACACTTTAAGATTACATAAACCAATGAGTCAGAGCTGACAGCCAAATGGACCCTCAACAACAAAATCTATTGTGGAGTATTTCTCAAATCAGCTGTGCCATACTTGTCCATGTGGTGGCACTAGACACATACTTTTGTGCTACTACCCTCCATCCAACCCTTTTTTTGCATCTAACCTTATAAGGAATTTTTTTTTTGTGCGTCAACATACCCAAAATGAGGACAAATGGTATAAGTGATACATTTTTTCAACACATCATTTAACTAATTAGTCCTGCTTATGTTTGAGGAGGAAATTTGTTAGAAGGAAACGATGAATCACTCAGAAAAACTAATTGGCCATCTGTATTCAGTTTCAAAGGACGGTCAGGAAAGGATTGCCTTTATCTATTTTAGTTCAAACCACACTACAAAAAATCTCAATTGCCACATTACTAAATTGTGCTTGCATTACCCGTATCTCTGGTAGGCATCAGCAAGCTGCTGAAGATTCAGCTGAACCTTACATCTCAATCATGGCTGCAGCAGAAAAACGGCACATTGAAACCATAAACAGATTACACAGTGGTCATTCTGACCCATGCAGATCTCAGCTCAGCCAGATGCACTGACATTTTCACTCATAGCCTCCAGCATTAGAAAGTGCTGTCTGGCTCTCCCAGCCATGCATAGATGAGGATAGTAGAATCACACAGTGGCATGAACAGAGAGGGCAGCTGATTCTGAATTTAGCAACACCAAACACAGAGCCTTCAGACACCTTAAAGGTTCTAAGTCTTAAGACCGTTGTGTAAAAGACCTGAACTGACAAAGTACACCTAATGAGGTCATTAATTAGGGTATATGGGAGTACAAAATTTGACAGCTTAATCAACACTATTATGAGTCTTACACCCTCCCGTTTTACACCTTTGGACTATAAAGGTTGCATAATCAGGGTTGGTTCATTAATCATGTTATTGAACAAATAGCACTTTAAACCAATGCAGGCTGCAAAGTAATAAAGCAAACACAACAGGCGCATCCTGAGGGGTTACCCATGTCAGAACCAACTTTCACTGCCATTCATCAGTGTTGTTAGCAACAAACAAGAATTTCATCACGGCCCTCTGGAAATGTCAACCAGACGCTCTGGTCATTAAAATTTATCAAGTGAGGACGATGAATGTGAGAAATGTCAGAAACAGCCTATCCAATTATTGCTGATGCATCTTATCTGAACACAGGAACAGCTTATGTGTGAAATAAACAGGTTCCCCTTGTCTTGATTTACAAAGAAAAGTGCAGATGAGAGCTGGGTGAAATAGTCACTTAGTGTAGCTGTTTTTTTTTTTCAGTTAATCAGAAAACATCCGAGCCGCTATTTTCGGAGTGTTTCATTCATAGACATGAGTATCACTGTACCCACAGCAGGAAATGTTTTTTTAACCTTCTGTGTAAGCATTAGATGCCAGACTGTTTAGACAAGAGGAAGGGCCATCTTTTGCTCCAGCTATTGTTTCCTATACTGGTGGTTTTCTCTTTTTTTTAATAAGATATAACATTCATGTCTTCAGTTGAAAATCTCAGCTGATGCAAAGCCCTTTAAAAAAGCTACAGCTACCCTGAAATACCCAAACATCAATGCTGAGGACAGATAAATGCAAAAAGCGTTCTGGAACTAACTCTAACTTTTTTAGAGAAACACAAAGCTTAGTAGAGCCTATATTAAAGAAGACATCATTAAGCTTCCACTTTGATAATTCTACTAAATAATATGGAAATATGAGTTGCAGTTTAGCAGTCACGTCCTGAAGCAGAGTGACCACACCCCTGTACTTCCTCTTTGTGATGTGCATATGGTGAACAACTATGCCAAGATAAGGTTTTGTTCATATCTTAATATTCAAAGCAATTTCCTTTATTTTTATTTTTTTTCCAGCAGTCAATTGTTGCTCTTTTTTATATTAATTACCAAGAAAGCATTTAGTCATAAAGGAAAGAAGCTGCAGAGAATTATGTAATCTACACAGCTTGGACTAACTCAGAGCATGTTATATTTTACAGCAGATTTCTAAGATTGATTCTATCATAAAATACGTCTCCTCCTCACTCCATTTAGCTTCACTGCCTTCATGGGCACATAGCTCCACACAGAATAGAGAAAAATGCAATAGTGCTAGTAAAAACAAACTGAAATGTCCTCTTTATCCAGTGCTGTTTATTGACGTTAACCTGCTGACATTTATTTATTCAGCTGAATCAGTCACTGCAGTGTGAATGTTATGTCAGGAAAGTAACACAGCAATAATTTTTGGTATTATCAATAATATGCTTTTAAGAAGACTCCAAAATGTTAGTATGGCTGAGGCTTTTAGAATGCCAGTGACACATATTAATAATTACCATTGCAGCAACAAATGTTGCTAACCAACACGCTTTATGTTTAGCAATATATATATATATATATATATATATATATATATATATATATATATATATATATATATATATATATATATATATATAATAATGTGGGTTGAAATGACTAATGTTTTTGGTTTTTGCGGTAATCCTGAGGTTTTTTTTATAACTGAGCTCACCTCTTTTAGATAATCATCCTGATTTTTCTTTGTTTTCTTCTAGCAGGTTAGGGTTAAGGAGAAAAGCAGGGACTGCATGTAGGTCAAACATGCATTCCCTGCTTTTCTCCTCTGGAAGCCTCTGATGGGAACAGTATTCATCTTTGTGTTTGAGTAGCAGCTCTAAATATAGGATAAATGTCTGTCCCTGTTGAGTTTTATTCTTTCCCTTTTCTTTGACTGAGTTCTGATGTGCTAATGCTCTGCTTTTACCTTTCTTATTTTGTTTTTAATAAGAGGTTAAGATTGGTGCCTAATTGGCTCCCAGGTGACCCAGAGTAAAGATATGTGAATATTAATTTATCTTTGTACACCCCCACAAGATTCTGTTTTATAACTACTGCTGACTTTGTGTTTAAAGATTGAGATATACAGTGATGTGAAAAAAAAATATTTAACCCCTTTTAGGTTTCCCATTTTCCCATTTGGGGTTTGTTTTGTGAGACAAAATGCAATTTTCAAATTATGTGAATATCTTTGAGATGTTACATTTGAATATAAATTTGTTCAGTAAAAAATTATCCAAATCAGACTGGCTGTCTATGAAACACTGGTGCATCATGAATCAATTCAGGATAAAAAAATTAATCTCTAAGACTTTTGAATTGCGATGGACAGTAAAAGCCATAATTATCGAATGAAAAAAAAAATCTTTCTTCTACTTAACAGGAGTGGTTTAATGAAATGTACCTTAAGAACAAATCAACAACTCATGTTGAGTTCAAAGAAGAACCATGAATGAGGTCTAAAACCCTGTATGCCTCAATTGCCTCATTTAGTGTAATTCAATTCATAAGAAGTTATTCTGGCAAAATATTTTTTTGGAGTCATATTGTGGAACATTTAATAATGTGTTCATCTAATTAAGTCAGGCATAAAACCTCACCATGATTTCAGAAAAACAACATATGGAGGTAATGACTGACGGCCCCGTTGCTCTGTATTTCAGGACCTGCACAATGTGCTGTGATTGATGGAACCATGAATACTTTCACACAGTACTGTATACAGACAAACTGATAAAGAGTTCCTCAGCAGAGAATGCTATGCTTGAAGTGCTTCCAACAGCAAAATTTATCCATCTGATCTTTTTAAATCAGCTAAAAATACTTTTCATAGTGTATTAAAGTTTAATCACTAGCTGGTCATTAAGTATTACGTAATTTGAACTGACATTACATGAAGTGACATCATGGAGAAGGGAGTTTTTCTTGATGCAGGGACAGACTGTGTGAAATGCAGGGACATTTCACACATTAAACCTCAATACTCATAGAATATACAGTATATACACAATATATATACACATTATATAAACTTTACTCAGGTTGTAAACATGAAAGAAGTTGATGTTTCATAAACTCTTGTTCTGCATTTCAGATGCAGTTTGATCGAATTTTCCAAAAGGAAATCACAGCCGTAACATCAAACAAGGTTTTATGTTAAGGCGTTAAGTCATAAATTGTCATATAGCAATAACAGCAGTAGCATAAGATGATAAGAGGATGAAAAAAAAGAGAGGATACACCAACAAGTGCCGAAACAAGAGTGCACATACAGTAAGGACAGAGCAACACACATTTTCCAATCTATTTCAAATTTTCAAGGATTTTTGTCTTCTCTTCTGGCTGAGCAAACAAGTTTATTCCCCTTCTTTTGTTCCAGTACTCTAATGCCTTTGATCTTTCTTTCAACTCCCTGTGACAGATAATCTACTGTCCCCTTTTTCTTCCCTTTAGGTCTATTAGATTGCCTTGTCTATTAGATAGTAAGCTTAAATTTGACATCGGAAATTCCACTGTAATAAAAAAAGCCTTTAGCTGATCAAAATGCTGCAGCCAAAATTTTGATTCAATTCTGATGAAAATTCTCCTATCCCAGCTTCTTTTCAATGGCTCTCTGGATATAATTAAAATCCTCTTTCTCAAACATGAAACCTTAGATGGCCGAGCCCCATCTTTATTAGAGATTTGTGAGTTCCTTATCTTCCTAACAGAGCACTTTGTTCTGGCTCTTTAGATTTACTTGCGGTTCCTAGGATTTCTAAAAGTAGAACAAAAGGTAGATTGTTTATTTATCAGGCTCCTCTCCTGTGGGACCATCTACCTGTTTTAGTCTGTGAGGCAGACACCCTGTCTACTTTTGTGAAAGTCTTAAATATAGACAGGGTCTTAAACTGGTATTAAAGCATGTGGATTTGAAACCAGAGTTTTCTGCTTAATGTCCACAAGATTACAGGTAGAGAGGTAGGTTGGGATGGAGCATTCGGATCCAGAGGGAGAGAATTAAAGCTCGGACACGTTTCTCCTTTGGTTTTTATATTTTTTATAAATATGCTTCCATATGTTTAGCTGCTGGATGACATAAAGACCACTTTTCCTCATTTTCCTTTATTCTATCTCTATTCTCCCATTCTGCAGAATTTATTAAGTCCCACTTATAACTTCATGCTTTCTCAGCTTTTTCTCCCCATGCAAAAGCTGAAAAATATAACACCAATGACAGTTAGTCCAAGCCCAGTTGTTTTTTTTTATATTTTCATTACATTTGTTATACATGAGAATCGTACATTGTTAATAACATCCAGCAAGATCATCTATGTCCCACTGCTGCAGTTTTAAGTCATATGAGCTGATTCCCTGGAAAGTATTTTAGGCCTACTAGAAAGTGAACCTTTGTCTATTGCTTAACCAAAGATGGTAGACGGTGACATCAGATCAGAGAGAGACACCCGTGAATTCCTCTCCATGGCAATAATTTTTCACTTAATTTTTTTTTTTTACCTTGTAAAACCTTAAAATTTAGGATCCAAGCATCTTGTTTACTTATCCATCCTTCTGTTAGTGATCTGTTAGATATCTCATGACCACATCTGAAAATTTCATTCACAACAAAGTCACGCACGTGACGATCATTGCCCCCATTGATCAGAGACAATGGGTGCAATGGAGAAAAACTACCATGGGAGTCCTGCATGCAACACCTCTTTGTTCATGTCTATGCTGTTATTACATGCACAAAACATTGACGGTGTCAAAAGCAGCTCTTACGAGAATGCATTGTTGCTAAGCAACAGGCAGCATAATATTTGATTCCTATACTACATTAACTACTAGGATAGTTTGCTAAGCCCCAAGATAAGCATGCTTTCTGCATTTGGGTCAAACCATGACTGGTTTGTATTCATAAATGAAGTAAGCTGTGCTAGAGTCCATTAGGAAGGAGACAAAGACCACCTCAAAAAATTAGTTTTTGTTGGGTGTTTGATCCAGAGCAGAGTTCACTGGCCTTTATTCCCACCTGTACAAAAGGCCCAGTCCATGTGGGAAATACATTCTAGTCTGCTTGTGAATACATCCTTCAAGTAGAGCACTGTGAGTGCATTAAACTGAAGTAAAATTTCAAATTTGTGCACACAGTCTTAGAAAATAAACCGGAAGCTGCTTGATAAAGTAGACAAAGAAGGACTAACCAGCTAATGTTCCGACCGCAGATCCCAGCACAGCATGGATGCCCATCAATGGGGAGTAGAGAACAACGGCCCCCAGAATAAGCAGAGAGGGTCCCAGAGCTCCAGTTGCATAAATTTGACCAACGCCAAGAGGGATGCCACGGATCACCTGGGAAATCATAGAGATTTTAGAAGAATTTTGTAAAATGCTAACTTTAAATCATGAAAAATGGTTCAAGCATGTACTGAATTAAAGACTTTTACAAGTGTAAAAAAAAAAAAACTCAGTTTTTCCTCTCCTCCATCCTGCTTAAGCAGTTGTAATGACAACTGCTGCCTTCTCAGCAGTCAGTCAGAATAGCAGTTTCCATGGTGACATGAAGACTGCACCTGCATGTTGCTGATATTTACAAGTCATAAATGGTCTTAAATACATGGCAGCCTCACTGCTCCTTATGCCTTAATGTGAGTATGCATCTATATATCTGTAAAATTCAATGCACTATACATATAGGCTCAAATCTTTCCTATGCAGCAAGACTTAAACTGAGCACTTTAAGTATAAATAGGACTGATGTCAACCCCCATCTCAGGAGGAAACCAGGGTGGAGTGAAGGTAAGGGATAGTGATGGCTAGAATAAAAATAATGGAGGAGGAAAACAAAAGAAAAGTGAGAAATAAAAGCCGGTTTTACTAGAAACATAAATACAATGTACGACTTTTATTCATCCCCAAATGGCCAGCATAAATTGGGAATGGGAAAAGGGGTGAAATAAAAAAAAAATTGACAGAGATGTAAAAGATGGTACAATAGGGTGAAAAAGTGGCATAGCTTGGACAAAAAAGGAGAAAGAAGAAAGCCTTATTGTGACCGTCACTCAATTGGCTATTGTCCACCATTAAACTGTTTTATATGGCAGGCTAGCTCAACTCTGCAAGGGTTAAAGAACAGCAGTGGATTTAACTCGTGGAATTTAATGTGTTTCAGAATAGTTTTTGGAAACTTTGGCGTGGCAATTTAACAGGTCAAGTGTTTAGGTCTTATGGCAGACAAATTAAGAAAAAGGTGAATTTTGTCAAACTCCTTGATGCTTATATCTTGCCATTGTTTTGATATTCCAAGAGTGCTCCTGAGGGGATAATTGTGTCACACTTAATTTGTTATAAACCACCAGGGTTCGTAAGTTATTTTTTTGACATTTTGCACACAAGAAGCAATTTTGCAGGTCCCCAGTCATTTTGATGTATAACAATATTATCTCTGGAGAATCCGTTTTCTTTTTTTTGAAAGATGAAAGCCTGAACAATAAAATGTATTTTCTCTTGAAACACTGAAATACTAGCAAACCCGACTATGGCAGCTGATAATTCTGTATTAATGTCAGGTTTTGTGGAAGTAAGTTGAGGATCGAAATGCAAAGATGAGTTGGCAGAGATAAGCTCTTGTAGATTTATTTTAAATGCAGATGTCAACAGAATGAAAAGGAACAAAAAAAAAGATAGACCAAAACCAGGAGAAACCAGGGAGAAACAAACATGAGGAGTGAAGCAATAAAGAGGAACCAGCAATGAGGAACTGCACAGGAGGTGTATATATGGGAGACAGAACAAAGAATGGGCCAATCAGCTGATAGGGAGCAGCTGTGGACAGAAGTAACTAGAAGGGAGCTAGGGAATAGGAGGCTGGCTCAAGAAGGCAACAGAAGGTAACTCAAAAAAATACTACACTGCTTAAATACAACACAAAATTGAAGAGAAACCACTAACCAACAAAACACATAATGACATAAATCCAAGTGTAACTGAAAACTCAAAAAGAAATTTAAACAGAAGTCCACAATTGGCAGAATCATAACATTTACTGTTGTTAAACAAGCATATTTTGGTGTAAACACTTTTGTTAAAAACTAAAAAACATGTTTGCAGAAGTTAAAGGTACTGTAGAGGATCTTTGCCAATTTTTGAAAAGACCCGCCCTCTCCACTTTAGAAAAAAAACAGCACATGCACAACCCTGTACTTGCTCCCGAGAGGAAACGCCTATTAATGGATTGCAAGAGCATGCACAAGCCCATTTCTCCTCATCCACGCTCTGTTTACAAGTTGCTGTTTGCATCACTCACACAAGCTTACTTTTCAAAATATTTGCAATTTCTTCACTATGACAGACTCACTACATATAAGTGAAAATGGGGAGGAGCAAGTAGGACGGGCTTACATAAACATATCACCAGAATGGCTGACAATAAGGAGGACCAATTATTTTGATGATCCAACCAGAAAAAACATTTTCCACTATGCCTTTAAACTGTATCAAGCGGCATTCTCTTTTTGGTCATGTTGGCTACTACTGCCATAATTAAACATACTTTAATTATGGCAGTCAATTATTCAGTCTATTTCTTTCCAGCTATAACAATAAAAAACTCAACAAAGCTTTGACATTTACATAGATCTGCGAATTTGGATATAAATACTTTAAAGCTGGCATTAAAACTATATAGGAACAATGTAACTTTTCTTAGTAATAATACTGTAACTTTTCTTCAAGAACTTCACTTGTGATTGTTTCTTAGTGAGCCAGACCTGACTGAGTTACTTATCAGTCACTCCTGAAAGCTTCCAGCTCTGTTGCTTTGGTTCAGTTTTGCTAACAGGTCACGTTGATTATTGTTGCATTGGCAGTGTCTCATTCTGCCTCTTGTCTGTCTCTGCATCCATTCTTCCCTTAGACCTACATTTAGTTACAAATTAAAATGTGTATTTTCTGTTCGCCTTTTACTCCCTAAGTATGGATTATCCCATGTTTTCATTTACCCAGTTCTCTTCCTTACTGGGTAAAATTTTATCCCGAACAGTTTCTAGGTTCACTTGTTATTCTCCAGTTGCAAAATTTCTGTTTTAACTTAGATGCCTCATTCGGCCACTTGTTTTGTACTTATTTCTTTTATTAAAGGTCTTTTATTTGATTTATCTCTGGACATGTTTGTGAAAACCATATTTGTCATCATTTTTGAATAATTATTAACTTTCAATATTACTGTAGCCGTTAAAGAATTGTACTTACAGATGGCCAAGGAGGTGCAGCTAAAGGCAATTTGCTCATTTATTTCATATAGATTGTATGCCATTTCAAAATCATTATTACTACAAGTTTATAAATGTTGTATTTACAAATGCAAGTCCTACATTTTGTCAAAAGTATGCATTTAGCAATGTACCAAGTTACTTTTTCAGTATAGGTCTAAGGATATGTTTCATTGTAAAACTTCTCTATTAACTGGATTGTTTGGTTGCGTACATTTGTGCTCAGTTTAGGTTCTTCAACTGCTAGCATCTAGCTGTATTATAAAGCTTATATTACACCAAGCTTTATGGACCTGCAGAACATTAGGGTGTTGTATCAGTTTGATTTATTCTCACCTCCACTGCTATGAGCTCTGTGTTATTGGGCTCTAGTGCCCCCGGTGGCATTGCTGGGTTATGAGGAAAATAAGGGTTGTTTGTTCCAGTACATAGTAGGTAAAGGACAATAATGATGTTGAAGGGAAACACAGCAGCAGGCAAATCCCAGTTGTCCAGTAATGTGGTGAGTCCACTGAACAGGAAGACACTGCGAAAATAAAAGAAAATTGAGTAAAGGAATCAGCTTTTTCATAGATTCTGCTCCAGTGTACAAATGATAATATTAAAAAAAAAAATTGAAATCAAACTCATTGTAGCTTCTGCTATGAGTATAATAAGTAACATGAAACTCTTTCTGCTTTCCTGGATGTAAAAATAACTAATATCAGTGGGGTGTATTCGTTGAATGGGAGAGGTATAATCACAAAGGATGAAATATTTTCATTTTTCACAGCTGCATTGAAACCATTCCTCTTTGTGAGTGGAATAATAGTATCAGATACAACTTCAATGATTATAAAACATATACCTTACACCTATTCACATTGAGTAAAAATAAATAAAAATATGCATGCATTCAAAAGATAATACAAACATAATACAAGTTTTTTTATTTTAACAGCTCATAAATTATAACAAATGCACAGAATAATTACACATAGTCCTGTGATATCCTACCTGTGGAAAACTGCAGATGTCAGCCTTTAGTTTTGTTTGGTTATTTTAGGGGAATGATTCTAGACTGCTGTATAAACAGTATTCGAGAGATTCATACCTCGTAGCTGACCCCAAAAAGACAGGCACCAGGAGCCACCAGTACCAGTCTCCGGCTGAACTGAAAACTCCCATCAGGAGAGACACCAACATGCCGTTAAATCCATGTAGACCTCCTGCCACCTCAGCACTGCACACAAACAATGTTTCTTATGTTTAACTTGACTTTTTAAAAAGAAAGACAACTTTTCAATAACCTGAAAACATCATTATTGTCAACGTCATTATTACTTTTAACATTATTAAACAGTCTTTAAATCCAAAGTTAAAGTACTTCAGCAACTCTAAATCAGCAAGAACCATTGCTTTCTGGTGAAAAGAATTTGTTTTTTAAAACTTTAAAATAAGGGTGTACATTATGATTATTTTACTGCAGATTTTAACTAAGATGTGCAATCTAGGTCAGCAAAAACAAATTAATTTTGTTTTAGTTTTGGCAACAACTTTTATCACTTGTTGTTGTGTGGCACGATTATTAAATTATTAGCCTGAGCATGTTTACTTTACCAATAGTGTTTACCAATGCTGCCTGACTACAGAGCGAGTTTAATTAAGTAAGGCGGGGACAGAGCAGAGAAATTAGTTTTAAAGGAAAGCAAAACTACAGCTGACTAACACAAAAAAACACCATAGTCAAGCCTTCAAAAGATATGGAGCACTTCATGTTTTCTAAAAGTAAAACAAGGCCAGCATGAATAACTACCAAAAGCATGACAATTGAGCCTTAATGTCAGAATCTTTGGTCACTTTTCAGATGCTGCTGTTTGTTTTTTTAGCTGCTTAATGACAAAGGCAATGTTTGCATGTGCAAATCACTGCAGAGCTTTTGTGCTAAAGGAACAATGGAAAATGCTAAGAATGTAAGTAGCAACCTTTTTTGTATACCTATCTACTCTGTCGGTCCAATGTAGATTAAAAAAAATCACATTAAGGATTGCAATTTTTGCAGTCTTTTTTTTTTTTCTTTTAATAGCATAAATTCCACCTGTCTTGTCCAATGATGACAGCTGTGAGCGTTGAGGCCAGTACCCCCAGAGTTCCCAGCAGGCCCTGCCAGGGGGAAGCCCAGTACAGGGCAGCCAGGATGACAGCCCCGCTCAGTGGGTTGTTGGCCAGAATCACCCTAGCCACTCCTCTGAGTCCCCACACAGCCAGCTGCAGCACAAACGATTTATCTGGTGGAAAAACAAAAGCAGTACAACCAAATATTCACAGCTGTTAAAAAAGTCACAGAAAAACATATTTTGGTCTTGGGGGAGAAATGACAAAATACAATTTCAATGACTGGTATGTAGTTTGAGGCAGAATGCTCTCTACTGTGGGATATATGTCATGAATAGTTCTACTCATTTTACTCATATGCTTAAGCATCGTTAATTTGGACAGACATGCTTTATCTGCAAACCTATTAAAAGAATGCTGTTTTTTTAAACATAGTTAATTTTTCTACGATTTAGCAGTTTTTCAATTTTCCTACCCTTAATGTACTTATCCAGGTTCTCCATGTCCCCAGTGCACAACATCAGCCTGTCAAACACTTTCCGACCAAAGCTGGCCTGACTCCTGCTGGGCTCCTGCATCTCTGCTTTAGTTTCAATCCACATATTGACAGCTGTAGGGTTTCCTCACAGAAAACTGGAGATCCAACGTCCCCCTAATCCAGAAAAACGTCAAACTTTGTTTCTTCTTTGTATTCCTCTCACTCCCGTCTTTTTTCCTCTACTTCCTTTTTCCTTTGTTTCATCGCTTCTCTTCCTCCTGTAACTCTTCCCCTCTCCATGAAGTTGTAAGGGGTGACTTATAAACTGGTGGGTGATGTATTCCTTCAGCCTCATGTGCCAGAGTGGAACAAAGTTCAACACTGTCAGCTGTGTGTGATTACAGAGAAGATCATTATTCCCACAGCCTGCTCCTACCCTGTTTTACCATTTCACAATCATCCTGTTTGCTCTCTCTTCAGCTTCAGACACAGAGTGACAGTTCCTCACCTACTGTTTGTCCATTTTAGCTACTCATCCACTTTTTATTGCACCATGTTGATGAATGTTTGTCTTTCCTTTATGTATAAACCCATTAGTGGGTGTTTTATTTCTCAGAATCCCTAACAGTTATCTATGCTGCTCCAGCAGAGTCTGGAGCAGCGTAGATAATGGGGTATGGGTGGAACCTTTCACAGAACTTTAACCAAATAACCATACAGGAGCTTTCTTTTAGCTGTAAAGTGTAGTGTGACACTGACTTGATAGTGCCAAGTAGAAATTGTATTAAAAAACATAGATTTAAAGTTTAAGGTTTTTAGAGTATTCTTCAGAGTTATTGGTCTATATTGTCACCACCAAGCATATGTTGCAGATTTGTTGGCTGTACATCTAAAGTATGATACAGTTCTCCCAGTCATAAAGGTGCTATCTTGGATAGAGATCTGGGGTCTGTTTCATGAAGCAGGTTTAACTCTAAGTTGTCTAACCCTTGAAAACAGGTAAAATGACCTTTTCGGTTCACGAAGAAAGTTTCCCCAACGTCTTGTTTCAGTCACCTTTGGTAAATATTCTCCCCAGAGCTAACCTGGTCTGTAGCAAATTCGGAGTGTCCTCTATCTCCGCTCTCCTTACTGATATAGTCGAGATATAGCTTGTCGTCATATTTCTGTGTATATATATAAAAAAAACCGTATATATATATATATATATATATATATATATATATATATATATATATATATATATATATATATATTGACTATTATATCATATATGCATATTTGTCATTCGTTATTGTGGTCTTGCCAGCAATTACATAAATGTTTTAAAGTAAACATTACATCTCCGTTGTGACAAAAATCTAATTATGCAGATCATTTTATTCCTTATTTAGTTATATTTACAGTTCATGAAGTACTACTGAAATAATTTTCAGATTATTCGTAAATAGATTCATTAATTCCACGGAGGAGAAAGAATTACTTTAGGGTTAGGATTAGGATTCATTGGATGATAACAACCTAATGGGCATACTTGCACAATCTGACGCCCTTCTATGGTACTGATAGCTGCTTATAACGGCCATGTATCTGCAAGCAGCCACTTCACTGTGTAAAAGAAGACTGAGTGAACATGAGAAGGGAAGCATGAGATGATCCACAACTTCTATATATTAGAACAACGTTTTTAGACATAATTTTCACTCACTGCCAGAAGATTTCACCTAAATAGATACATTGTTCTACAGCTATTCAAGAAATAAATCTGTAATATTGTCACGTAACAACGGCTTTTGATATGTACTAGTTTTACTGAATATGTATTCCTGATATTCTGATAGTCTAAATGACCATTTCCACATCTAGAATAAACAGTCTGGATGTCTTGAAAGTAATTTCAGATCTCCATATTCCTAATATTACTGGTCTGCATTTGCACTATTTTTTACTATGAGCATTTTGTTTTTTCAGATAACATATATACATATTAAGTCAAGTTTATAAATGTCAGAACGGCCACTTACAATGTGTGAACATTTATAGATATATAAAATAATATATGAAAATTCTTACTAGTTTCAATTTTTTTTTTTACTTTATAAAATTAAGTGTCTGCTTCAAAAATGTAATTTAGAAAATATACCAATACAGTTAGGTCTAGGATGTATGATTTTGATCAGGAAAAATCTTATTTTAGTGATCTACAAATGGAACAACAGAGAGGAGTGCTTTTAATAAATGTAAAACAGGCGTGCCATAGATTACTTCATATAAAATGATGCATTACCTGGAGCAACAATCTTCTCCTACACCATCTTTTCTCCTTTGTAGCTGTAGCGCTGTTTCTCTGTCTTTAAAACACATTCTTCTTTTTTATTTATTCATTTTTTCATCTCTATATTAAAATCTCTAGTTCCAGTGGGGTGAAATAGGCACTTCCTGTTGCCTGTTGTGAAGGTGACTCATGAATCGGTGCTGAATTGATAATGGCTTTTCATATTTGTTGGGTACACGTTTAAACCTGAGTGGACCTATGTTAAAATGAATTGAACTAATTGATAATTGCCGTTGTGAACCCGAACACTAAGAGTTCCCGACTTTAGCCTAGATCAATTTAGAGTTGCGGATTGGAATATAAATTAGTTACACCTGCTTCATGAAACAGAACCCTGATGTCTCGATAGAGGACTCATTACCCTTTTTGTGAAACCCGTGTGAGGATATTTGAGTTTTGTTACATTTAAATTGCATTTGCCACTTCATCATCTCCAAACATCACCCTCATTGTTTTCTGATGTTATAATCAGCAAGGTGTTTTGTTCCTCACAACATTTGTATTTTTGAAGATCACAACGTTAGCTCTGAAAAATGGTTGTACGTAAAAAATCAATAAAAGAAATACCTTCAAAATTACACAGACCAACCTATCCATAACAAATTACTGTCTTAAAGGTATAGTGGAAGATGTTCTTTTTCTGGACGGATCATCAAAATAAGTGGTCCTCCTAATTATTAATTATTCTGGTGATAGGTCTTTGTAAGGCTGTCCTATGTGCTCTTCCCCATTTTCACTGACCAGTGGTGAGTCTGACGTAGTGAAAAAATTACAAATCTTCTTTTGGAAACTAAGCTTGTATGATCAATGCAAACAGTTACTTTTAAACAGAACTTGCACAAGAAGAAATGGGCTCTTGCACGTGTTTAATAAGCCTTCCCTCTCGGGAGCGGGTACAGGGTTGTACGTATGCATTTTGTTTTTAAAAATCATCCACTATACCTTCAATAATAATATGATGTTAATAATAATTTACCTTGCTTTAAACTTAATGTAACATAATAAATTACATATATTTAAATGTATTCATATTATATCTCTTGTGACTGTACTTTAACTTTCTGCAGGATGTGAAATTGTCAGCTATGATTTTTAAGGAGGAAAAGACAACTAGACAACAACCCTACAGCTTAAGGTTATCAACATTTCACAAGTAAATGTGGAACAGATAACACCCCAAAGTTTTTTTTTTACTTACTGTAAGTGACATTTTATCTATTTTGTTTTAACAGATTCAGGACTTCAAAATTGATTCTTAACATTGTAGTGCTTTAGAACTACCCAACATTTCAGGCTTATTTACAGTGTCAACTTTTCTGAAGGAAAATATATGTAGTTAAACTAGAATGCTGTTCATTTTAAGTGAGGTGGTAAAATAAGGTAAGTTGTAGTGTGTTGGTTAGAGAGCAGGGTGTTTGTGCCCTGGAGAGTCTGCAGAGTGCTGGTTTGAACCTGTTACTGTCACTTTGAGTTACTCATCAAGA
Organism: Cyprinodon brontotheroides; assembly: GCA_018398635.1. Classification (NCBI taxonomy): domain Eukaryota; kingdom Metazoa; phylum Chordata; class Actinopteri; order Cyprinodontiformes; family Cyprinodontidae; genus Cyprinodon; species Cyprinodon brontotheroides. The sequence continues at coordinate 17,587,515 of JAGKQL010000028.1, read as the reverse complement.
CCACCCTTCCTAATGCTCTCCATGGGGTACCCAGTGTGGCAGCACACTGCTCCAAAAGGGATACAAGAATGTCACCAGTGTGGAAAAATAAAAGGATATTTATTTTCCTTTCCTTAAAAAACTACTAAATGACATCAGATTTTATAAATCATTAAAGATTCTAGAATGAGCTTATTTTTGAGGTGATACTTAACAGATATCTTCAACATAACAGTTTAACCAGTGAAAGTCCTATCTTATCTTCTTCTTTTGAGAAATTTCAAAATATTATTAATAACATCATTGCAAGTGTTATGATTGTTCAAAAACAGCAACATAGAACATCAGTTATTTCTCTAAACAGTAGCAGCAGAATATATATATCAGGATTAAGACCTAAAGTAATACAAGTCTGTGTAGAATTTGTTTGAATTTTCCCTGAGGCCATTGAAACAAAAAGCCTTGCTCAAAAGATCCAATTTCTAAAGCTAATGAAGCATGAGCCAAGATCATGTTACAAACGAGCTGAAGCTGAAATCACAGCCCATCTGGACATCTAGAAACAATTTTCAAACAGTTTATTGCTGTGCTTTCCCAAAGGCCATCGCTGAGCAGGCAAACTATCCTCTAATATGATAACACTGAGGATTTTGCAACTGTAAAGAAAGTCTACATAATTTGCACAAATAATTGCAACCAAAAGGGCTAGGGAACAGAAATTTTTGTAAAATGATATATAGTTAATTAGCAGTGAAATCTTGCTGTTTCCATGGTAGTAGATCCATAGTGGTAATATTTTTTTCAGTTTGCACACAATTCAAAAACCCATTATTTAAATGTGATGTTTTATTTCTACCTGTCTGACTGAAGATAGTGGATGTAAAAGTAAAACCTTAGGTTTCATTGGACTTCTCCTTTACAGTTCTTTCTAGAGACCCCCTACTTGCAAATTTGATAAAAACTTACCAGGGACACATTTACTGACATGTGTGGTATATTAGGAGGAGTTAGTTATTTCTTTTTTTTTCAACGTTTTATTGGCATTACACTGTCAGAAGTGCAGGGCTGAAATTCACTGTCTGCATTTAACCCATTCCCTTGGGGAGCAGTGGGCTGCCATTTGTGGCGCCCATGGAGCAGTGTGGGCTTGAGGGTCTTCGCTCAGGGAGTCATAGTAGCAGTCTGAGGGAGTGGGTTTCTAGCCGAGTGGTTAAAGCAATGGTACTTTGAGCAGCTCAAGTGTGTGTTTTTAAAGCTGGAAGTTTATACCAGAGGCTGCAAAGTACACAACAGATATAGGTGTCTCACAGTTCAGGGGTTGAATTAGACTGTGAAAGAACATATTATGCTGCTAGAGTAGATATCTGGAGTGATTGAAATAGAAAACCTGTCACTTATGTAGCTAGTCTAATGTGCAATCTTAGAATTCCATAAGTTAGGGGCCAAAATAAAGTAGTTCCTGTGCCCTGAGTTGCTGAGCAGAGGCTGAGCTCTGCTAGGTAAGGGGAGGAAACTGTTTTAAATGAAAACCCTGGTAAAAACAAAACAAAACAAACAAACCAAAAAAATTTTACTTTCTAAAGAACGTAAAGAACTATTAAAATACTTCTTTAAGAAAAATCATGAAGAATAACAACAAGGTGAATTTGTGTTTTGTTTTCTTTTTAATCGGGACTATAACACTTCATTTTGTTATCTTTATATGAAAATTACATATATGTATCTCATGTTAATAACTTTTTTTACAGTCCTTTTATTATGAATTTTTCTAATAATCTAGAAGCCTAGTACTCTATGGCAATCACAATAAGGTGATCATATTTATAGCAATGTTAACTATTGTCGATTAGAGCAAGTTGTCACAGGAATCTAAAAATAACCCTGCCTTATTAAGGTTTTAGAGGAAGAAATCTGAAATAAAACCATTCATACAAATTCACGTCATTAAGTAAAGAGGGAACAAACAGCATGTAGGCAGTGAGTGACTGTTGAGCATTTGTGACTCAACACACACGACCATGAGCTCCTAATGTTAAAGAGCATTTAAATACTGTGCAGATGACTAATTTTTTTTGTAAGCAGAAGCCTGTCAGAATCTATGAAAAAACAGCTTTTAACAAAGAAAACTAAATTAAACGATGTTAGTGACTGCCTTGCAAGTTCTGCTCATGCACTTTCAAATCAGTCACAAGAAAATGCTTGACAGAAAATTAAATGAAGTAAGATTTATGTGCAGTTTTTGAATTTAAAGGTATGTTCTATTGTATAACCCTTTTATTACCCCATCCAGATCCGATTAGGCATAGACTTAGACTAAGACTTCCTTTATTGTCATTGCACAAAAAAACACAAGGTGAATCTTGACAACAAAATGTTGATTACTTGACTACCAGTGTAACAGAGCTAAGACCTTATTCCTGCACAATAAATATGTTTTCTGTGAGTTAGAGCTAGCTATATACAGGGTGATTATGAACATGTGAGTCACTAACCTGGTTTTATAGTTCAGTCCATGCCCACAGAACGAGGTTGATTGCAGCTGGTCGGCTGACAAGACACAGCGGTTGCTGCACGGATGGTTCCAGACGCTAAAGCCCTGAAGACTACAGAACTGACTGGAGATCAGATCCAAGTAGATGAAGGAAGGCAGGATAATCCAGAGGGCAAAGTCAAAGCTGTTGTCAAGGACATGTTCAGGATTCAGAAACAGAAGATCAGAGGTCCAAAGAGGTATCGCAAGGGAAATCCAAGTCAAGGTCAAGAGGAAGATCCAGGTTCAGTCTACAGGCAGAATCCAGCAGGAGTCCAAAGACAGGTCAGGCAAACAGATCAAAACAGGGACAGGCAGGCAAACAGCCCAATAACCATAGCAAAGTTTACAGTTTATTTGGTTCATCATTCATGTTTATTTCACAATCAACTCTTAATATGCATCACTACACATTTGAAATAATATGCATTATTTCAAATGTGTAGTGATTTAATTGATGAAAATATTTTGCACTTTTTCATAAGGTTTCTTAAAACAGACATACATGAGTGTTTTTCTTGTAGTTCTTTGCTTTGTCTCACAGTAGTTTCATTTACCATCTCCTTAAGCATGTCCTTGAACATAATACCAGACAAAGCCACTCTGGCCTTCCAGAGTAAAATTCATAAATATTTGATGTGCTGGGAAAAAGCCTCTATCTTTTCATTTGGAACTTGACTACCTTGCTATCCACTGAGAGCTTGAAGTTCACAATATGTCTGAAATCAGTTTTCTATTTTAATGCCCAACACTATCATGTTTTTGGAAAAAAAAAATGCAAATACATTGATCAATAGATCGGAGGAAGCTATCAAATCTCCTTATAAAAATGTTACTAGATCCTGTTACTGTACATTTTAATGGACTGTGTCATGATTAGTTTCTCTGTTAATGCCATGCCAATTGTTTCTTTAGCAAGCAATTGTTTATATATATATATATATATATATATATATATATATATATATATATATATATATATATATATATATATATATATATATATCACATTGTCGTAACCTGGTTGGAGTGCCATAATTCAAATTTTCTGCGTTGTTCCCTTGTTTTTCTGTCTTTGACGATGAACTTTGGTTCTGTATCCAGAACAGGAGCCTGAGCCTTTGGAATGGTTTCTGATCCTGCCACTCTGTGTATGACCCTCTCATGTCATGTGACTAACCCTCTGAACCCCCCCGACCTGGTGGTGGGACATATTAAGTTTATCCTTGCACTAATGTTGTAGGTACTGTTCATGATAGTATGTAAAGGATCTTCTACATCCCTGTCCAGCTCCACTACAATCTCATCAGTGGTAAGGTCTGCATCAACCTTGCAACCTTTTTAGGATTTAGGTATCATTTTATACTACCATTATATGACAGTTGCTGACTACTAAACCATAGAAAGAATACCTAGAAAAGATTAGAAGGGCAACAATACCTGCTCCTTCTTGTTTTTTGTGATTTTGTTAATATTCCCCCTCTAGTTTCCTGATCAGCAACATTTTACTAATCAGGATAACTCAGATACCTTAGGTTAACCTGACTCAATGCTACACTGAATATCACATACCTAAAGTTACTTTTCATGAGAAAACTCAGTAAAATATGTATCCTCAGTCTAAATTGTTTGCACTATTTAAAAATATTACTTCTTTGTCCTCTTTAAAACTAAAAGATTTTGATATTAAGGCTTAATCCTGAAATAACTTTGTTAAAGTAAACGTCTGTTGTGTGATCTCCAGCTGTGCAAAGAGCAATTATTCATAAAATGTGGACAGGGAGTTTTTGATGTGTTTCTCTAAAGGCTCTGAGGCACATCAGCCATTTATAATACTCCTTTGAAGGTGCAGAGAAACCATACAGAATTGGACTGAAATAGCTAATCATTCAGGGGGGGCTTTAAAGGCCAAAATAGATGTTTTAGTTTTTAATAAGGTTTTAATGTAATTCATAATGAAGTGCAGAAGTGCAGGACATGAGTGTAATGGAAACCTAGACAAAGCATGGTGGGTTTTATGATTGCTCAAAATAAAGGAGGTACCTCAAGTGGATTAGTTAAACACTTATCCACCTTAAATCCAGCTCAGGTGGATTTCATGTTAATTTCAAGTGTGCAGTGTGACTACAAACAGCAATTCAAATAAAGTTGAGTGTCAGCTTTTAAACAAGGCTTAACTGGTCATAGTAGGTCTGTTTGTTGTCTGAAAGTGGTTCTAAACACAATTTGGTTTTGTATACACTGTGTAAACAAAATGACAGTAAGGGCCGGATCTATCAAAGGTTTGCGTGTATAAAAAACGTGAGCTATTTCACTGCGCGACGCTAAAAAATATACAAACTGATCAACAGCGTGCTAAAAGGATTTGGTCTTTAAAACGTACTAAATAGCGCCTCTTATCCATTTAGTACTTTTTCTGCAATGAATATGCAATATGGGTCTCAGTCTCCCTTCTAGATTCTTCTGTCCACAGCTGCTCCCAATCAATTCATCATCCCAGTCTTTGTTCAGTCTCCGATTTATACTCATCCTCTTCGGTTACTTTTTCTTGGTTCCTTATCATTCTTTGCCCCTCATGTGTTTTCCCTGAAGTCTTGAGGTTTTCTGTATTTAGTTATCTTTAGATTTTTGCCACCTTTGGATAATGAAATCTGCAAGAAAAAACCTCAGCTTCTGTCTCTGCATTTGGGTCCCTTTTAAACTTCCACACAACCTGACAATATTAATGATGCATAGTCTTTTTATAATTTTGTTTTTGAAAGTTTTTAATAACCATGCACCTGATATAGTTATTATATTTAAAACTCGTTATCTTCCGGGTGAAAGGGGAACTACTCCACTATATTTCTTTGAAAACAAAGCTCCTGCTTACTGGGAAGCCTAAAAATGTCTTAAATATACAAAAAACTTTGCAACGCATTAGGTTAATCAGAGCAAAAAAAAACAAATGTTATTGTCATTCAACTCAGTAGCATTATGGTAAATTGATCAAACAAATTAGAAACAAAAGATGACCCTACTGTAAGTAAGAAGAATAAAATTTATAAAGGAAAACCATATGTCAAAAGAAGTTGAACACATTTCATGAATTATATAGTATAAATTTTGTAGGATGGTATGTTTTGCAAATTTAACAAAAGTACCAGTATTGCCCTGGGTGGTGGTGAAGGATGCTGAAGGGTGTGTGAAGTGGAGCTTGGTGTCCAATTTGAGTCCAACAGTCTTACAGCATAAGGAATAAAGGACCTTACTTATTCAATAGAAGTATAGCTTCTTCCCTGAACTCAAGAACAGTTTATGTTTTTGCATAATCCTATCAGTGTGAGTGTTTTAAAAAAAAATCCCAGCCTGAGTATTTTTTTTTTATAAGATGGTGTGTGGAACAAAAAAAAAAGTTAAAATAAATATGCAGAATTGACAAAATGTTCTCAGATTTCTAAGAATTAATCAAGATAAGCTTTCATCAGGTTTGTGTTAAAGCATTTAAATGTTTTAGTAGTAAAGTGACTAAAATGAGTGTTCTTTTTTCCAGATGCAGATTGATAATTATTAAAGTCAGGTGTACACTTCCTGAGAGGACATTAATTATCCTATATGTTTCTTTGTATTGATTATCTTGTTCTGTCTTTTTACAAAGCTTGACTTATCACTAAGCAGCCCTCCTCTCTTATGAACAAGGTATTATGTTGAATTGTAAAATAACTCTTTACCATTTAGGTTGTAATTTGTTTCTAGTCTGGAAGTGTAACAATGTATAAATGACAACACAATTTAATTTAATGGATCCATGATGTCACAAAATCTATTACCAAGTCAAGATGTGCACAATTGATTTTATTTCCGTTCACTAAACCTACAGGTGTTGCCTATCAATCTTCCCTCATGAGTTCTTGGTCCTGACCAAATGTTTCAAATCTAGGTTAATGGTCCTAAATCCAGAGAGCAATGAAAGGAGGAGGGTAGACTTCTGCTGCTTGGCTGAGGTTTCTGAATTACAGGTTAAAATTATAGGTTTGTGAATTACAAGAGTAACAAGCAGTCAGCTGGAAAAAGCTCAGTTTCCACTCATTTCAGTGTAGAATATTGAGTTTTGTTAAAAACAAATAAAATAAAAAAACTGTAAAGGCTAAACAGATTTAACAGTCTTGCTAAACTGTTGAAAGAGAAAAAAAAGTAAGTCAGGAGATAAGATTTGAAAGTACTGCTTTGATTTAGGTACAAAAGTTAATCTATGAACGCTCCCATGCAAGCAAATGTCTGTGTGAGGGGGATGCAGTGACAGTCAGTATTAAAGCTTTACTTTATGCTTAAACGTTTTTCATTAGCTTCTTTCTTTATTTTTAAACACAATGTTTTAAACCTGAACTTACAATAAGAGGTTAAAAAATATGTATATATATTTTTCTTTTTTAAAAGGTAAAACATATTCAATTCTTTGGTGCATACAGAGGCATGGTGAGCATTGACATGAGTTGTGGTTCTATTTTAAAAAAGACTAGATCAGGTTCCCTATAACATCTATAAAGAGAAACTTTACTAATAGAACATGAAAGCGAAATATGTAGGGGAATCTTTCCTCTCTGACATTATTAACAAAAATATTTCTAATTCATGTGCCTCAATTGCCACTGAAAAGGCATTTAGATGATTTATTAACTTGAATACTGATATTTTTGGTGCTCAGACCAGCAGAAGATATAGAGTTGAGCATTGCTAAGGATGATAGAATTGGGCGATTTATGAGAATTGTTTTTTTGTTTTTTTTTTACCTCCCAGGGGCCTGGACACAGGTAGTGGACTGGAAGATTATAGAGTGGAGTAATCAGTTAATTGGGAGCAGGTGTGGACAGAAGCAGCTAGAAACGAGCCAAGGGGATAGGAAACTGGCACAAGGGGTCAACAGAGAGTAATACAAAATCACAACACTGCCAGAAAACAACTCCAGACACAAAATTACAGTGATACTAAAAAGAAACCTACAAAGGGCAGAACCCTGACAGTTTCCCCCCCATACCCTAAAAACTGCAATTTTCAAATAACTCTTAAAAAAGAGCCACTTGAATAAGCTGCTTCTGCAGAGGCTCATCTCACACCTTTTTTTAATCCATCGTGTGCTGCAGGTGCAGTTTGATTTATCTAATCCAGATAAACCTCTCTTTGCAAACACTTTTCACAGCATCCTTTTTAGATGGATGCTGTCTGAAATTTAAATCAAACTACACTAATCAACCTGACTTGTGCCAAGTTCATGCCAAGTTATCGGTCTTTATAACATTTAGTAATTGTGTTTAAGTAATTTTAATCATAAGATTAATCCTCTACACATGTGACACTGCATAGTGTGTCCTGTGAGCATCTGCACAGTATAAGCATTTACAAGCTACATACTGTTTCTAAAGTTAAAACATCCTCTGCAGTTGGTTGTTTGTATCACAAAAAGCTACATGCAAGAATGTCAGGAAAAATGCTGACAGACAAGAAAAGTGAGTGACACCACTGCAGGGATGCTTGATCTACTCTGTGGGTTCCATAACAAGATTGAAGACATATGTTGACAGAGGGTCAGAGATCAAACCGCATTGGCGTGTGTCTGTGTGTGTATGAAAAAAGGGACATACTCCCTTAAAAATATATTTTATGCTAGCCAAATGGATTATAGTTGGAAATGCCAAATAAAAAAAATGCATTTGGAAACTGAGGTCTGCAGGAAGGAAAAATATATATATATATTCTTAGAAGAGGTCTGACAGTGGCTAACAGAAAGTGATAAATTCTATGTTCTTAACCGCTGCATATAAGTTAAAATCAAATTCAGTTCTATTCAATTCAAGAATAGTTTATTGATCCCAAAGAGAACTGAAATGTTGCAGTAACCCTGTTTTTCTATTGACCTATTTTACATTCATAAACTCCAATTGTGGTAGATGTTAAAGCTGTAGGAAGCAGGTGTAACAGCGGCCTGGTGGCGGAACATTCAGCCAAATTTTGATTTCATTGAGTTTTCTGCATCTTCGCCACACTATGGCATGGCTCTTTTGACGGCTGCAGAAAACCAACGGAATCAAAATTTGCCGAGAGGGAGATGAGAAAAAAATTTATCAAAAATACTTTGCACAATTTATTATTAACTTATGAGTATTTCGGGAAATGATTTTGCCTTTTTCATTTTACTATTACATGTATTCTGATACTGATCTAATTATTTTGAGGCCTAATCAACACAAATTCACGGTAGTTATGTTGTATTTTGGCAACATCAAGCCAGCTAGAGGTGTCGCAGAGTAGAGAGATATCTCACTCACGCAGACTAATAAATATACATAGCTCCAATGGCAGAAACGAGGGAGACATATGGCGCATAAATTCATTTCGGATTCATCCACTCATGAGAGATGTTATTTCCCTGACCCAAGAGCGCACCTCAACAATTGGACACCTGTAAGCAGGCAGCGCACCCTGCCTCTACCTCAAAGTAAGAGGATGGTGCCACTGCACACATTCATATCTATTGATGCAATTTGCTGGAACCATAGTATTTTAGAGTGTCTTTGTGTAATCGAGAAGTGTTTTATATCATTTAGATTGTATAAATTACTATTTTGGAGCTAATAGTCATATGTGACATACAAACAAACTGACTCAGCTTCATGCTAACTGACCAAATCTACATTGTGTTATTGTGAAGTTTAATTAATAGCGCATATATTCACCTGAGAACTTTGATGTCTGTGTGTTACAGACCCTGGTTGTTTGCACTGAAGTATATATGACAATAAAGTAGTGAATCTCAATCTATTTACTTATTTATTTAATGGTATTTTAAATAGGCCTATAGGCTCATAGATGTTTAAAATTACTTGCAGCAACCTTGTTATTCTATGAAAAAAACAGAATTCAAAAATTGAAGGTCCTCTTCGAAACAGTTTTATTTAAATGTATACATTGTTTTATAAAAGGGGCTTATTTTAACAGAGCTACAGCCATGCACATTGGGTATCACTGTGTTGCCTTAGCAACGACTGCTTTCCTTTTTCATTGGGGGGAAGAAGCCGTCCCATTCTCGTTAATACCCTCCCACCTATAATCAAGGCGCCTTTCACAGCTGCCAGTGAGACTTCACTGGAAGTGAACCATGATAGTTAAGGGTTAGTGGTTAAGGACCAGTTTGGGATTGAGCCATTGAAAAAAAAGTATGATTCTAGTGCTGCATTCAGGATGCCAACTGCAGTGCAAACGGCAGATAAGTTATGTGAGGGAAATATTCGCCTGTTTATTAGAAAAATCAGTTTTCATCTCCTCCTTAGCGCACTGATGCGTTTTCAAAAAAAAAAAAAGAGGAGTGTAAAAAATGTTTTGTCAAATTTTGTGAGTTTATTAAAATTTTGCTGTTATCATCAATCTCTTCTAATGCAATACTTCAAAAAGCTCAAATAAAAGGTTGATGGAAACATGTCTGCTGAGACATTACTTGGGCCCATTTCGTATTTGACTTCATTAAATGACGAAATAATAGAGCAGTTAAAGTACTATACTCAGCTTTGCTGTTTTACTGAACTGCTGATCGGGTCATTTACAGCAGTTCATCTATAGTCTAGGTTAATAGGTTATATAATACATATAGACTATTGTTTTTCTGAAGCTCCAGCATATCCTGAATATTCTTCCTGACACTAGAAGCATTACAACAATATGTTGTCATGACAGCAAAGGAAAAAGATAGATCTGCAGACAACCATGCATAGCAAGACATCCTTTGTTTTCACATATAAACCACATCCAGACATAACAGGGTCTTGCTGTCTCTATCATTTTATTGCCATTGTCAAGGATGGGCACCTGTGGCCCTTGTGTTGATGCCATGGCAACAAACATGCACTGTTTCTTTGATGGCTCCTTGTTTGTCTCGCCCCAGGTTGTGTCTCCATCGGTTCGATTGGTGCAGGCTAGAGTACATCAGTTGCACCCTTTACCATGCTGGATTGGGTATGGATTTTTTGAATGGTGAAAAAATATTTTACATCAGGATTGAAGACGTTCACAATATTCATTTTCAAATGTTGCAAAATTAAAAAATACTCTTTTTAAAAATCTTACCGGAAATGCAAAATGAATTTTAGAAGAGATAAATTAAAAAAATGCAACAGATGTAAACTACCTTACAAAGCAGATTACCTTTGACCTGTGAGTAGGTCCAGATCTGATCTGACTGGGTCAGATTAGGAAAAGTAAAAAGAAACATTCTCAAGGGGTTCTTACATGTAAATAAAGTTGAGCTACAGTCACTACCACTGAAAAAACAACCAGGAATCAAGGAATACAATCAAAATACAAAGCAGCCTCCCACTTGATCACCAACCTTTGCACAATAATCTCAAAAACAAGTAGTGAAGGATTTTAATATATATCAAGGTATGATGAAAAATATGTTTTAAAAAAAGCAGCCACAACAAAGGCTTTGGAACGGTTTATAACTGGATGAGGCTGTTACAGTGACTCTCCATGAAGTTAGTACTTTTATTATTATTATTTTAAAAGACGGCAGCAAGATAAGCTGTGCATGTTCCACCAAGTCTCTTATAAGCATCCTTGTTATTCCATTTTTTTCTCTAAAGCTTAAATAGATTCTCTGTTTTACTTTATCTGTTTTCTGTAAGCCTGAGGTGATGTCATTCATAAAGTACGCTGTTCTTAAGCAGTTAGGCACCATCCTTAACTTGATACCAAAAGCTTATAGATGCTAACTTACTGTAGCTCAATTGGCACACCTAATGGCCATTAGAATTCCATTGGTCGGTTTATCCCCAAACATTGTCCATTCAAATCAAAGTTATTAAAACATATTCAAATTGCTGTTGCTTCACTGCAGTTACCATGGAAAAAATTATGTTCTTTCCATTAGGTCTTTGGACAAAAAAAAAAAGTCAAATCATTTTTATAGACAGGACAGATGATTTAAACTTCTTTTCATCCAATTTAAATATTAATCTGAGCGCAGCAAAGAGAAAGTAGGATTTTTAGCAAAATGTGTTGTAATTTTTTTTAAATAATTCTTGTGCATAGAAATATAAGACATCTATTTATTCAGTTTATTAGCAAAAAAGATGTTTTATGGGTAAGTAGTTTGTAAGGGCCATAGCATTAATGATTATATATATATGTATATGGACTGAAACAATGAAAATTGCCCAGAATGTCTCTGCTGTTAGATGTTTAAGAAAAATAATAAGTAGCTTGATGGAAACGTTTGGTGGTGGAAAAAAAAGGGAAGTTACAACAGAAAAAAAACTTGTGTGTGGTTAAAGTAATAAATAGGCTGACCACAGCAAAACTGACAGCATTTTTATTGTCTCCATAGGATTTGTAACCATTGTGTTACATATTACTCAAAGATTCATTAAGTTTAAGCATTGCAACTGTGGATTTGCAAAAAAAACTCTGAATATGTACACAGCTTAAGTCCAAAATATGGTTAAAGTCCGTTTAATCCGACAAAATATGAAAGTATAATTGATTAACTTCCTCACAACCTACTGTGGTTTAGAACCTTGTGGGCAACAAGCTGTGCAATCCCAGCTTGACTCTGCATTCCATCTGCTCAGCTATCATCTGTAATCATTGTACCAGAGACTGTGGTGACATTTTTCTAAAAACCTTAATCAGAGGTCAACATGATTTCTGCTATGCCTCAATCACACTTTATCTTGTGAGCTAAAATGCTTTCTATCTAAACAAAAAACTCCTTGGTAGTAAGAAGCAGTGCTTAATGATTGGTAGAAGGCATCTTATAATGTAAATCTTTGCCTTTTAAAACCATTCTGATTTATTTTTTTTACACGAGTCACAAATGCTTTTGGAGCTGAAGTATTACTTTTTACAGCCTATTAATTGCAGGGGCGGATTTAGGAAATTTGGGGCCCTAGGCAAAGAGAGGCAGAGGGCCCTCCGAATTGAGAAGACAAAACATAAAATAGACACATTATATAGATAGAGACATTTTAATAGAATAGATATCCATTATTTGTTCTAGGTTTTGTTCCTCTCTTTCTGTCCCTTTTCTTGTTGTTTTCTTCTGTATGTTTTGTACTCAGCTGACCTTTCATGCTGTCTCAAAAACAATCAAAGCTAAGCTCACTTAGCTGATTGCTCCTTCTTGTGTTTCAAAAAAGGTGACGGCGAAATTAAATAACACAGTCCTTCTTTTTTTAGACAAGCCGTGATCTGCTTATCTTTTCTCCATTTTTCATTTGAATGAAATAATAGCTGGAAGTAATTCCGCACCCATCTCCATTTTTTGGAAGGATCTCGTCCTTCACCTGGAGTGGTCCTCCCCGTAGTATCGAGCAGTGTGCTTGATCAGACAGCTTCTTTGACCAGAGTGCTGGGTCTCTCGGAGCCCATCTCTGTCTCATGCTGAAAACAATCATACATAAAACACAGTATAAGGCTTTTACCCAGTGGTTTAATATAAGTATATTTACTCACTTGTTAAAGTAGAAAAAGGATGTTACACAACTTCAATTTTGTCTACGTCACTGAAAGTCAGAGGATTAATATAATGCATGTAACAGGACACATACAAATATGACAATAGCTTAAACTACTGAACAGTAAATGATTTCATCTATAATTAATAATCTATAATTAACTCGACCCTCAGCATCCACAGCAGTACACAATAACATGCATAAAAGCAATATGATTAAAGTAGAATAACTTGTACAATTAATCCAACAGAAAACTTACTTTAAAATCACCCATCTTCAATAAGGTAAATAAATACTACTTTATATATTAAAATTTATTAAACAATATTTTAATACTCATCAGTAGTTCATCTCAATGCGACGGACCCTCCTCCACAGGTGCCAACATGCCACTTAGACTGCTGCTGATTGTGGGTTAATGCTGTTGGTGTTAGCCGCTACCGCAGTGAAGAAGCAGAAGTCAGTCATTTTCGGTAACTTTAAAAGCAGCTTCCTACTTTCCTCCGTCTTTCTCCTTTTTTCGGTACCGCTAGGGTAGCTTCTTTTCATCGTTCTTTTCTTTTCCTCTCTTCTCTTCTCTGCTCGTCTCTTTGCGCCGTCTGTTTTCAACTGTTTTGCTGCCGTGTGTTTGGACCTTTCTGCACATGCGCAGACTCACTTAATATAATAAGCATTCTGATGGCATTTTAGCTAAAGGAATTTTATCAAAAACATAATTAATGTGGACAAATAAGTAATAGCTTTTTTAACCATACATGTAAAAGGATTTTCATGGAGCCCCCCAGGAACTCGGGGCCCTGGGCAACTGCCTATGTTTGCTTAATGGTAAGACCGCCCCTGCTTAATCGTAAAAGTGGAAGTGGATGTTTGCTTATGGATACACCGTGTACATTTTTACTAGAGTACTTAGATGGTGCTATTAGAATCTGCAGATTTCTATTTTAACTAAGCACACAAGCAGATAATTAATTCTTCTGCACAGGGCTATTAATCGCTGAGATTGCCTGCTGTTTGGAATGAAGGCAATCAGCTTTTAGCCTTTCACAAAATACAGCTGTTTCATTTCCTTCTATTGACCTATTTTCTATTCATAACCTCCAGCATATTGCAAAATTATATTTTACTTCATCTGGGGGAGAAATAACTTTAACCTTCCTATGTTAATCTTTACATAATGTCAAACATAGGACTAGGCTACATTGATTTCTTATGCCCTGCCATTTTCTCTGTAATGGTATCCATTTCTCAGTGCTCCCACAATCTGACTCATAGCACTGCCTCAGTGAAAAACTAATGAGGTAATTTGAGCTATTGTGAATTAGTGTGAATTAAAATGTACAAAAACGGAGCATTTGATTGATGTAATTAAGGAGAAGGGTTCTTTAAGACATCCTAAAAGCTTTTTGGATTATGCTTTTGTATGACGTTGGTACCCATCACACACCAAGCATATGTAAAGGTCTCACTGACACTAATTGTCTACTTGGGTGGAAGTCTTTTGCATGATGACTCATCCCTCCATCCCCACAGTGCACTGGGGATGAATCTCTCCACACAGACACACAGAGAGAAGGATGCCTTTAAAGAGGAGCTCACTGGAAAATTACAACAGCTCTGGAGGGAAGGACAATCAAGGCTGTGACTCAGTCAACACTGAATCTTACAGGAAGAAGCTGAGCTTCGAGGCAAACACTTATGTCTGTCATACTTCATGTAAATATTCACTTTGGATAGTGAGAAATATTGCACATATTTATATTCTGCTCTGGTGAATCAAAACCACATTATTTATTGAGCTTAAAAAAAGCTGTTTATTGGCTAATCAGATGTTAATACCTTAATTGAAAACAATAGAAATTGAAAGACCCCTTCATTGTCCCACAATTTGGAAATTGTGGCATTACAGTAGCAAAAGGTTTTAATAAAAGTGGTCACAAAAATGTGGACCTTAAAGAGTGTATGAAAATAACAAAATAAGTGTGGAGATAAGAAAATAAACAAATAAATACTGTACTGTACTGTGTTTTTACAATATAAATACTGTGCACCTGGAGAACAAATAATCAATATACAGCTGTGGACATTTTTACAGTAGTGGATATATGAAAAAATAGCAATGCCAGAGATGTGCAAAATGACAGCAGCATGTTATTGAAGTGACGCAAGCACAGAAACTGTGTAAAATCAGCATGAACGTAACAACTCTATTGAGGGTTGTTGGGAACAGAGGTGGTTATAAAGTCTTCCAGCTGCTGAGTGGAAGGGATCTGTAATAACGCTCCTTGGTGCATTTAGTGCAGCAGTTCTGTCACGTAAAGGGCTGTCCAGTTCAGCACCAGTTTCATGCATGGGGTGGGAAATAGCGATTTTACGGGAAGAATAATCCCTGTAAGTGAGCCCCTGAAAAGTGTTGTTGTAATCCTTGGATTCTATTAAAGTTACCCCTTTAAAGTAGGTCTCAACACTGATCCTTGAGATATACTTGTAGGTTTAAGATGCATCCATTAACCTTATCCCTTATCCCTCCTCTTCAAATCGCACCTTTTTTGTTCCCTTTGACCATATTAGACTTTTCTTTTTTTTTTTTTCCCTAACCGCCTCCATTTGTTTCGGGCTTTGTTTACTTCACCTCGTTCTTCACTAATTTGCTCTATTGCATTGTGAAATATCAATATATGACCAGCCGACCTAAAATATCTTGATTATATATATAGTCATGCAACCAAACATAGAACTTTTTCTGTTTCTTCAGTTTTAACCAGTGGAAAGTCACTATTTAATAGAGGGGCAGGATTACTAAATTAAGATAGTGTCTTTATGTTTGAGCTGCAATTCATGTACACATCAACACCATTTCAGTGACAGAAACTAGTTGTCTTTTATAAACAGGTTACAATTTCATTAGATGAAATAAGAAAACAAGAAATAAAGAAACAAAGATAACTCAAAAACAATAATAAGTGTGTGATAAAGAATTGTATATCTACAAATCCTTCTAACTAAGCAAATCTCATGTCAATCAAATTAATAAATCAGATTCAACACTAGTACTATCCCCTCATCTCCTTGATTTCCTACAAGAACTTTTGAGCAAACATATTTTTGCAAACAGCTTTTTGCTAGAATGCCTCAATGAGGTGGCAAACCAGGAGGAGATTATTGTTTTCAACTTAACAGGTGCAATGATGAACTAATGAATTCAAAAAATGAAATTGACATTTTTATATGGACTTTCTATATTCAGAAGGGTTGAGCAGTCCCCCTGCTTTAAAAGAATGTCCCAACAGATCACAATTGTCTGAATCTAAAGAATTATGATGTGATCAACAATAAAAATGAAGTAAAAAAACTCTTATTTTGCATCTCTTCTTAAAGATATGAATGTACTGAATACCACTCATACTGATGTTACATAATTGCTCACAATTTGATGCACATGTTCAAATGAGTCAGAAGTTGTCAATTTACATGTCAACTTTTTCTGGCTGAATTCTTTAACTGGGGTTTGTGTTTGCATCACTGATTATGCTCTTTACTTAAAGCCCATGGGATCACCAGCTAACTCATACTGACACACATTCCCACCAGCAAGGTTCTGCATTTACCCGAATCACCGGCAGTTGCCAAAGCAACTGTATTCAGGGTTTGTGTGTGTATAGAGGTTTGTATTTGTTAAAAGAAAATAATAAATCAAATTATATATTTCCTGATGAAATTTTTATGTGCCATTTGGTGCTTAGCAACTGAGCCTGAGCTAAAGGTTGTGTTGGCAAGTTTGTAGACCTTGCATCAGGTAAGAGGGTAAGATAAAAAGAGAAAAACTGTCTAAGTCTCTAGATCATTCATTATATGGCCAAGAAGGTTGTCCTGTTCATTTAAAAAAGATTAATGATTCATCATATAATATTAAAACATTCTCTCTGGCTCAGCATTTTTCTACAGAACACATTATTATAATGAAAAACTGTTTTAATCAAAGGTAAATAAAGTACAATAAAGTACAGATACATGGAGGGTTGTTGCTTTTATTTAGAAATTATAAGTGGGTTATATTTTTGTGGTAGTCGTTGTTCCATACTGATCTAAGCCTAGCCTTAGTGTCGAGGCATATACTGTATTGATCTGCTATGTGAGATCCGAGAGCTTTTATCTTATAGGGTATGTCAGGCTATGTTTTGAAAAGCGTGCCATGATTGTGTTTTAAGGTTAAATTGCATAAGTATTTAATTCAAAACCAATTTCCAATTATTGACAGCATAATAGTACACAGTGATTAGTGAAATATAAGGCTTTTACTTTGAACTTTCCTGTGGGATCTTATTTTAAAAGGCCACAGTAGTATGGAAAATGATTCAAAACATGTAGTCAGTCTTTCAGAACTGTTTGAGTTACTCATACAATGTTGTCTTCTTGTTCAAGCCTACTCTGTACACCCAGAACTAGAACCAAATATGCGTACTAATACTAATTCAGACAGCAAAGAGACTTTCAATGTAGACCACATTCTTACATATGATGGACAACAACCCTATAATTATGAGCCCATTGCCCAAGAGAGCAAAGAGACAGTGGAGGGAAAATTACTGGCCAAAGAAGACAGGTTGAGTTGTGGTGTGAGAGCAATTGGTGAAGTCAAGGGCAGGTGTCATGTTAGAGATCACAGTTATATTGCGTGCTAACATTATAATATCATACTGACATTATTTGGGTTGCTGGTTAAAAAAGCAATTAGTAAATGTATTAAATTGTAATGATTTTATTTAAGTCATTGCTGGACTGTTGAAGTAATGTAATTTAAGACAGCCATTGTAGTGCCATACCTTGTCCTCAGAGGCAGTTTTGCTATTTTTAAAAACATCAAAACCATTCTAAAAGTTACTGTATTGTAGTGATCTGTTTTTAGAACTTAAAAGAGATTGCTTCAAAGAACACCAGCTGCTGGTGGGGCAATATCCAGAGATTTTTGTGTGGGTGTGAGCTGCACCGCCAGAGACAATAGATCAGTTTTTATTCCTTTTATTTAAGGTTTCTCCATAATTCATATTGATCCCATTCACAGTACCTTATAAGCCATTCACAAGCAAGTGCGTCCATCTGCTCCCATAAGATTTGCATGTAGAGTGGAACAGCAGTAGAATCTCAGTCCCTCTGAGGAAAAAATTTCATTCTTTTCTGCATCATTCTGTTGGTGAGGGATCTCAGTATGCAGCTGCAATCTGCATATGTCCTCTATACCCAATAACTACCTACTCTCCTCAAAGGGCTGAAGCAACGCCGACTATTTGACTCATACATGTGACTTCAAATGTCATGACTTGTTAAAAAAAGCAGTTTTTTCTTACAGAGCATGCTAAGAAATGTCACTTTTATTAGTAAATTTAATTTTATGGCACCCCAAAAAAAATAAAAATTCTAAATAAACTTTTAGAAAAGATTTGGCTGAATTTTGCCATTGTTATTATCTGTATCTGATACAAAAAAAAAAAGTAAGGATAATGGCAAAAAAAACAACAAAAAAAACCAGCTACAACTCTGAATTCTGCATAAACCAACTGCGCTCTCTACTCTGAGTTTTGATTTGATTCCTCTCCATTTCCAATTTATTCTAATGGGATTTTTGGGCTGCGTTCACAAGGATATTCTATGTTCCTTGATTTGCTATTGCAGGCCCCACTAATTTATTTCTAAAGTTTGACATTTTTTGTTATTTTTTATCTCAGTTTTACTAAAAATGTGTACATGAAAAAAGTTAGAAAAAAAGTTTTCTTGAATTTGGCCAGCGGCCAAATTCATTTTTCCCTGCGAGTGGTCTAGCCTCGATCAATTCCCTGTGCCTAGAACTGGCAGGCCAATCACAACGCAGAGATGTGTTTTGAATTTTCGGATGCAAAGCAGGAGGGGTTTTGAGGGTGTGACGACAAAGCTGCGCGACACTGGTGAAAACACAACAAGGAAGATGTCCACAACTATTGAAAAGTTCTCGCTTGACTCAGCTTTGGAATCAGTTTTAGAAGGATTAGACTTTGGGTTTTTGTTCAAACGTGCAGGAAAAGGCTCTACGCTTATTCATTTTTAAGGACGTGTTCTCCGTTTTACGGACAGGCTGTTTGTTTACATATCCCCACCAGCTTCCTGTCTCGCTTACTACGTCACAGTCAGTTGCACTCATTGGTCAATGCGTTGGCCAATAGGCACTGACATGGTTTGAAAAACAACGGGTTGTTCTCATCAACAATCTTCCAATGTCTCATTCATTGGGGCAAGACTAAATTACACATTTAATCTCACATTTAGTCTGGTTTATCAGGCTACCTGCTTTCGAATATAAAAAAACGCACAGAAAAACAGCCAGGATGATAGGAACTTTTGGAATTTTTCTTCGAAAAAAATCTTTGACACTCTAATGTTTTACTGACAACCTAAGTCTTCACAAAAGTTGATGAAGCCAGCATTAAAAAATCCCCTTCATACCCAGTTTTTAAACTTAATGAAATGGGGTAGTCCTTCCTTTTACATGTTTTATCTAGATATAAATATCAGCATCAGTATTTACGGTTAACTACAGAACCAGGCGTTGTTTCCTTGAAGGAGTGTTAGTTCACCTGTACATCCTGTTAGATTGAAAACACAACAAACACAGTGATTTTACATGTTGATTGCATACTTGCAGCAAAATAAAAACCATTCTATCATTGAGGGGGAAAAAATTAGCAAAAATAGTCAGTAGTTAAGCTTTTTCACTCATCAGCTCTAAGCAACTAAACTGAACTAAGCTTCTCTCTTGAAGTTTATAACATTGCCATTGTGTAGTTACCTTCCTGCCTTTTCAGGACTCAATAAAGCAGCTTTCAAAGTAACTCAGGGACAAAGCCACAAAGAACCCAAACTGAAATGTTGGTGATCTGCTATTAACAGGGGAATTTAATTATATTTATATAGTTAGTTTAGAGCTTTCGGGTTATGGTGCTAAAAGGCCTTGTTTGGAATTAAAAAATAAATCAAGGGGGGGTGCTTGTGTGAGCAAAACTGGGAATAGCACCATAACAAATATTCTAGGATTATTAAATCAGCTTAGAGCATCTGATACTACCTGGGCTAAGTAAAACAATACATATACTGTATACAGGGGAGCAAGGTACAGTAAAACTAAAGACAGAGAGGAAGGACACTGTAACAGCTGTTCTTTCTTTGAACCACTTAGCTTTAAATTGAATTAAATTCAGGCCTGATGACTTCATGCTTGAGCACTTAGAGACTCAGAAGTTATTACATCATCAAATTGGAAATTGTCCCAGTGATTTCATCCTCTTGATGAAGGTTGATAAATGTGTGGAGGTTGTGTATTGCATTAAGGATTTAAGGCCCCGTCCACACAAAGTCAAACCCTGGCCTAAACGCACACATTTTTTCACCAAACCAACCTCTCATCCATACTGAAGCCGGGTTTCGGGGTCTGTAAACGATCTTTTTTTTATTAAGCCTTCTTAGTGGGAAGATTTTGAAACGCCATTTTTGCAGTTCCATCTTTAAGCTCTAACGCATTTTTTTTTTTCTTACGCGCGCATGCGTCAAGTAGCGTCGCCTCTAAACACGCACACACAGTATCACAACAACAATGGCGCCCGTACTGTGTTGAATGGTTGCTGCTCATGCTACTCACCCTGCTGTCGGGCTTACAACAGAATCTTCTTCTGGAATATCTCCAGGAAGAACAGAGCAATATAGACTCCATAGTTCAGCACCTGAATTTGACTTAACCACGAAAATGGACCCGCAGGGGTTTTCCGGTTTGGTTGTTGTATAAATATTACTGCGCATGCCCAACATTTCATTGCCTGTTTTCGCCTATTTTGCTTTGGCACCACAGCGCCACTGGCATACATTTTGAAGCGTTTTTCATGCGTTTGTGTGATCGATCACATTTATTTTATGTCTCCATCTTTACGACAAACGTTCTGGAAAATATTAGCGTTTCATGTTTGTTTTGACTTCGTGTGGACGGGGCCTCAGGGGCCCATGAGGTTTTGAGTAAAATTTAGTAGTATAAAGAAACAAAAACATTGTTTAAGCTTTTTTTTCCTATTGTCAAGTAAAGTAGGTTTAATAAGTAATACCTCTTTTTACTAACAGATCAAAACATAGTTTTATTGTTATCAATAACAACTGAACATTTATCTTGAGTGCAAATAGCCAATTTTTCATTTATTGGTGGTGGTGGGTATGACTGCTGGTCCCTAATATGGAGGAGAGTTGCCTGTCTAGAATGCACGTTCTTTCCCACATAATGTTGAGTCCTGTGTCATAAGAGAGTAACTAAAGTTTGAGGGTAAGGTGGTTGTTTATAACCTGGCAGTAGCCAGAATAATATGTGTAGAACTGAGTTGAGTTCTGCGTTATCAATCTGTGATGGCTGCCGTTCAGTCTGTCTGTGAAAGGTAGGGAAGTTTAGTACAATACATCGAGCTGTTTGGGTGGTGTGCCAGCTAGTACCCACGTTCCATATTACGCTTTCAGCCAATCGTAGTGTGTGAAAACTTGTAAGCTGAAAAATCAATTGTCAGAATCTTTCCCATTTACAAATGCAAGAAGCGCTTCTCTTTGCTCCTTCTTTAAAGGAGAAATTGTTACAATTTTGGCCAAAACTGAGTCTATTGCGGTATTGACCGGTAAGTCCTCCAACGTAGCCATGTTTGTAATGCCCCAGCAAGGCCCTTTTGACTGTTGTCAGTTTGTTGTGAGACTGAAAACTCGTTAAAATCCACATTAGGCATATTATGGCATATTGTTTTGGAGGATCCTCTGTCTTGACCCTCCATATCTGATGGCAGTTCAGGGGTCCCCTTGTATTTCTTCTTCCTTGCCTTTATTGACCCTTTGGTTCTTGCTATGTCTCAGGTCAGTGCTTGCCTCGCAGTAGTGTATTAGTCCTTGGCTTATTGAGTGTGCAATTTACCCATATTTAAAATAAAGCCCTTCCATTCCTGTGGCATCTCATGTTTTGGCTAGATAAATATGTGCAGTAATCACAACACACAAAAACATGCACACTCTCAATACAACAGGGAGTATAATTAATACAAGATTCAGGCATATTTTTCTCAGAAGTGGCCATATTTTATGTTAAGTTACATACATTTACATTTCAGCCTCCTTTGTGCTAACGGTAAAAGAAACAAAACACCAACAGTTAACAACGTGAGACTTGCATCCAAACACTACAAAAGCTGTGTCTCTGCATACATTCCTTTCTGGAAAAGACTAACAAGAACAGGCACACACATAAATGCATCCACAGCTACACTACAGCACTCGGTGCATTGAGTCCATTCCAGTCCATTGATAAACCACCTAACTTAGGCTCGGATTTTTGTCTTGGTCACAATGTATGAAATGACATTTAGAGCTACAAAAACAAGTTTCAGCAAATGAACTAGAAGGTTTAAAATCAATGTGACAATTAAAATATAAAATACATTATCGAAGAATAAAACATTGGCATTATAAAATGTTCTTTAATAGTCAACATTTTTTTTACAATATGATCAAACTTGGTTCTTTCTGCTATTGATATGATGGTCTATTGATTCTGAACTATAAGAGGAAGAGCTACAAAGAGAAGCAGAGTGAGCATAGGTAGAAGAGAAGAAGAAAGGAAAGTGTAAAAGCAACATTTTGGACATTCGGCAATGGAGTGTTGGTTTGTTGTTGTCATGAAGCTAAATTTGCACGTTAACAAGGGATTCTCTGTAGCAGTCTTTGGGATAGTTTAAAGCTATAGGGTTAACTTTAACATGACCTGCCTACTAAATAAACCCCAAAACTTGAAACATAAGAGATCTCATGAATGACTGAAGTATGACATCACTTGAAATATGATCTTGTCCTTTTCATATTTTTTTATTTTTTTTTAACCACCCCAACTTACCCAAACCACTATTTTCCTAGTTAATGTCCAATGATTCCGCGCTGATGATACATCATATCCTGCCAATCCCCACTTAATAGCATTTAAGGTTGCACCAGTTTAGCTATGGGTAAGAGACTTAACAACAACCTCAGCTTTTCTATTCCTCTGACATGACATGCCACTTGGCAATCTGGCGACGTGGGTGGTCACAGATCTCTCTCCAGTGCTCACCGGCTGTTCCTGCCGCTGATGTTCCCAATAACAGACGCCCAAGAACAGCATTGGGGTTGCGTGAAGATCCATTGTCTGAGTCCATCAGAAGCAGCTCTACACTGGTGTCCCTCAGACCCTCTTCAGAGGGCAGATCAAACACAAAAAGCTCATTAAAGACTGGGTTTGGAGAACATTTTTTCACATGGGTCTTCTTCTTGCATATGCGCTTCTTTCCATGATACATGTTCACTTTGACATATGGATCTAGAGAAAAGGATGGAAATAGCAGTTAGAAACATTGCAAAGATGCAAGGAAAACAATGAAAATATCCATCCTTCTAGCAGTTGACTAGTGGCCTGTTATTCCCAGGCCAGATCAATAAAACAATCAATAAAGCAGAAGAGATGGATGTTAGTGATGATAACATAAAATCTTCACTGTACAACTGGGGTGTGCATATCTCTGTGTGCTTGTCACTAAAGTGCTTCAGGTCACATCCTGTTCAGATTCCTTCAGTGCAGTAATGGTGACATTAAAATAGCTTTTACAGCCTCATATTGGCAGAAAAAGTTTCTTATTAAGCATGTTGCAAGATCACAGGATTGTGTGTCGAACAGTGTTAGTGCCTGCAGATGTTCTTTTACTAAAAAGTTGTACATACCACTTGGACCATTGTTTTCAGTCTTAGGAAGATGCCGGGCTTTGAGGACTACCACCGTTAAAGTGTTGGTGGTAGACTGGTAGCACAAAGAGAGCAGCAGTTCTCCTCGACCTAAGGACTTCTGTGTAGGGAATGGGAATGATGGCAAAATTAAAGATAATTGAAAGAAAAGAAAAGAAAAAAAAAAGAAAGTGCAGGTAAAAAAAAAAATAGAAAGAGGAGACAAAGAACAGGAAGGTTCCGGTTAACACTAGAACTTCTACGGAGGGGTCAATTTACCTTTTTACCTAAAAGCCCTACAAGAGGATCATTTGACCCTTTGGACCTCCTGCGGACACTCCTTTTGTTGTGGAAATGTGGCTGTTAGCAGCTCATAGCTGTCACTTGAGTCAGAGAGTCGCTTGAGCCTCTTTGGGGAAGCTACACAGGCTCAACTAAAAGCTTGGCCAAGGCAAGCTTTTAGTATAGTTTTTAGTGGATTTTTATGCAGTGAATCATCAGGATCAACGAGAATTTGGGATCAAAACTCTAAATATTTATTGTTAAAAAAATACAAAACAAAATATATTTACAATGAATGGAAAAGCAACTGTTTTCCCAGTTTTCGTGTGGAAGGTTGTTTCATAAGTAACTTATTTTTGTGTGCCAAAAATAGAAGAGAAAGAAATTACAAAGAAAAAAAAAGCAGACAATGGCTTGAGCTTTCAATCACTGCACTATGGAACTATTGATTACACTATGGAAATACTGACTTGAATTATGTCTCATTTCTTTTACTTCTATATCTCTATATTATATCATAAATGTATCTGTCAACACTCTTTCCTGGTCATGTTAATCTTGTCTGCCTCAACTGACCTAGTATGTTTTTTTGCACATTTTTTTGCAACTCATAGAATGTTCTTTGCACAATTATCTTTATTACTCTTACTTGTACATAACCCTTTGCAAGGATGTACTAAATGATTGAGACATGTACAAAAGCATTTGAAATTGGATGAAAGTTATGATAAATGCCATTCTGTTGTGAGGAACTGCAAATTAGTTTTGGGATTTGTCCATGTTTTGAGAATGACATCTCAATTTCAAGAAATGAGCAAAACCAAGGGAGAAAAACTGTAACACACTGGGAAGAAGCTGTCTGTCCCTGTTTGTCTTGGCTGTTACCACTGTGAGGTGTGACCCCCTCACCCCTCACCCCACACATGGCCCATAACAGCCTCATTACCATGACAAAATGAGTGATTAGTGTATTCGGGAAAAGCCGCCGGGTCAATTGACCCCTCTCTGGTAGTTCTAGGTAGGCAGAAAAATCCTGGTATTTCTAGTGTTAATACCTTTGGAACAAGACTTTTACCAAAACTGATTAGGTCAACTTACATGTTTAATTTACAATACAAAGCAAACTCAAGTTGTCTTGACATTGTTTTTTTTGCTTTAGACATTAGGATAGCTCTCTAGACAGGCATAATGAAAGTTGCCCTTTTCCCTGCAAAAACAGCCCTGACCTTTCAAGGTGTATGTTATATCTGGCATCAATTTCCTAAGTAGTGCGATGGTCTGCATTGATATGAAGAAAAAAACTACAATGTGCTATGTATTTTGCAATCTTTTTGTAACACCAAGCTACTTGTCAGCTACCCTCTGACAGATCCTGTAATACATGAAAATAATATTTCAGTGGTCAAAAGCATCTAGATCTTTATAGCATACCTAAAGTAAATTTGTGCTTTCTATGCCTGAATTATTTTTGCAAAGGCATACACTAGCAGCTGGCATTCCAGCAACTCCACTATTTCAGCTTGTTTCCTGAAGTAATTCTGAAATTAGTTGTTATTAGCCAGCCAGGCTTAATTACACAGAGTGTACATTGCTGTAATAAAGTCTGGCAAATTGCTGTTGACTCCAGCCAGATCTGGCAGGCCCAATCAAAGCTCAGGAGGCAGAATTTGTGATGCATGACTCCAGTGCCAGAAGTATGCATAATGCAGCAGCGCTTCTATGCCGGTGACCACAACGCAGAAATCTTGGAGTTTTGTGTCACATCCATAGTTACCTTATGGTTCTGACCCTAAAAAGTTGATGCTGATAGTCCTGCCTTTGAAATCTAGGTATATTAGCTCTTTACCAGAATGACATGCTGTGTATACATATCTGTTTGTCTGCCAGGCTGGTTATTAATGGACACCATAGTTTGCTGTTTTTTACCACTGTTTAAAGTAATAAACATACAACTATGTTTTGATCTTTCTTGAATGCTTCACCTTCATGTAATATGCCTTATTACACAACAGAACTCCCAAATATAGCCTTGGTGGTGCAAGATATATTGTTTGGTATTTTGACCTTAGCATAATCCCTGCACAATCTCTCTGGTAGTAAGTCTTATGTCTGTTAGGCTAAAAAATGTATAACTTGGACCACAGAAACTATACAATTTTTTTTTTTTTTGCAAATGAACAAACGTTGCTGATGGACTGTGTTGATCTGCAGGTTGCAAATGATGATTATATAATGCAAATGCATATATGTGCATATTTACAAACCAAAAATTAACCCAGTGCTTTTCCTTAGTTTTCACTCTAGACAGCTGAGTATAGAGATTCTCAACATTATCTTCCAATGTGTTAAATTATCAGATCCTTAGTGATATAAAATGTCTGACTAACAAATCACTAACACTTTATTTGTAGAGGATTTCTTTTTTTTCTGCTCCACATATGCATGTACTTGTATCCACACCCACAAGGCGCCTGGGATTTTGCCATCACACATAACAGGATTTCCAACCCCTGCAGATAGTTGCCATGGAAATGGAACTCCTATCCCTGACCTGAAATTCATCACCAAAAAATACAAATCTGTTTGCTGTATTCTGGGTACCTAAAAGAATTGTAAAAAATGTTTATCATGTTTGGTGTATCTTCAACCTCTAATGGTAATTCTGCTTACTGGATGATTTTTTTTCTCTTATTGCACTTATGTGATCGGCTCTATTAAACAACACGATTCCCCAAAATAAAGCAGAAAGGTAAAATACCACAACAAAAAATTGTTACCTGCTAACCAGGGACAGGATTCTATCTAATATAACATTTGATTAAAACACCTGCTTATGGCAATTCTGCATCGATCAACTGTTGTGCTGTGTGCCAACACCCACTCAGATGAGGCAATGGGACACAGTTTAAGCCTCACAGACAAAGGGAGCCACCACCCTGCTAGCAAAGAAATGCCTTTTATCAAATATCATCATGTAAGAACGCCTGCTGTAAACTGGAACTATTTCTTTGAAATATAATTAATAAGATAGAAATGATTTAGTTGCATGGTAAATCTTTTCTGCAGCAAATCTGTACCATGGCAAACAATGCTCCTTATTACAGAACATTTTCCTTCAAAATTACTTGCAACAATAAATTCATAAATAGAATCCTGTATTTGTCATAAATGCTATGCAGACATGTCCATGTATATTTTTTGTTAATGACAAAACAGCAGCAGCAAGAAGTTTAAATGTTCATGATATGGTTTAATTCATCTTTAGGAATATTCTGCTGATTGTAAGCAAATTTAAATAGGAATGCTTACAGAGGAATGAGAAACCTCCATACACCCTACCTGATGAAAAAAAAAACAGTCACAAAAAGCCTTTTTTAATTTGTCCAAACCTAATATAGCCCACCTTATACTAAGCAAACCATGCAGCGTCATTCTAAGCTTTCAAATCCATACATAGGATACTTTAATAGATCTATTAAGTCTCTACAGAGAGATAAGCTTCCCATCTGTCTTCTCCGGTGACTTAATTTCACATTAATTCTTTACCAAACTCGTTACCAAAGTAAGACACAGACAGCAATGATCCTTACATTTAGATATAGTTAAATAACACTTGTACTGTGTGGTTTTAATTTAGGATCAATATGTTATTATTTGTATACATTTATGTCAACTTTCATTTGTAAAAGAATTGAGAAAACATTTAGGGGGATATTATGGAATGAAAACATTTTACCGTCTGAAAAGCTGTATTAAATTAAATTTCGTTTTTTGTACAAACTCTGTACAAAATTATAATAAAAGTTGTGTAAGCCTAAGTCTAATTTGCCCTAAATATTTTTTTTAAACCCCAAAATATCTGTACTTATATAAATCGTAATTTAGAGTTGAATTTAGCAATGATTACATAGCAAATTGCCATTTGGCAAATTACTTAGCAATGAAAAAGGGGAAGCAGCAAAATTCACAATGAGTTCAGAAGATTGGAATATTTACCTGAAGAGGACAATTTGCCATAATGTTGTTTTCTTGCTAACAAATTCACATAATTAGAGTTCATTAGATTTGTTCTTCTGAAAGGTAATACTCTTTGCTGTGTTTTTATCTTTTAAAAGCATTGGCATAAGAGCCAACTGGTTTGATTGTGGTGGTGGTGGTTGGAGGAATTCAGGGTGGGGCTGCAGTCAGAGTGGAGGTAGAGAATTTTTTGCTCTACGAATAGTACTCAACACCCACAGCTAGTGGTTTCACTTACTGTATTACAACCCCTTTAAGTATTTGGAGATAACTTCCAAAATAATTTTGTGGCTTAATGTTATGCTATTAAAAGCATTGTTTTAGTTATATACCTCTATTTTTGTAATGTGTGTGTTTTTTATTTATACGATATATTCATTTATGTTACATCAACTGATTTAGGCCAAGCATAGTGCAACAGTGGAGGAAATATCAGTCTTCTGCCGAAAAACCCTAACCCTAATCCAACAACACTGCACACATAAACTGACATTTAAGGGCAAAGTAAAATCTGTCTTTTGGGAAAGATCCAAGGTATTCTTTAAGATGATTAACTCTGCAGAAACTGCTGTAGTTTGTTTAATCGCTCAGAAAAATCTTGTATGTACAAACCAAACTATGTAAATGGCCCCCTAAATATGAATGGATGGGAATTTATTTTTGCCATATTGTTGCCTTGGGACAAACTGATAACAGGATTCAGGGTGTACTCTTGTTTTGTGATCTGAAAACACAAGGCCCCCTGAGATCCCATAGGGATTAAGCTGGTTAACAAATTCTTAAATAAATTAAATATTTGCACATCATCTTACCTTTACATTTTTCTTGATAATCTCTCGGCTCATCAGGACACGCCCCTCAGACAAGTCGATTCCCGACAAAGGCACAAGAGTCTCTCCAATGATCTCATCACGAGAGAACCGATCAAAGCTCAGTACCATGAAGTGGAGGGCCAGCTCAGACACCCGGGCTAGTGGGATCCCATAGAAACTGAAGGTCTCATCGAAGGCAGGATCTAAAGTCTTCCGAAGGACTCTTGTCTTCACTCTGTGCTTTTTCTCAGGCAGCAGGGTCAGCTTGATGTAAGGGTCAGAGGTAAGTGACTGCTCATCTGTTGGACTCAGACCATGGGCCTCCTGGATTAAAATAAATGAAAATCAAATTACTTAAGATATAAGTTTGGAAACAAGCAAGATGTTCATCTTAAAAAGTTATAAATGTATGGTACCTTAATGTGAACAATAAATGCCTTCTTCTCTGCCTGGTACTCAAGAGAGAAGTGAAGTGTCCCTAAACCACACTCCTTTTCTTCTCCCTGAGGCCTGTCAGCAGCAGGGGTGGGTGCCTGGCTTGAGAGAGCACTGGATGGTGAGGGGAGGTCACAGCGTTCCATTGCACCAGGTTGAGTGAATCCTGTCTGCGGAGAGAGAAGCTCCAGATCTGGGGAGCTCCGCACTGTCTGATGGTGGTGATGAAATGGTTTGGTGGTAAAGTTTCCATTTAGATCACGCTTCTCCAAATCAAGATGCAGAGCTGATCTAGAATCATTTGGACTTGTGGCAGCTTTAAGAGTGCTAGAAGGACTCATTGGCGTGGTTTGGCAGTTTCCGTTGACATCTGTTTTACCAGCATCATTAGTTGTTGGGTTGTTGGGTGCTGCAAACTTCTTTTTGCCACTTAGGCTCTCTGGGTAGATGTCAACCCCTTTAAGCATGTGCACAAACTTATAAGGAGGTGTCTTCTGGGACTTGTTGGTATTTTTGCGC
This sequence comes from Cyprinodon brontotheroides, assembly GCA_018398635.1. Taxonomy (NCBI): domain Eukaryota; kingdom Metazoa; phylum Chordata; class Actinopteri; order Cyprinodontiformes; family Cyprinodontidae; genus Cyprinodon; species Cyprinodon brontotheroides. Next base: position 17,557,675 of record JAGKQL010000028.1, on the reverse strand, counting down.
TGGCAACAGATCCAGGCAAAGGCTGATGTAGTAAAGACAAGGCCGAAAACACTCATCACTGCAACACCTAAAGGCACTGCCACTGTTAAGATGGATAGAGAGAAAGAGGAAGAAAACAGGGATGGAGGAAATTGAAAAAAGTAGAGTAAAATGTCTTATTTCAATAAAGAGGAACTCTGAAATAAAGCAATATCTGAAACGTGAGACAGCATGATTCCAGGGTTTTATTGAACCAACTGAATTAATGTTACTAGTTCGGACACTCTCTGCAGTCTTGAATCAGAGAACAACAAGAACAACACAATCTGTCCAACCTTTTGTTGTTTTTGTATACCAAATTTGGTAATGGACTATGAACATGTACCGCTGGAAACAGATAGATTTATCTGTATCTCTACATATTTTAACCATCCAAAAGACAATAAAAAAAAAAACTGGAAAATATTGCTAAATGAATATATATGGTGTTCAAATTATTAAGAAAGTAAAAATAGGGCACTGTACAGTTCACCAAGTAGCCATTTTGTGTATTTCTTGTTTTTTGAAGCCATGTTAACTCCAGATAGCAAACAGAGCAGTCTGTTTGTATATACCAACCTTTCATTGATAATACCACATACAAACATATAGTTTTATCTACTTCAGGAAACTAGATATTTTAATTATCTTTTTATGTATTATTTGGTAAAATAATTCTGGTTTTATGACTCCACAAAATAACACAGACAAATAGAAGGTCCTTCACACCTGATTTCAATTTATCAGAAGTCCTACTTGTAAGAAAATGCTAAATATTCTCTCGATATTAGGCATCAAAACTGAAACAAACATAAAATATCTCTGAAGTTTTTCAATCTATAATAACCATTTACATTAAAAACATTTAAGGTTTGATTTATATGATCATTATCTCTGATATTCATAAATAAAGTTAACTCAATATTATATGGTTTCAAAATATAAGTTAGAAAGGGTAAATTAACAAATAGAGATAACATTTGTAGGAGTAGAGATCCACCAGATAAATATTTTTAAAATGAAACAAACACAAAGACCATGAACAGGATGTACAGTACAAGAAATATGATTCATTGGATGTCCTCTTTGTTTTGTGGCACTGAGCCCTGTCTCGTCGGCAATCTCACAGCTATCTCATGCAGCCAGATTTAATGGGTAGATTTCAAAAGAGGAAATGCAGTCCATTTCCCACAATTAAGAGGGAGAGTCAGTGGAAAAGCACTCAGATTAACCCATCTATAGAGAGAGACAGGCTTGAGGTGTGGGGGTGGTGACCAATCACTCATGCACTTGCCTTTTTCATCTGGTTTAAGCTAATGTGTTAGATCATTTATTCATGGCTTTTTCACACATGATAGCTGCCACAGCATGATTGATGTGATGATGATGTGTTACTGAAACGCCATTGAACTAATGATAATAATTAACCTTTGATTCTACCCTATCTGTCTACCTATACATCTATCTATCTATCTATCTATCTATCTATCTATCACATCTATCTATCTATCTATCTATCTATCTATCTATCTATCTATCTATCTATCTATCTATCTATCTATCTATCTATTCATCTATCTATCTATCTATCTATCTATCTATCTATCTTTACATACATCCATCTATCTAAAAATATAAAATTTTAAATCACAGCATTTGTACAAAATGTTTTCTGCTGTTGAGTTTATTAATATTTTAGTCTGTAATCCTGGGTGGGATGTTGTTCAAGGCAACAACGCCAAACAGATGGAGGAAACGATGGGGGGGGCGTTGATGCATGAGAGCATAAAAAACAAGCTGTCATTTTCAGGCTTTAATTATGCAAAGGGGAAATTTTAAATATAATTATTTAATTTAACAGTAGTATTTTTTTATATAATTTTTACCTTGATCAAATATACTGAAAAAGTCTCTTAAAACGTTATTATTTATAGTGCCTGCAGCATACCATGACATCCAAGATGATGACTGTTCTAACAGAACATAGACTGTACTTTAAAAATGCAGGTTTTAAGCTTTGTTTTTAAGATCTTTCATTTGTTTTTATCAACTTAATTTTCCTTCATTTTCACAGACTAAAATGAATTTAAATAAAGAAGAACAGACATACTAAATTGGTGACTGGAAAACAATTCTTAGCTCTTAATTATGGAAAAGTCTTGAGAAAGGAGTAACAGGTACTAATAATTGTCAAAATCATTAAACGGCCACCACTTAATAAGAGCCACCATGTAGTGATCTATAGAGAGATATTAACCAGTGTGTTTATTGTGAGGACTCACCAGGCTGTGCTCCTTCCCCCATCATAGGAGCCATGATCGCTATCCAAGGTGCTGAAGCCTCTTTTTGTATCCACACTTCGCTGTCCCTTCCTCAATCTGCTGATGACCTGGTTTAGAATACTGCTATAAATCTGAGTTTGATTCTGCTTAGAAATCTAATTCAACAGCTTTAATGATGCAGTAGAAAATCTTGTTAATTTCCTGGGAAAAGGCTGCTCTGTTCACAAGCTTCTGCTTCTGTTACTCTTTGATGCGTTAGAGAGTCTCAGAGGCGGCAACACCCTGCACTCTCTCTCCTTCCGTTTCTCTTTGTCTTCTTGGTCTCTCTCCCATTTTCTGATAGCGAGCTCTCTCGACCCCTCCCATTCCCCGGCAAGGCTGAGCTCATCATTGCTGACGCAGTGGTGACGGAGGCTGGCTGAGAAATTAGGACCCCTGGTGAAGCAGCACAAAGAGCCTGCCAATGTCCTCATTGTGATTGATTTTGAGGAAATAAATGCTGTCAACCTCTTTAAGCATCCTTAGCTCTGTGTGTGTTTTTATGTCAAACAGTTTGGTTATGTGGCATGCTTTGATGGGCACTGATGGCAGATGTGTTAAATGAAATGAGATGCAAGTTCCTGCTGTGTGTGTAAATTATAAAGAAGTTTAAAATGTTATTTAATTTGGATTCATCTTGTAGCAACATTGCATTCTTAATCAGAGCTCACATTTCCTCTAACATAGGTTAATATATAAAGGTACATGCCTTTATGTAGTTATGTTCAAACTATAGACCATTTACAGTTTTAGTTAGATTTTTCTCATTTCATGTCAATTCTGATTTACAAAGAATCCTGGATAGGTATTAAAATGTCTCCAGGAAAAACTGAGTGAAGGTTTAGTTGCCTTCCAATGAAAGCCTGTGATAGCAGGCTAGCAGGTACAGGAAAACAAGGACCTCTGTGCACCACCTGATTTATGTCATATATAACATAACATTTCCCCCCTATATATATATATATATATATATATATATATAGGGGGGAAACAGAGCGAAAGAGAGAGAGAGAGGAAACGAGAGAGGATAGTTATGTACTATATCACAGTGTGCTGTTTATTCGGGATCATAGCTTTATAGTCTTTAATGTCTCCCAAAGGGGGGAGGCAATAGCTGCAAACTATTCTTCTGAATTTCTCTACTGATCCCTCTTTTAGCTTGAGGTTGCTTACAAAATGTGAAACAATCAAACCAATTCTGGTCTTTTGTGGAGTCTTTATTTTTAAACACATAGTTTTGGATGAATGTGATTACAATATTTTAACTACCCAAATATTAGAATATAGAAAAAATATGTTTAAATAATTGATTGATAATGTAGGTATGAATTGGTCATAAAGTGAGTATAAACTGATATTGATAATTTTAAAGATTACACAATTTATTACCAAAAGCCACAAGGTTAGTAGCTGCAAAAAGTCAAAATATCAAGAGCACAGGTCACAAAAAATAAAATATGATTAACTGGGAAGATACATAAGAAGCAAAATAACATGCATACATATTTTTTAGTGCTGTCTTCTTTATTTGATAACCTATAAGTATGTTTGATGTCCACCACTGGTAATATGCTGTTACCACACTGTAAGTTTATGCAACACTGCCCCTTAGTGTTATCAAGAAAGAATACAGGAAAGTTTACACTGGCTGTAAAGCCATTTATTTGGAGCAGGGGGGAAAAAAGACTGATAATCTTTTCACTTTTCATAAAAAGTTATTTGAAAAGAACTATAGTGAATTTCATACCTAACTTAAACTCAAACAACACACACTAAAACCTTTTTTTCTCTGTAATTTGACATGTAGTTTTGAATAAACTAGCCTAAGAACGTGTAAATTTCCAGTCATCCTGGTCATGCCAACCACAAAGCAGGCTTAAATTAGACACAAACAGACGGTTGCACCCAACTGTCTGCTTTTTTCACAGTTAACCCTAAATCTTAAAATTGGGTAGCTATTGTCAGAAACATATATTTGTAATAAGGGTGAAACTGAACCTTCCGATTTTCTCAGATCGCTAACCTCCTTTACAAATTGCCTATATTTTTTTTTAAAATAGATTAGGCTTTTAATCAAAATGGACTGTGTTTGCTTGAACTAAATGTTAATATAACTGCAATATTTTATTTATATAAAATAGGAGGAAAAAGAAAAGATGATGAATAGGCAGACATAATGTGATTATGTTTCTTTAACATTGAAAGTAGAAGGGTTGGTAACACAAAGTTAGTGAAGTGAAACAAATATTTCAACAATTTGTACTGTATCACCCCATCTGTCAAATGACTTATTTTCCATTACATTACATTCCATTACATTCTGTATTCTTTATCAAAAAGTTGTAATGCCAAATAATTGAACCCTATTTTTGAAGATCTAAAAACTGTTTTTCGAATTTTTCTTTGTTTTTCATGTGCCACGTGAAATGTTTCTTATCTAAATGAAGAAACTTGGGTTCGTAACTGAACTTATTTATTACTGAAAACGAGTCGAGAGGATACAGGTAAACCGTGAAGTAAACAATCTTCATCTACGGATAACTTGCAACACACAAACATATCCAAGGGGTACATTAGTGTCTGTGGCCCTCTAGTGGCAGGAGGTAAAACTGCAACTCCTTAACTTATCATCACACCACGGAAATCTATTTAGAAATGCGACATCTGGATGCACAGCAAAGGCTTTTTCCAAATTCATTCAATCCCTTTTCATGGCCCTATCTATGTTGTGTTTGTTTTACAATGGGGACTTACATTTAATAAAGAAAGCCATGGTAAGTACCTGCAGACTATTTTTTCACTAAACCAAATCATATATTCATTTGGAATTGTAGTCATACTTTCATTATGCAATACTTATATGGGTCTTTCTTTTTGTACATATAAGGACAGAAAAATTGTCAATCTTCAGATAATAATGGAGGAAATGATCAGAAGCCAAGTGAGTATAAATGTTTCTCAGATTTCCGCCGGAAGGATCTAATACTGTAAAAGCTTTGGTTGAAAAATAATAAGTGGTCTGCTTCAAAAAGTAGAGCGAAATAGAGTTGAAGCAATTGAAAAGCGTTTGGAGAAAATTAAATCAAGAATTTGGAACCAGAAGTGTTTTTGGTTAACCTTTTGTGGGGACTTTAATTTAAAACCTCATATTTAATGTTTTTGTATTTTTATTTTGTCTGTGCACACCTTTTTATTCATATTTTTTTTTTCTTTTTCCCTGTCATACTAACTAATGGTTTTATATGGTAAATTTAAGCAATTATTCAAGCTGCAGATGAAGCACATAAAAATAAGGTACCTCTTTTGGCATTTACAGTGCTTGGTGATGAACAAAGACTCTTTGATATTAATCTATTTATTTCAATACATTTTTATCTTAATCAAGATTTTTGAAAGATTCAGAATAGCAATTGTGATGGACCAGTATGATGAGATGATGGCTAAGCTTCTACCTCAACTACAGGAAAAGAAAATCAGGCATACAGATCCATTAGTAAAACAAGTCACCCATTGTGCCTGTTGAAGAAAATAAATATTTACCTTAATCTAAAGATTGAGTTTTTTTTTTCCAGGGGAGCAAATGATGCAATAAATCTGAATCATCTATTGCATGTTTTAAAAATACAAATGCTTTTTACATTGAACTGTAGACATTCCTACCGCTCTTTGGAGTTTTATAGTATAAACATAGAGACGAAAATTTGACTAGAATCCAAACCTATGTCGATGAAAAGCATCCTTAAAGCATGATGACTACATGTAAGCCAGCATTATAGTCAGTTTGAACTTCTAATACATAATTAGAATACATACATATTCATCCACAACCTGCCTGCCATAGGCTGCAAAAATCATGAACTATGAAATGAAAACTGAAGAGTTGGAAAATATTATATTCAGTCTAGAACAGAAAAAAATATATAGCTCATTGTCGTAGCAGACTATTGCTTTTAGAAAAGTAAATGTGAATTTCCCCAGAGAAGATTCACTTCAGAAAATAGAGTTTTGGATTTGAAAAAGTTTGGCCAAAATAAATACCTTTTAAACCTTTAACAGTTGCCACTGACTATTTTTTATTTATGATGCAGAGTACTAAAGTAAATACAACTATCGATTTATAGCTTAAATTGTATTGTTTTTCCTCTAATGCACTGCATAAAATTCAAGGTTATATAGATTACATTGTTACTTTTAAGACAAGAGTCTTAAGTCATAACTTAGAAAGCAACCTGGTTAGATGTAAAATGCTTGTGGCCATTGTTTTTTCAATTCTTGCCTCAGATTCTCAGTTGGGTTTAGATCTGAACATTTAATAAGCCATTCTAACTCAAAAGAATCCAAAACCATTGTAGCTCTGTATGTGTTTCCTCCATCTATCATCTCATCCTCCCTGGTCAGCTAGCCTCTTTAAAATCACACAACATGATGTTGTAATTTGACAAAGCAGTTCACAGTAGTTTTACAAAATAAAACCTCCAAAACACATTTGTAAAGACACAAAAAAGCTATAAATATTTTAGGAAGGCAATGACAATTTTATAAATATTTTAGCAGCACCCTCGGAAGCAATCTTGTCTATGAATATACGTGTCGTATCATGTCAAAACCACCAAAAGTAAGGTTGTTCTTGTAATGTTGGTGCAGAGTTTTATCTGGTTAAGGTCAAACAGAAAATAAATTGCTTACTTTTACTTTCTATATAAGCCAAGCTAGTGTGCCATAAATACTAATGTGTAAACAAACACGAGCATGTGGATAGCATAAAATTGTGTAGCTGATAAAATCACACAATTTGGAATGACACGTCCACTTTGGCGCAATAAATTATACCAAGCATACTTATGACGTCACTACACGCTCAGCAAGTCTGGAGCTGCATTTCACCTCCTGTTATTAATAGTCTCTAGATAATAATACATTCTAACCTTTTTCATTTATTCGGGGAAAAATAATTAACACAGTCAGATAAACACAAATCAAATGAACATTTTGCCAAATAATACAAAAAAATCGCCATCAGAGCCAGTGGTACCTCACACATGGTTATGCCGAGAGATGGCTGCTGCTGGCAGGCATCGGTTAGCCCTTGCTGCCGTTACTCTCAGAGGTCCGCTGGTTGCCGCGGTTCTCTTAACTTCAGGAAAATAAAAAAAATATATGCACTAAATCGGTAAATGAACCCTATAGTGATGTTTTAAAGTATAATGTTCTTGCCTAAAATGATCTTAAAATGTACTTTTATTGAGCAACAGCAACAGAAAAGAGAACTTTTAACTTAATACTCTGAGCTCTGTGAGCGCTCCATTGAAAGCTGCTGCTGCCGCAGTGCATGCTGGGACAGCTGTCAATCTCAAGCATGGATTATTCTGCTCTTATGCATAATCGGTAAATAAGGAGGGGCGAGATCAACATCCGGGAAATTTGTCTGTTTCTGGGTCTGATGTTTTTGTGAATTTGAACAGTACTAGGGCTGAGGCTGATGACATTTTACGAGTACACAAGCACATAAGAACGCATAAGTACACATATTAAGAAATGGCCTAATAGACTCTCGTTAAAAATTGTAAATGCGCATTAGTCCCTCTACAATACAAAGGTATTGGGGAACTGTGGAGACAGGAAGTGTATTTGCAGAGAGAGACAAAGAGAGAGAGAGGGCACAAGATACTTCCTTTTCCAGGACCTGATTTAGCAAGAAGGCTTGGCTAACTGCATGCAGCAAGGCTAACACTGTATTCTGCTTTCCCTGCATCTTTTTCAAACGTCAGGATCTGACCCAGCATGGATAAAGACAGGTAGGACTGATTTAAAGCACTCTTTAGAAAAGACAAAGAAGAATGATCAATCTGGGATTCACATGGTTAATAATATAATATAGCGTACTTTTTCTAGATATTTGTTCATTTGCATAGTTGCTAAACCCATTCTCAGAAAATAAATAGTTTTTAAATATTACTATAGCAATACTGTGCCCTATTGCTAGGCTATCATTTCCCTTTCTTGTACTATTCAATTTTCATCCTTGGTGGAAACTATAAGAATTACCTACCTAACTTCTGTGAGGTAGTGAGGTTTGGGTGAATAGGTTAGACATGTGAATAACTTTTCTAAATCCTGACCACGAAACTTTGGTCATCAACCAGTCAGTTGAAAGAGTCATCACAGAACAGGAACTTTAACATTCCGTGATCAGCAAGAACATCTACTTGCCTGGAACATCTACTTTCAGTCAACCAACCACTTCCTTACAGTTCTAACCACAGGCTTAGAAGTTTTTAGTTTTTGCCAGTAGATGGGAATGAGATGAAGCAGACAGTAATCAGAGAGTCCAAAGCTGTATAAGGAACTGAACATTATGATTCTATGAAGACTGCTCTCTATGGTGCTTCTGTAGAAAGTCGTTAGGATGGGTGGGGGCAGGTGGGCTCTCCACATCCTCTGCAGGAAGTACATGCGCTTTTGTGCCCTTTTGACCATTGAGGTGGTGTCTACAGTCCAGTTGAGGTTGTCTGTGATGTGCACCCCCAGAAATGTGGTTTTAATTAACAGTGGAGCATAGTTAGGCCGGTTCTTCCTGGTTCTTCGACAACAATCTCCTTCATTTTATCCACACTCAGGATCGGGCTGTTGTCTCTGAATCAATCCACTAGCTGCTCCACCTCCTCTCTGTAGTCCTGGTCTTGTGTCGTCTGCAATGTGGTTTCTGGTGAACCTGAGGATGCAGTCATAACATCAGGGTGAAGAGCAGGGGGCTCGGCACGCAACCCTCACTGGAGCTTATGCTTAGGCTGATGACATAAGAGGTTTTCTGTCCGATCCAGACTAAATTAAGTCTATTTGTGAGGAAGTATATCAGCCAATCTCAGAGGGGTGTATTGAAGCCCAGCTTTTCCAGAGGGATGATGGTGTTGAAAGCTCAACTGAAGTCCAGGAACAGCGGCTGTAAAGTGTTCTTCTCCAGGTGTGCTAGGCTGAGGTGAAGAACAGAGGAGATGGGGTCCTTAGTGGAGCAGTTTTGTCGGTAGGCAAACTGGAACGGGTCAAATGTTGCAGACTGGAGACGATGTGTCCTTTAACCAGCCTTTTGAAGAACTTCATCATTATGGGAGTTAGTGAGACAGGCCGGTAGTCATTGCATGGGTGCAGAATGATGGTGGCAGAGTTAAAGCATTCTGTCACCATGGTTTGGTCCGGCAAGTTGTGAAAAATGTCTGTGAAGCATGAACCAGCCAGCTGACCTGCACAGGCCTGGGGCCTTTCTTGGGTTTACTCTCCTCAGAGTTTTGTTAATTTAATCTACTTCAAGGTTGAGTGCGGAACGACTTCCACCGCTGGAGTGCTGTGTATTGCCTCAAACCTTACAAAGAAGCATATGACCCCCGTATGACCACATCAAGAAACACTCCAACTCCTTCCATCCCATCAAACAGCTGTTGAACAGTTCTGTGGAAGATTTCTGGTGCCAACGCAATCCCAAAGGGCATGAAGAGGAAACAGGGTCTGCAAAAGGATGTATTAAATTTGCAAAACTTTGCACTTTCCTCATATAATTTCATTTGGTAAAACCTGAGGAAGCATCCAACTTTGAGAAAAACTGAGCTCCACCCATTGCACTATGTCTGATTTAGTTGGTGATTTGAAATGCTCCCTTTTTATCCATCTATTTAGGTCTTTAGGGTCAATACAAAGCCTTAAATCTTCATTCTAAAATGATGAGTTGACCCAATCAGCAGGCTCTTCAACTTCTTCACTATTCCCTATTCTGTGAGTGTCTTCAGTTCTTTTCTCAGTCTTTCTTTCAGGGCTACAGGCAATTTCTCACTGCATGAATCGCTAGAACAGCACTTTCCTTCCATTGTATTTTATATTTGTTCAGTAAACATTCTATACAGTACCCCAAAATACATCACCAAATTCCTCCATGATCTCTGCTGTAAAACGTTTGTTTTTTTATCCTTTAGCTTCTCTGTGTTGCCTCTAGGGGTCACCAGAGGGCTACCAATGACATGAACTATTTTAACAAGTCCTAGACTTTAACGTGCCTTCAATCCTAGAATGGCTTGTCTATCTCTTCAACCAGAATAAACAGTGTTCTTAAAGACTGTCCATCTCCTTTAAAGGGACACTATGCAACATTTTTTCAGTTAATTAATGTGTTCCATAACGTTATGGATGATTAAATGAGTCATTTCAGGTTGAACAAAGGTATTCTCGGCCGTACTGGTGGTCTGTGGGGAAATACTGCACTTGCAACTGCAGGAGCACCTCGACCCGCACTCCACAGGCTCAGAAGTCTCGCGTGAGAGTCAGTCTTGCTTTACGGCGAGAACTGCTACACCCCCCAGTTAAAAGCATTCTCGCGTTGCTAGCACAGTGGCAATCTTTGTGCAGTTATGCTTTCACGCTCACGCAGAGCAAAAGCAGCAAAATCGTGTCTGCTGCTTCCTTTTGCTGCTTGTACCAGTTAGTTCTGACCCGCGGCTGAAGCAGCTTTGCTTGCTCTGGCTGCGGGTGCAAAAGTGTGTCTGAGGCACGTTGGGCGAGCTTCACTATCCTTTCTCTGCCTTGCAGCTATATTTGCTGTGATCAGTGGGAATAAAGTAGTTTTAATATGTGTTAAGTGAGAAAATACACCTGAAAACTTAATCAGTGCAGTCAGTTCATTCAGATTATTATCCTGCCTTCAATATTTTTCTGTCGGAGCCGCTCAGACCCCCACATACCAGGGATGCGCTGACAGTATGGATCCCTTCATCAGCAGCGTTCACCGCGGCATCTGGTAGGTGTTTTTCATCTAAATAATCCAAACTGCTTATTCTGCCCGACAGATTTCTGCATTTTAAGTTAATTTAGGCGTCCAATAAACTGTTTAAAAGCGCGAGTGATCATCAGCGCTGTTCTCTCCCTCGACGCTAAGCTGCTTTCAGCTGCTCAGACGCTGCTGCGCCTGCATCGCCTCGACCGAGCTGGCACAGCACCGCATCAAGGGACCTTTTGCTGCGCCTTGATGCGCGTCAACCATTGACTTTGCATGTAAACTCGCTGCTTCTGTCGCGCCAGCTACGTCCAGTGTGAAACGCGAGCGTTAGTGATCAAATTAGCGCTGCTAAGCTCAAACAACCAGCGCCTGGCTTGACGGAGAAACCAGGAGAACAGCTGAGCATATTTACCACAGTGCACTTTTACTTTCGCCCTCTGGGGAGCCTCGCTGGAAAATCAACACCGGTTGCATAGTGTACCTTTAAGAGTGGCTCTAAACTATCCTTGTGTTGGAAACGTCTAGGTTGTTGGATGCTCTGAGCCTCATTTTTGGCCTATTGCAGAATCTCTTGTAATATTTCATTGGCAGCATGTTCACTTGTGCACCTGCATCTATCTTTATTGGAACTGCTTCAGCTGTGCTATCCACTCATCCTCACTGTTTTTTATGCTTTTGAGTGTAACTTCTTCTGCATATAGTGATTCATCATCCTCCTGGTCTGTCCTTGTCTATTTTTCAACATCATGCACTTTTTTCTTGGAAAAATAGCATTTTGCTAAAATATTTTTTCCCCATGTTTTTTGCAGTCTTTTCCATATGCAGGGCACATTTTTTGAAGGATGTTTACTTCCACATATTTCACAGTCTTTTATTTTTGGGACAGTTTCTTATCTGTCATCTTATTTGTGTATTTCACTGCATCAACTGTTGCTTTTCACTTTCATTTCCAAACAAATTCAACCGCATCCTTGTACTTTCTGACGCTTCGCATATGCTGATTATTTTTTGCAGGCTAAGGTTTGCTTCTTTTAATCACTGCATCCTTAACTTTTTGTCTTGCTCTCCTATGACAATTTGGTCTCTTATAATTGAAACACACTGTGAGCCAAAGTTGCAGGACTGGCTTTTTAATCACATATCTGTTACATACTGCTCCACTGACTGAAGACATAATGTTCATAAGTTTCATTTCTTCTCCATGTGCAGTAGTCCTCAAACTTCTTTATCATAACTTCAAAGTGTTCAATTTTTTCTTCTGTGAAGACGAAGGTTTTGTAAACATCCAGAGCAGCATGTCCTGCTACTGTTAGCAAGAGTACCATCTTCCAACAATCAGTGCCATCATCTTGTCTTATAGCCATCAAACCAGACTGGGAGGGGTGTCACGTGTTGCACGGCAAGAAAGTAACACACAAAACAAAGCTTTCAACGGCACTTATATTTTACAAAACTAAAAGAAAATATATTTTTCTTACATACCCTTTTGAATAACTTTGGCTTATCTTAATGAGGAATCAACTTTGGATATGATTTTAATTTCAACATCACCAGCGCAGCACTGTCTCTGTCGCTTTCTCTCTGGTTGCGCTTACAGTCCGTATCCCCTCGCTCCAACTTAATTAATTTTATTTTTTCATTAAATAATAGCGATGCAGATAAATAGAAATAACAGTTCTCAGATAAGATCGGAGGTGTATCTATAACTACTATTAATCTATCTATAAATATTTTCATGAAATAAGATTATGCAGTCCCAATGTTAAATTAATTCATTAACTTTATTTTTAATCAAAAACAAAATAAAATAGAACAATATCACACCAAGATCCCCAGATAAACCTGCTTTTCAGTTGACTGCAGGCCCACAAACGTTACAGACATGGTGTCTACTGCAAGTCTCTGACTAAAGGAGCTGGTCAGCTCCTCTTTTTATACAGGCTCATGCGTGAATGTCCAGCGAATAACTCCACTTGTTGTTTCAAAAAATAGAAAACCTGGTTTCATTACTTTACATTCTAACTTGCATTACTTTGTAAAAACGCGATAATAATTATAATAAAAAAAACATTTAAGGCAAACCTCGGCCACAGCTGGGATTGAACCCACAGTCTGTTGAACCAAAGACCACTCAGCTTAACCTCTGCGCTACACACTGCGCAACACGTGACACCCCTTCCAGTCTGCTACTCGACCTTGGTAATTCTGACTCATGGGACGCCCATGGAGTCAGACTGCCACCTAGTGGCTATAGTAGTCACATGTTTTTCACACAATCACGTGAAACACGCGGGAGGCGTGAGTGAAGTGTCCATTTCCAATCAGCGCCCACTGTATAGGTTAAAGATTTGTTCAAATTCTCCCCCGTGTTCTTAAACATTTCCTCACAGGTTCAGCTCGTCTGGCGGACAAATACTATTCATATTCTTTCTTTACAGGGTTACTCGTTTATTACAGCCTTAATTTAACTGCTCCATATCATTTGTGCATTTGCAACCGAATATGCATCCGGTTTGCCCTCAATTTTAAATAGACATAAATTAAGTTTTTCTCTCCCTATAAAAGCAGGCATACTAAACTATAATGTTTTAAAGGTTAAAAATGTATATCCTCAGAAAATAAATGCCTTAAAATCCTGTTTTATCACTCATCTGTGCATTGGTACCGGAAATGGGATCCTACGCTACGTCGGGGAGATAACTTTTTCAGCTTTGGATGTATACATAAATCTTGTCTTTTTGAGTTTTACGTTTTCCTTTCATGTTAACATTATGGTATATAGTGTGTAGCCTAAAGAAACAAACAACTAAAATGCAGATAAACATGGTTTAATCATATTTTACTACTCTGAGCATGACAGATTGTTGTGATACAACGTTGCTGGAATGATCAGTCTGATCAAAACATGACCACTGAATTACTGTCACACTCCTCTCTCCGGAAAATTACCAGACCAACTCCCCAGACATTACATCTGTGAGACCAATCGACTGAAAAGAAAGCTGTGATGCAAGCGCTGCTACCCCACGTCACAAAGCTTAAAAACTAACGGGCTGAACCGGTTCTTTCTGTTTTCCCCTGGGCTTCCTAAGCCTGCAAGAAGAAACAAATTCCACATGAGCTTTTTTCTGGAAGCTATCATAATCTACAGGTAAAATATCACAACACAGATGATGACATCAGACAAGCAGTTTGTGAGGAATTTGCACAAACCAGCCAGAAAACTGCAGAATTGAAAAAAAAAAAAACTTAACTTACTCCAAAAAAGTGTTTAAAAAAATTATAAACTGGGCCCAAAAACAGAGGTCAACAAAACAGAATTCAATTCAGGCTTTAACATGAAGAACTCAAGCACAAACTGAGCTAACAAACAAGACATGAGGGAAACTTAAATAGTGGCTGATCACACCACTATTGACACACAAAGGGGGATAACAAACTAAAAACAAATAAACTTAATTAAACAGATAAATATTGGCCAGACACTAAGTACTTTTTAAATTTAACTAATTAACAAAATACACAAACTAAGAATATTTAAACAAATGAGAAATAAATTTCCCTTCCCATTACAAATGGTTTGATCCACTGATTAGCCTGCAACAACCACTTGAGGAAAGCTGGAGCTCATTGCAGCCCTCCACCAGCAGATCCAAAGGAAACACACAAAAAACAAACAATAATAATAATTAAACTTTATTGATCTCACATTGGAGAAATTTACCTCTGCATTTAACCCATCCCCTTCGGGAGCAGGGGCTGCCATCGAGGGGGGACCTGGGGAGCAATCGGGGGGTTAAAGGTGCAGTAGGAGATCTTTCCTGATGCATTTTTTACCATGTGGCGTGAAGATTTACCCATAGTCACCTAGCAAGCAGTGAAATAGAAGGTCTGGAACTGAAACTTAAATAAATGGTCCCCACTACAGTGTGAAATCAATGAGTAACATCCAGCAATCACAAAACATGGTCTGTTGTAAACAAATCAACCCCCCCAGTGCTCATGCAGGACTCCATGGCTGGAAGTTAGCCACTGATATGCTACATTCACACCTAAAGCAGCAAGAGCAGCTTCATTTTTTATGCCTGTACAAGTTTAGTTCTGAAGTGCGGCTCAAGCTTCTCTGCTGCTCTAGCTTCGTGGTGGAAAACGTGGGTCTGATGTGCATATCCTTTCTTTGCCTGTAACAATGGCAGCTATATTAGAGGTAGATTAGATGAGCTTTATTGATCTCACAGCGGAGAAATTCACTTGTCACATATTGACATAGAAGTCAATGAAGGTGCAAACAAGGAGGAAAAAGGTGCATTAAGAATAAACAATAAACAATATATATACAGTATATCCATGGTATATACAGTATATCAAGATAAATAAGGATAAAGGTGCAAGTGTACATGTATCGCACACAATGAAAAACAAAATAAAAATAAGAAATAAAGAAATAAGACATAAAAAATAAAAAATATGTACAATCCGGATGGCTTATATACAGGTGGATTTACTTTTACGTTAAAGTGTAGTAGGTAAGGAGCAAAGGTGAGGTAGTGGTATGACTATTCTATTCACATATATTTGCTGTCATGAGCACTCTGTCTCGACTCGTTTCGTTCTCTACCTCATCTGAACACCTCAACAGACAACATGTGCTTTCATGTGTTTTAAAAGTGTGGTTTCGAGGGGTGGTCTGATGGGAGAGGCATGGTTGTGTATGTTAAAAAATATAGCTTGCTAGAAACGTTATTCTACAGCACCTTAAAAGTAAAATAAAACAAAAAAACAATTACCCATCCCTGCTGCTAGATTTACAGTATAGCTGTGCGTAGATTTATGTTTCGTTTTCATTTTATATTTGTTTTAACATTACCTCATACCATAAATATCTGTCAAACTGGAATGTGTACTTGATTAATTGTATGTGTAATACCTGCATAAGACCAAATTGAACAGGGGGCCCGGAGGGGGCCAGCGTGTTTTCATGGGGGCACAGAAAAGCATTACCTATTTACCGGTAAATATAAAACAGGGCAAGGGAATCAAATATATTAATATAGCTCCATGAAGTGAAAAATCTATTCAATTAGGTTTAATTGAAATTCTATGACTTAGTAGGTCAATATACATTCATAATTTAGGAATTTTACATATTTTTGACTCAATTTAAGTTAAAATTACCGTTTTCTATAAAATAGAACTCAATTAAGTTTTTTTTTATTTGCTTTGAAAAACCATTTAGCAGATGAAAACTGGGATCCTATCTCAATGCCATTGAAGCTATCACCTTATTGTTTTTAAATAATTAGTAAATCAAAATTTGTATAGAAAAAAAAATGAAATAGATCCAAAGGACCTATCAGTAACCATGTCTGTTCCAGCCAGCATATCATCATTAGAATTTCTTTGAGTATGTCTTCAGTACAGGGGCCATAACAGGGGCCAGGATATGATCTTCTCCAGGGGGCACTGGTTCCCATTGGCCCCTGTCTAGAACTGGCCATGTGTTGTACAGTAGTCTACAAAAAGCAGTTTGTACGATCAAACACGTTTTATTGGAACATGTTTTCTAGATCATTGAATGAAAATCAACAGACAGGTATGTTCTTCATAGTAGGTTTTGTTTCCAGAGGGGAATGCCGCTATTGTATTTTGCGTCAAAGCATTATCAGATGACTCAGGATTTTTTTTACATCAGAAACGAAAACGAAAGTGTTAAAAAAACAAAACTGCTGAGACTGCTTTTATTTCTCCCATTCACACCTTAACAGCAGCTCTTCTTTTCATATTGTAGGTAAGCTCGTTTACATTATATCTCAGACATGTTTCTTTTTTCTTTTGTTAGTTAATATAAACACTCAGGTTGATTTGTTTTGGTAAAATCATTTCAGTATTTTGCCATGTTTGGATTCCAGGAATCATGAAAGCCGCTTTATCTGGAAGCAGACGTTTTGCACTTGTCAGATCTGCCAACGGTCTGTTTTTCATCTCCTGTCTGCTGGCATTAGTTTCCATCAGCAACTCAATGGTTAATAAAAATTACCTGGTAAGTTATGTACAATTTAATTTCCTTTTAGGTTTTGAATACAATTTTTATATTGTATGTACCTTATTGAAAAATGTGTATAAAGAGAATATTGTTTTAGCTAGTCCTTTTTAAAGATATATAAATTTTTAATAGTTCTTTGTTTCTACTATTTAAAAAGAAAAGTGTCCTTTTTATTGAACAGCTACCCTGTAAAGAAAGAGACTCTTGAGTTCAGGATCTTGTTATTAGACATGCATGACATCACATTATTTTGCACATATTTCAGAAAATAATTCAAGAATACTATGAAGGTGGATTGGAGGATGCAGCTGACAAGAAGGTTGGTTAAATAACTCTTCTTTTTGATAGAATAGATTAGATTTCACACAAAAAATATTAAAATTGTAGATTTAGATATTTTATTGCTAATTTTAGAAATATAAATATTGATGAAGTGCATCACAAGTAGAGGACAATCAAAATAAGCAGAAAGTTATGTGTATCTTACATCATGTAACATGACATACAGTACACACACTGTAAAGCTTATTTAATAAAGACTTTGTTTATTCTGTTTAAAAGAAAGATTTTGAGAACCTGCTGAAAGTCGCCTCACGTCGTTTTGAAGAAGATCTTGAGAAGTTTTATCCAATGTTGGATCAAGTGAAGGCGGCGACATCCAGCACTTCAAGGCATAAAGAACTCTCGAGTGCCATCACAGAAATCCTGTTAAAAAAAAAGAAAGATTTTGCAAAAGGCAAAAGGGCACATCAACAGGAAATTGAGGATATTTGGAATTTCATAAAAGTCCAGGAACAGGGTGAGGATTAGCTCAAGCAGTTTTAATACTTTATTCTCTGTTAAAGATGAGATTTCTTTTCAATTTAAAACCAGAAAAACTCCACTGATTGATGAGACAGGTTTTTAATTACGGTAGTTGTGTCAGTGATTACTCTTCTTTATAGTTATGATTAAAGTTAAACCCATTTGTTATTGTTAAAATCGATATGTTTGTTTTGTAAGTCTTTTTGGCTCTATTTTTATTTTACATTTGTTTACTTCTAACAAACTATGTTTCTGTTTTTAATGTCTCAATGAAAAGTGAATGCCCCCAACAAACACACACACCCCTACATACTATATATATGTATATTCAGCTTTCAATAAATGCAGATTCAGAGGTGTGACTGTTTATTTTTTTCTTGAAAATTTCCTTTTTTTTATCCAATGTTAAATAAGTAGATTTACATAATGGAATGTGATTTAAATAGATTATATACATATATATTTAAGTAGATTATATATTCCTCCAAAACATTTTACAAAGAAAGGGAGAAGCATACATTGATTTATCAGATAAGAAATGAATGGATGACAGCATGCTTAATAAATGATTTTGATACCGACTCTGTGTATTACATGATGTTATTTAGATACAAAGATAACTTATAAGTGGAAGATCAGTTCATAAACTCACTCTTTGCCTAAGTCAGATTTTTTGTGTGATGTAATATTGTAGATTTCGGAATAAGAAAACATTTATATGAAGTTGAAGCAAAAAATCAATGTCCCCTGAATCACCTGCCGATGTGCCATGCTTAAAGATCCAACCAGTTGACCATCTCATCTAAGATGTTTATAAGCTCATTGGTCCAGCATTTCTCCTGCATACCAGATGTCCTTTATCCACTTTCGCCCCATCTTCTTCCTTACTCTCTAGCTAGTCTATCATCCTACAGTCTATCCCATTACTAGTGTCTGGGCACCAGGGGGGAAGACTTCTCTAATCCTTTCCTAAACTATTGATAAGAACTCAATTCAGTTCAGAGCATCAACGTATTCTGCTGAGGTCCTTGCCCCAAAGAACTTCGTTCATGTCAATAAAAAACCTTCTAATTTCAACGTATCTTTTTGTGAGTCCCTCCATGATCAATATTTTGTATCATTGTCACATTTTCATTGGTATTTGCATATTTGTATTTGCAACCACACTTGATTTAAATCCTAAATAATTTTTGTGCTCTGTTGAGATTTTGTAATGAACAAATTTGTTCTTTTCACTTCACTGTGAAGTGAAAGGAACATTATGCAAGGTTTGCAAAGCTTTTCACAAATAAAATCTGGAAAACTGGGTTAGCAAATGTTTTTCAACATATTTTTTCACTACTCAGCCTAGTTCAATGGAACCTGTAATTGTTTTTTAAGGGACCCAAGTGGCAAAATGACCACCAGAGCAGTACGATGGCAAGAAGGATCTAACAAAAACAAAAACAGAACATGAGACATATTGATATGCATCACTCAAGCTTCAGCCAATCGAAGAAGTCCTCTAAAGTCGATTGTTTTTCAAAAGATGCTCTTCATTAAGATTAAGTCTCAACTTCCCCGTTCAGTGCATCAGCCAAACTTTTGACCCACCTCAGCCCCATCTTCTCCCTCACTCTTAGATGATTCTTAAACCCTCTCATCCTCCGACTTACTCAACCACCAGTTGTTAGTCAAGACTACTCTAATTCATTCAAGCACATCTCTTCATTCATCCAGCAGCATGACTTCTGCCAGGGTCCGATCACCAAAGAACTTATTTCACACTTGTCAGTAAAATCTTTATAATTGTTTAATTTCTTCATGCGAGTATCTCCAGGTTTAGTTACTATTGAGATTTGATAAGACATAAAGAAACCTGGTGAAAAATCAAAGGAATGCAGACCAGCTTGGGGAGAATCTACTGTATGTGTGGCATACAGTAATGACTATCTCAATCATCAGAGTCTGCAACAGCAGCAAGCCCATATAAATGCACACATGATTTCTGCAGAATTTAGAGAAGCCAATAAACTGGACAGTCATGTTTTTGGGCTGTGAGGGGAACCCTGAGTACCCGTAGAGAACCCAACCATGCACAGGGAGAACATGCAGAAAGACCCAGGGCCCGGAATCAAACCAGAAACTTTCTTGCTGAAAGGCAGCACTGCTATCCACTGCGTCATTGAGCAGCCAAATTTACTTTACTCAGAGGAAATAAAATCTCCATCAAATCTTTACAGTACAATCATGTTTGGCTTCTAAGGAGTGCCAGCCTGATAAGGAAACCACTGTCTTTTGTTTTCCTGTTATCAACTTCTATTTGCAGCTGTAATTTAGTGAAATATGACTGCATGACTCACTGTAATAAAACCCTGGACATTATAAAAATAACTCTCTCTTCTGTCAACATAAAACAGAAACTGGTGCAGGTCCCACCAGGTCACAGTGATAAGGAAACAAAATGTTTGAACAGATTCTGACATTAATATACTACCTTTGATTATGTCATGTTAAAGTATTCTAAACAAAAGCCAATAAATTTGCATTGTGCTTTCCCAACTAAACCATACAAAGTACTGCAGTAACATTTCACTTACTAATAGATGTGTCATAAATAATATCAGATATTTTCTGTAGTAAGTGAAATTATTTAAGTTGATGTGTACAAAGCTTACAAGACTACAGCTTGAAATACCCAATGGATTCAGCTTTGTTTTAAAGTTTAAGTACAAGGGCAGTATCTTTTATACATTAGGCCAAAAAAAACAAATGAACAGGCCTCAAGCACACAACTAGGGTGTAAAACAATCAAGGAAATATGTCAAATTACTGGAATATGTGGGAAGTACCTTGAAAATAAAAAACTGGAATCAGAAGCATGCCACAAAGACCAGTGAAACCGTATTGCCCTTTTTGTCAAGAATCCCAGGCAAAATCCCCACCTTTGACAAAAGTATAGATGTCTTATGAGACTTTGATACATCTAGACTGTTAAAACCATTGGACCTACTTTTGGCAAGTGTAAAAAAATTATGAAAATAAGTAATTACTCACTGTATCATGTGGAAAATACATTAAGGTAAACCAACATTTTTAAACAGAAGTGAACAATCGTTAAAGGTGATGTTACAACACATACCACCTTTTTTTCAACCTTTGAAAGAACCATATCTCTAACTGATGAAAGCTTCAAAGAGACTCTCTACAACAATAGCTTTTTTTTTTCAATTAAAAATCTAATTTATTTTGTGAAGTTGTAACTTTTATGAGAAAACCATGAAAAAATATATTTTTTTATTTCAAAATTATATTCGACAAATTCAATTGTAAGAAGCCTGGATAAATCCTACCTAAACCATAATTGCTTCTCCTCGTCATTGTATGTAATAAAACCTCAAATGTAAAAACTAAGAGGCTTTGTTTTATTTTCAAAATATTCATCCATTTTCCTTTACGCTTATCCCAAGTGGTGGTCACGAGGGGTGCTGGTGTCTTTCTCCAGCTGTCTACGAGCAGAGGCGGTGCCCTGAGATCAAGGTCATGATCCATCGCTTGGGGCAACAAAGACAAACAGGAAAAACAGCCATTCATGTACGAAATGCGCCTCAGTCATGTCTTTGGACTGTGGGAGGAAGCCAGAGTACCCAGAGAGAACTCACGCATGCTCAGCGAGAACATGCAAACTCCATGTTTTGAATTTGAACCCGTACCTGCTTGCTGCAAGGCAGCATTGCTACCCACCAAATAAAGCTTTTCTGATTTCGTTTCACTGGAATTGAAGTTCCCTTTAACTTGCGGCATTACAAAAGACACATATGATGACGCATACATATGTACTATGTGTGACCAGAGTACATGTCACAAATAATGATGGTGAGCTTGATACATACTGCCTATATGTCCTATAATGGCAACCACTGACGCACAACCTGTATGGCTATGTATAGCGATTTGCACTCTTCCAAAAGGAGCCCATTGTCTCGTTACAAGCACTTTTCGCATTAATTCAGGGTTTGGGGTATGGGCTTAACAGGGACACAAAATAAGACAACACCAGACCACACCACAAAAAGATAAAACACTATCCCAATGATGATATTGCTGTTTTAATTTGAAAAATTTGCTATTTTGTACCACATGTTTAACACATTAATAAAGCAATAAAAAGCAAAAGTGAAACTGGTGAGAGGTTTTATGGGCCAATCTGTTTTAATTTTTTGTCATGATATTATCATGTGTCTCTGTATTATTGGCAGACCAAAACAGAAACCAGTTCATAAATGAAACTGATAAGGTAGTGGTTAAGTTTGAGGAGTATTTATTTTAATTGCCGTCTGTCAGGTTGTCATTGTTCTGTTTGTCTGTTGAACAGCACCTTTATATGTCTAAAGCAAAGGCAAGACCTGTTACTTATTTTCATCCAAAGATCTATTTACATTTAGGCAAAATTATCTCTAGATTAAGCTACTTATTGTTGTTCGCAATTGGTTTTATTTGTTAAAATAGAACGCAGAAGAATAAGGAGGACAAGTTGAGGTTGAGGTTGTTATTTTCTCTTCTCTAAATGTAATCACCTGGGAAGGAAAGGGGAGGAGCTAGGAGAACTGGGATTTTACCTTTTCTGGCTGGGGAGTTTTTAAGTAAAACCGAAAGAATATGTGTTATAAAAGAAAGTCAAACATTAGCTAATGCTCACACTGTAACAGGACAACCATCTTGGAAACAACTAAAAGCATCTGTGGTGCTCCATTTCGTTATCTTTTTGTTGCATCAGCTCTACTCTCAAACAGAAGGTGAGCTCTCTGACTTATTTTAAAGTTCAATTAAATGTGAATGTAACTTTACTCCAAAACCTAGCATTTTTTCTTAGCCATAAAAAAAATCTCATTTGAAATATGAAAAACTGTCTTTGTTAATAGAACCATGGAATTCAGAGGCAGAGAAATGGCTTGTATGATCTTTACTCTGCTGAGTCTGGTTTATGTTGCAAACTCGTTGTATAGCACATCTCATCTTGTAAGTATTATTTTTAAGCCTAGGATTAATAAAAAATAAAATGCAGAAAAAAGGAAATGGATAATACATCTTGATATCCAAAAATGTTAGATATTGGGGCATGTGCGTATTTAATAAAAACTCTTTGCACTTGCACTCTTAACAATGTTGCGTTACATTTTATTTCTTAAACTTTAGGAAATTCTCAAGGAATATTATGAGGGAGGAATAGGAGATGCTGCTCAAAAGAAGGTGGGTTCTATTTGCGTACACAATTTCTCAAACAGTTTTTTGGCCAATAAACCTTTTAAAGTGAAAACAGGAATCATGTATTGTAATGTACATTTATTTTGGAAGGACTGTGGCTTATTTGATAAAGAGTGTTATGACAAACACTTTTCAAAATGTGATTATTACTGAAATTTTTTTGTGTTTACTGTTCATTTACATTTTTTTTACTTTTCCTCCCTTTACAGAAAGAATGTGAGAACTGGCTTAAACTTACAACACTTGAATTTGAAGATGAAATGGAGGCGTTTACGCCAAAGTTGAAGCTCCTGAAAGCAGCAGCCCAAAACTCCTCATACCTAGACGGACTCTCCAGCTCCCTCACTGATTTATTAGTCAAGGAAAGAAAAGAATTTTTCGAAGCAAAGAAGGGTTATGAGGAAGAGATTCAGGAAATCTGGGACTTTATAAAATCTGAGGAATATGATGATGACTGGCTGTAAATGTTGATGCATTACAGTTGATTTGTGGCTCTATTTAAAGGCCATTTTTGGTTTGGTTGTTTTTTGTATTGGTTACTGAAGTTACAATCAGGAAGCTTTTGTAATGTTTAAGTGTCTGCATTCGGCTTTTTAATTACAAACTGTTTTAATTATGTTTGAAGTTTACTGGTTTTACAACCAGTAAGGTTACTTAATTTATCTTCTGCAAAAATAGGTCTTTAGAATGTTTATTAATAACGTACATCAGCAACAAAGATGAAAAACACAAAGATAAAATTGTAAAAACAAATGAATTAGATACATAAGGTCCTCAACTTTTGTATTTTTTATTGCATAAGGTATCTTCATGGTTTGCTACTCAAAGTATTGAACATATAGTGATGTCAGGGTTATTTGATATACACATTTAGCATGCTACTTTTGAATCTGTTTGCTATATATATATATATGCTATTAAGTATATATATATATATATGTTGTTGTTATTATATATATATATATATATATATATATACATACATATATATGTATATATATTGTATGTAGCAACAAGTTTAACTCCTAAACTTCATCAATTTTACAAAGATCTAACTCACATTCGTCCACAGCTGAAACAACTGCAACATGCTATCACAGATTTTGGGGCAAAGCGAGAAAAACATCTTACAGAGTCTATAAAGTCTATAAAGGCAATTTAAAAGGAGATTAATAGATGTAAGATGGCAATATTGCTTTAAATGTAATGAAGGCATTTTCAGTTCATGGAAAAGATCTTTTTAAACAAAAAAAGCTATGATACTCCTGAGGAGTTGTTAACAGTGTGGAACATACTTTTGATTCTATCTTTCTACTGTCATTATTAATTCTTTAAAAAAGAAACCAATAAAAACAATTGTACTATGGCTCATTTAATATGATCAGCCTTTTTTAAAAAATGATCCACATTTATAAGTTCAATTCAGTTTATTTATATAGCGCCAATTCACAACATATATCTTCTTAAGGAACTTTACAATTAACCAGATCATAAAGTTAAATTGATTCAAAGTTTTGCATCTAAGGAAAACCAATTGATTGCATAGACTCGTAGACTCAAAGGCAACCCCTCACACTAAGCATGCTTGTAGCGAAGGTGGAGAGCTAAAACTCCCTTTTAACAGGAGGAAACTTCCAGCAGAGCCAGACTGCAGTGAGTGAGAAACCATCTGCCAAGGCTGACTGGGGTTAAAGGAGAGAGAAGGAGACATACAGAAAGAAGCAGAGATACAAAAGACATCCTTAAACCAGTAACACAGGCGGTCCAACCAGGAAACACACAGCCAGGCAGACGACCTCTGAGCCAGCTCCCATGTCAGAGGACGAACAGTACGACATAGCGCGGCAAGCCAGAGACAACACCCTGGAGTATATCTTGGAAATGGAAGTGCCACCAACTGTCCATACCTCTCCTGCCAAGACACCAGAGATGGGAAGTAACGAAGTACAAATACTTTGTTACTGTACTCAAGTAGATTTTTCTGATATTTTTACTTTACTTTACTACTTATTTTTATGGCGAATTTTTACTTCTACTCCTTACATTTTCACACAAATATCTGTACTATCTACTCCTTACATTTAAAAGTTACTAGTTACTTTAGTTTTTAATCATTTCAATGGAGTTACCGTTATTATTTATCACGTCATCAATACCAAATTCAATCTAATTGGATGGGAATCTACGTTGCATTTGACGCACCACTACAAGATGAATCGACAGATTCAGCGGTATTCATTCGCGGCAAATCATTGCAGCTTGGTGGCGGTGGCGTTAGCATAGTAGTATGGATGACGAGATGATTGAAAATGAACACAACGGAGATCTAGTCCTATTGGCAGACATCCATTTAAAATGTAGGCAATGGCATGAAAAAAGTGGTTTCTACTTTTACTTTTATACTTTAAGTAAATTTACAAGCCTGTACTTTGTTACTTTTACTTGAGTAAAGAAGTTTAATCAGTACTTCCACTTTTACCAGAGTATTTTTTTAACACAAGTATCTGTACTTTTACTCAAGTGGCCCTAAGCACACAGTTCAGCCTCCCAAGAGACTAATTGAAAATTGCTGCACACTAGAGACTGTACATTTGTTGTGTGAAAAAAAATCATAATTGTATTATTGTGAATGTTCAAAATATATCATTTGGTGTAAGCTAATGCAAAGTACATTAGGTGATAGACAGTTCAATTCTTTTCTTAAGGGGGGAGGTGTGTTTTTATGTGTTGCTTAAATATACTACATACCCATAATGCACCAGGCAATAGGTTACCAGGGAGATCATGTACTGAGATTGCAGTTGGTCAGTAAAGTTCTGCATAAACCCACACAGACCGTGTGTGTCTTTTCATTAATGCATTACACTGCATAACAGCATCCAACATAGCCTGGTATATTACTGAACAATCCTTGCCACTAGGGGGTGCCTTTTACTTTATAATAGCCTACAGTTGTTTTGATTTTGTGTTAACTATGGTCAGAGTACTCTTCATTTTTTCCTAATTAAAAAAAAATGTATTTATAAGTTCTAACATATATTTTTTAAATTCATGTAAAAAAATTTATTTCAAATCATGTTCAAATTCTTAAACATGAACTAATGAATAGTCAACATATTTAGAGTTTTCTCAGTCATTGCTTAATGACACCTAGCTGGTTCTGCTGTCAGTATTGTTTTTTAAAGTGAAAGCTAAAAGCAGGTCACGCCTATGCAACTTGAGGAAGGACAATCTGAGTAAAGAAAAACAGTTGGGTTTTGTCCTCTTAGTATCCATTACGTTCATCTTTGATTCTCCTGCAGGTAGGTGTTTTTAGAATTAAAAAATTTGAATTAGAAAATTATACATATTCCGGACTTAAAGATTTCCTTTTTTATATAAATTATATCACATTTGCTTCCATTTCTAATAGTAATTTTCATTGTTCTGGTTCAATTCTTTCGGTCATAGAAATAATGGCAGTGACAGGATTCAGACTAGCCGCTCTGAGCTTCAACAAAAACATATTCCATGTTGTCACCCTGCTTTTTCTGATTCACTCTGTGCAGTCACAGGTTTTTCTAAATGACGCAGAGGTAAACTGATTCTTTTTTTCAAGGAAAAAAATATTTCAAATGCAATTTTTGTTTTTAGTTTTTACTTCTTGAACATCTCTGTGTACAATACCTATATATTGTAGCTGCATTGACCAGCTGTCTGTCTTGTTAATTACAGAGAAGGTTTATGAGAGGCTTACATAAAGTGAAAGAAGGAGTCAGGCTCCTGGTGAGCTTCCATTTTGCTTAAAGCTCTACAAGAATTTACCTACATTGCTTTAAAAGTAAACAAATTTAACAGCCTCCTGATTATTTTGTTACCGGGTATATATTTTGTTTCTTTCCAGAAAGAAAGCGAAAGTGGTATGGAATTTATTTTAACGTTTTTGGAGAAAGCAAACATTGCTGTAAACCACAAGCAGTTTGTAAGTAATTCCTCTTTATTTGGTTTAAGGTTAAAAAAAATACAGTGGTATTTATTTTACACATAGTCATAATTTCATATATAACATATGTACAGTAACCATTTATCACATCTACATACTCTCTCTGATCAATTACAGAAAATATTTCAGGAGAATCTACAGGATGCTGTAGATGAAGCATACAGACAGAGGGTGGGTCGCTCTACTTCTACTGTATGTTAGTCAGATGTTCATTTTTGTAAATTGTTTACAAAATATGAATAACAATGTTTATTTTAAAACTATCTGAATTTGTTTTTATTCCTACAGACAACAAAAGCAGCTGAATGTGCAGTTTACACACACCAGTTAAATGCAATGACGTTGGAGTTTTATCCTGAGATGCAAAAACTGAAAATATCATCATATGTAGATCCACGGGCAAATAAGTTTTACAAATTTATAGAGCAGCTCTTTGAAATATTTAGGCATTACTTAGCACTACAGAAAGAGGTTTATGATGGAAACACAAAGGACACAGAAGAAAAGCTCAAGTATACTTTAAAGAATTTAATTTCGCGGAGGATTTTCCATGCTCCCGTAGGAGATATGACATTTTTCCTCTTCCTGCTGTTATGCATAGCAGCAATGTATTGGGTTTGTTCCCACTGTTTTCATTTTGTGTTCTTTCTTATAAGAGGAAACAGACAGTAATAAAAAAAAACATTGTGTATCAACTGTAAAGTCAAATTCTATTTAAACTGAAATTGATCTTTATTTAGCCCTGCAAACTAAGGGAGATGATTATGTTTTTGTCCATAGAACAATTACTGCATTAATTTATACATATATAGCAGTAGCCATTTAAAATTTCCCCACTTTTCTTGATGGGCCCTTGGCTGGTCGTTGGCTGGTCCTCTTCAATTCCTTTTTAAACATCAATCTTTGCACTAAAATATTCTTCCTGTCGTGATATGTGAACATTCAAATCTAAAGAGAAGCACTTTCTGGTCAGACCCTGTAATTCAGTGAAAGGGTGGAGTCAGATTTAAAAAATATGCACGCCAAGGAGAAGGAGGAGGTCACTTCAATGGCTGGAAGTTGGAGGGGATTCTGCTGGGAGTTACAAGGAAGTGGGCTGCCATTCGGCTGGCGATTGACTGAGAGGGGCAATTTTGAATGGCTGCTACTGTATAGCTAGCTATCCTACTGAACAATCTACTAAGTATCTTTTTAGTTTTTGGGATTCAGATTTTGTTAACATCCTTTGTAACAAAAATATTTGTAGTGGAAAGTTAATAAATGTGTGTTGTATTTGTCTTTTTAGTCGGTTCCCCTTCATGAGCCCACAACTGTAATAAACCATCAATCAATCTTTGTTCGTTTATTTGCCAGGGTCATGGTGGGGTTCCTCCCCATCTCCAACAGTCTATGGGTGAAAGGCGGGGTACAGCTTAGATAGGTTGCCATCAATTGCAGGGAAGATACATACAACCATGCACACTAGGGGT
>JAGKQL010000028.1:17480908-17517036 GCA_018398635.1 Cyprinodon brontotheroides | reverse complement strand
CTGATGTACGGCAATGTAATTCCCCAGTAATGTATTCTAACATTACAATAATTACTCGAAGCTGTAAAAATTACCGTTTATAGTTATGCTTTGACCACAATGTATTGTAATATCATAAATATGAAAGTACAGTAAACTGCTTTGACCATTGTTTATAGTATATTGCTGCAATCTGTAATGTGAAAGTTATCCAAAATGTATCTAATTTATTTTTTGATTTTGTGAATTGATAGTTAAAATCCTTGCAGTGTTGCAGATAACAAACACATGCACGGCTTGTAATTTGAATCTGTACTAGGCAGTGTTTGTTGACAGATCAGCTGATATCATCAGCTGACAACCACCGCTTTCTCTCAGTTTCTCTTTTGTCCCATGTTTTTTTTTTTTTTTTTTTCTCACAGGACTAACTTACAGTAAGTAGATGAGTGACGGAAACCTATTTATGGAGCATTTCCAGTCATTCAAGTTATATACTTAGTCACAGAGAAGATGTGCCACCGTTGAGGTAATAAAATGTAGTGAAAGACTGTTTCCATCCTTCTGACTTGATAAAACTGGATCATCTCAAACCCCAAAAAAGGTATGATATCTATATAGAAGTATGTGTATAAATTCTGACTTTCTGATCTGTTTCATTTCATTAAATATGTTGACAATGTATTATCTTTCGACTGCAGTTTCAGCAGCAATGGCGGCTGTGCCCACATATGTTTTCCTCATTTTTGTTTTGCTGACTGTGCTTTGCCCTGCCAGTACATGGATAGAAAAACATGAGCTGGTAAACCTTTTTTGTTGTTGTTCAAATAACCATTTGCATGTTTAAACAAATTGTGATGACAGCCAGGTTTGTAACATCTGCGTTTTAGATATTTTGCCTCTAATTTAAAATGTGTCTTAATGATCTTTCAATCCACAGAGAGAAATACAAAATGACATTCAGAAGTTACACCAAGATGCTGACAGGAGAAAGGTTAGTAAAAAAACATCAACTTAATCATCCCTTTAGATGTTGTATAATGTTCTATAATGATTATAATAGCATTTCATTTTGTTTTTTTTATCCAGATAATAAACATGGTTGACCGCAAATACATTCCTGAGATCATTGATGATGTTACACACTTGCTTGACGCCTTAATAAGAGTACTAAAGAGACTAGTGCCAAATTTTTTGTTGGGATTTGTAAAAGAAATAAACAGCTTACTGGAACAAAGCCAAGGTTTTGCAAGAAGAGAACTCCTGAATCAAGCTGCAAATATCGAGAAGTGCAAACAAAAACTGGCAGAACTGGAAACTCTTGTAACACACCTGGCAGAGAAAGAACCTAATTTGTAATGCTTGTCCGTTGTCTGTCTTTAAAGCTGTAATACACTATGCTTTGTGAAGCATAGTGTATTACAAAAAATCCCGAAACTGTATGACTAATTTGTAATTCCTTGTGTTCTAAATCAAATCAATAAAATGCTAACGCATCCATAATTTACTATAATCCAGATGCTACAAAGTTTTATTAAAAAATGAATATTCATAGCATACTGAGAGGCTTGTAAAGAAGCAAAGCTGCAATTTTCTGCTAATACCAAAATGCTGTATTAAAGCTATATTTAAATTAGGTGAAAAATCTGTTAAATAAAAGTACAAATACAATGTGGTAAAAGAAAAAAAAAATGGTACCAGGAATGTAGATGGTATTTACAACACATTGTTTTAGAATGTGTCTCTCTCAGGAGCCCAGTTAGTCCAGTATGCTACCATGATATAACACACTGGTTCTTTTCATTGAAATGTCCTTGTTACTATCTGTTATTGAGAAATAACATTCTTTTGATTTAAACAGTTGAAACAAATCCATCAACATTTACAGCTCAGCATGTAGATCCTGTTGGAATTTAAAGTGTTTATAATATCATTCCTATTTGTTTCTGTGTCCTATTCAGCAAAGGCCTTCTTTCTGAGGGTAAAGAAGGCTTGTTTTACAGCATGCACCATACATAACACTCCCACTGGGATTAGCTTCATATCATGGTTGGCCATTTCTTTGATTTTACTTTGGAAAAACCTTCGGCAATTAATCTATTAAGATTTGTAACAAAACCTCACAAAACATTGCAAATTAATATCTGAATCCTGTCAAATCAAGTATTTTTTATTCAAATTCAATCAATTAAATTGAGACAGCCAAAATAATTTTCAAAATCTGAAAAAACTGCTACCAAATTCAAATACATTAAAATTAGCTTGAAAATGAAATAAGCCTATATAAAATCTAGATTTACTCACATTTCAAATGTTAATTTAGAGTATTTATTTTGGCCTCATGGGTCCTAAATTGCTTAACTAAAATGCATTTTTCCACCTTTCGATTCTCTCCTCTGGTGTAGGTACCAGATCTGCTCGGGTGGTCAGATCTGCTTGGGGCCTTGCCCCTTCTTATGACGCCTATATGGCAACTCCACTCGGACAAAATGTATTGCATGTCTTTTGGAGTCTCAACATATTATTACCTATATTTACTATTTCTTTACATTTCATTGGCGATCTAAAGTAGCCGAAAGTAGAAAACAATTATTGTCAGTCTTGAAGGAAAGTACTGCATTCTAAGACTGAGCTCTGCCATTTAACCTCATTAAAACCTCATTAAAACATCCACCGGGTCACCGGTAACCCCATGATGAGCTGTAAAAATGTCCCTCTCCTTGATGGCTGGTGGAGCTTTGCAGTGTTGAGCAGAGATTGTTTTAATTATTATGTTTTCCATGATTATTTTCCTCCTTTATGATAAATATATCTGGGTAAAATGAATGCTAGTATTAGTTATATTACAGGAAAGACAAATTACAGGTTTAAAGATAGAGAATATTTTAGAATGTTCCATGCATTCTTAAAAAACCTGGATGTTTTTTTTTTTTCTGATTTCTATTAATTAGCTGTGTAAATGCCTGAATATTCTTCTCTGTATCGACTTATTTTTACTAAATAATAATAATAATAATAATAAATTTTATTTGTATTGCACTTTACATTTAAAAAAAAATCTCAAAGTGCTACAAAATTCATAGTTAAAACAAAACCGTACAATAAAAGAAACAGCATACATAAGTTAAAATAGAGATGGCTGGTAGCTGAGCTTCCAGCTTAACAGCAGGGAGACAACAGGGGAAATCCTCATGGGAACCTCTTGGGGAAAACTCCACAGCAGGTAGCATCCACGTAGGATTCTTGGGTTGGCTCACCAGGGCAGATTAGCTGGTTAGCTTTCCTAGAGCGTCGTCAGGCTTGGAACTGGCTTCCTGTGATGCAACTCTCCCAGAGCTGCAGGCCAGGGAGCGGGGTTGCCAGAGGGACAGTTCTTCAGAGCTTCACAGGGGAAACAGGAGGTTAAGCTCAAATCCCAGAGCTTTCACTTTCCTAGGAGAGACAGGTGGTTAAGCTCATCCAAGAGCTTTCCAGAGGGTACAGGTGGTTAAAGCTCTCCCGAGCGCTACGAGGAGACAGGTGGTTAAGCTCATCCAGAGCCTTCACGCTGAGGAGAACAAGGGGGACTTAAAGCTCACGGCATCCAGAGCCTTCACGGGGGAGCAAAGGTGGTTAAGCTCATCCAGAGCCTTCACGAGAGGAGACAAGGTGGTTAAGCTCATCCCAGAGCAACTTCACGTGAGGAGGGCAGGTGAAGTTAAAGCTCATCCAGAGCCTTCCACGAGGGGAGATATCAGGTGGTTAAGCTCATCCAGAGCCTTCACGCGAGGGGACAGGTGGTTAAGCTCATCCATAGCCTTCCCCGAGGAGGGCGCTCAGGTGAGTTAAAGCTCACATCCAGACCAGCCTTCCGCGAGGGGAACAGCTGGTTAAAAGCTCATCCTCAGAGCCTTTTTCTTTCGAGGGGGAGACAGGTGGTTAAAGCATCACAGAGCCTTCCACGAGGGACAGACAGGTGGTTAAGAAGCTCTGGAATGAAGCACTTTCACTTCGGTTTGAGACAGGTGGTTAAAAGCTCATCCCAGAGCCTTCCACGAGGAGACAGGTGGTTTAAAAGCTCATCGAGGCCTTCACGAGGAGACAGGTGGTTAAGCTCAGGTCCAGGAGCCTTCACTTGAGGAGACAGGTGGTTAGGCTCATCCAGAGCCTTCACGAGGAGACAGGATTCCTGTGAGGCAGAGACAAGGAAGAATTAGAATATGATCTCACAATTGAGATAACTAAGATTCATCTGTAACAAAGGTTCAGGAAGCTAACCAACTAAGTTCAACACTGCGGCGTGGGATCAAGGTCAGGCAGGAGCTTATAAAGGAGAGGTCTTCTAATGAGAGGATTAGGAACAGGTGTGCAGGAAAGTTCCAGCTCCAGAAGACCCACAGCGCATCCTGCTGGAGACAGAGGGTAGTCTCAGATCCCCACAGTAACTCCAAACCTAAAGGAAGGAAAAACAAAGAGAGCAGAAGAGGATCCTCCGGCGCCCTCTGGTGGGCAAGCCTGAGGATCCCAACAGTCGTGGGTGGAGGTGGTGGAGGCGGAGGGTTCTGGAGGCGGTGTGAGGTGTGAGGAGTTCCTTGAGGTAAGCAGGGGCAAAAAATATAATAAATAAATAAAGTTTCAGATTACTTTAAAATATGTTTCCCTTACTTTTATATCATCTCAGCCTTAAGAGTAAATTTTTGAAAAATCCACGATTTGATCTAATAACTCATGCTGGCTCGGTGCTCGTCTGCCTGGCTGTGTGTTTTCCTGGACGGGGCCGCCTTTTACAGATGCTTTTGTATCTCTGCTTCTGTCCCCTTGAACCCCCAGTCGGCCTCAGCAGATGGCGCTCACACCTGAGCCTGGTTCTGCTGGAGGTTTCTTCTTCCTGTTAAAAGGGAGTTTTCTCTCCACACGTCGCTACAAGCATGCTAAAATGCAATCAACTGGTTTTCCTTAGATAGAAAACTTTTGTATCAATTTGAAGCTGTATGATCTGGGACTTGTGAACATGTCTGCCTTGAGATGACATGTGTTGTGAATTTGGCGCTATATAAATAAACTGAATTGAACTGAATTGAATGTACTCATCACCCAGTGCCAAGGTCACTGGGGCAGCAGTCTTAGCAGAGACACCCCCACAAACCTTGTTCAGCTGAGAATGAGTCTTTTTTTGATAGAACAGATTAGATTTTCACAAAAATGTAAATTGTAAATTAGGGTAGTTTATTGTTAAGTTTAGTAATATAAATATTGACAGAATTAATCAAAGGTAGAGGACGATTAAAACAAGCAAGAAATGTTGTGTATCTGACATAATTTAACATGACACACTAAAGATATTTATTCTATTTAAGGAAAGATTTTGAGAACCTGCTGAAAGTTGCCTCACGTCGTTTTGAAGAAGATCTTGAGAAGTTTTATCCAATGTTGGATCAAGTGAAGGCGGCGACATCCAGCACTTCAAGGCATAAAGAACTCTCGAGTGCCATCACAGATATCATAATAAACAAAAAGAAACAGGGTGAGGATTAGTTCAAACTGTTTAAATACTTTATTCTCTGTTAAAGATTAGATTTTTATTAAATTTAAGCTATTCCTGAGAGCTTGTGTCAAATCTCAGCATCAACATATTCTGCTGAGGTACTTGCCCCAAAAGAACTACAATCATATCAACAAAAAAACTTTTCTTTTTGAGGGTTCCACCATGATGAACTTTCTGTATCATTGTCACATTTTCTTGAATGTGCATATTTGTATTTGCACACACATTAAATTTAAAACCTAAAGAATTATTGTGCTCTCTTGGGATTTTTGTGATAAACAATTTAGAGTAAATGCGTAGCTGTGAATTGAAAGGAAAATTATGTAAGGTTCCCAAAGCTTTTCACAAATAAAAGCTGGAAAACTGTGTCAGCAAATGTTTTTCAACGTATTTTTAAAAAAGATATTCAGCCTAATTAAATGGAACCTGTAATGTTTGTTAAGGGACCTGTTGTCGAAAAAATTTAGATTTGTCTTTTGATTATATATTAATTTATTCTATTTACTCACTATAAAAATTTCACCAGTCTGTTTCCCACTTTCAAGGCCACACAATTCTATGTGGGATGGTGTTTGTAGACCAGACATAGCTTCCCCATAACAAACCAGTGTTTCTCCGAGGGTTTATTCATAGCATGTTACTGTTTAAATCAAAGTGTTCGTAATTTTGTTTTGACTTTGACTACTTTTGCATTGTTTTAAGTAAGAGGGGGAAAAAACGCTGCTCATGCAGAACAGGGGCTGAATGCTGTACCATTAGGGCTGTACTTGATGAACTGTTCTCTCTTTGTGTAAAGATATGAATAAATGTGCCGACAGAGTGAAATCCATCGATCTCCATTTATTTAACTAGGATTAATAGTTGAATACTTTTTTTCCCCACAACAGACCCTATTGGGAAATGACCTCAAGAGCAGTGTGGTGGAGAGAAGGATCTAATAAAAACAAAAGCCAAACATAACTCATCACGAGGGGAACAGGACATGGGACATGAATGCAGAAAAAGCACTGATGCGAGACAGTAACAGGCAAAATATTATAAATGGGGCAGGCATTCAAGAAAAAGAATCTAAACAAGAACAAAAAAAACCCCCAATGAACCTTAATTAAGTTTTAGTGAAAATTCAATCTGGAAGACTCTTTATCATCCTCACCTGGAAAACCTGTTGAAGCCCTCTAAAGTCAAGTGTTTTTCAAGATGCTCTTCATAAGCCTAATCTTCTTTGACCCTCTGGCTTACTCCACCACCAGTGTCCGGGTCCTGAGGGAAAGACTACTTCATTTCATCCAAGCACATGTCTTCATTCATCCAGCATCATGTCTTCTGCCAGGGTCTGAGTGCCTAAGAACTTATTTCATACATGTCAATAAAATCTTTCTAATCTTTTCTTTTCTTTGTGTGAGTCTCTTCAGGTTGAAATACTGTTAAATGTCATAAACTACATAGAAACCAGGGGAAAAATGCAGAATGCAGAGCAGCTTGAAGAGAATCTGTGTTGTGGGAAAAATAACTACCTCTACCATCAGAGTCTACAGTACCAGTAAGCACCATTTAAGTGTGCACGTTTCTGCAGTATTCTTCACCTTGTCAAAGTCAGTGAACAGGAGAAGTTATTAATCAGTTTTTTTATTTCACTAGTATCTAGTTCAGTTATGATAAAGCTTATGTTATACAGTATCTACCGCCATTTACCAACTGCCTCTTCCGTCTTTGTTCTTCAAAAATAAGCTGTGATATTAGCATATTTTGCTGCTTCTGCCTCTAATGCCTTTCTGTTTTTTATTTTGTTTTTTTCTAACTTGGCCTTTTCAGTCCTCCCTGGTCTGGTCTGTTCCTATTCCAACACCTCTCTGCTCTAAACATTTAATCAAATGTTTAGAGCAGAGGGGGTGGGGGGGTCTACCAACTGTAAGCTATTCAGAGGAGTAAAATCTTAACTCCCAAATTCCCAGTCCAGTCTCATAAAGAGAAAAATGTATTTTAACCAAGTGGCACTAAGGTTTTACTGTCAGTCCTGATTGGCCACTCTGCCTTTAGTGGTTCACCTGTTCATATTATTATTATTATATTGGCGAAACAAAACAACCTCTCCACAGGCAGCATGGCCCAACACAGAAGCGCGCCTCTCCTCTGGACAAGACTCCGCAGTACACCCTACACCTTGTGGACAAAGGACATTCTTTTGAGGACCAGAATGTCACATTCTGGATAAAGAAATAAGCCAAGGTGTTGGTTTGAGAGGGCGTGAAGGAAGCCATCTATGTTAAGAGAAAAACCAACTTTAAACAGAGGTGGTGGACTCAGATTTCAGCTTCCAAAAGCATACAATTCAAATCATAGTACATGTATCCCTTCCAGATATCTACAAAGTCCCCCCACCCCCATTACAGATGTATGAGGGGACCTACCACGCCCCAGTCGGTGAACAATACCTCCCTTAACGAACACCAACCCTTAACAAATCATGCAGACATTGCGTTCTCAGGTATTACAGGGGAAAATCCCCCCTTTAATAGCAATCCCACGCTTTCTAACGACCGATCTCCTAGAATCATAGATTGTGGTTTAAGATATTACGAACTAGCGATCTTGGCTATAACGACCCGTAATCTAGCTTGGTTACCATTGCATGTTTACAAATGATACCTGCTTGGCGTTGTCTATATAAGCAAGGACTCAAAACCTCACTGCGGATCCAAGTACAGTATATTTGAATTGAGAGAAGCTTCCTGGAGAATTGTGAAACGCTCTTTAAAATCTTGAAAACCAAGTCCAGTGGATATTTTTTTGAATTTTCCGGGACACCTGTACATAAGTGAGCATGCTGGAGTAAATGTAAAATGCATGCATAATTACCACCCCAATAATGCCATACAAGGCTACAAATAAGTAAGAAGGCTACAACCCCCTACACTGTCAGAAGGTATTCATTAACAGAAATGGCATTGAAGATGAAAAATCTCCACTGGTTTGGGGATCGAGGTTGATTGAGAGCTGATCAGCAGAATTAGGGGTCCAGTTAAAAGTCAAGCAGTGTGGAATAAATCCCAAGACCTGTAAATGATGTTGTTGGACACATACAGAAGTAAAAATAAAATTGAATAAAAAAAAAAGTGATAATAAAAATAATTTGATGCAAGAACAGTCAATGAAAACAACTGGCAAGAAATGGAACATACTGTATGATGCAGATGCTTAAAATGAGTTCACAATCAACCAACATGACTTTATGTTAAATCTCTTTTTGATGCACAGAAACACACACATGTACTGCACATCTCCAGACTTTGTCTGTCATCCCTGCATCACACTCTCAATCTCTCTAATAAAATGCATCAAAACGCAAAATATTAATGGTGAAACTCTAATTTGATGAATTCTGACAAACCCAAACATTCCTCATTTTATATAATAACAAAGCCAAGGAGCTGCCATGGAGTGAAATTAATTTAGTGTTACCATTTTACCAGGAGTTTCAAGCAGCAACAGGTTGCTGAGTTTTCTATCCATTTTCTCTTCCAGATGTTATTTCAGCTTGGAGAAACTCACACAGAGAAATGTTGCAATTAAAAATGTTTTGATGATATGAATGAAAGAAGTTATTTTTTGCTCAGGCCCTGACAGAAGACTTGAATTTCATGATCTTGGCCCTGATGGCTGGATTTGGCTTTTCTCTTCCGCCTGCGTAGCTCCGCCGAGCACTCATTGTTACCCCTCAGATCTAGCTGTTCCTTCTTTCTATCAAAGAGTGTTCTCAGGACACAGACATAAATATATCAAACATTTTTTTTTGTGACGGCTGCTTTCTTGCATGAGGACCAGAGTTGTTTGTAGTACCCAGAACTTGTACTTAAAAGTATAGAGGACGATCTTTATTTCTGGATGGATCAGCTTAACAAGTGGTCCACCTAATTGTCAATCATTCTGGTGATATATTAACATAAGCCTGTTCTCTCATCCCATTAGCTATCTTTTTCTGTGCATACGCACTTTCAGGCGTGTATGTGTTGTGAGCTATGTTTTCAGCCAGTCATTGAAGCTCACCTTTTTCACTGTGGTTCTTTAAAAATCGCAGAGGGTAGTAAGATATTAAGTGTCTACGAAGTGTATAAGAAGAGAAGAAAGGACTCAGAAGAGGCAGGTATATCCCAGAAGGCTTTGCGCATAGAGCCCTCCTTGCAAAGCATGATAGAATTTGCTGTCACAGTGGCCCGCTGTTGCCGAAGGCTGTTGCTACCCAACAGCGCAGACTGTTAGAAAAATGTAAATGTCATCATTATATTTGTAGTAAGTAACAGGCATTTCGCCTGCTAGGAGTGTTGTTTTAAGTTCATACGGGGGCGATTTCTCTCAGGACATGGTCTTATCCAGCTATGCTACCGCAGGTGGTTGATAAAAGCAACAGAAAGAGAGGTCCTGGCAGAGTTAACTACAGACTTTTCAAGGGGTCTCATCCTTTGTCTGGTCACTGTCCTTTTCTGAAGAAAAGTAACTTGCTTTGTGTTGGTCTCATTTCCAGGGAAAAAAACAGGGTTATTATCATTAACTGCTAACAGCTACTAACCAACAAAGATGGTGCAGAGCACTGCGCCGTGAAGGAGGAGTTGCACGTGAGCTGACGGGGAGCAAAAGAGGTTGATCATTTGTCCCAAATGGTAACTTAACTAAGAGTTACCGCTATAAGAGCAGGAGTGTGGGGACTCGAGTTTGTGGTACTCGTACTCGAGTCGCGCTTAAGTTAAGCATATTTACTTGACAAGACTTCGACTTAGACCTAGCGCGTAAAGGACTTCAGACTGGAGCTGCAGACTTCGTAACGATTTCCGACTTGTGAACAATATTTTATTCCAGTGTAAAACGCTTATTCAAGTGTTTTTTGTTTCTACTTGACTGATGAGCTGCGTATACAATGCGCACAGGTAAAAACAAAAAAAAGCACCAAGACCCAATAATTGGCAGCATGGGATTTCAAGTGTTTTATTTATACAAAAAGCCACAGCAAAAGTGGCATAATAAGTCCTTTTCTTCTCCTGATAAAACCTAAAATTCAAGAGTTTTCCTTAAAATCACAGGCTGGAAGTTGGGCTCCGGCTTTGTTATGCTGCTTCTGGTGCGAGTGATCGGCCTGGAGCACCCACTGGCTGATCCACAGACTCTGCTTGGCGCTCCAGCACTGTTCCACTCCCTGGGCGTTACCACACCCCTTTCCAGACCGATCCAGCTGGGTAAGAGAAGCAAGGAGCATGCAGCATCCACGCCAAGCGCATCCAGCATCCACGTGCCAAAAACCCGATAGGAAGGAAGATATATACCTGTCACCTGCAGATTCCGTTCTCCTTCTCCCTTTCCTTCAGACTCCCTTTTATATCGGCTTTAATCGAAGCCCTTACTCACGCACCTGAAGCGCTAGCATTCACACGCCAGCTAATCAATGCACTCCGCCCCTCCTCAGAACAACTACTTCAGTCCAGTGCGCATGGATTTTGTCACAAGGGAAAACAAACCAAACAAACGTACCCAACATGCAGGAAAAATTCAAAAGTCTAAAAATAAAGGAAAAACAATCATATAAAAATGAAACATCAAAACATGCAGGAGCTCAGTGAATCAAAATCACAAAAGAAAAACAAATCATATCTTCCTCTCCAAACATGCACATACAAAGCATAAAACTAACATTAAAATGAAAGAAAACCATAAACCATATATGCTTTTCCTGTGCAACACACACTGACGTCACTGACGCAACAGTACGTGGACGGCAGGGATTGTGGAGTTGTTTTTTTTTTTCACAGTCCTCATTTTCAATAAAGAGCAGACATTTACTGCTAAAACTAGAAAAGTTGTAACAACAAATGTCAGGTGAAATACTGGGAAGAAAATGCAAAATTTATCTGGAAAAAAATTTTGCGTGCTTTTTTTAATTGTATTTTTCATTTTAGCAGTTCAAAATAATGATAATTCCATAGATAATAAATAGCTTACCTTTAAGCTATTACGTCTATGTAGTGCCGGAGATGAAAACACAAGGAGAAAACAAGCAAGCATGAAAATTATTGCACTTTTTAAATGAATCAAGTGATTAGAATTTTTTGTCGCGATTAAGTGATTATTGCGAAGCAGAGCCTTCTCAAGACTTGAGGCTTGACTTGATTGAGCTCTCAAGGGCTTGAGACTTGACTTGGACTTGAGCTCTCAAGACTTGCTTGAAGTTGACTTGGACTTCACAAAAAAATGACTTGTGATTTGACATGTCCTTGCTATAGAGTCTACTCTTTTATATAGTAATTGAGGGATTTAGGGGTTAAGGTTGACGTTTTGGCACAGTAAGTGTTGGAAAGGCAGTATATATGGCAGGATAATTCTCCCATAAGTATATCATTCAGAGACACTTATCTGTAGTAAGGTGTTGGGAGACATCTAGTGGTGAAAAGTGGTAAGTACGCTTGTTGTTCAGAAATGTGCAGAACTTTAATTAGTTGAAGACGGAGCCGATAAGCATGTGCAGCTGAAGTTATGTGCGTAGATGACAAAATGCAAGTGTAACATGATCAGAGTGACATAAATGTTGAAACTGGATACACCATGTTTAATCCGTGTTGCATATGATTGATAGTTAGTTTTGTAATGTTTAACAGTGTTCAATGATGGAAGCTACAGGCTAATGCTAATCACACCCAATGTATTGTTTGTTTAGTGAACCTTGTTAAGCACAGATGTTAAGAGTGTTTAAGCTTTGGTTATGATAAGCTATCATACTTCCTTGATGCAAATGTTGTTGAGTGATATTCTAAGTACGTCTTTATTAGTTTTATTAGTATATACAGCAGGCATTTTCTGATTTGTTTATTCTTTTCCTTTGTAGACCACATACAATAATACTCACAAGTGGTTCACCTATGCTGACATCTGTATCAGTGTGAATATGGAGAGGCTGCTGTATATCGCCTGAGTACAAATAAAGAACAAGGGAAAAAAAGGCATCTTGTCTGTGCTCCTTACCGGCACACCGAGGAGGATATCAATATTAGTATCAGTCCTTATCCTACAGTCTAACTTCCTAACAAAGTAACAGTACAGCTTGTATGGGCATTGTGAACAGCAACTTTTAAATGGAGTATACACAAAGAGAAATGGGCTTGTGCACACTCTCACATACATTTAATAGGCATTCCATCTCTGGAGGGCGTGGAGAGTCTTTTTTAAAAATCACGAAAATCCGCCAAAATACCTTTAGGTAAGAGTAATGCTACTTCATCTTATTTTTTGCTCAAGTAATAGTCAAACGTAGATTTCCAAAGAATTACTGCAGAATTTGGTTAAAAAAAAAAGTATTCTGTAAAATTACTCAGTAATTCATAACATCTGAAATAAAAAAAAATGTTTAAAAAGTAGCAAAAGTAAAGTTATTTGCAAAATTCAAGCATTTCAAAGATTATAATTAACTATTAAAACCAGAAAACCACTTGGAAAGCACAGACCTCTGCCAAGCAGCAAATTTTGCCCCTTATT
This sequence comes from Cyprinodon brontotheroides, assembly GCA_018398635.1. NCBI lineage: Eukaryota > Metazoa > Chordata > Actinopteri > Cyprinodontiformes > Cyprinodontidae > Cyprinodon > Cyprinodon brontotheroides. Next base: position 17,504,024 of record JAGKQL010000028.1, on the reverse strand, counting down.
GTGACTTACATCTATAGCTAAGTGACATATGATCTGGATCAGATGTGGATCTGTAACTGAGTAAATCTAACTAGTTACCACCCACCTCTGATGAATACTCTGTTACTATTTTAAAAAGGTTAAGGAATAAGCACACACAATTTATTATTTAAACAGTCTAGGTATAATTTACTTCAGTCACTGGAAATAAAACCCCGTCAAATCTTTACAGTACAATCATATTTGGCTGCTAAGGAGTGCCAGTCTGATAAGGAAACAACTGTCTTTTTGTTTTCCTGCTAGCACCTTCTATTTGTAGCTATAATTTTGTGAAATATGCCTGCATGATTTACTGTAATAAAACCCTTGGAATTCTAAAAATACTTTCTCTTCTGTGAACATTTGATATTAATAAAGTTCTTAATGTGCCGCTCCTCCAGTGATAAGGATACAACATGTTTGAACAGATTCTGACATTAATATACTACCTTTAATTATGTCATGCTAAAGTAATTCAAACCAATATAAAGTTTACGCTAATGTCATAAATAACTATCTCATGTTTTCTGTAGTTAGGGAAATTATTTAATTGATGATTCGCTGTAAAACATACAAAAGTAGGATAAAGCTTTATTTTACAGGTTGTAGTACAAGGGCAGTACGCTTTTATACAATAGGCAATAAAACTAAACAAATGATTACAGGTCTCTAAGCACCAATCGAAAATGTAGAGAACAATCAAAGGAAATATGTCAGCTTACTGGAATATGTGGGAAGTACCTTGAAATAAACAACTGGAATTAGAAACATGCCACAAAGACCAGTGAAACCCTAATACCTTTTTGTCAAGAATCAAAGGCAAAATCCCCACTTTTGACAAAAGCTAGACATCATACGAGACTTTGATACATATAGACTGTCAAAACATTGGGCCTGCTTTTGGTAAGTGTAAAAAATTAAGAAAATAGGTAATGCTCATTGGATCATGTGGAAAGTACCTTAAGATAGACCAACATCTGAAACAGAAGTGAAGAATCATGAAAGGTGATGTCACAACACATAACACGTTTTTTCTGTTGAGATTTTCAACATTGATAAAAGCTTTAAAGCTTCAAAGACACTCTCTACAATAATTTTTTTTTGGTTTTAGTTGTTGTTTTTGTTTGTTTTGTTTTTTTGGTTTTGGAATAAAACCTGAAATTTAGTAAAAAAAAGATGCTTCTGTTTTAATTTCCAAATATATATTCCCCCAATTTATTATGTCAGCTGCTTTTCTGTGTATAGCAGCTAAACTCTTTGTAAGTATAAAACAATAAACTAAAACATTTCTGATTTTCTTTCATTTAACTCACTGCATTCCAGCAGTAGACAGGTAACCATGACTGTCGCCATTGGCTCCTTTCAAATTACTTAAACTGTATCTCCTAACTCTCGTTTCTAGCTCCCATTCCTTAACCTTTAACAGGGTCAACAGTAAGAACACCATTTTTACTTTGTTTGATATTTATAAAACAGTAATAAAGTAATAAAAAGGAAAACTGAAACTGTGGTATGAGCCAATCAGTTTTGGTTTTTGTCATAATATTATCATGCGTCACAGTTTTGCAGAACCAAAACAGAAACCAGTTCGTAAACATAACTGATAAAATAGTGGCTAAGTTTGAGGAGTATTTATTTTATTTGCTGTCTGTAAACTTTTCATTGCTCTGCTTGAACAGCGCCTTTATTTTTCTATAGCACAGGTAAGACCTGCTACTTATTCTAATTCAAAGTTCATTACATTTAACTATTAGCCAAGTAAAAATAAGTTTAATTAAAATTACCTCTAGATTAAAGCTTACTTACTCAACTCAACTCCAACTTTTATTGTCAAATATGCTACATGTAAACATACAACACAGATGAAATTTCCATCCCCCCTCAACCCCACGGTGCATAATAAAATATAAAAAAAAATATATATATATATATATATATATATATGCCTATATATATATATATATATAATTAACCATAGCATAGAAAAATAAAAACCTAAGATATAAAAAATAAATATTAAAATATTAAATATGTAAACAGTAGTGTGAATGGTGCAAATAGTGCATAGAGTAGCAGTCCTGACGTGGGGGAAGTAGTGGAGGATGGGGATATTGGGAAGTCAGGGGGAGGCGAAGGGGGGCAGGGCAGGGAGGGAATTGAGCATCCTCACTGCCTGATGGAAGAAACTGTCCCTGAGCCTACTGGTTCTCTGCAGCCTCCTCCCGGACGGCAGCAAGGTGAAGACATTGTGGGCGGGGGTGGATGGGGTCACCTTGTTTGGATTTGGTCAAAAAGGTGTTTTAGTTGTTAAAATAAAATATAGAAGGATCTTGACGATAAGTTGAGGTTGTTGTTTCACATCTTTGATTATGCAACATGTTGACATATAAAAGATTACCTTTTAAACCTATATTTTTGAACAAAACATGCAAAGAAACAGAACACCACAACCATATCTGATCAAAGAAATATGAGCAACAGAATTGACTTAGATTAATACGTTTATCCTTTATTTTTTTATGTAATATTTTTGAACGAAACATACAACAGACCAGCAGTACCTGGAAAACTAATTTCTTGTTTATACATATCTATAAATTTTTTTTCTCTGATGCTTGTTCAACTCTTAAATCAGGCATTTTCTATTCTCAGAACATAATCACGTGGGAAGGAAAGAGGAGGAGCTAGGAGAACTGGGATTTTCCCTAATTGAACTCGGGAGTGATTAAAGTAAAACTGAAAGAACATTTGTTTTAAAAGAAAGTCAAGCAGTTGCTACTGGTCAAGCTTTAAGAGCACAACCATCTTGGAAACACTTTAAAGCGTCTGTGGTTCTTCATCTTGTCATCTCACTGCATCAGCTCTACTCTCAAACAAAAGGTGAGGTCTCTGTCTTCTGTTTAAGTTTGATAAATTTGAAAGTAACTTCAATCCAAAATAGTTTTTATTTTATTAGCTCTAGGTAAGAAAAACATACACATTAGATATGAAAAAAAAACTGTCTTTGTTTGTAGAACCATGGCATTCAGAGGCAGAGGAATGGCTTATATAATCTTTACTCTGCTGAGTCTGGTTTATGTTGCAAACTCGTTGCACCGCACCGCTCACCTTGTAAGTATTATTTTTAATCCTTTGATTAAAAAAAAAAGAATAAAATTAGAAAAACTGAAATGGATAATACACCTTACACCTTATTTTCAGGACAGTATTTCTAGGTTGGTTAAAATTAAGACTTTTTATGCTGAATATATTATAGAAACTACACCATTTAATACTTTTTTGGGGGCATGTGTGTATTTCATAAAAAAACTATACTTGTACTGTCTTAATCTTGCTTAACATTATTTTCTCAAACAAAGGAAATTCTCACGGAATATTATGAGGGTGGAATAGCAGATGCTGCTGAAAAGAAGGTGGGTTCTATTTACTGACACATTGTCTCAAACTGTTTTTTTTTTTATTTTTGCAAAAAGATAGAGCATTAAATTTAAAACAGGAATCTTGTATTGTAATGTACATTTATTTTGAAGGGGCTGTGTCCTTTTTGAGGGGTGACAAACACTTTCTGAAGTGTATTACTGCCAGGGGTTTTGTGTGTGTGTGTGTGTGTGTTTACTTCTCATTTACTTTTTGTTTACTTTTCCTCCCTTTACAGAAAGAATGTGAGAACTGGCTTAAACTTAAAGCATTTAAATTTGAGGATGAAATGGAGGCGTTTACGCCAAAGTTGAAGCTCCTGAAAGCAGCAGCCCAAAACTCCTCATCCCTAGACGGACTCTCCAGTGATCTCACTGATTTATTGGTCAAGAAGAGAAAAGACTTTTTCGAAGCAAAGAAGGCTTATGAGAAAGAGATTCAGGAAATCTGGGACTTCATAAAATCCGAAGAATATGATGATAATTGGCTGTAAATGTGATGCACTACAGTTGATTGTGACTCTTTTTAAAGGCCTGTTTGGTTTCATTTTGTCTAGGGTGCTGAAGTTACAATCAGAATACTTTTGTAATGTTTATTTGTCAACATTCGTCTTACTTGTGATTGAATTCTCTTTGTATTTTACTGGTTTTACAACCCATAATGTTAATTAATTTAAGACTTCTGCGAAAATAGCTCCTTGGAATGTTTATTAATAACGTGCGTCACCAACAAAGATGAAAAACATAGAGATAAAATTGTAAAAACAAATTAATTAGATACATAAGGTCCTTAACTCCATGTTTTGCTACTCAAATTATTGAACATATAGTGATGTCAGGGTTATTTGATACACACATTTAGCAGGCTGCTTATGCATCTTATTCCTGAAGCAAACTTCTTCAGGACAAAAACATTAAATAAGCACAGAGTGAAAACAAAAGCTGTTCGAGTACATAAAAACAAAGCAGTAGAAAAGAATACTAACAGTCAAATAAAAACTTATAACATACAGGGGTATATCACCAAACACATAAAGGCCAAATTGACTCTCAGGCACTGTACAAACTAAAGAGTATTTAAAATAACATATAAATACTGTATTTATAAACCAGTTTATCTCTTAAATACTTTGAGAACTGGTTTAAATTTTCTTTGTAAAAGATCTAGCTTAAATTGTTCCACAGCTAAAACAACTGCAACATGGTGTCACAGATTTTTGACAAAGCAAGAAAAACATCTTGCTGAGTCTATAAAGTCTATAAAGGCAATTCAGAAGGATTATAATAGATCTAAGGTGGTGATATTGCTTTAAATGTAATGAAGACATTTTCAGTTCTTGGAAAAGTTATTTTTAAATGTAAATAGATATAGTAGCAGCCATTAAAAATTGCCCTTCCCAGTCAAATGCCAGCCAAAGGGCAGCCTACTCCCCTGCGACTCCTAGTTAAACCCCCTCCAACTTCCAGCCACTGGCCTTCTCTTTGGCATGCCTTCTTTTCACTTTGACTCCACCAATTAATGTCCAGAAATCATGAGAGAAATAAAATTTTAATATAAAGATTGATGTTTAAAAAGTAATTGCAGGGGACCAGCCAAGGGCCCATCAGGGAAAGTTGGGACATTTTGATTGGCTACTACACTATGATACTCCAAGGGGTTGTTAACTGTGGTAAATGTGGTAAATACTTTTGATTCTATCTTTTTACTGCCAATATTGTTTATTTAAAAAGAAACCAATAAAAACCATTGTACACTGGTTCATTTAATATGTTCAGCCTTTCTTTCATAATGCTCCATATTTATAAGTTCAATTCAGTTTATTTATGTAGCACCAATTGACAACACATGTCATCTCAAGGCACTTTAAAATTCACCAGATCATACAATCAAACTGATTAAAAGAATCTAAGGAACACCAGTTGATTGCATCGACTCATTGACTCAAAGGCAATCCCTCACACTAAGCATGCTTGTAGTAACAGAGGAGAGGAAAAACTCAATTTTAACGGGAAGAAATGGCAGCAGCAGAGCTGATATTTCTCTCCAGTATGGTGTCACAGACAAACAGAAATTGTAGAGAGAGCATAACGTTAGATTTGAACAAACAAATTCTGCAGAAAATTTTCTGAAGAAAAAGGGGTCCCTACGCCCTCCAGCAGTCTAAACCTATAGCAGCATAACTATAGAGATGCTCACAATACGCATAACCCAAGCCACCCAACTATAGTTCAACTTTAGCAGACAGGGTGTCTGCCTCATGGAATAAAACTGATAGTTGGTTCCACAGGAGAGCAGCCTGATAACTAAAACATCTGCCTCCCATTCTATGTTTAGAAATTCTAGGAACCACTAGTAAACCTGCAGATTGAGAGCAAAGTGCTCTGTTAGGAACATAAGGAACAATCATATGCTGATATCAGATGGAGTTTTGTGGACTTCCTGATAGTAAAGAATTACAATAGTCTGGTATAATTATTTACTTTTACTTATATCCAATATTTTAACTTTTATAGTGACGGTCTGTGGAGAAACAAAATGTAAGATTCACAAAGAGTTGACTAAAATTACAGCTGGAAGTCTTAATTTATTTTCATCCACTTCCTGTCTGATGTCCCATCTCACACCTCTGCCATGACCATTTATAAACCAGACTGTACATTCAACATTCTGTCTGCTTCCAAACTAATTGTAATCCTCCTCTATCCCATCGCAGTCATTACGGATCTTCTGTGAGTCTTTCCAGGGTGAAATGCCTCCAAAACAGTCTAAATTTGAAAACAAATGCTGAGTTATGACAGAGATAACTCCATTATAAGTAATATTGTCAGCAATGCAGAAATAGTAACAGTCTCAAGGGTATGAGGTGCCCCCAGGGACATAAATCAGATTAAACTCTGTATTGCTACACATATTAAATTACACTCTTCCATATAATATACCGAAAACCTCACACAAACACTTCAGTGTAAAAAGCTCTCACATAAAACTAGTGAAAACATTTACCTCTTATATACTCCACTAAAAGCCCTCATACAAAGTAGTGAGAACTGTTCATATAAACTGGTGAAAAGCTTTTACCTTTCATACACACTACTAGAAAGCTTTCATATACACTATTAGAACGCTCTCATATACACTATTAGAACGCTCTCATATACACTACACTATTAGAACGCCTCATATACACTTGCTAGAAAGCTCTCATATACACTCCGCTACTAGAATGCCTCATATACACTATTGTGAACGCCTCCTCATATACACTAGTTAGAAAGCCTCATATGCCACACTATTAGAACGCTCTCATATACACTATTAGAAAGCTCATATACATTAATAGAATGCTCATATAATACTATTAGAAAGCTCTCATATACACTATTAGAACGCCTCATATACACTATTAGAACGCTTCTCTCTATACACTAGTAGAAATAGCTCTCATCTCACTATTAGTACGCAATACACTAATAACAAGCTATATATTACCTTGCTATAGAACGCTCTCATACACACACTATTAGAAAGCTAAAATATATGGTCCCTCTTTAATTTAGGCAAACATTGCTCAAATATCACCAAATCCAGATGGTTTGTTGTTGATGAAGAGAGTGAATAAACACAGTTTAAGATTTGCAGCTAAATTAATTTGTTTCTATATTATGGAACTGCTATCAGGCACTTCCCATCATCTTATATCAGTAATAAAAAATGGCAATTACAAATTTGGTATTTGGTGACTTGACTTTTATTTCTGTCAGGCTGAAGTGAAAAACTTGGAAAGAGACTGATTCTCTTGGCGTTTAAAATAACAACAGAAAACAGCATAAGAAAACCGGGTGATTTATTTTTTTTATTTTACAATTTTGTAAACAACAGCTGCTGATTGGGAAACCAAAACGTCTCAACCTTTGTATAATTTTACTTAATTTTTATTTAACCAAGAAATGATCCGAAAGGCCTGGGAAATGATCAGATCCGGGCTTATGTGGCTGCGATGCGCCGGGCGCCAGCCCTCGGCTGGCCAGGTGGAACAGATTTTCACATGGGAACAGAATTTCGCACAACACCGGAAAAGGATCTCTGTTGAAGCAAAAACATAAAAAATAAAGTCGCAGTAATGCCCATGCTTCTCTGTGAGTTGTTTAGCGTATAGCTGAGCATGAATCAATAATTTTATTTGATGGCAACTTCGACCGGAGATAGCACAAAATGTAATGGAGCTAGCCAGAATGACCCTCGCTAGTAAAACAACTTCCTCCGTGTAATAACGGTCCTTCCTGTCTCACCCTGAAACACCTTCCGCTTCAACTGAAATCCGCCAATAGCTTTTCAGTAGTGTGTATGAGAGCATTCTAGTAGTGTATATGAGGAAATGGCTCAGTGTATATGAGAGCTTTCTAATAGTGTATATGAGAGCGCCTCTAATAGTGTATATATGAGAGTTTTCTAATAGTGTATGAGAGCCGCCTCTAATAGTGTATATGAGAGCTGCCTTCTAAATAGTGTATATGAGAGCTTTTAAATAGTAGTGTATATGAAAGCTTTAAAGTAGTGTATATAAGCTGCAAAGCTTTTCACCAGGTTTATATGAACAGTTCTCACTACTTTTGTATGAGAGCTTTTTGAGTAGATTATATATAAGAGGTCAATGTTTTAACTAGTTTATGTGAGAGCTTTTTACTAGTGTTTGTGTGGAGGTTTTCAGTATATTATATGGAAGAGTGCTTAATTTAATATGTGTATATGCAAGTTAATTCTGATTTATGTCCCTGGGGGCACCTCATACAAGGGTGTCATATTTCCAGATTTACCTGTTTACCTTAGGCAAGTACTCTTAGGCCTACGTTCACACTGCAGGCCTTAATGCTCAATTCATTTTTTGTGAAATCGATTTTTTATGTCCGCTCACACTTCCAAGTATATGGCGACTTGTATGTGATCTACTGTGTGAACTGGAAAGCGTTCAACCGGGTGTGTCCCGCGATGTGCGCACTCGAGGACGCCAATGACGCCACATGCCGTAGCAAGCGCCGCCCTTCAAGTGTTTGCGAGCGAAGTAAACATGACTCGTAATAATACAGGACCGCAGCGTATATTGCGTTCTTTTAAGTTCTTCTCCAACAGGAGCAGGCATTATTATGAACGTAAATCTTTTTCCAGAAGATCAAAAAGAAAGAGAGCCAGGTTCCGTCCGGTAAGACCCTTCGAGTTTGATCTGAATCGAGCTATCTTTCCAAATATGAATTAAGTCAGCAACCTCACTTTCTCTCTCTCCATTGACTGCTCTCTGTGTTATCTTCCGAGCAATGGTTGTTAGTTTTTCCCGCCTCTGCTTATAAGTAGGGTAGCAGATTAGTAACGTTTAGTAACATTTGTCAAGTATCAATGACGTGTAGAATTGGGATGAATGCGACCTGGCTGTACAGACACAGGTCGCATTTGAAAAGATCAGATCACGTGATGCGATTCAGGACCACATATCCAAGTGCGCCTGGGTCGCATTTGAAAAAATCCGATCTGTGTCGTTCAGACTGTCATAAAAAAAAGATCTGATACAGGTCACATATGGGCAAAAAAAAATCGGAATTGGGTCACTTCAGGCTGCAGTGTGAACGTAGGCCTTAGATAAAACTGCTGACAGTGGGAAAAAGTCTGTCATATGTCACAAATCCCTTCTTAACTATTCAATCAACCAGCATGTTTAATTAGATGTTTATGGTATAATAAATCTGTTCTAATAGAAAGATATGTAAATTATGTTGTTGGAAAATTTTGATTTTTCTTTTATTATATATTAATTTATCCTATTTACTCACTATAAAAGTTTTCACTCAGTCTGTTTCTCTCTCATGTTTCTCAAGGCCACACCATTCTCTGCAGGATGGTGTTTGTAGACCAATGACATAGCTTCTTCCCACAACAAACCAGATTAACTTTCTCAAGGTTTATTCTGAACATGTTACTGTTTAACAAAAGTATCTGTAATTTGTTTTAGACTCTGACTACTTTTCCATTATTGTAAGTAAGGGGGAACAAATGCTGCTCTAGCAGAACAGGGCAGAATGCTGTGCCATAAGGGCTGTATGATGAACTGTTCTCTCTTTGCAAATATGAATAAATGTGCCGACTCAGTGAAATCCATTGATCTCCATTTATCTAACTAGGGTGAATAGTTGAATACTTTTTTCCCACGACAATGTTAAAATTTTTATATATACATATATATATATATATATATATATATATATATATATATATATATATATATATATATATATATATATATTACTGCATAAAATGCAAGTAAACTTTCTGTTGTTTTTAACAGTTGGGAATTAAATTTGATTTTGCACTTGGAATTGACTGCAACAGGACTGTTGTGACTCCTATTACAATTTTTCGAAGATATTTTAAATGTCTTATAATATTGGATTTTACTACTGGTGTGATAAGTAGGAAATCCCTCTCTGAGTGTCACATGGGAGATGTTTTTCAGGGATGAAGCTGGAGGGCCAGCCAACTGAGCCTGGTATATTACTGAAGAAACCTCGAGGGATATAAAGTCAGAAATTTAATATATTATACATAACTATGTTATTTATCATCACCTATGAGCTCAGCCTTTTAACCATAATATTTGCGTTGCCTTAGAAGTCGTTATTTATAATTACATAGGAGCGGGTCTCGCAGCCATGGAGGCAGACATCTTTTGCGCTTACGGCAAGCGCAGAGGCAAAAAACTAGCGATTGCGAGATCTCCCATTACGCTCGAAAGTAACTACGGCAAGTTGAGAGAGATGAACTGAGACGGTACTGAACAGTAGATGGCAGTATTATGCCTGAGAAGCGTTTAGTCTGCCTGAAACCAAAGAAGAAGAAGAAGCAGGTATACTGCGCCTCAGTAACAAGAAAGGTGAACAAGGCGGCAGGCGTGAGTGACTTTGCAAACTGTTTGGCACTGTGTGGCCAAACATCAGACGAATGGAGGATCATGCCTACTCTGTATCACAACGAAAAGCGGCGGACACCGAACCCCCGTCATCTAAGAAGCGGAAACACGACGAGAATAAACGCAAGCGTGACAAGAAACGACAAAAAACACGGATCAACATTGGCACGGCATTTACACGATGGAAGTCACTGATGGAGGAAAAAGGTTTTCAAAGTGACGCTCAAGTTGCCAGTTTTCTCTTGGACAGGTAATTAATCCTACACACACAATTGTCTAATATCACTGCAGTTTTTGGAGTACAGGATGCTCAGACCTGTCTAAAACAATAACATGCTGCGTGATGATGCTGTTACTCTCCAGTATACTTATTCAGCAACGTCCCTGACGTTTCACAGGTAATGATTCAGTAATTTTCTGTAAAATAATTTTCTGGATATATACCTCGGTTACTTCTCTCCGGCTCCTTTGGAGATCTTCAAGCCTTTCCTCCTCTGCTCTAGTCACCCCGCTGGCACCCCTCCCTCGCCTGGCCCTAGCTGCACGCCCACCCCGGCCTCTCTGCCCTCTTCCTCTCCCTCTTCCTCGCCTTGTAACCCCCGTGCCACAAACAAGACTTGGACTCTGTAAACGGGGAATATATATTCTTCCAGCGAACACAATCTCGCTGTTAAACTAATGACTACAATTACTTCGTCTGTTTATATCACCATGCAAAGCAGCTCACCAAAACGTCACAACGAGGTGTTTTTTCCACTCATCACCATCGCTGTTAATATGTAACTCCATGCGCCCATCTCACAGCTGATGTGAAAAACATGGGGAAACAAATTAGCGCTGTGCTCGCTGTTCAACCGCTCGACATCGTGGTGTGAACGGACCCAGCAGGTGCAGCAGAAGCAGCGAGTTTACATGCAAAGTCACGGTTGATGCGCGTATAGGTGCAGGGTAAAAGGTCCCGCAGCGCGTCTGACGCACCGACAACGCGCTGCTGCTGCTCGAGATGGAAAAATTGAAGTTTTGCTGCTGGACGCTGCCGCGATCAACCAATCAGAGAAGCTGATCTGGGAGCTGACAGCGAGACAGACACAGCGCTCTGATGACATATGAACGCAAATGAAAAGGCTGGGTGGATGAGGAGATGATGAAAGCGTGGCTGAGGGAGGTGTATGTGAGGAGACCAGGTGGTTTTTTCCACGCATCACCATCGCTGCGTGCCCATCTCACAGCTGATGAGAAAAAACATGGTGAATCAAATGGATGCTGTGCTCCCCGTTATCGGGGGTCTGACAAAGGAACTTCAACCGCCGACATCGGTGTGAACCGGCCGTTCAAAGTAAGGCTGCGGGGCGAGCGGCGTGGGAGCGATGAATGACAGACGGAGACCACAGTTTCACGATAAGTGGAAGGCAGCCGCCCGGGCAAGTTACGCCACCGCTTGCGGAGGATTGTTGATGCTTGACTAACGTGTCTGCTGGCTCTGTTGTTCAGCTTTTGCAAAAAGCAGGCATTATTTCCGAGGAGCCGCGCGGCACGGAAAGTGACTCTGACAGCCAAGAAGGGGAAATTGGCATGTCTGATTTAGCGCAGCTGTTTAATTCAGAAACAGAGGATGATGACTTTGATGGGTTTGATTAATACTTTGTAATAAATACATGAATAAAGCACAATCATACTCAGTTTTGCTCCCGCCTATTTTTCTACCTGAAAACTTAATTCAACAGCAGCCTCTGGGCGGGTCTCCTCCTCTTATACAGCGGTGGCTGGCAGGTGTTTTTCATATAAATAATCTAAATCTTGCAGCTATATTTGCTGTGATCAGTTGGGAATAAAGTAGTTTTAATATGTTTTAAGTGAGAAAGTCCACCTGAAAACTTATACATAATTGCAGTCAGTTCATCCAGATTATCTATTTCTGTCGGAGGCTCTTTCAGACCCCGGCACATACCAGCGTGTGCAACTCACAGTAGAAATCCTTTCATCAGCAGCCTCTAGGCTGGGTAGCCTCCGGGTTCACGCGCGGTGGCTGGCAGGTGTTTTTCATCTAAATAATTTAAACTGCAGGCACCAGGATGATACGGTAATAAAAAGCGAACATATTCCTGTCGGCAGGTTTCAGGATTTTAAGTTAATTTAGGAGTGATCACAGCAGCTGACTCACGGCCAGCTCCCAGGTTTGATTAATACTTTGTAATAAATACATGAATAAAGCACAGTCATACTCAGTTTTGCCCTCGCTGTATTTTTAAATACGCAGTAGAGGTATTTAAAGGTAGTAGAGGACATGTACCTGTATATAAAAAATGTGCCCTATAGTCCAGTGCGCCTTATGTGTGTGTTAAATACAGAAATGGGACACATAACTGAGAGTGCGCCTTTTAGTTCGGTGCGCCTTATGGTCGTGAAAATACGGTAAACATATTTAGAGTTTTCTAAATCATTGCTAAATGACTCCTAGCTGGTTCTGCTGTAAATATTGCTTTTTAAACTGAAAGCTAAATGTATGCCTCATGAGGCACATATGCTAACACTTTGCTATCTCGACCAAGACTGTCTGAATGATTTGAAGTTACGTAAGTAACCCGCTTGTTATGATCTCGGGGCTAATGACTGGCTTAATTACCTGTCTAACTCTGCTGGTTTCTAATCACTGCTCAATTGATCCACCTGCTCCTGCCTCTAGTTGAGGCGCTTGCATCCAGTTATCGGAGCCAGATTATTCTTGTTCTATTGTGCCAATTGTGAGAGGACTGCAGCATCTGGGACACTGTGCGGCACCAGCTAAATCTGGTTGGCAGCCCACCGCCTGAATCCTGCTTCGTTCTCAGGATATGGACAGAAATGTTAAACCAGTGTTTTGATATAATTACCTGTAGATTATGAATATATAATTAACTAGAACTGGAGTTGTAGTTAAGTATTTAACTTATTCAAAATTGTTTGTAAAATAAATTTGGTGTTCTTAGAGGAATAATTATAAATATAATCTGCTTACTAACCAAGATTATGGGCCTTTCACAAGTTTTCTGGACTGGCTGTTAAAATCCAGTTATTCCCACCAATTTAGTGACTTAGGCTAGGCTATCAGCAGAGCTATTAATTACCAACCAAAGAAATATTTGTCTCTGTTTATTCAAATGTCACCAAAAGGAGGGTGAATCTGGCTTGAGTGATAAATCATATGATGTACAAAGCACAAACAACTGCAAGTTAAAACAATGATGTCTTTATTCTAATAATTCAGGATTACAGAAATCTGACATATATGCAAACACTACACGCTATTAGAAAATAAACACAAAGTAGACTAAACGACTAGTTTTGAAAGAAAGAGGGAAAAAAGGGTTCTAAGAAACCATTTTACTGGCTTCTGAGATTGCCATGAATACATTCAGCTTTAAGGATTAAAGGTTACAAATCTACAATATAGCAGCATAGTACAGCAATAATCTATGTTCCTCTAACCTAGCAGCAAGGGGGGGTTGCTAGAACCTGGAGTAATAGGATGGTTGACCCCCCTATCATGAGATAAAAGGGGGTGGAGCAACAACTGTAAATCTACTGGAGATTATGAACCCCGAAATGGCTTATCCTATGAAGTTACCTGAAAGGGGAGGGTTGGACTATACAGATGGGTGTGTCCTAGCTTGTAAACTCAAAAGGAAGTTGGTTGAACTACAAAACCTCAGACAAAAGAGTCCTTAACTCTTTTGTCTAAAAAATGGCCACCCCAATCATGTGATTACATACAGTTAACCATAGAAATTTCCTCTATTACACTAACCTCAGGAAAGAAAGACAAAAAAAATTTCTGTGGCTTTGTGGTAGCTAGGGCGTCTTTGATTTTTAACCTCATCCTTTCCATCCCTGCATGAACAGCTTAAATTTATTGCTATGAAGCTTTTCAAAAGTGACTGTAGGGCAGGTCTTGAGTCAGACCTTGTCAGACGTCCTGACTGGTCAGCTGTCCTCTGCTTCCATCACAGACCTTTATTCAGCCTCTGCTATCAAGTTGTGCCATTTTTGAAGCCTGCAGTCTTTAGGACAGGGACAAGAAGGAAAGGGATCACCAATGATGAACAGGTTGAAGACATTAGACTGCATATTTTTTATATTTGGACGTTCACATTTTATACAGGTGTTAAATTAGGTTGTTTTTCCGACTGTTCTAAATTCTCACTGTCATGCAGATATTGTTTTTGCTTCGTGTTTACTGCTGTAAACAAATATTGAAACAGTGTTTGTTTTTTTAATTTGAATTTATCTTTTAAATGCTTTTACTTTCTCCCATTCCCTTTATGTGCAATAGCAAACGACACTTTTTAGTACTTTCTACACTGCTTTTAAGGCAGGCATACACGAAATTTTCAATCATTGTACTCAGCTATAGCTCATGAAACTGCAGTTTTTAAAAGTTAATACCTCATGATATACTTTCCAATGCGACCTGACTTCTTACACTGTATGTCAAAATACCACACATCGGACTCAGCGGCTAGAGATGGCTTTAGTTGGACACGTTAAACTGGATATGAATAATATATATATATACTATATGATTCATTTGTGATATATATATATAACATATATATATATATATATATATATATATATATATATATATATATATATATATATATATATATATATATAGCAGAGAGGTTCTGGGTTCAATTTCCGACCTGGGGTCTTTCTGCAAGGAGTTTGCATGTTCTCCCTGTGCATGCATGGATTTTCTACAGGTACTCCAGCTTTCTCGCACTGTCCAAACTTCAAGTCTTCCCAAACTTCAAGACTTTCTGCATGGAGTTTGCCTGGTTTACCTATACATGAGTTATTTCAATTTTGATATTACTTTCACAATAAACACTCTAAAAGTACTGGGTTTTATTATACCAATGTACAGAAAAATGTTGTATATGTAACCTCGGTAACCGCTTTTGTATAGTGTGGTTCGATTCTGCGTTGTGTTAATGACGGCCAGGAGACAGGGTGAGTTGAAATGTTTATCTGTTCAGAACAGAATAATAATCAGCGATCAGGCTCATCACAGCCGGTACAGCACCTCGCGCCCGTCACTCATTAACTGGCCAACAGCCGTTTTAAATACATGAATATTAAACAGAAATACAGAGAAATAAGATAATATGTACCTGTTCAGAACAGAATAATAACAATCAGCGATCAGGCTCATCACAGCCGGTACAGCACCTTACAAGGAACAGTATTACATGTTAGCATCAAGCCAACACAATTTTTCTGGAATGTTAAGCTCAGTGAACCTACCTCGCGCCCGTCACTCATTAACTGGCAACGAGATGTCCGAGTTCACTATACTTAACATGACCAACCACCAGAAGGGGGTGCTGTTTCACCCATAAACGATGAACCCAAACTTGGGAATGCTGACAAGTGGAATTCTATAACACATTAACTATGTTACACTCCCTCCTGCCGAATTCCACTTGCCCAATAACAACAAGCAAAGCAAACAGGTACAACAGGTACAAACTCACAAAATGGAAAGAGAAAAAAAAAATAAATAAATATTCAAATGCACAGGAAACCAATACACAACCACTGTTTCCCAAGTCACATGTGAGGTACAATAAAATCAAATTCACAGTTACAAACACCCAGTCACTTTGACTATCCCATGAGGATGAGTATGAGAAAAGGTTGGCCAAACCCCATCTACATACATAGGGAATAAAAAAATATGCCCATGTACATATTTCATCAACATGTAACTGCGAACTCTCCTCCCCAATATCAAAATTATTACAGAATCTTAAGATCAAATTTCAAACAAATAAAACTGTAGCTTTAAACTCAAACTAAGGCTGTTCTTTGGTGCATCATTTCAATAAGTCTAGTCACTGGCCTCAACAACCGCCCAGCTCTAGATCTACGGTCCGTCACACCATCAACTACTATCACTATAGCTGCACTAGTAGCAGGTACGTCAGTGAGTGTGTCAGTAACAGGAGCCAGAAAGGTCTCTGGGCCAGACATTGGGACTGCTGAGCAACCAGAGTCTGATGAACTGCCCTCCATCAAAGCGCCTCCATCAGAGTGTTGTAACTGATCAAGGACTGGCTGGGCTAGGGGTAATACCCTGCCCTCTGATGGAAAATTAGTAGGTTCTGTGGCTCTCTCCAGCACAGTGCCCTTCACCAGCTCAGTATCTTCTGCATCTGTGATGTCGCTCGCTCCCAACGGTAGGTCAGATACCCACACTCTTGTTCTGAACTCTGCTGAGTCAGAAATAACATCACTGATTGCTGACCTCCCAACACTTAGGTCAAGGGAACTTGATGCGGGAGACATCACAACCTCCTCCTGGTCATCAGGGTCATCCTCAGGTAATGGCAGAAAGTTTATCGGCATTATCAGATTGCGGTGGACCACTCTTACTTGGTCTGTAGTGGGATTCTGGATCCTGAAGGTATGGTTCTCATCATCCTTTCCAACCACCACATACACTGTGCTGTCCCAACGGTCAGCAAGCTTCCGTTTTCCACGTTCTCCTTTGTTGGCCAACAGCACTCTGTCATTCATTTCCACTGGTGCACCACGCACTCTTCGGTTGTATAGTTCAGCATGACGCTGAAGCTGTTTAGTTGCTGTCGACTGAGCTACCGCAATAGCTTCTCTCATGTCCTTTCGCAGCGACTCAACGTAGCGATCATAGTCCACCACCTCCAGATCACTGAACACCGAACCAAAGATGACGTCCACCGGAAGACGTGGCACCCTCCCAAACATGAGCAGGAACGGTGCATAGCCCGTAGTCTCATGCACCGTACAATTGTAGGCAAACGTCAGAGATTTCAGGGCCTCCGGCCAACGATGTTTAGCTCTTGGTGGCAGCGCCCGAATCAAGTTACCTAGAGTCCGGTTCATTCTCTCACACGAGCCATTCCCCATAGGGTGATAAGGCGTGGTGTGAGACTTTTGCACGCCCGCCACATTCAGTAACTCGGCAATAAGCGAACTTTCAAAACCGGCCCCCTGATCAGAATGTAGTCGCTTGGGAAACCCATAGATACAGAAGTAGTTGTTCCATAACTGGTGTGCAACCGCTTTAGCCGACTGATTTGGACACAAGAAAGCATGTGCCATCTTTGTGAAGTGGTCAGTAGCCACTAGCACATCCAGCGAGTTGTTTGAAGAATCCTCAGCAGTCCAGAAATCGATACTAACAAGTTCTAGGGGTTCAGAAGTTCTTATATTTCTCAAAGGAGCTCTGGCTTCAGGCTCTGGTGCCTTGCTGACAACACATCGTCTGCAGTGTTGTACATACACTGTAACAACACGCACTAGGCCAAGCCAATAAAACCTCTGTCTCGTCAGGTACAAAGTCCGCTGCTGACCCTGGTGACCAGCTTCATCATGAACACCTTGTAACACCTTCTGGCGCAATGAGCGGGGGACCACAAAAAGGTAGGACTTCTTCTTTGTGACGGTTTTTAGCTACCCTGTACAGAACTCCGTCTCTCAATGCAAGTTTTTCCCAGCCTTTCAAAAGCTTAATGACTTCTGATGACTCCTTTGAATGTTCCCTCCTGGAAGGTCTCCGCCTTCTCTCTACGAAGAAGATCACTCTACTTAGAACTGAATCAGTTCTCTGCATTTCCCGCAACACTTCAAGCGAGAACACCTCAGAGTTGGCTTGGGGTGTTATTAGAACAGTCTGCGAGAACTGTGGCAGGAGAAGGGCATGCGGGTACACCACTGAACCACTTTCACTGCATCCCTGGAGTACAGCAGCAACCTCCAGTGATGATACTGTTCCGGCCTTGACAACCGCCACACCTTGAGATATCTGTTGGTTGCACTCCGATATTTCAGGCGGGTTAGCTGACCAACGAAACACCTCCTGAATCCCATCAGCACCAATCGCCGCAGCCTCTGCCAGTAGGTCATCATAAGGTACTCTGGTCAAACGGTGAGACGTACTAGACTTTACAAAGGGCTCTCTGCTAAGGGCGTCAGCCACCACATTCTTTGATCCAGCAATATACTTGATATCGAACTGGAATGGCGCCAACTTAGCGATCCACCGCTGCTCACATGCGTCCAGCCGAGCCTTGGACAGGATGTAGGTTAGCGGATTATTGTCCGTCCACACGGTGAATTGGTGACCTCTCAACCAATGATGGAACTTGTCACACACCGCCCACATCAAGGCGAAGAACTCCAGTCGGTGTGCAGCATATTTAGATTGGGCATAACTCAGTGATTTACTTGCAAAAGCTATTGGTCTTGCCGTTGAACCATTGGCAGGCACTTGGGATAGGACTGCACCGAGTCCGTTGGTAGAGGCATCTACAGACAGAATGAAGGGCTCACTGAAGTTTGGGTGAGCCAGCACCACACAATCTAGCAAAGCTTGTTTCAATTGGTGGAAAGCCTGCTGACAATCTGCAGTCCAATCCTCAGCATGGAGCTTCTTGTGGATCTGGCGGCGCTTTCTCCCACCTCCACGTGGACCTTTAGGGGGTGAGATCAGCCTAAACAGCGGTTTGGCCATTGCAGAACACCCCTCAATAAACTGCTGGTAGTAGACTACCATGCCAAGGAAGGAATGAATCTTTCTCTGTGAGGGAATATTCGTGCCGATCTCCATAAGGTCTGACTCATCAATGTTGGTGATAGCAGTCACTTTATCAGGATCAGATTGGATCCCATCTATGCTGATGATATGACCGAGGAACTTCACTGACTTCCTCAAAAAGTGACATTTCTTTGGGGCAAGCTTGAGGTTATGATTCTGGAGTCTCTGGAAGACCATATGCAGGCGCTCAAGCGCTAGGTCTTCTGTTGGAGCAAACACCAGGACATCATCCAAATAGCACAACAAGCTCATGAAGTTTTTGTCACCAAAGATGTTTAGCATCATTCTCATGAACGTTGCTGGACTGTTACAGAGTCCCTGAGGCATCCGATTATACTCATACAATCCAAATGGCGATGTAAAGGCAGTGTACTTTCGGTCAGCCTCATGCACTTCTACATTGTAATAGCCTGAGGTTAAATCCATGGTTGAGAAAAAGGCATTGCCCCCCAAGGCTGCTAGAGCATCAGCTGGATGAGGAAGTGGGTGAGCATCCTTGACAGTGCGGGCATTGATCCAACGGAAGTCATTACATATTCGTAAGTCACCAGACTTTTTCCATACGATCACCAAGGGAGATGCAAACTCACTGCTGGACTTTCGTATGATTTCCCGCTCCTCCATCTCATCCAATGCCTCTCTCAATTTTTCATACTGGGTTGGTGGTATGCGCCTACATGGCAAACGAAATGGTTTCTCATCCATGACCCGGATGCGATGTAGAAAACCAGTGGCTTTACCACAATCCAGCTTGTCCCTTGAGAAGATCGACTGGTATTGAACAATGAGCTCAGCCAGTTGAGCTTTATATTCAGGGGCAACGTCACATTCCTCAATATCCACATCTGACAGTCCCAGTCCTCTTAGCCTTGCCTGAGGTGTGTCAACTGTGCATGGTGTCACAAGGTGAGGATGATCTGGCAAGGTGGAATCCTCTGAGATGAGGCTGTGTTTTGTACTGTTGTCCAACGGCACTTGAAGTTGTTGATGGATGTGGAGTTGGGAACCAGCAAACATCTCCAGTGAATCACAAGTACACACATCTGCCAACTTAACATTACGTCTCAAAGTAACTGGCTTATCTGATGGGTTAATGACCTTTAGTGGGAGCCAACCATCTGCTCTTAGAATAGACACCGACCTCCCCACCAAGACTGTTCTCGATTTAGATCGTGCTGTAGTTGGCTCCACCACAACAGTACATCCAGCCAACCGGTCATTCACCTGTGGCAACTTGCCCCAGATCAGATGTTCAGTCATGGGTTCGAGAGTGACAGCTCGCTTGATTTTAACAGTCCCAACTGCTTCCTGGACTTTTTCATCAGCAGCTTCCACCCTTGCCAACAACCCTATCAGTTTCTGCTCTGCATCACTACCGTCACAGAGTGCTGTGGGGCTCTGACCATGGAGATCTTGCCTCAGCTTTAAAACCTGTCAATGATGTATCTCAGCAGGTTGCTCCCAACAATCAGTTCTTCACTCTGGTTCTCAACAATCAATGTCGGGACAATCACTTTGCAGTCATAAAGACCCATCTCCAGATCACACATGCCAGAAGGTAAGGTCCTGGACCCCCCACACCCAATCAACACAGTGGTTGTCGGCTCAAGGGTGGGGCTCCTTAGAACATCCCGATGTAACAGCTGAGGTATTACTTTAGCACTCAGTGTGCATGCCATAGACCCGCTATCCAACAAAGCTCTGACTGTAACCACACCTCCCAGTGTCACATCTTCATAAAACAAGTTGTCATGCTGTTTCAGTCTCAGACTGTTTTGGAATATTGGTGTATATCCCATTTCTCTCACTTCACATGCACTTTGACATATAGACTCCATGTCATCTTCAACATTTGAAACAGGGGGATCACATTTAGGCCCAACACTTGCCCCCACCACATGCAGGCCGGTCAGTTTTCCTGAGACTGCACCACCTGATTATCGCTCCTGGGCTTCCTCACCACCGCCCCTGGACACTCCGCTCGAATATGGTCAGGTGCAAAACAGCTAAAGCAGAGATGGCTGGATCTGCAGTGGTACTGAGTGGTGTGTCCACCATCACTGCACATTGTCAGCTGGACCCTCTGAGTGCGTGCATTGAACCTACTTTGAGACTTGTGCTGTTGTGGCTGCTGCTCCAAAACACGTTCGAGTAGGGCGATGACTCGATCCAGGCGGTCAGGCGAGCTCCCAGCTGACTTCTCAATAGGTGGAGCAACAACAGTAACTGGAGTCCGTACTTCAGCACTGGATGTCGCACTTTGCATAGAGGAGGTGATTTCCTGGTGCTGGGAAGACAGGAAACCTGACATCCTGTGTTTGGTTAGTCGCTTGCGATTACTGCAGTGTTCAACAAGCTTCTCGTGAATATCAGCCACCGTCCAGTCTTTCAGCTGCTTACATTTGAATATGAGCGACAATTCAGGATCAGGGCAGTTCTGGATAAACATGGCAGCTAGATCACAGTGCAGAGAGTCAAAAGCCTTGTTTTGTCTCTTTAAACAGTCCTCTGTCACATCCAAAACTTTGTTGAGTCTCAGCCAATAGTCAAAGGGATGTTCGTCAGGGTGGGGCACCGTAGCATAAAAGTCCGCTAAGGGCAAACTAGATGACATAGTATCACTGAAGTGCTGCTTCAGTATCTCAAAAATGGGCTCAGGTCCTGTGGTCAGATTTAAAACTGGCTTACTGCGTATACCAACTTTAACCACTTCATGTGCCCTCCCCACCAGCTTAGACATCACCTCATCAGCCTGTTCAGCCACAGGGATGCCTTTCTTTCTCAAATAAGATAACATCATAACCTCCCACTCTTGGACTGAACATGAATCATGATCCCCTTTAAAACTCACAGGCTCTTTCACGTCAGGACGAACAATGACATTTAACATGGCAGACTCGTTAGTTGTAGCTCCGGCCACCCCTGGACCCACTGTATTACCTAAACGGGTCTCAATGCAGGATGCAATACTTTCACCTATAGAAACTCCAATTCGCGAAGCTATGTCACTCAAAAGTCTGCCATCAACATCACATTGTGGAGCATCAACAGTGTCGTTAGCTCTTTCACCCAAATAAGCAAAATTTGGTGTGGATGCTTGTGGGGTATTCAAAAACAAACCCCTGCCTCTAGCAACTGCAGGCATCGGAGTAAACATTCCAAAGCCCCTCCCCCTACCCACAGAATTGTTTCTTTCCATAACTCAGCACTTAATGATCCAGAGCAAAAAAAATAAAAAAAATAAAAAAATAAAAAATATGTATATAAAAAAATATATATATATATTTTTTGTTTTTTCTTTTCTTTTTTTTTTTTTAGCACTTTCATAGATTAAACACAGTGGCGAAAGTGCACCTTTAACAAATCAACAAGCGAAACCCGACAGAAAAAGCTGTAAAAACATTCCCAACAATTTTTTTTTTTTTTTTTAAGCGCCTCCCTCGGGCTGTGAGAAAGATCAAGGCAGCAGAGGGAAGAGAAGAAAAAACTGACCACTGCTACACTGTTGTGGAGTCCATACAGAGCACTGTGTCTGATAAACGGGACCGACGTGCCACCCACGATCCACCGATGCACCAGGAAGTAGATGCAGCCCGTGTTCCAGGACGTAGACGGCCCCGCCTGCGCGCGCTTGCAGTGCTGGAAGAACGAAGTCACGGCACCAATGTAACCTCGTAAATCGCTTGTCATGGTCTTGGTTCTGCTGTTCTTTACTTTGCTCCTTGTTTTCTAGATTTATTGGTTTAATTCCAGTTTTGTTGTATTTCTAGATTTATATATTTTAGTTCTCATGTTTTTCTGTTGTCCCCTTTTGCCCTCTTGTGTGTGTATGTTCCTTTCCCCTTGGCTTCCTCGTTGTTGTCTCTCTCACACCTGTTCCTTGTGGTCTGCTTCGTTAGCCCTCCCTTTGTCTCTCTCTCCTATATATGCTCTCCCCTCTGCTCTCACTCTTGGTTGGTTCCTTGTCTTTTGCTGTCCTCCCATGCTGTGCTGTCCACCTACCTCGCTTCTCTCCCTGGCTCCTGGTTTGGTTTGGTTTTCCCCAGATGTCTCCACTGTTTTGGCTTTGCTTGATTATTAGTTGGATTTTTGCACCTGCCTTTGTAGCT
>JAGKQL010000028.1:17444445-17465964 GCA_018398635.1 Cyprinodon brontotheroides | reverse complement strand
TATATATACATATATATATTTGGACGCACTTTATATACTGAATATACCCAATGCACCTTTTCCTCCTTTTTTGTACCTTCTTCTATTTTTTGACTATTGAGCCAATGTAAAGAGTACATTTCTTCTCTGTGATATCAATAAAGTCATTCAATCTACGCTTTTTGATATTGCTTGTTTTCTTACCTGTTGGTCTTTTGCTGTTTGTGTCATTTTATTGTTTTAACTTTCAAGAAAGGTGTGCTCACCTTACAGAGAAATTGTGAACACTATATATAAAAAATGGTACTGTTTAAAAATAAGAATTGAACTTTATTAATCTCACATTGAAGAAATGTACCTCTGCATTTAACCCATCCCTTGGTGAGTAGTGGGCTGCCATTGTGCCGCGCCCAGAGAGCAAATAAGGGTTAAGGGTCTTGGTCAGGAACCCAGAGTGCAGGCTGTGGGGATTAAACCAGGTACTTGCAACCTTCTCAGAGCACAAGCACACTGCTCTAACCCACTAGGTCAACACTTCCCAGTTAGATATGTCTGTAAAGGAGCCAAAGGAAGGCTTTTATTTTGGTCCATCTATAAAGGCTCAAACTCATCACTATTTTTGATATTTTGAGTCAAGTCAAGTGGATTGTTTTTTAACTTTTTTGGGAAAGTGTATAAAGGAGGTTTGCCCAAAGACACCTTGCAGAGATTAACATAAGTATTTGTGACATTTTGATTTTGACTTTTTTACTCATTTGTATAATTACATATGAGAATTATTTATCATCTTTGTGTCATAAAATTGAGTCTAGTGGGATATCAAATCCTAAGTGCATCAGAGCAAGTCATTAAAAGATGGACCCAGTATTCAAGGTGAGACATCCTGTTTAGTTGCTGCAAACTAAACAGGATGTCTCATGACTGGACCCCTGCTCTGGAAATCTCTTTCTTTCTGTAATGATCCTTGTCATTAATTGTTAATGAAGTTAATGAAGTGCTTTAATTATTAGTACAGCTCTATTTGTTATGACAGACAGCAGGTCCAACAATACTGCACACAAATCTAAAACTTTTCACAAGTGATGGATTTTAAGTTACAGTATTTCTATTTAACCTAGGTTTTTTCTGACTTGAAATGAAATGAGTATCTTAAAGGAGTCACAGAATAATTATATAGGGTGTTTAGTGCTGGTCTCTAAGGTCTCAGAATAGGGTGTGTAACATAGAATGAAACGACAGGTTTTCTTGTTTTTATGGTATGCTCATAAATATTTAGATGAGCTGTGCGCTCGGTTGGTTTATAATGAGCGAAGCTGCCAAGCAAAGACTCATCATAGCAACAAGCACTCACTCATTGAAACATCGAAATTGTTGATTTAGTAAGGTGACCAGACGTTCTCTTTTTCACGGACATGACTTACTTTTCATAGCTGAAAAAATATCAGGGGGAATTTGAAAATCGTCCGGGATTTTTGTCGACTACGGTGCAGCACATAGTGGAAACACATTGGAAACTTGAACCGAGCCCTAAGCTCCAGGGCTGATCCCTGTGCTTCGGTAAAATTTAGAGCAAATGAACAGCTAAGCATCAAACTTTGAAGGGATCACCTTATAGACAATAATAATCCATGCCTGTCGAGTCTTTGGATCCTTCAGAAGACTGTGAAAAAATTCCCTTTTCTCTGTGAAGCCTGGAACACTGCATTTACGCTTGTGGCTCTGGCTCATTTTTAATACAGAAACTGCCTGCTTTGGAATTCTTGTAGAAGTAAACCCAACTGTAGGCTAAAAAGCTAAACTGCTGTCTTACATCTACCTCTATTCATGTTCTTGGGCCAGTGAACCAGTGGGCTGGTCTATATGTAAATTTCGGGGTGTGACAAAAGTACAGGCCAGAACCAAATACGGCAACATCCCCAGGTTGACGTCAACTCCGGCCTTCGTTTGGACTTGCCCGTTTTATTAGGGAAGTTTAGAATTGTGCGATTTGCAGAGAAAGGAGGTGTCGATGGGGTTTGAACTGTATGTCCTTTTTACCTACTGAACTGTTGTTATTCATCTATGACAATGTAAACTCGGTTTTGCATTCCAACCCTATTGCATTCTAACCCAATTCTAACCCTAACTCTTTAACAAAAATATGAAAATGCAGGATGAGTTTTATTGTAAAAACATTTATAAAATACTATCCCTTTTTTATATCTGAGCAAAAAATATGATTTAATGAAATGTAGGCCAATGCACAGGAGCTTTGGTCCTCATCGTAACTGTCACAGGTTTGAGTCCTGACCTTGTGACATGTTTTCCCCCCTTTCTATTACAACTTCTAAAACAAATCAATATAAATACCATTCGATATTAAAAAAAAAATGTAAGTTGACATAAAACTGGAAGATGTATCCTTACAAAGTAAATTTTTTAAACAATAAACAAAGATCTTGAAAACTCAATGTTTACTTGCCTTGAAGCAGACTTAGAATTGGAACGATCATTGGTCCATTGCTAATCAAATCAGCTGTACAGGCAGGAAAGCTTATCATCTAACTGCCATGCAATCATTCTTTTCAATTTACATATTGTGGTTACAGTAAAATGTACGGAGTTTAGAAATTATTGTCCAAAGGTATAGCAGATATAAACCACTCAGTTTTGTGCAGCCAGTACTAAGTTACAGTGAATAACACAGGTAAGTTCTGTTTGCAGAGATAAGAGCTAGGTCAAAGTCAAATCTAAAACTTTCATGGAAGGCATCCAATAGCTTATAAAAACTCAGAGATAAGCCAAGTATCAGCAGAGGTGGCTAAGAACTACAAAAAGCTATTTGTCATCAAGTCTCTTACAGTTTGATTTCTCCGCCAGGTCCTTTGTGAGGTAAAGTAAGGAACACCATGGGTATATTATTTTGATTTTAAAATAGTATTGTGTCTTCTTAAATTTTTGTATTAGGCTTGTATTGTTTATGCTTGCAGGCAGTAATGGCAGCAACAGTTTCATGTAGGGGCAGAGGAGCAGCTTTGGTCAGAAAACCTAAAGACCTTTTGCTCATTTTTATTCTGTTAAATCTTCTCTGTCCTGCAACTTCATGGATTGATAAAGACAACATGGTAATTTTCTTTTGGTGCTTCATTTACATGATAAATAATCAGCCTGTTAATAGGATTATGATTACAATCCAGTTTTCTCCATGATCTTTGTTGTGTCTGTCAGCTTTAGTTGTTAAGGTTTGTGTAAACTTTTAACAGAAAGAAATCCAAGAAAATATTCTAAAACTACGACAAGATGCAGTGATGAGAAGAGTAAGTAAAATACAAACAAAATCACTCACACGTTACTATTTTTTATAATAATTACATAAATATATTTCCCCTAGACTGACGTGATGGTGGACAAGATCCTCCTTCCGAGGATCTTAGAGGGTGTTTCACAGCTAATGGAGCCTTTGGCTGAAACAATAATGCACATAGTGCCAAACTTTAGGTCAATACCTGAATTAATGAAGGCAATGAAAAGCTACCTGGACAAGAGCAAGGATCATATTATAGAATATCTTGAAAAGGAAATTGCCATTGCAAAAGAATATGAAGACAAGGCAAAACAACTGGAGAGGATTATAACACAACTGGCAGAGGGAAAAGCTAATATATGAATTGTAGACTAGAGTTTAGGGGGGATATTGTACATTTTCCTGTGAAGAGTATCAATTTAATTAAATTTTGTTATAAATTTTAAAAGTGTATTGAACTGTATCAGCACATTTACCATCTGTTTTCTTATTCTCTTCTTATGTCTATGTTACTGTATACATAAATAATTGACAATTCACAATGCTGTGCCTTTACCAGTTAAACTGATCTGTAAACTATAGGCTGAAAGTTCATTGTTTTTGATCTCAGCAATTTAGATTAATCTAGAAATTGAGTTTATCATATAGTCTTGTATAGGTGTATATCTGTTGTGTTAATGTGCACTAAAGATGCTCAATGGATTACACAATAAAGCTGAGCAATGTTCTACCATAGGTGCTTCTATTTGCATTTATTCATATTTTTTCACTTAAACTTTATCTTTGTTGAATATTTTTGTGCTTTGTAAAAATCATCATAATGAAGCCTGGTGAAAATTCAATTGAATAAACTGATTCATTTACCCATCCAATCAGAGGCTCAACCGTCATTGAAATAACAATATCAGCACTGGATGACACCTCTCATTCATCCAGGTCATGGACAAATTCAAAAAAGTGCAGTTTATGCAACTGGATGGAAAGATTTCTAGAAGAGGTTTTGCCTCTCATCCAAGAGGTTTCTTCAGTTCTAACTAGTGGTTGGAACCACTGAGATTAGTATACTCTAGGTGTCATGATCTTGGCCCTGATATCTGGCTTAATTACCACCTCCATTCACCTGTCTAACTCTGCCTGGTTTCTAAACACTGCTCATGTTATCCACCTGCTCCTGCCTCTATTTAAGATGCTTACATCCAATTTCAGGGCCTGATGATTTTTCTTCTCTCTAGCCAGTGGTGAGAGGGTTTTTAGCGTACCTTATTGTTTCTGATTTCTTGATCCTGACCTGTTCTACCTCTCAACCACTGAGCCTGCTGGTTCCCGTCTGGAGGGTTTGCTTGAACTGTCTTTGGACTCCTGGACCTCTGAACCAGCCTTTTCCTGTTCTGATCTGTTTGCCTGACCTGGCTTCAGACTCCTGTAGCGTCTGGGACACACGGGGCAGCGCCTGTTACTTATCGTTGAAAAACCACCGGCTGGATCCTACCTTGTTCTTTGTTATGCCATATGCCATGATCATACCTTTTGGACAGTGGGAACCAGTGTCCATATTTCATCCTGATAGGATGACCAGAGAAGAAAACGCAGCTTTATGGTGAATTACAGCTGGGGGACTTCAGCAGCCCCTTTTTCAGCCAAAGCAGTCACAAGCAAAGTCACATGGAAGTCACAGAGGTGTGACCAACCACTCAACCCCCTCTGTGAAGACAGAGAAAAACCACAGAGCACACAGGATTCTTCTCTCTCTTTCTCCCTCGTCTGATCCAGCCTGCTTCTGCTCCTGTGCTCAAAGCTGGGGCCCACTGTGGCCCTACAGTGGAGATGCAGGCCCCAGGGGAACCAGATCCCCAGAACTATCAAGGATGAGTCAGAACTTCAGAACCCAACTGCTGCAAACAGAACTTTGCAACACATTTCTCTTGAGTTTCAGAACTTATAGAGCCAAACTGGATGAAGACCATGCTCTGGGTTTGAGACTGAGGGACCCCTGCTGTGAGACTGAGACAAAGAATCCCTCGACTGCAGAGCTGCAAAACTGGATGAAAACTCAAGCTTTCCAAATGGACATGGAAAAGGTTTGCAGGTCTGGCATGATTAGGGACAGAACAAGCAATGTGTCTTTTGATGATGCTAATCACTAACGTATGTTTGCTTTTACAGGGTTGATAGACGCCCAAACTGCTGCTACTTCGATCATCTGTCGTTTTAAAAAAAGCTTTTTGAATTATCCAACTGTCTGTCTTGCCTTGAATACTGGGTCCTCTGTTCTAAGTCATGACAGCCGGTCTAACAAAAAAATTAGTGTCTCACAAAGAATTAGCTAGCATAAAAGGTGGCTCAGATCCCTCCCACTGGATTGGCCAAGTAGTGTTAATGGTCGTTAGGGAGTTTTGATGGATCTTTAACTCCCTTCTCAACTGCCCTCTCCACCTGCAGATGTTCCTGTCTTAGATGCTGATGCTGCTTACTCCAATTCTGTTGTCAATACACATTATGAGAAACTGTTTGTCTGCCTGAATGTCACTTATCAAGTTGGGTGAATTCACATTATGTTAATGTAATACAAGTTCATAAAGTTGGATGATTTTAACATTTTTCCTTTTAGCTATCAAAATAGTTTTTTGGAACCTGTTAGCAAAATTACTTTAACTAAAGTGAACGTTTCATCTTTTGAGTTTTTTGTATTTAACAAAGTGACAGCGTGAGTTGGTTCCTTTTTACGACCTGTTCAGGGTGTACCCCGCCTCTCGTCTGTAGAAAGGTGGATATAGGCACCAGCACCCCTATCCCCAGCTGGGATAAATCATGATGAAAATGGATGGATGGATGGTTCCTTTTTTTGCCATTAGCAATCTGTAGCACCAACTTGAAAGTAAAAGTCTGAACAGCCTCTGACTAGGATTTGTTTTTGGCTGTATACTTCTACGGGTCATGAATGCAGGTATGGTCAACCCAAATAACTGCATCTACAGACAGAATTGCTCATTCTAGTTTGTACCTGTCCTGTTTTGTAAATGATCCAAGCCACAAAGACATGAATACTTACAAAACAGATTCAATAATACTAGCAGCTCTTATGGAATTTTGACTTTTAAAATTTCTACAGGAAGTACATTCTCCACAGATAAAGCCTTTTTTCAGTTTACTTATGCAAACCTTCAAAATAAAAACATTAAAAACAATTCAGTTTTCTCTCTTTACTGCAAAGCCCGGTAACTGACATTGGGGACAAAAGAGGTATAGTGTAGTCACAAAATACGTATTTTTTACAGATGAAATACTATTTTGTTCCCACAAAATACTAATTTGTGTGCATGGAACACTAACTGATTTTCACAAGGTACTTAATTGTAGCTGCAACATTTGGATATGGTCTGCACAAAATACTAAAATATAATCCTTCTAAAGTGCACCTTCTGAAATAATTAGAGGAACAGTGGAAAAAAAGGCTGAACAATGGATTTTGTCACCAAATCACCCCCCACAATTTGCTAAATGACAGAGCAAAAAAATAAATAAAAATAAAAAATCTGTTACCATTTTAAAGGTATGTTGTCCCTACTCCTTGGTCTGCCTTTGCCATACAAACCCGGAACCTCCTTATCTATCATGAAACATCCTGGAGAATGGAGAAAGAGATGATAAAGGACCATCTCTCTTAGAATGAACATCTTTAAAATAAAAGAAGGAAACAAATACCAGGACCTATCACCTAAGATGGCTTTGAGCCTCAAACACAACAGAGGGACTTCCACATCACTTAGTACAGTAGAGCTGAGTTTCATCAAACCAAAAGTGGCTAAAGTGTATGTTCATCTGCAGTGGTGCTTTAGCGATGCAGGACTTGTTATACTCTGTAGCTATGCTGATCCAGCTACTGAATTATATGAATTTGTTTCTGCTCTGCTATTCATACAGCAGGTGTGTAATGAGATCCTCTAACATGACCAGTGATTATTTCTCCTTCTTGTTAGTTGGTTGGGCAGGGCATCCCTGGAGGCTGACTCTAAAGATTTAAAGGTCACAAACAAATGATTTGTCTCTGAATGGACACATATAGACTCAACACTCCTCTGCCTTTTGTTCACTACTGATAGCCTTAAAGGATAAGGCCTATTTGAAATAGAGCATTGGTAATGCATTGTTAACCCAGAGAAACCTCCCCCCTTAAAGCTGGAGTAGATTCTGTGGTATCAGTAATCACTAAAAACCATAAAGGTACACTCAGCAGGTGTTTGTGAAATAAAATTGAGTCGCTGATTTAAAAATTTATGTAGAGGGAAAAATGCACGACTTAGGAATCTAAAGGGCACTTTTTAAAAAAGGAATTAAAGAAAGGGGGTAAGGCTAAATCCTTAAAGGATTTTAAAACGGTAAAAGTGCTCCTATTGTGGCCACAAGTAAGTACTCTGTGGGCAGGAACCAATATATTGGGTGTATGCAATAGATATATTTCACTAGCACAAATCTGTATTTTATGTGCACAAAGAAATATTTTGCAGCCATAAATTTGCATTTTGTGCACACACTATATACCACCCCCCCCTGTCAGTTCCCAGGCTCCATACAGTTTATACCAAATTTATGAAACATGAATCCATCTGTTTTTTTTCTACAAAGTAAAAATTTTATTTTTTTGTCATTTTTAACACAGCTGAACAAATCCTAATGTAGTGGATTAATATTGCACCATGAATAGAATGTAGTAGATTGATGTCTCACAAAGAATGTATTCTTGTCACAATAGATAAAAGATGTGTGAATAAAAAGGTCCAGCTATTCTAAAGGGTCAATGTACACTAAGCGTGGCAGTAGAAAAACAAGCCAAATATAGAAGTTGATGTAGTTATGGCGAACCAAACATGTATCATCACGACGTTAATGTATGTATCACCATGGGCTAATGTAATTACCAATGTGATTACCAAGAAGTCAATGAGAACTAATGTAACTCAGATATGCATCACTAAGGGGTTAATGTTATCAAGACATGTGTCACTAATAGAGGGTAACAGAATAAGGTAAATAAAATACAGCCATTTTTACATGTTTTAAAAAAATACGCATCCTGGGGAAGTTTCCACTGGTATGTAAAAAATAACAGAGATATCCGTGGAAAAAGTACCTAAAATGACGTAAAAATAGGAGGGGCTCGGGGAGGAGCCCCTAAGCCCCAGGGAATGTATATAAGCAGACCAATGTTACTATCTTGTCAGATGTTGACCGGTGAACATCTCATGTTTGGTGGACTTGTATTATTGCAATAAACCATACTGGACCGTGACCCAGCTGCCTCTGCTTCTTTTTGACCACTGTTGGTGATTTTTCAACTGCTTTTTCAAGAACTTCGAATTTTTGAGAGACTTAGCGCAAATGAATATGTCGTTCGGAGGACATCCACGACACTAACCACTTTGCCTTCTTCAAGTAATTTAAATTGTAATCAAGTTTCATAACCAAGGACATTGTGTATCAGTGTTACTGTGGTGATCATAAAATTAGCAGTTATTTAGTTATAGCAGTTATGTTATTTTTATCATTAGAAAACAGCTGTCAGACCTACGGAAGGCCTGCCCTCTTTATCGTAACCAATGGGTAATAGATAAAGCTAATCTATTCAAACTGGGCTTCACTTCTTGTGAAACAGCAGATTTTCTCTTGGTTTAGATTTTTGCCAATTTATGGGATGCCATGAGAAAATGTAAACCTATTTCAAGCCATTCAAATCAAAGAAAAAAAAACTGATGAGTTATTGCTTTTATAGCTGTTTAGTATTTAAGTGTATGGGCCGGATCTATCAAAGGTTTGCGTGTTATAAAAACGTGAGCTATTTTCACTGCGCACGCTAAAAAATGTACAAACTGATCTATCAACAGCCGCGTGCTAAAAGGATTTGGTCTTTAAAACGCAAGCAAATACGCCTTTTATCCATTTAGTACTTTTTCTGCAATGAATATGCAATATCGGGCGTTACACTAAAAGTAAGCAGCCTTGTGGGAGGAGAACATGTAAAATATATTAATTTAGCACTCAAAGTGATTTATTAAACCTGAAAGCAATTTTGCTAACGGTATCTGACTCTATATTTAACACGTTTCAAAAGAAGGTGCAAATGGTCTGTATGCGTAATTGGCGCACACATGGCAGCGGTTATTGTCGCAAGAAGGAGACATGGAAATGAAGCAAGGAGACGCAGAGAACGCATTTTTTCACTCTGTGTGAATATTTTTGGAATGAACGAGGAAACAATCATCAAAACATATCGCTTATCCAGCATTGCCATTTTGGAGCTGTTGGGGAAACTCCGAATGGATTTGGAGCCAGCCACAAGGAGGACTCCACGCAAATACCAGATATCACAAAACTCCTTGCAACATTGCACTTTTTTGCATCTGGGATCTCCCAATCTCGCTTTTCAGAAGTGCTGTCCGACGCTCTAAATGCCATGTCGCCTCTGACGCCCTAACGGAGAACCCCACTCCCCTGCGCCTGTGGAGAGCAACATGCCGCCAAGGGCGGGATGATGCGTCCGCGCAGTCATCTCATCCACAGTCACTTCTTGGGAGCCATTTGGTATGTGCATTTTTCTACAGGCCAATACAAAACACCTGTTTTTTTTTTTGTTTTGCCTTTTTTTACTGCAGTGAAGTAGAAATTCAGCCACATACCACCTTAGGGGATAACAAAGGTTGCCAAAGTTTATATGGTTTTATATTATATATATATATATATATATATATATATATTTTTTTTTGGAGGGAGGGGGTGTCACTAGTAAGATTTAAATTTCTTAATGCACTAGTTTGTACAAACTACTTTGCCGCAAACCACAAAACGCCAAAACCATCATTTAAATAGGGCGTCTCCAACAGTTTTGCACCTGCCACCAGTTTACGCTAATCGCTCTTGTTAAATCACCCGCCAAACCATGGTTCAGCCCCTCGCGCCAAGGGCCTCAGTTTGCGAAAGCTAAATTACCGCACGCAAAATTGGATTCTTGATAAATCCAGCCCTATGTATCATGTAACTTGCCTGGTCATTGATCTAAATTTAAAACTGAAACTGCAGAAAACATTTCTTTTCAAATTAACTCTACTGACATCATATTGTTTCCCAACGGAGAACAGAGAGTGGCAGTTACACCCACCCACACATCTCAGACAACCCATTTGGGGAGGATACATCCGCTGTACAAACAAAAAAACTCACTGTTAAGTTTCTCCCCATCTGGTTTGTTCTTTTCCTACCTTCTCTACATTTCAGGTAAGCAATAAACTATTTCCATTTCAATTTTTTCAAATGTCTACAGCTAAAATGGGTATGTTCACCTAAACTTACATATTTTCAGTAATGGCAGCAGTTACCAGTGCCAGAACCTCAAAAGGCATTCTCATTTATACTCTGCTCAGCCTGGTCTGCTTCGGATGCGCCCTGTTTGAAACAGACTTGCTGGTAAGATTATGGTAACAATGGTGGATACATTTTCAGGACTTTTGACATTATTGTGGATACAGCAGTTATATGTATTCATGTAAGTAAAGGAGAATAAATGCAAATATTATTTCACTTTCAGACAAAGGTGAAGGAAAGCCATCAATTGGCAAAGGAAAGGTATGAGTAACTGAAGGTAAATAAAGTGACGTTACATTGGTTGCCAGCTCTTTGTAAGTTTCTCTTTTTTTTATCAAAATCGATTTAAACTGAAACAAGTTTGAAAAAATGAAATTGTGTCATTCAGTCCATATAATAACATTTATAAAACAAGATTTTTAACTTTACTGCTAATGTTTTTTGGTTTGTTTTTAGGAACACAAATTCAAAGTAATTTGAAACTTTTAACCTGATTTCCTGTTGTGATGCAGAATCTTTAAAAGATTCCAGGCTTTGTTCATTTTAGATGAGATGGAACTGAAGCTATTAGGATTTAAATTATGATAAGGGCTTTAAGAAAAACTATGTTTTAATATAATAAAGAGGTTTTATCTTTTTCCCTTAGAATGACCAGAAGACGTTCGTCGACATCATTTCAGACAGGATTCGTTCCTTCATGAACATTGTGGAACCAATGATGTATAGGGAAGAAATTCCTGAACAAATAAAGCAGACAAAGGAGTTACTTGACAAACTAAAAACTTATGTCGCCACAGAAAATTCTAAACTCGATATAGAAATAGAGGCTCTTGAAGTACTTCTTAAGGAAAATGACCAGATAATTAACTGCCTTGATGGGAATCAGAGGGATGAATTATGATATGCCTAAGCCATTAAGTGCCACGTGATGTCTCATTTCTCCGTCCTGTATTTGTATTCAAATTCAAATTTTTTTTTCTTTTAATTCTTCTCATTATTTTAACACTTTTTGAACTGTTTTAGATTACAGAAAAAAAAACAAAAATCCAGTAGGTTACACTTTTGCCTTAAATCTAGATGTGGTAATTTTTATGTTTTCTAAAACTTTTAAATGACTACTGACAATGCCTACCCTAGGTTGACAGTCTCAAAGAATATCATTCCTAACGGTGGACGTTATAATTATGACATAACAGTGTTGATATAATAATTTTTTTATATAAAAATAAAAAAGCTATAAATATGTATCTGAATATGTATCTACAATCCTGTTGACATTATTAATGCACCAAATAAACAATGTTTTAAAACCTTAGTTCCCTGTTTTTTTATGATACTTGTAGTAAAAAGGTTTTCTTAGAATAATATTTAGAATAAAATTATTCAACTTTGAGCCACTGGGTGTGTTTAACCTGTAACCTCCATGTTTGCATTCTTGAAGGCCAATGGTAACACTGTTCGTTCACAAAATGAAACCGTCCCCCTCATTTTAAAGCCGACCAGTTTGGACCAGCAGGTTGGGAAGTCATGGAGTTACTTCTAAATTGAAAGCCCCTTTCACAACTCTATATTTAAATCCTACATCAGAGAACCATATTATCTGATTAGCTCAGTATCATACCTGTTTTGATGCCTAAAAAGAACTTGTAGCTTAATTAGCCCTGATGTTTAGGGGAGCTCCATAACTGCCATAAAGTGTTACTGTGGGCTGAATGAATCATTCAGCGAGGGATCTGATCTTCTCAAGTTACATCATTTTTGCATTAACTTTCTGAGGGCAACCCACACAAAGCACAACTGCTATAGACCTGTACCTTGACCTGAAAAAGAATAATTTGATATAAATATATTGATGGGTCAAAACTTACAGTGTTGCTTTAAATAGGTGGATTTTATGTTTTGTGCTATTCAAAGTTGATTAATGAGAGCATTTGTATCATTCCTACTGTATTTTTATGTTGGGGCATGTCATTGAAAAGATGTGTGGATTTATTAGTGTACAAAAGAAAGGATTATCTAATATTTAAGGAAAACCACTCTGCTGGGCAACACAGAGTATCTGGATCAGACCTTTTGATTTATTACAGGTCTTCCATACCCAAGCACTAGTAAAATGTTTACATAACAGACTGTGAACTGTCTTATCTTTGTTTCTTGCAGCTGCAGAAACCAGCTTTCTGAGCAGCACAATACAAAGGCTTATTCCCAAAGAACCCATAAGCATGTTTAAATAAACACAAAAAATAAGTGATGAGACTTTAGCAAGTAACAGTTCCCACTCCATGAGAATTTGTCAGGTTAAGGTGTATGTTTATTTCCCTCCCGTTTCAATATACAATTCGCTGTTTTCTATACGTCTTTGTAGGGTTGCATGGGGGGTTTCTCCAGGGTTATTTGAGAGAGGAATAGCAAACCACCATAACTGAAATATAAGTTTGTTTTAGTTATTTTTTTTTCTTGATTTAAGCTTATACTCTTTACATTTAAAATAGAAAAAAAAACATTTAATTAGGTATTAATCAGAAAAAAAAACGTGATTAGTTTAATAAGGGCAAAAGTGTGTAAGTTAATTTATCTGAAAATATTATTGACTCACATAATAAAATAGATTAGATTAGATTTAGGTTTGTTACAGTGTGTTCTGAAATATAACTGCAATACATTAAACATGCAATACTCACATGTGTACACTGCTTATGCTGTATGTTTTAATTAAAATTAGAAAGAAGCTTATAATTGATCCTCTGATTATAAACTATTATCAGCCTTTTTACTTTATCATGTGCAGTTAATACATATTTTAGGGAAGTGGCAGCCTAGTGGTTAGGGCATAGAGCCTGGAATCCTGAGGTTCTGAGAGACTGCCACTCTGGGTCTTTGAGCAGGACCTTTTACCCCAAACTCCTCCCCGGGCCCCGCATAATGGCAGCCAACTGCTCCCCAAGTAGATGGGTTAAAAGCAAGGGTAAATTTCTCCAATGTAAGATAAATAAAAGTTAAATTATTAAATCAAAATATTTAAGGGATACAAACACCGTCTGCAATTCACAATATGCCAAATGACACAAAATTTTATAGTTTTTCTTAAACAGCTATAGATGACACTAAATATTGCCTTTCCTGTGAAAGGAAAAGGCTCTAGGTAGTATCATTTCAGCAAAAATGAAAGTGAAAAGGCACGTTGCAGAGCTAAACTGCCAACTTGTTGTGGTGAATGAAAAATAAGACGCTTTTAAACTTTCAGTTTCTCAGGGGTGACAACGCCTTGGGGATATAATCTATTGAGCGCTAGGTCTCCTTTGCTTTCAAGAGTGCTGAGGAAATTATTTAACAAAGTATACCGTTTTATAAAAATAAAAATAAATATTAATCCTTGTCTTTAGTGGGTTTTTTTTTTTTAAGTACACAGCCTTCATAGGCCCTGTTACCTGAACAACCAGAACCCCAAAGTGCTGTCTTATTTGATGAGTTTTACACTTTCCTTGTCCACCCACACCTGTTTATCTGTACATATTGACATGAAAAAGGAAAAAAAAGCCCCTCTTCTACAACAGAAAAGACTGCTAAACGGGGTACATGATACCAGGTACAGTGGTTTACAGGAGCTGGGTGGACATATTTATTTTAGTGTGGATTTTGACCATTGACACAACAAAGGTGAGTCTAATATTATCGTTTTAGCTCCATTTCTGTTTTCATCTGTGTTGATTTTATCATCCTTTTAGTTAATAGTGTTTATGTTAGGGTGACCAGAAGTCGTTTTTTTCCGGACATGTCCTACTTTTTATACCTAAAAAAATGTACAGGGTGAATTTCAAAACCGTCCGGGATTTTGGTCGACTACATTGTAGCACGAGTCTGTGTGGCACGCCTGTGTGAAACTTGGGTGATAAGACCCATGAAAAGAAGTCTGGAATAAAAGTGTCAGAGCAAGACAAGATGAATGGTCATTTTCAAACAAGAATATAGCACCATCTTGATGAGAAAAAGTCAACAGAGGACCCCTCTATGTGTATGATGAATTACTGGAGCAAACTAATGGATTCATTTGAGTACATGTAGTAGACGAACACCGAGTGTAAAAACAGAAAAACTAAAAGAGAGCATAACAGTCACACTGAATAATTACTTTGAGCACCAGCAGGCTGATAGGGAGGACCAACTCGCGCCATATTTAAAAATAAATATTGAAATAAATAAATGCTAAATAAATAAATAAGCATACAATTAATCGGCGCCAAAAAATATAATAAACAAATAAATGTGAGTAGAAATTTAATTTTACAGTGAGACATAAATGTATATAATAACTCTTTTAATTAGCTTCTTTTATTTATTTGCCTTTTGTAATATTTACCTTATTTATTTTTTGTCCTTTATGATCTTCAACTTTATTTTTTAATTACTTATATTTTTAAGTATTTATTTATATGCATGTTATAATATTTTTGTCTGTTTTATTCTTCCTTTGTATTTTTTTTTTTACCCAAGTTATTTCTTCGCTGCTATTTATTTCTGCCTGCCCTTTTTACATTTCTGCCCCATTATGCAAATGAGGAGGGGGCATTATTTCTGTATTTATTTTTAAATATCGCATAGTTGGTCCTCCATAGGCTGAATCATAACTTCTCCAAGCTATCGCTGGGGTAACAGGTGTTCTATTTTTTCTTTTTTTGCACATATGTCTCTGGAGGTTTGGCTTTAATCATCCGGGAACTCTAAAAATGAAACCTTGCTGAATCATTTAAGGACAAAGTAAATAATTTGCCAAAGAAAATAGCATCTTTCAAGTTTGTTTGTTGACAGCTGCCAGTACAAAACATTTGAAAGAATGTACAGTATGAGGACTACTTTCATTTACAACTGCATTAAAACTTCATTTATTGTAAGATTCTAAAAAATCTTTTTTTTTTTTGCCTATAACTTCTTTTTTTTTATTATTTGTAATACTAGATTAAAAGAGTGTTAAAATCCATTTCCCATTTTCAAGACTAAACTATGCTTTTATTAATTATGATATGCTGGCTCGGTGGAAATGTTCTAAAAAAAGTTTATTTTCTTTATTATAATGTGAAAAGTGAGTTTTGTCTTTATAAGAAATTAAGCTAAACATATTGCTCTTAGGAAGGCCTCATTTTTCAATGCATTTATTTATGTTATGTCTTATAATCAGTCATGAAAGTGACTCTGGGATCTGCAATCCCTCTGTGTAATGACTGGTCCCTGACGCCAAACTCGGTTCATGTTGTGAGAAATTTTTCTGCGTGACCATGAATTCTTTAATTTAGCAGAACAACTTGCATGTTTTACTGAAGTGACCTTGCATCTTTGTGTGAAGGAGTGGAATTCTTCCAGGACCCGGCAACTCTTATCTTGTTTCGTTTCAGACTATGCTGTCGAATTTATTGCCTTGTTCCTGATAAGAGAAGACTCTCTTAAGGTTGCTTTGTTTTATGTCCCCACATCGGTTTCTCATTATTTTTTTGCTGTATGCTTTACCTGGTATAAAGAATGACAGTTAAACCCAATAATAGCATGCAGTACGTTGTTTTTCTATGCAATCTTTTAAAACACCATGAATATACTCATGCTAACACGAGGTAAGGCGAAATTATAACTTCCTGAGAATATTTATTGCAGGGAGCAACCAGGGAGGTTTTAGAAATTGTTTTCACAGACATTTAAGATGAAAGGTGAAACTAAAAGAAACACTCATAAATCTCTCTGAAAAATGTGTCCCCCTCACTTTTTAGATAGTGGTTAAATCCCTGAATATATATTTTGCAGTATCTGACTACCCTATGTGTAGAATCTGCTGGAACACAAGAAGCTGTTTTCAAATTAAACCATTTGATTGTGAAAGTACTATTTTAAATACACTTTCATTTCATGACTTTGAAGCTCAAGTTCAATAGCGTTGACCACTCTTTTCATGGCAAAAGCCAATTAATCCTTTAGATGGTGGCAGTCAGTGGTACACACTTTTTAATTTGATCTGCAATACTGCATACTAAATGCATTGCTGTGTAACGGCCCTATTATTTAGTTTCTGGTATTAATTTAAGGGATTAGAACCTTTTATTCATTGTCCCTAAAACTAATGAATTCATTGTCAAAAATACAACATTTTCTGAATAAGGTTTCTTCATCAGGTTTAAAATACCAGTCAAGAATTTACAAATAATTACTGCCTGGGCAGATGCGTCAATGGAGAAAAAACTCCCTATTTTTCACTACTCAATTTTGGCAAGTATGGGTAGACTGTCCACAGCATCAGGGCTTATTTCCAGTAGTTACTTATGAAAGGGAGTGTGGATAAATGTTTTTCCTACTTACCGGTATGCTGGTCATAGGATTTGTTTAAAATGTTTTTTCAGAGTGAAAGTAGACCTTAAAACATTTGTGTTTTCGTTTTGTCAAGAGATATTTTACTTTTAAATCTCTGTTGAAGTGTCTGTGTCTTCAGGGCAGGCCTCTGTGGGCTACTTATCCAGTCACATTTATTTTCACTGCAGCCAAGGTTCTCAGCTGGCCTGCCAGGATAACCTGTAAACATTCGTTTTAGTAACTGTCAGTAGAATAACCTAGACAACATAATGCACACTTTCTTTTACCTTTCTTTAAATTCACAAGTTCACATAAATTTCATTGAAATTTGATATAAAAGCATTTTAAGTTGTATAAATGGCTCAAACGATTTGAATATCCTTCTAAACGCACCCTCTAAGGTTTGTTGCAGTTTTCCCTCCAATTTCTCCACTTGATGCTTGTAAATTAAACCTTATTGAAAATTGTTTAGGGTGTATAGTCGCACACAACAGACACAGAGGCAGAAAGGGAGGTTAGAAAGAAAGAGGCTATAAGAACTAACAGGAGAGAGAGAGACAGAGACATTAAAGAGTGCATGAAAAGAGAGTAAATAAAATAAAACGGAAAAAATGGACAACCCAGAAGATATAAAGAAACTCTTAGAAGTCTGCTTACGAATCTGTATGAGATGAGAGGAACACAAAACAGAGAACAAAACAGCATCAAAAAGAAGACAACAGACAACCAAAAAGCAGGTATCCCTTAGATATCCATGTGTGGGAGGCAACACATATGGTAATTACACAATATTATTCAGGATTATATATATCTCTAGCTGCAGCTAAGTATTTAGTAGTAGTGTGTATCAGTGAACATCTGGAACCAAACTCCTGTGGTATGTATGCAGGGCATGCTCAGGAGGCTGAGGCCTGACCAGGCAGCCAACAGGAATGAGACAGAATGAGACTGATCTGCTCTCGTGTTTGGCCTTCAACGACAACCTCGCTCCTACAGAATCGTCAGGCACCTGTCACTAGCGGGGAGCATAAGAAGAGGGAGGAGGCATGAATAGCTTACACTTTGGGCAGCATGTGAAGCAGGGGAGCCAACCTGACAAGTAGACAGCAACAACTTCACATTCATCCCCCAGTGATGGAAGGGGGCCTGCTAAAAGAAAAAAGAGAGGGGCCGGAACCGGGCGTCACCATGGGGAGGTAACAGTGCAGCCCAGAACCAGCCACAAAAACCACCCCAAGCCACCCCCAGGGGGGGAACATCCTGAACGGCCACATTCCCCCCATGGTATCCCCCCACACACCGCACACTCAATCCCCAAAGACAACCTGTCGAAGAGCCCACCACACCCCTAGCCAGTCATAGCCATAACAGGCCCCCACATCCATATGGTATTGCCCATTATTAAAGCAACTCAAGACAAGCAATAGGCTTCTCACCTAGATGTAATGCTTCATGAACGCAGTATTTATGTAAAATAACAGTCATGGCAAAAAACACAAAAAAAAAACACTCAGAGACAGAACCAAAGGAATCACAGGGAGACCCCTGAATTACCTGCTCCTCATTTCTACTCTGCTGAGTCTTTTTTGTTTATAAAGAGCACTATCTGTCAGTGATTTACTTTTAAGCAGATACTAAGTATCATTAAAAGAGTTGATACAAAATCTAGAAAAAACTTAGGGTGAACGTTGCTTACCAATTTATTGGATAATGAGCGAAATACATGCCATTTAATAAAAAACTAGACTGTTTTATAAAAACAGCATTTATTAACATTTCACAGGATCAACCATGGTTAATATTTCTGCAAAAAAAATG
Source organism: Cyprinodon brontotheroides (assembly GCA_018398635.1). Classification (NCBI taxonomy): domain Eukaryota; kingdom Metazoa; phylum Chordata; class Actinopteri; order Cyprinodontiformes; family Cyprinodontidae; genus Cyprinodon; species Cyprinodon brontotheroides. Next base: position 17,447,204 of record JAGKQL010000028.1, on the reverse strand, counting down.
TCTCTTCAGGGCCCTTTTAGACAAAATCAATGGAGTGTTAAACATTATGTAGAAGCAACCTCCATTCCCAATATGCTTGAATCCATAAGATGTTTAGATAAAGCTGTTACTTTAGATATCTATGTTGCAGTTTCTCGTTGAAGTAAAGACACACTCGTATTGAGATAATTTGATAACAAAAGATCTCAAGAAGTTCATGCCATGCCACAAAGAAGTCTTTCTTTATTCTTCCTATTGTCATGTTGGGTTCAAGGCGTCTAACCCCACATGCAGAAACACTCGTGAGACAGGGAAAAAGTTCAAAGGTTTATTTTCACAAAATATACAATGAGTATGAACTGGTCCTTGGTTCGGCAGACAGGTCACGGTAGGGGAACACCACTGAGAAGGACAGAGAGGTTAGTGTTGATCCAGGTTAATTGCAGGTTTTCTGATGTTGGAGTTAATACCTGCTCAAGGGTGGAACGGAGCTGCAGGGGGGAAACCTTGAGGGTCCAGAGGCTAGGGTCGGCAGGCAGAGGGCTGAGGGCAGAGGCTCAACTGAGTGCAGGCAGGCAGATTCCAGACAGAGATCACTCTCCAGGATTTCAGGTCTTCAGACAGGACTCAATCTGTGAGGCAGAGAGAAACAGGGTCAGGCAGTCTCGTCACAAAGTCAGAGATTCAGATCTGGTTGTTTGGCTCAGGTCTTGCTCTACCATTACAGACAAACACTCTGGCAGGGAAGTGTTAGCCTCCTCCTCCTTAAATAGTGCTTCCTGATGAGTAGATAAAAGACAGCAGGTGTTGCAGTCAGTTCATGCCCCCAGGAGATCTCTCGTGCACCCTCTGGTGGAGAAAGTGAACAAAGCCTCCAGATCCCAACACCTATCTCAAGAAGAGTGAAAGTCACAAATCATTCCCAGTGCAAGGCCATATTTAAAGAAAGTGGTTTCAATGAGGTGAGTGGTGGAAAAAAACAACAGCTGAATTTGAATTTCCTGACACCTTTCCTCCTGTTGAAAGATTTTTTTCAAATAACAGCAGTTCTTTTCAAAATATCTAAGGTGTATTTAGACGGGATGTCTGAAGAGATGGGTGAAGACCTAAAAAAATTAAAAGATTCTAAAAGAAATACAATTCTTAATCAGCCTAGTTGAGAAGGAATTAAAAAGTAAGCAAAGAAGACGAAAATGAAAGTGAGGAGGAAGGGGATTACCTAGATTATATTAACATTATATTGACGTGTTTTATTATATCAGTAAAACATGAAAGTGAGAAGGAAGGGGATTACCTAGATTATATTAACATTATATTGACGTGTTTTGTTATATTAACTTGTGTTATGCTGTCTCTGACCTAATTGCTTTTGTTTCAATGTCTTCTCAACAAAAAAGATATAGAGGGAATTAAATAATCCCGTATGTAAAATATGGAAACACATAAGAATGTTTAAAATTTTTGTGTAGAAATTTAGAAAATGGTAGAATTTCTTAAATATTAAGGGAAATTATCTTGTATAATGATTAACTGTTTTGTGTTATTTCAAAATAAATATTACACAAGAGGTTAATTTGTATCCATTGAATTATTATAGATTTAATACTTCAAAACGATTGTCATGATGATGTATAAATAATATACTGTAGGACAAAAATAGAATTACTACCTGTTCTAATATCTACAAGAAACTAAACCGGAAGATTTATTACATGCTATAATATATAGTAAACTACAATCATTATCAATAATCCCACTTTATTATTAAAGGAATTATTAATTTTTTAAATTATAAATTTAATATGCAGGCTTTAAAAGGATTGAATACATTTCTCATCACTTTCTTGTATCTCAGATAAGTTCTGATTAATTCTTGTTGCTAAACCCCAAAATAAGAGCTCTTTATTTCAACATTTCAGGTACTATGAGGTACACTTCCCAATATTAAGACAACATTTTAGAGTCTCTTAATTAATGTGCGACATTATGTGCAACATAAAACAAACTATTTGGGGATTTATCCTTTGGAAGCCTGAAAACTCAACATATACATGTTATTTTCACATGCGTACGTTTATTAATCCTGGATTTGTTCATCCATGAATACGTTCAAGAGGGAAATTGTTTCTTTATTCTAGAGATGACCATGTTTTGCTAGTTGTACTTGTTATATAATTATCAAGTGATGATGTGAGTTTATTAAACCTCAATATTAACTACCTGTTATGCGGTCAGAACTGATGTTTTCCCCAGTAGTTTATCCACCAAGACAGTTTCTCTGTCTGGATATACAGTTATAATCTTCATTCTGCACATGGCAAAGATTTGGGAATGGAATGAGAGCCTAGTCCTTCAGCTAAGAACCAAGTGTAATATTTTGATAAGGCTGGAGAAGACCAAACCACTCTAAACTAACCAGTGGAAATTAGGAAATAGTTACCCCAGCTATAATGAATGGATCAACATTCCAGTAAACTGTGGAAAAAGTCCTGTGAAAGGCCCAAAACTTCTACTCAACTATGGAAACTTTTGAAAATATAAAGTAACTGATCAGATGCATTTATTATAATCTATATTTATAATATTAGTATAGTATATTATAGTATAACATAGTATAATAATTCAAATCCCTTAAAGTTTATGCACGTTTATTATCAGACCATAGCAAAAAACAGAAACTAACAATCATATGATCCAATTAAATTTTTCAGTAATGTTGATTATACACTTATAAACACACAGAAACATGAGGCAGAAACAGTTTAAATATCTATTTAACC